>JAMPIV010000986.1:0-1200000 GCA_024509875.1 Oreohelix idahoensis
TCTACCCTTACCCACTTGCAACATTCTACACACAGTGACAGGAGAACAGTAGCACACATACCTATTTATAATTAGCCTGTGTGGCGTATGCAATCAAGAAACTGTTACTTCTACAGTAGAGTGTAACTTGAGAGAATATTCAACAGTTGAAATAATAATAATTATCAGTAGGTAGACTGATCCTAATAGTTATCGCCCAGTATTTATCATCTGGTAGAAAACAATAGTAACTAAGGTGGTTTGGCCATGTCTGCAGAATGGGAGAAGATCGGCTACCACGACAAGCATGGGAAACAAAGAGCCAGGGATCCAGACCTCCAGGACGACCCAGAGTCCGCTGGGAGGACAACATTAGACAATCTTTGAAGGACCGAGGACTAGAATGGAACCAGGCCAGGAAGAAGACAGCTGATAGAATAGTCTGGCGCTCTCTCTTGCAAACCTCTACACCTCACGGTAGAAGGGGAACGACTAAGTAAGTAAGTAAGAAAACAATAGTTATCACACGTCTAAGTGTTAAAATGAGTAATATTGCTGAATTTAGCATGTCAAATCCTCAACCACTCTCTTACTACTGAACGCCCCCCCTGCCGCCAAATTTTGTTTTATTGCTCCTTGGACCCTCCTAACGCCCTCAGGGGAGCGGTACCGCTCACTTTGGGAACCAAAGTTCTAGACAGTCCCCATAGTAGCTTCACTCAGGTACTTTGCCTCGTCCGCACAGCGACCATCATTCTTTCATGCCGGTAGCGGTTCTATCTTCAAATATCTTTTGATTCAGGGGAAAGCGAACACAGGCGAGTCTAAATGTCTTTTCATGTCACTGGGCTGCTCGTCTTCTGGCAACCTTTTGCCAGGACACCAAGGAGCGTGCCTCTCGCTACTTTCTTAGTCAACCTAGCTAAGAACTCTTTCATCGTTGGTCTTCTTTTCTTTGATCCTTAGCCGCCGACCGTCAAAGCAGTCAGTGGCCATCACGCCTAGTGGCGTCTTGTAGGGCAACACCAAATTGATTCCACTTTGCTCGGTCGGTGGTCATCCTTCGTACAGTGCCCTAACTCTGGTTCATTCTTTGCATCTCAGCCTCCACAGTCCTCCGCCAGGTTGTTTTTGGTCGGCCTCTCTTTCGTTTTCCTTCAGGGGTCCAAAGCATAGCTGTTCTTGTGATGGCATCAGGGTCTCTTCTGAGGACATGGCCAACCCAGCTCCAGCGTCTGCCAGCTATGATGGTGTGCATGTCATAGTTGGTAGCAGGGGGAAATCACCTGGTTTCTCGACATCTTTGTCTGCATTCTTTCTCGCCACTTGTTCGTCCAGGTGTCTGACAGATATGGGATGATCTACGGTAGAACTTGGCAATTTAATCTTGTCTCAAGTATTACTTGTTGCTTGTGTCCCAGTGCTAGTGGTCTTCTCTCTGCAGAGTGGAATTAGCGTTTCTAAACCTGATACCAGGGGTATATTAGAAGGGAATATTTCTTGTTATTTCGGTAAGCACATGTATTGTAAAATAACTAATTAAGGTGTATTTTAATACTAATTATTTTCCCACCAGTCAAATCACTAATGTGTTAATGTTTACAAACGCCGGCGTATAGTAATGTTAATTAATTTTATTTTTCTACCAGTTAGTTAACTACAAGTAAATTTCCGAGAGTATGTATATACCTCTATAAAGATACTGATTACACTGGACAACAGCCAAAATGTATCCGAGACAAAAGTAGCTATTTTTAACTAATTTGGACATGCTGATCACGAATATGAACTTAAAAATCGCGAAATAGCTCTAGTTTCAAGATCGGGGGGGGGGGGGGGGGGGGGGGGTGGTGTTCAGCAGGCTGGTGGCTTCACCTTCATGACGTGAATGACCCAGTCCTTTTCTTTTCTATAGCCCTGGCGCGTGATTCCCCACGAGACGGATAGCCTTGAGCGTCAATTGGATGACGCAATCTGTAGCAGTCATTGCAACCGCATTTCCTCCTTGTCATCATTTGTGTTGTGGATTCTGTGAGTGCAGACGTGTCGTTCAAGATGCCTCGTGAATGTGTGAACAGTGCGGATTATTTTTGCTATATCTGCGGACAAATAACTTTGCTATCACAAAGGCGACCCATTACACCGATGATAAAGAAAGCTTACAGCCTTTGTTTTGGTTGTGGGATCGGTGACCAGGACCAGTATTGGGCCCCACACATATGTTGTCAATCATGTGCAACGAATCTGCGCTGCTGGTTGAACCGAAAAGGACGATCAATGTGTTTTGCAGTTCCAATGGTGTGGAGGGAACTGACAAACCATCTTAATGATTGTTACTTTTGCACGACTCCTCCAATTGGACATGGTATTTCTAAGAAGAAAAAGTGGCCTGTGACCAATCCGAATATTCCCTCTGCTATGCGGCCAGTGCCTCACGGGGAAGGATTTCCTGTTCCGGACCCACCAGAATCTTATACTCTGGATGATGAAGATAATAAGGCCAGTGGACATCCGTCCCCTGTGAAAGCATCTACATCATGAGATCATGATTTCTTGCCTATTGAAGCGTCTGCACAGCCACATATAATTACCCAGAGTGAATTGAATGATCTAGTGAGAGATCTGGAATTGCCAAAAAATAAAGCAGAGCTGTTGGGGTCCAGACTGCAGCAATGGAATCTTCTAGAAGAGAATGTGCATGTGTCTGTGTTTCGTGCTCGGCAAAAAGATCTGCTTCCATATTTCAAAATGACAGATAATCTCATTGCTTGCGTTGATATAGTGGGTCTGATGGCAGCACTACACATCAACTACAAAGACGACGATTGGAGGCTGTTAATTGATTCGTCCAAGTTGAGCTTAAAAGCTGTGCTGCTCCATAATGGTAACGTTTTACCATCTGTTCCACTCGGGTATGCAGTCCACATGAAAGACACGTACAACAATATGAAACAACTGTTACACACCATTAACTATGACAAGTATAAGTGACAGATTTGTGGTGACCTGAAGGTCATTGCCATCTTGATGGGGCTAAAGCAGGGTTACACAAAGTTTTGCTGTTTCCTGTCTGTGGGACAGCCGTGCCAGGACTTCCCACTACAAGAAAAACGATTGGCCCCAACGACAATCACTTGAACCGGGGAAAAAGAATGTACTTAACGAACCACTTGTAGAATCCCACAAGATCTTGCTCCCATTCTCTCCACATCAAACTTGGACTAATGAAGAATTTTGTAAAGGCTATGGATTGAAATGGGGCACGATTTTTATACCTTCGTAATAAATTTCCAAGACTTAGTGAGGCCAAAATCAAGGAAGGTGTATTTGTCAGTCCACAGATACGTCAGCTCCTCTGAGATCAGCGTTTTGATGATATCCTCACAGGTGATGAAAAGTTAGCTTGGAATGCTTTCCAGCAAGTGGCCACAAACTTTCTAGGAAACAATAAGGCTGACAATTACCAGGAGCTTGTAGAAACCCTCTTGCAGCGCTACGAGAGACTAGGGTGCAACATGTCTTTGAAATTACACTTTTTACACTCTCATCTGGATTTCTTCCCTACTAACTGCGATGCTGTCAGTGACGAGCATGGGGAACGATTTCATCAGGACATTACTACCCCCGAAAAAAGGTACCAAGGGAAATGGAATGCAGCAATGCTAGCAGACTATTGTTGGACCCTTGTGAGAGATGCTCTAGAAACTCATTACAAGCAACAGGCAAAAAGGCGTCACTGTGAATCATTTCCGCTATGAGCATTATTATCATATGGTATGTATATGCAAATGTGTAAAACTTGTTTTATAGATATTTTAAAAACTAGAGCAAATCTGGTGTTTTAACGGCTATTTTCATATTCAGCAGCCTAAACAACATAAAGGTAACTTGATTTAATCTCAGATACACACAAAAAGTCAAAATTTGTTGTCCAGTGTTATAATAATTATCATACCAGCCGGATAAATTCTCATTAGTGTTGTTTGTACAAAGGTAAAACTAAATGTTGGGTAATTTACTGTGGGAAGTAATTCATTATTTGGAGTGAATACCTGGGACCTTGTCGGCCCAGTATGTAAAAATTGATTGTTTTCCACGGCCTCTCTCAAACAAAGAGGGCCACTCCATGTCTGTATAATTATTTTTCTTGTTTCGTCGGGAGCGATCTAGACGTCCGCATTTGTAAGAGAGGAGTATGTATGACATTTAAAACGTAAGTGTGGCCGGAATTAAAGAGAATATATATATATATATATATATATATATATATATATATATATATATATATATATATATATATATATATATATATATATATATATATATATATATATACATATTCTCTATATATATTATCTCATGACTATCATACAGCACTCTCCATTCACATTTTGTGAAACTATATCTGCCTGCTGTCAAGCATCTCACCCGCAATTTAACTGCCCTCAGTCATCCTCTTCAATAAACTCACGACAAGCATAGACAGAGAGTCTTCTGTCGTAGTAAGTTAGACTTATCATAGACAGAGTCTGCTGATGTAATAAGTTAGACTTAGCATAGATAGAGAGGATGCAGATGTAGTAAGTTAGACTTAGCATAGACAGAGATTTTGCTGATGTAGTAAGCTAGACTTCGCATAGACAGAGAGTCTACTGACAAAGTAAGTTAGACTTAGAATAGACAGAGAGTCTGCTGACATTGTAAGTTAGACTTAGCATTGACAGTGAGTCTGCTGACATAGTAAGTTAGACTTTGAAAAGACAGAGAGTCTGCTGACATAGTAAGTTAGACTTAGCTTAGGCAGAGAGTCTGCTGACATAGTAAGCTGGACTTAGAATAGATAAGGAGTCTGCTAACTTAGTAAGGTAGACTTAGCTTAGGCAGAGAGTCTTTTGACATAGTAAGCTGGACTTAGAATAGACAAGGAGTCTGCTAACACAGTAAGGTAAACGTTAAAAAAAAACTATAAAAACCATGCAACATCATATATATATATATATATATATATATATATATATATATATATATATATATATATATAATATATATATATATATATATATATATATATATATATATATATATATATATATATATATATATAAAGGGACGTTCAAGTCAAACCGGGACTTTTGTTTGTACAAACTAAAAGAACAAATTTGTAGGAGTGAAATTGCCATTTACTTTTCGATATAATCCCCTGCAACATTTATACACTTATCCCAGCGTTTAATTAATGCTTGAAAAGCTTTAGCGTAGAAAGATATGTCAGTACTCCTGAACCATCGTAGGACAGCCTGCTTCACTTCGTCATCAGTGCTAAAATGCTGACCTCCCAGGAACTCTTTCAGGGTCCAAACAGGTGGAAGTCGCTCGGAGCGAGGTCTGGGCTGTAAGGGGGATGTGGCAATACCTCCCACCCGAGTTGCTGTAATTTGCACGTGGTGCGGTGAGCGTTATCCTGTAGAAACAGGACGCCTTTTCTTATCAATCCAGGCCGTTTTTTCCGCAGATGGTTATGCACATCACGTAGAATGCGACAGTACTCTTCACTGTTGATAGTGGCACCACGGGGTAGAAAATCCACGTGAATAATGCCTTATTTGTCCCAGAAAACACTCGCCATCACTTTCCCAGCAGACGCAATTTTCCGAAATTTTTTGGGTGGTGGTGAGTCCGTATGCTTCCACTGCATGGATGCTCGTTTTTGATTCCGGAGTGAAATGATGCACCCAGGTTTCATCACACGTAATGAAGCGATTCAGAAAATTCTGGCCTTCCCTGCCGAAACGATCCTTCAACTCAGTGCAGACTTGAACTCTTCTCTGCCGGTCAAAAGCGGAAAGCTGTCTTGGCACCCAACGTGCACTAACTTTCCGAAAATGCAAATTTTCGTGAATGATAGTCTGCACCGTCCCCACAGAAAGATTTGTCTCTTGTGCAATTTGACGACAGGTTATGAGTCGATTTTCCAGGATCAGGCGTTCCACACGCTGGATGTTCACACGAATGACTGCTGTGGGCTGGGAGCCACCACGGCCGGGATTGTCGTTCACGGATCTACGGCCTTCTTTAAAACGTTTACACCATTCAAATGTCTTACTGCGACTGAGTGTCTCATCACCGTACTGTGCTTGCAGTCTTCTGTAAATTTCTGAGGGTTTCACGTCTTCTTTCACAAGAAACTTCATTACAACACGCTGTTCCATGCATGCACTAACTCTGTTGTCGTTGTTGTGGTTGTTGTTTTCTTCTACTATGTTGCTGTGATACCCTGTTCAACCTGAAATTTGGTTATAATTGGGGTATATAGGGTGTTATCGTCTTCACTGGTATCTCGTTCGTAGTCCTGGAGGTGACTGGTCCTGAAAAGGACCACTTGCTGGCTGTCTGGATTCCTCTTTGTCCGTTTGTGGTGCCGTGTCGCTCTCATGGTGTTTTTCCGCCATTTTCATTATCTATCAGGGACTGACCCGTGACGCGTACGCCACCTAACGGTAGTAACGGTAACGGTAATACGAGAAGGTCACACTTGTTACTTACTACTGTCAGTAGTACCACCGAGCTAGCATTCCTTCCTGTACTTCTAGAACAAAAAGTCCCGGTTTGACTTGAATATATAATATATATACTACTGGACAAAAGTTAAGGACCACCAAGAAAAACTCCACTATGGACCAATTAAATGCAACCAGGTGTAAACAATTTATTACAAAATAAGGTTGATTCATCCGTGGAAAAGATCAGTCAAGTGATTCAACTCACTTTTTCACCTTTAGAACTAGAGGGGCGTGTTGCAAAAACCACGAGTTTTTGCAGCAACAATGGCAATTTTCACGTGTGGGTTAAAGTGACCCAGTTTTTGGACATTTAAAAAAAATTAACCTAGTGCACACAGAAATGTACATATATATATATATATATATATATATATATATATATATATATATATATATATATATATATATACACACACACAAGCGAAAATCATTGAGTCCGTATGTAGCGTATACAATTCCGCATGCTTTATTATTAGGCCTACTTAATGAATTTTGGCAGTTACTCTTTATGTTCTGGAGCGTAACGCCATAAAGTTATTGTTGACCAGGTCGTTGTTGTTGTGCCAACATTTTTTTAAACAGTATTTTCATGGTTTTTTTAAATGTACTCTCAAAAGAGCTAAATCAAGGGACAAAACGTAATGTTAGAAATCATTGGAAATAATCAAAATGATGAAACATTTATTTATTTTTGCAATAAAACCGTCAATGTTTATTATGTTGCAAAGTGATTTAAAATGGTTAATTATACACTTATACTTCAAGTCAAAATGAAAAAAAAAAGTTTAGTTTTGTGTAGCATTAAAAAAAAAAAACATTGACATTTAATAGAATTAATTTTGAAAACTGGATTTGTATTGTGGACTCAATTAAACACATTGGCTTCTAAAACATGATATGCATTAAATATGTCTTATTAATTTGCTTCTTGCAAAAACTCAGAAGCAGAATGAAATCGATCTTCCAGTTGAATCATCAGGAATAACAATATTTTACGCTGCATGCATTTGCAATTGCTGTAAACCAGGCCCACTGATAGTCCACATAAGGAAGCAGTCATTAACGTAAAAGAAAATCCATTTTCAAGACGAATATCAAAATATCATAGTCTGATTTTTACATTTTCCTAAGCTTCCTAAACCCTTACTGGGAAAAATCCGGGCAACGCCTGGTACTTACAGCGGGGGGGGGGGGTGGGTGTGTGGGGGTGTGTGTGTGTGTGTGTGTGTGTGTGTGTGTGTGTGTGTGTGTGTGTGTGTGTGTGTGTGTGTGTGTGTGTGTGTGTGTGTGTGTGTGTGTGTGTGTGTGTGTGTGTGTGTGTGTGTGTGTGTGTGTATATGTGTGTGTGTGTGTGTGTGTGTATATGGGTGACAGAATGACAAGCTCGAAAGTCTTAGTTAAGCAACAGCAATAATATAAACAATGCTTGCACTACTATCAGAGGTGTCGTCTGGGACAGAGCTGTAAATATCATATAAAAGGAACAGTGCGTCGCGAAGAGGAGATGGTGGACGTGTTAATTATTTCTCAAAGAGTACTTTGTGCATCTAGGACACTGAAACACATAAAAATAGAAATCCCCCATTTAAATGATAGAAACAAAAGAAAAATGTAAACAATACTCACAAGCGCAACATCAACACAAACTACTGAAAGAATTAAATAAAGTGAAGAAATTTTTGAAAATGTATTGGTACTCACAGCAAGATATCTGTAACAATTACTTCTCCGTTCTCTGCATGACCATGTGTTGGACGCACCTCGATTGGAATGCGGCAGATCAAAGTTTTCGCACCCAATCTATCAATGATAGCGATGTGTACCAGAACTGCAATTGGACAAAATGGTGTGAATTAATATTTTATGTAGAATCCAATATGCAATTTCATCTCCTTATAGGGACCCTACTGTTTCCAATACGCCCTGCCACAGCGCGACCGTCAGCATGACAGAAAAAAAAAGAGTTGTCCATTTTTGTCGCGGCACACGGTATCGCTAGCAGACCACACACTGGGACTCAGGGATGAGAAGACTTCCGCTTGCTGTCCGCCTGTTTGCCCTAGCCACTCGCTCAATTTCTCTCCCTACTGTATACTGGCTGATTTTTGAAAATGAAAAAGGTGACAAAGAAGTATAAGAAATATTTAAAACGGGACATTCCAGGAAATATAATACATCAAACAGTGAGTTTCAACAGTTGGTACGAAGCTGTACTTTTAAAATCAGTTTTATTGTAAAATATACTCCAATACATTGATTTAGGGGGTGTGGTGGGGTGGAGGGAAGGAAAGGTACAGATGCGAGTTTATATATATATATATATATATATATATATATATATATATATATATATATATATATATATATATATATATATATATATATATATACTGAAGCACATTAAAAACGCACCACTGTTATATACTCATGGAACAAAGTAAGTGTGCAACACTTTATAGGGCACTGTGCGTGATTTCATGGACGAAATGAAATAAAAGTTGGCACACAATGTGGTTGAATATTGAATAAAAGACCAAGTGATCACTTTGATTTTAGTTAAAGTGTCATGAAAGAAAGATAAAAACTAAAGTCAGTGTGGCATCCCCACGAAAAAATGAAATCTTGATTTCAGTACCGTGTATGTCCACCTTGAGCTGTTATCACTGCTTGACAGCGCCTTCTCATCGAGCCAATGACACGTTGGATCTGGTGTTGGGGGATGTTATTCCATTCTTCTTGCAACGCTTGTGCTAACTGGTGGTGGTTTTCAGGAGGACTTTGTCTTCTTCGCAGCCTACGCTCCAGTTCGTCCCACAGGTGCTCGATGGGAGAAAGGTCCGGGGAAACAGGTCTTAAACCTGGAATGTTCCTCGCAGTCCACGTTGCCTGAATAAACCTGTTACGCAAGTGCATAAGGCGTGTGTAACGGTCTTGTGCAGGGGTGGTAACTCGTGGTCGGCCACTTCCATGGCGATCAGCAGTGGATCCAGTTTGGTGGAAACGAGCTTGAATGCGTGATATAGTGTTCATGTGAACATTGAAATGTTGTGATACAGCTAATATAGTCGCTCCAGCAGCTAACATCCCTATAGCCATTGCTCGCTGTTGTTGGTTCAATCTTGGCATTGTCAAAAAAGATGTTTCTGTTGGACTCTTGGTACTCTCTATTTCAACGATTACGATTTCACATGCTTGTGATTAGAGCTACACACTTACCTTCCTTTTATCTGTGATAAATTCTCCCCTACGGCACTTTTCACGTGATTTAATCTTGCACCGTGATTATCTCCCCATGAATAGTGCGATCCAATTGTAATTGCACGGGTAAGTGAACAACACTCACACAGAAATGTGTGCCAACTTGCATTTGAGTTCACCCAAGAACTGCACACTTACTTTTTTCGATGAGTATACGAGGGGCGGTCGAAAAGTTTTGCACTTTACTAAGAAAGCGTTAAGACAGGCGGGATTGCTGTGTATCATAGTAAAGACACTCTATTGGTTTACATTTCCCGCGCGTACATGGCGCGCGCGGGGTGCCGTGTGAAAGAGAAATTGGCGGGAAACTGGTTCAGTTGTGTATAAAGCGGTGTCATGGACAAAACGGAGGTTCGTTGCGTAATCAAATTCCTGCACCTGCAGGGCAAATCCGCAAAGCAAATTCATGATGAGATGTTTGCAGTTTATAAGGATGTGTGCCCTTCGTATGACACTGTGAAGCGTTGGAAAAGTCACTTTCAAACGAGACACAGCAGCGTTCAAGATGAACCAAGGAGCGGCAGGCCGTCCATTGCAGATGATTCAAGCAACGTTGCAAGAGTGGAGGCCTTAGTCCTCTCAGACAGGCGCATAACCGTCGAGGAAACCATGTCTGAGTTGGGACTAAGTCATGGGACCACATTGAAGATTTTGCATGAGCAGCTTCACATGTCAAAGGTGTCCGCCAGGTGGGTTCCCCGCCTTCTTACGCCATTCCAAAAGGAGCATCGAGCCGAAACATCCGCACAGATGTTGGACATTTGCAATGCTGACGAAGATGATTTTTTTCGTAGACTGGTTACTGTGGACGAATGTTGGGTGCATTTCTATGACCCCGAGACTAAAAACCAGAGCAAACAATGGAAACATTCCTGTTCGCCACCACTAAAGAAGGCAAAGACGGTACCCTCTGCGGGAAAGGTCATGCTCACCGTCTTTTGGGACTGCCGCGGGGTAATACTCACCGACTGCCTTCCTCGTGGCCGTACTATCAACTCCACGTACTACCAAAGCCTTCTCCAGAAGTTACGAGAAGAAATGAAGCGCAAAAGACGCGGGATGCTGTCCAGAGGCGTTCGTCTGCTTCAGGACAATGCGCCGGCTGATGCAGCTCATGGCTCCACCGTCCTTGCCCAGCAGTGCGGGTATGAAATCATGCCCCATCTACCATACTCACCGGACTTGGCACCGAGTGACTTCTTCCTGTTTCCAAACATGAAGAATCCACTTCGTGGACGTCGTTTTTCTAACGACCAGGACTTGATTACTGAACTGAAGACGTGGTTCCGGGCCCAGGCGGGGGTGTTCTACAATCAGGGCATCAGGAAGGTGAAGAAGAAATGGGAGAAGTGCATTGCCTTCAGGGGTGAATACATAGAGAAGGACTAATGTTCACACCAATTTCCAGGTACGTGCCTTAACTCCTTCATACTAAAGTGCAAAACTTTTCGACCGCCCCTCGTATATACTGATGCCGAGAAGCTGGAAAAAAAAGTGTGGGAATGGATTTTCCCCGTGTTTGTCATGAGGTAGAGAGCGAATGGCTGCTGGAATGGAAAGTGCATGATTCAACCCACGGGTTTGTGTACAGACTATATGAAAACAATGAAAGTTACACGTGCAACACGATTCCCAACAGCTATGACCCTGAAAATGTATACGCGTTGTGGCAGTATACTCGGTATAAAAAGGCCGTTGAGACAAAACACCCAGTACATGTGCTTGAAATGCCACGACTATTTGAAAACGACCGCCAACGAGCCATTGGTATGTTGGAGACCGGAATGAGCTCGCGGGCCATTGCCAGAAGGATGAATTGCCACCACAGCACTATTGTACGTCTCAATGAACGTTACGGAACCACTGGCAGTGCCCGGGATAAACTTCGGAGTGGCCAACCACGAGTTACTACCCCTGCGCAAGATCGTCATATTGTGCTGAGTCACCTAAGGAATCGTTCTCTCCCGGCAAGTCAAACAGCAAGAGCAATAGTGGGTAGACGTGGGCAAGTCTCTCGAATGACAGTCATACGACGACTCAGAGATACAGGCCTTACTGCAAGACAACCTTATGTTGGGCCAAACTTGACTCACAAACATCGTCAGCAGCGCCTGCAATGGGCAGAGCAACATGTCAGATGGACTAGACTGCAGTGGAATGCTGTCCTATTCACAGACGAGAGCAGATTCAACATATCCTTTGCTGATGGACGTATACGGATTTGGCGACGGTGTGGAGAGCGCTTTGCAGATTGCTGTGTTCATCAGCATTTTTTTTATTGGTTGCATTTTTGGTTTTCTCCCCTGCCTGCACAGAATGCAATGAATTTCATAACAATCAAATGTACAAATTAATGACCAGCATGGATTCATAGGAAAATGAATAAAGATTCCAAATATGTAAACTTGTAAACACTTATATTTACATTTCACACTCTGTTCCTGGATTATACAGGTGGTGCGTTTTTAATGTGCTTCAGTATATATAAAATACGAGCAATTATCCGATTTACATGGATGTCGATTGTTAAGTACTCTGTCTGCTTCCGTTTTCCGGAAAATTTTGAGGAGAAAAACA
The DNA here is from genome assembly GCA_024509875.1 of Oreohelix idahoensis. Lineage (NCBI taxonomy): Eukaryota > Metazoa > Mollusca > Gastropoda > Stylommatophora > Oreohelicidae > Oreohelix > Oreohelix idahoensis. The sequence goes on from JAMPIV010000986.1 coordinate 12,375, forward strand.
GAGAATGGAACCATTGCTTCCACCCGGCACAGATTGCCTCCCCTGCTTTGCAGTAGTGGTCCAACAATGGCCAAAACTCAAAGAGTATCTAAATGGGTCGATAAAGGTGTTTACCTTCGCACAAGATTACTCTTGGCAGAGATGTAGATAGAAGTGAAATGGCGCTTCTATCATTCACAAGATAATTCAGAAGTCAAGAACCATGCCGCATAGCGCTGAGCAATGGTTAACTTGTATCTGTCCGTCGCCTTTTGTGAAGGATTTAAGCAATGGTTTTTAGCCCGTTCAAGCCCCCAGCTGAGTTAATTCAGTGAATTTCCTCGCGTGCGTGCGTGCATGTATGTATGTATATAATATTCTGGCAAATACGTTTGCTTTCATACATATAAAAAGTGAAGCGACTATGATTGTTTAGTTTTAAAACAACATGTAACACGTTTAATAATGAATTAGTCTTAACTGTGGCATTTTTCAGCCAACGACAATCGCGAAAAAACAATTTCTTGTAAATATGTAACAGTTACTTCACTCATTTCTATAATAATTCAGCACACAAGAAAATATCAGCATTAAATTAATCTCAAAACAATGCAATTGACCAACGTTTTGCGGTATCGCGGTGAACGCGCACATAAACAGTCGCTTGATAGAGATAATTTCCACTTGAGCTGTGTTCCGTTGCAGCAATAGTTAAATAAATTCAACCCAATCGCAGCTGGCCTCTAGCTGTGTGTATAACAAGCATTCGCTTATAAGAGGTAAAGGTCACTTGAACTGTCATCGTTTGCAGCACTTGCCACAATACTGTGTTGGATAATTTTTTGTTTGTTTTGTATTTAACCCCTCCGGTGTAACCTCAATTTTTTGTACTGTCCGGATTATGTATTATAATGTAGTAGAGACAGTATGCAGTCCTATATTTTTACAGGGGGTGCTGCAGCTCAACAGCTCATTAAAGAAAGCCGCCACTGGTTATACAATCTCCTTGCACAGCTTTGGGTGGACGCAGCTCTTCTATTAGAAGCTTCAAAATCACTTTGGTGTGGGAAATTAGAGTTAATTCCTCTGACGGCAGGTGTTTGGGAAAACTTGTGTTTAATTCCTCTATGACTTGTGATCAAATTCCTAAGTTCCCAGTCTTGTATTAAAAATGTGGGTTTACTTGTAAATTCCTAAGTTGCCCAATACTCGATCTGTTACTTACAGTTGTGGAATTTCTAAAACCAATGTCTCCTTTTTCTTTCTGGCTTTTAGGAGTCGCTAGTCTGACGTTTGCACTGCAGAGTGTGTACTGACTCCGATCTTGTTACATTTTATTTCCAGTTTCCAAGTTCAAATTCCAGCTGTGTTTCCGCTTAATTTTCTAATGAGATACATTGTATATTCCAGCCTCTCAAATCAACCAATCCAATCGAATCTCGTTCAGTACTACGTGGGTAGGGGTGCTTCAAATTCCAAAAATACCTTCAAGTGTTTCAAAATATTAAATTTAATATCCACACGTGACCTCTTCATATCGTTGCGTCAGACTTCCGCCGGCATGTTGTGCTATCTTCACAAACAAATGTTGTGCACTGATACTGTCCCGATGCTATCGTCTGCAAATCTTGAGTTTCCAGACAGATTTATCTGTAATCTCGATACAGAACGTACATCGGAAGCGATTACCTCATTATCTCCCATCTTGTGCAAACACAGGGATATTCGCTAGCCACTTGGAGTCAAGTGACGGACTGTCACGTTCAAAGGGACCAATAGAGATGACCGTCTCTATCAAATCTCTTTCAGACGAATGAAGCGAATACTTATCAGTCACTGATCGGTCAAATTACATGGCGTTATTACAGTTCTGTCTGGGATCGGCTCAAAGCAAACATGTGAAAATTAAGATAGTCCTGTGGCTGATACTTCCATAGGGGTGTGGAGTGTTATAGACTTCACCCTACTGAACAAACGTATAGAGCAAAATTATGAAAGGACAAAAATATGCCAAATAATAACGATCAGTGAGAGGAAGAGAAAAATGAAGAAAAAAGCGATACTGCCGGAGTGGGCGTGAGATCGCACGATACGTGACAGTATTTGACAAGGAAATTATGATTTTGTCGGCACATTCGCGCAACAGTATCGAAATGTTATGGAAGTTTATAAGAAAAAAAGTGAAAGGCGTGGACCCCTGAGAAAGCAAGGGTTAGATCTGAGATTGGGTCTATTAAGCCTTTCTCAGATACAGTTCCTTACTGTAATACGTCACCAGACATAAAGGTCTTTTATATTTGGACATCCGCCCTAATATAACCGACTAGATTGAACGGGACGCGCCTCGCCAAAACGTGGCAACATTTTAATTAAATGAAAAAGTCCCCTACTTCCCGAAATCACTGCAAGAGCTGACACAGCTGAGAAGATTTCCAGAGGGCTGACTCTTTTAGTTAGAAGTCTTAACCCACAACCCAACAAGATAACTGAGAAAGGTTTTTTATATTTAGATATGCGCCCTAATATAACCGACTAGACTGACTGGGACGCGCCTCGCCAAAATTTTATTTTAAAAAAAAAGATAACTGAGAAGAAGCCACAACTGACCGCTATTGTGAGCGATTTGTAGATCGAAGCTTCAAACAGCCGCAGACATCAAAGTACCACTGTGTCTGAGGGTAATGTCTAAATGCTTACAAAATATCTTAGTGAATTAATGTACATTTAAAATTGATGTATATTTAAAATTAATGTTATGCTTAACATAAATCCTCATATCTATATCTTGTCTTGTGCCTGAAAGAAGATGGCTTCCACCACTATATACTTTAATCCTGGACCGCATTGGCTTCCACCACTATATAACCTCAATCCTGGACCGCATTGGCTTAGCTAGAAGCCCTTGTTAAGACTGACCAACGCTAGCAATAAAAGCTTACATGTCTTTTTATGGCTTTGGTTTTGGGTACTGTGCTCAAAGAGTTCGTCTTCTCCTTCTCGTCTTCTTTTTATTTTGACACATTTTGCTAACTTCGGCATAACGCAAAGCCAAAAGGGAGTAATCATGACTGGGTTTGGAAAATGTCTTTAATTGATAAAACATTTGAACTGTATTGTATTGTTGTATGATGTACCCCCCTTTTGACTGACTTTACCACAGCCTCAAGACAGTGTTGTGGAAATGAAGAGTATAATCAATAGTGGCCATTCAGCATCAGAGGGCATCTTGGTTATAAACCACAGATACCATAACCTGGTCATATTTTGCAGGTTAAACTAGTGGTGAAAAACGTGACACAATTGTGAAAATTGTGAACTGTTTAAACAGTGGACCAACACTGTTCCTGGCATAAGTGTTGCTGTCATTTTCGACGGAGTTTCATATGTCAAGTTATTTGTCGTATTTTTCTCACCCTGGTCAAAGTTTAGTAACTATGTCTTGACTTTGCTGTGTCAGGTTGATTAGGGGTTATCTCCCTTGTTTGTTCATTCATTGTGTTTGACCTTTAGGGTCAAAGGTAAACAGTTCGGGCGTGTGCCCATGCGCAGGTTTTTTAAGCGCCAAGTTGATACTTCCGTCAGGCCGGGATGTAAGTTGGCTTCTGAGGGACATGAGGTCCATTGTGTTTTCGGGGAAAATCTTCGAAGTGACTGCGTTGGCAGGTCTCCCCAGTGATTCTCTGTGAGGCGGAATGACGACAGAGTTCCTTATTATAATCTGAGGATTCGGTTCCAGGTAATACCGACTTTTTCCATTATTACGCTTTCGGTGGCAGAACATGTTAGAAGATTACCTAGCCTGTGAACTACAGCTCACCGGTCCTACATTTCAGAACTTATATTTTTGTGCTCAAGGTAGCCATCCAAGACTATTAGTCTTTATATTATCCAGAAGTCCAGTGACGAAGATATATTGTGGGAACCGCAGATTGGCGGTATTTATGTCTACATAAGCATTACTGCAGGGTTGATGTTAACCTGCTTAGAAGAAGTACACAGATGACGCCATAACGAGGCCTGTGTTAAGGCTAATATATTACAGCCTGATAATGTGCAATTGGCGGGGAATGCCAAGTTGAACCTGTATGTCAAAGTGATTAAGGTATCTGACGCGTTTAGTCAGAGATACCAAGGCGGCATTATGAACTGTCATTATTGAAGAACATTGCTATTGACCATGCACGAATATTCAAATGTTTACCAGCCTTTTGAATGCCTGATGTATACCTAACGATTTCCGGTCAGCATGACCTTGTTTACACTGACTGTTCCTGCTGATGCTATGTGTGTTACCGTCAATAAATGTTTTGAAACGTGCCAGCAGTGTCCAAGCATCTTTGACTACTGCATGTGAGTGTATGGGTTGCATTACACAACATATACGAGCCTAAACACATTCGCGCCTTCATTCGCACCCACACTCAGTTTATCATTACAAGTGCTACACATCTTAACAACATGTATACTGTCTTGTGCAAGTGATCACCTCAACAAGAGAAAAAGACAGTTACATTTCTGGTAGGCCAGCTGATGGGGCTATTTTCATGAGAAGGACAAGTGCACATTACATTTCTGGTGGACCAGTTCCGTGGGCTCTTAGGCTACATTTATGATGTCTCCAGTGTGGTCCAGAAATGTATATTTCTGGTGAACAGCTGTAACACACATACTCGACATTTCCAAGTTTTGGCTACAACAGGACAAGTACTGAAGTTAGCATCGAGGCGTTTGCTACGTGGACCATAGCTGCATACAAGTCAAGTCCCTTTTTGTGAATGGTACCGCTGGTCGTTCACACGTCTCAGTCAACAACAGACTTTTCTACGTCCGAGCGTTCAAGTTACATGTTTTGAGGTCAAGTTCCTGTTTGTAAACAGTACGTGAAATTGTAAACATTCGATGTGCAAGACTCAAGTTTCGAGAATGTCATAGTAACTTTATGTTCGTGAAGACCACTTCATGCTACAGTGGATCTGTCAGTCAATGCGCGCTTGACATTTTGTTATTGTGTTCGCAAGGAGCAAGAAATTTACTTTAGTTTCAGCTGTGACTGAACTTGTTCTGCAACACATTGAATTGATTGCTATATATATTTATGTTACTTCTACTGTTGTTGTGTATTTTTCTTGTGTTCTTTTGCGGGTTTAAGGTTGGGCGGTGTCTATTATAAGAGATACCACGGTCTGTAAGATATAGTGGTCTTATAATAGCGTTCTGAAGGAGCAATTTCCTTAATTGGAATTTGCTAGCGACAATTGTTGCTGTTTACGTTTAGCTGTGACGACATGAGTTAGTGTTGTTTTCGGTTATTGTTCTGTATCTTTGTCTTTGTATTTATGATTGTACTACATTATTGTCAAACACAGTCTACATACATATACTTGGTCATGTATTATTATTATTATTAATAAGGTACACTCTTCATATAGAGATTGTTAATAAAATATTATTATATAAGATATTTATACAAGTTCTTTGTTAAAAGACTTGTTGTCCAAAGATTGAGACAAGGTGGAATACATATGAAAGTTCTTTATAAAAAAGACTTGTGCCCACAGTGTGTGGTATATAAAGGTATTATTTTCCACAGGTACTTAAGTGATTATTTGTTATATTATAAACAAGATAACTATACAAGTTCTTTGACTAAGACTAAGAGAGTGAAATAAAGTGAAGTGAGTATACAAGTCTAGCATTTCAGACTTGTCTCCCATTGAAGTGGGATAAGGTAATTTATTTAATTTTTCAGGTTACTGATCTCATTAGACAGAATGTCTTCATTGGATTTCTTCATCCAGCAAGGGTTAACCCTTGGTAAGTCTGGTAAAGAATTGGAAGAATATTCATCTGCTCAATTCGCCATTGCATTAAAGTCAGAAGAAAAGAAACAAAAAGAAGAAATTAAATTGAAAGCAGAAGCTGAACTAAAGAAGCTAGAAGCTGAGAATAGAAGATTAGAACTTGAAGAAAAAAGGTATCAAAGAGAGGCTGAGGAGAGAAAAGCTCAAGCTGCTGCTGAGGAGAGAAAAGCTGCTGCTGAGGAGAGAAAAGCTCAAGCTGCTGCTGAGGAAAGAAAAGCTCAAGCTGCTGCTGAGGAGAGAAAAGCTCAAGCTGCTGCTGAGGAGAGAAAATTCCAGATGGAAATGGAGGAGAGAAAACTTCAAGCTGCTGCTGAGGAGAAAAAACTCCAACTTCAAGCTGCTGCTGAGGAGAAAAAACTCCAACTTCAAGCTGCTGCTGAGGAAAGAAAACTTCAGGCTGAGGCTGAAAATAGAAAAATGGAACATGAGGAAAGACTCGCAACTTTGGAGTTAGAGAAATTGAAATTGGCGAGTCCGGGTGCTCATCAAACAACTTCGAGTACGACAAAGGAGTTTGTTAGTAGGATTAAATTACCTCATTTCAATCCTTTAAAGGATGACGTAGTGGATTATCTAGATAGATTCCAATTTTTATGCGATGCGCATAAGGTAAAAAAGGAAAAATATGTTGAACTGATGGAATTTTTTACAGGTGACACAGTAACTACTCTTATGTAACTACAATAGACGAACATGACAGGACTAATTATGATGTTTGTAGTGGATTTTGATGGTATTGTATGGTGGTGTTATCACCTAGTGTGATGCGTGAGGTCAGCTGTGAAGGCTCCTGAGATAATTGTAACTGTGAATATACAGAAGGCCCTTTCGTGCTACCACTTTATGACCTCACACATATCTTTTTTTTACTAATGAATGTGGCTACGTTAAAATCTAGGGTACTGAATGCAATGTGTTGTATGGACATATACACACACCCACAGATATTAATTAAGTCTAATACTATCAATAAAATTTATAACACAATGAACTAAATTCAGCTGGTTAAATTTAGAATAGAAAATCTTTTTTTAAATTTATTTGTTCTGAACCAAGGTTTTATTTTGGCCAGAACTTATGCAAAGATTTTGAAATTTATGAATGAATGGCATGAATAAATGGCATGTTAAATGAAAGATGTTTACATATGCAATCTTCAAGATTAATTATAGTATTACTGTTCGTAATGTTAATTTTCCTGGGAAAACTATGAATGGATGTGCTGTTGGGGTGGCTTCATCCCTCCCTGTTTATGCCTACACAGCATTGTCCATTAATGATGGAAGGAAATGGGATGCTTCAGTAGTAAATTCTCTTGGGTGCTAGTTTTATGAAGTTGGTGTAAGTTCAGCAGGCCAGCTAGCCTACTTAACTTTGCCAGATTTGTTCTGGTGCTGGAATATGATGGCCCCACCTCTCCGTGCTTGAGCAATACACAGATGTTCTGTCGAAATGTACCCTGCACGGGTCCTCACTTCAATTATTAATCAGCATTTGACACCACCTTAGTGTCAAGATCGAACTCACAGCTCTGAAATAAAGTATTGGTTTTTGCTCAGAACCTTACCTAATAAGCCACTTCTACACATAACAAATTACAATAACACCACATAAACAGGGTCAGTTCTCTCTGACCAGACAGCACATCTTACCTAGTTGGTTTCGCATAGGGTAAGTTTCCCCAGTCTACAGATTCTGAAATAGGTGCATTATCTCACTGCCATAGAATAGGATAGGTGATATGATTCACTGTTCTCAACACTTGATCACCCCTTCCTAAACCTTGCTGTAGTTTATATATTGTTTGTCCCTAGACCCTGAACTAGGGCGGGGGGTCCAGAGCGAATCCTTACTTGTTTGTAAGGCTAGATTTCGATATGGCAGTATCAAATCACTCGGACATTAAACAATATTCAAAATATACAAAGAAATAATTTCAATCTTACCAGATTATGAATAAAGAACACAGAAATGCTAGCAAAACTCAGCTGAGCTGCTGGCTATAGTATGGCGTCCCTGAACTTATTTCAATTTATTTCATTTGGAAATCACCACACTTGAAATTTACTGTGTCTATCACTGGACAACTATTGAGGAATGGCAAAAAAGCTCGTCTGAGCGCGGATAATATGATTGTCTGTGGCCAATCAATGCCTTGGTTTTTTTTAAATTCAAATTTCCTACACTAAAGTCATTTCAGTCATGCTTCAGTCAAGTATGGATTTTTATCTGTTAGTCTGTCCGTCTCTACTTGCGTTTTTACAAAAACGTACTTGATTTTTGAACCAACCTTTCTCTCCCCTCCAAAATTTTGTCGTTAAAAGTTATTTTTAGACACAGCTCCCACCAATATCCCTTCTCTTCCATGCTAATTAGATTTGAACACCTGCGTCTCAAGGTCGCGATTTTTGTGCAAATAGCGACACTTTTGATTCAATGCAGTCTTTCGCTGTTGTGAACAACACTGTCTTTTGTCATTATTTTCATTATTATCTATCCGTCTGTAAAATTAAAAAACATATTATTTCACTGCTCAGAATGGGCCATCCGGCCAGCTAATTTTTTATATTCCTAACATTAATATTAAGAAAAGTTACTTTTTAAATTTTGTAATATTTCAAGCATCTGCGTTTAGCCGCTGAATTCAAATCAAAGGCTTGGTATCGCAAAAGCGTCCGTTTCCGTACCTCGTGTCAATTTGGGGACGTGAATTTTTTCCTCCGTTTCCCCCCCCCCCTCCCCCCCCCCCCCCCCAAGTGCGTCTCCTTAGCCTTGCTAGTCTCACGCAATTTTTTTCAGTCATATTTTTTTTTTTCCTTTTGATCCGCCGTTCTCATCCCTCCAAATGGTAACCGTTTTGATTTCCCGTCTAACAAGTCAATTTTTATGGAGGGTGATGACCCGCGGTCAGGGCGATCATGTACTATCAGCAGCTTACGCGTTATGTTTTTATCCTTACATTTTATCCTTTGGAGATATTTTTACGTTGTATCACTTGTTAATTTTATGACACATCTCCCCACTTGAAAACATGCCTACGGCAAGTTCTAAAACCAGTGATACACATAGATAAAATCTCTCCTCCCGTCTGCCATTACTCTAATTTTGATCACAGGGGTGCCGACTGAGGAAATCTGCACCGACATTCAATTTGCCTGGGATATATTGGATACTAAACTGATAAGGTTGAAGTAATAAAGACCACCTCAGCAATCTTGCGTTTTTCATGCTTAGCCTGAGATAAGAATACGAGAGGCTGATGATCCGTCTCCACCACAAAAGTCCTACCATACAGATAGATTTGAAACTTCTTTATTGCCCAGATTAACGCTAAACATTCTTTTTCGCTTGTGGAGTATCCTTGTTCCGCCTTATTCAATTTGCGGCTTGCATAAGCGACTGGTTTCAGTTCCCCATCAGGTGAAGATGATCTTTGCAACAAAGCCCCTCCGAGTCCTACATTACTTGCATCGGTTCTTAAGACAAAGTCCTGTGTCAAATCAGGCAGTTTGAGAATAGGCCTGCTAGTGAGTTTTTCCTTTAACTCTTGGAACGCTAGTTCACATTGTGCAGTCCAAATAATTTTATCTGGAAGTCCCTTGCGAGTCAGATCAGTCAGAGGAGCACAAATAGCGTTAAAATTTTTGATGTATTTCTGATAAAATCCGCATAACGACACGAATGATCGCACGTCTTTTTTGTTTGTGGTCTAGGTGCTCTCTGCAGTTTTTCCAAGTTCTTAGGATCAGGGGTCATATTACCCTGATATACAGTGTGCCCCAAGAATTCCAACTCTTTGCATCCAATACAACATTTTGTTGGCCTAGCAGTTAAGTTCGCCTCCCGAAGTCTATTAAATAACATTTCTAGAGCTTCAATGTGTTCTTCAAATGTCTCTGTGGCGACGAGAATATCATCCATGAAATTCGTGATACATGGGTTATTCAGGGGATCCAACAATTTGCGCATCATCCTTGAAAATATACTCGGAGCATTTTTCAGTCCGAATGGTAGCATATTGAATTCATAATGTCCATCCGAAGTGCTAAAAGCCAAATAAGGTCTCACTTCAGGCTTCACTGGGATCTGGTAATAGCCTTTACTAAGATCCACCTTTGAAAAGTATTTTGCCTTGTTCAGTCTGGCAAATAACTGTTTTGTGTCTGGTAATGGATCCACTTGTCCTTCTGTGACAGCATTCAGTTTCCTGTAATCTATGCACAGTCTGTGTTCCCCAGACGGTTTCTCAACAAAACGACACTAGAACTAAAAGATGATTCACTGTGCGAAATAATCCCCTCCTTCAGCAAATAATCTATTTCTTCCTTCAATGCCTTCTCCTTCGCGAACGGAATAGAATAGGCTCTCATACAGATTGGGTTTGAGTCTACCAGTTTCATGTCATACTGTAGCAAATTTGTATGGCCTGGTTTATCTGTTAATACATCTGTATGTTCCTCCAGAACCTGTTGAACTCTCTCCCTCTGATTTTTAGTCAGGTGCTTACTGACTTTTACCTGTGCTGCTGTTTCACAAGGATGTAATGGGTATTCATGTGAGGTGAGTGGTTCCTTTTGCATCTGGGTTGCAATAGCCAAGGTCAATAAGGGGGTGCTTTCCTGGAGTGGTCTGTCCAGATACTTCTTTAATAAGTTTACATGATAAACTTTCTCCTTCCCCTTTTTGTCAATTTTATAGTTTGTTCTAGACACCTTCTCTAGAACCGTATATGGACCTTGCCAACCAATTTGTAATTTATTCTGGCTATCGGGTAGTAGAAGAAGCACCTTCTCTCCCACAGCTAGTTCTCGGTCCTTTGCCTTCCTATTAAAATATGCTGCATGTTTCTTCCTGGCTTGTTTCAAATTATCATTTGCCAGTTTCCATCCAGCTTTCAAACGAGTGGTCAGTTCGTTCACATATTGATAAGATGAGGTAACAGGTTCTTCCGCCTTCTCATCCGTCCAGGTCCTTAATAAAGCTTCTAAAGGACCTTTTATTGGCCTCCCAAATAGCAGAGTTGCGGGAGCCATCCCGGTTGAACTATGGGGTACCTCCCGATACGCAAACAATGCGGCGGGCAGGAATTGATCCCACAGATCCGGTTTTTCGTGTGCCAGCTTTCTCAGGATAGAAATGAGAGTCCCGTTGAACCTCTCTACCTGGCCGTTCCCTTGTGGATGGTACGGACTACAATGAAAGTGTCTGGCTTGAAATAGTTTAAAAACTTCTTCCGTTAGTTTCCCTTTGAACTGAGATCCATTATCCGTCAAGATTTGATGCGGGAATCCTAATCGGGTAAATATTGTAAGTAGTGCCTCTGCTACATGTTTTGAATCAATTGATGGCAGGGCTACCGCCTCTCCCCACATAGAACAAGTGTCCACCAGAGTAAGGATGTAACTGTTCCTCCTCTTGGTCCGAGTGAGAGGTCCCACAATATCCACTGCAACCCTCTCAAAAGGTGTTCCCACTATGGGCATTTCCCTAGAGTTGCAGGAGCAGTCCAGTGCTTTGGAGCTACCCTTTGACATTCAGGGCAGGATTTGACATATCTTTTTATATCCTCCGTTATCCCTGGCCAGAAGTAATGACAAGCTATACGCTGTCCTGTGGCGCTGATCCCCATGTGACCACTGAAGGGAATCGCATGCCCGAGTTCCATCACTTTATCTCTATATGAGGTGGGAAGAACCAGCTGGTTGTGACCATTTGTTCCAGTTCCGGCCTTCCTGTATAATAGTTTGTTCTTCATGAAATATTCCCCCTTGCTCGGAGGTGTGTGGCATTTGGGCAATTTTTTAAAACATGGCTTGAGTGTCCTATCCTCAGCCTGCGCCTTTCTCATCTCCTCTGGATGAGCATTTATAGGTTCACCTTCTTCCTCCTTCTTCTGTGACCTGGTCTGCACTGTCGCCATGATCACAGGTTTCTCGGGATTCCCCAAGAAGACGTATCTACACCCCAATATCAGAGGGTAGATTGGTTCATCTATCACTGCTGCTCTGATTTCTCCTTCCACATAGCGAGTTTTCACCGTTATCCTTGCGATGGGAAGTGTCATGAGTGGTATGTCCTTAGTCGCCCCTTGTATTTCCACTGTTTCTGTGGTATACTGACTTGGGTCCACTAGGCTAGACTTCACAACTGAATCATAATCCAAACCTGTATCATAAAGGCACCTTATGGTGACCCCATTACAAATAACATCCTCACAAACTGGGGGGTGATAAGGTTCCTGTTGTCCATTAGGATTAACCTTTAATCTTTGCGTCCCCGACTTCATTGCAGCAATGTTTGAAGGTTTCCTTCTACAAAATTCGGTGTTATGGTTATCTTTCTTGCACCATTTACACCATCTTTTTCCTTGGTTCAACGGTTTTCTTTCATTGAACTTTTGGTCATTGAACTGTGAGTTTCTGTCGCGATAGTCATTTCTTGGCCGCTCAAAGTTTGTCCTACCTTTATTTCCCTGCTCTCTATTATCAAATTTATTAAATTGCTGTGGAGCTTTAAAATTATCTATGTGCTTCTTTTTAGCACCACTTACCTCTGCCTGGGCTGCCTGATACCTCTCAGCGACATTTAAAACCTCTCCCAACTTCTCTGCACCTTGTTCCATGAGAAATTTTCTCATGTCTGGAGCCATGGACTCCTCAATTGCTCAATCATGATCATTTCTTTAAGATCTTGGGTCTTCCCCAGAGCAGTCCATTTCTCCAAATAGGTTTCCAGTCTAGCAGAGAATTGGTGGTATGTCTCCCCAGACAACAGTTTGGCATTTCTAAATTTCTTACGATAAAATTCACCATTCTTCTCGTACCTTAATAACAAAGCCTGCTTTAACATGTCATAATTGTCTTGGTCTTCCCTGTTCATTTTAGCAAAGACTTCATAAGAAGTACCTCTCAGTCCTTGTGATAACTTTAAACTCCACCTCTCTCTCTCTAACCCATATGTAGTAGCTAATAACTCAAAACGTCCTAGGTACCCCTCTATGTCATCGTCTTTTTCAACAAAATGGTCTAAATGAAACCCCATAGCTGAGTTTGAGGCTCCCAGACTGGGCGTAGCATCTGAGGCAAAAGGGCTGGCACCATTTTCAGGAGCCTGGCCTTGTAATTCCAGCTCCCTTAGTCGTAATTCATGCTCCCTTTGCAACCTTCTATCTTCTGCCTCCCTTTCGGCCTTTTTATCTTCTGCCTCCCTTTGCTGTCGTTTGTCTTCTGCCTCAATCTGCAGCCTCTTAATTTCTCTATCCGCCTCAATTTGTAACCTCTTCTCTTCAGCTACCTTTCTATCTTCCCTTTCAATATATTTATCACATTCAGCCGTTACGTATTGAATTAAAATCTGACCATCCATTCCCATCTCCTTTGCGGTCAGCACAGCAGCTGATCGGAATTTTGCTAGCTCCGCCATACTTTTTAGACAATATAATAATATACAAGATAAATCTCTAACCAGTAAATACACTAAGTACTTCTTATGACTATAGTCTAACTAATTCTAACTAACCAGTTAACTAATTAATTATTACTGGCTGTGAAGATTCACCAACTTCTAATTGCCCTTTTAATTTAAAGGGACACTTTTAATTTTAAGGGAATTTTACAATTTTGTTCCCCTAATTTTATTTCTCCCACCAGGAGATCCTTATATTACTGTTTATGCTAATTATCCCTGGACAAGACCCCAATATATGTAGTGGATTTTGATGGTATTGTATGGTGGTGTTATCACCTAGTGTGATGCGTGAGGTCAGCTGTGAAGGCTCCTGAGATAATTGTAACTGTGAATATACAGAAGGCCCTTTCGTGCTACCACTTTATGACCTCACACATATCTTTTTTTACTAATGAATGTGGCTACGTTAAAATCTAGGGTACTGAATGCAATGTGTTGTATGGACATATACACACACCCACAGATATTAATTAAGTCTAATACTATCAATAAAATTTATAACACAATGAACTAAATTCAGCTGGTTAAATTTAGAATAGAAAATCTTTTTTTTTAAATTTATTTGTTCTGAACCAAGGTTTTATTTTGGCCAGAACTTATGCAAAGATTTTGAAATTTATGAATGAATGGCATGAATAAATGGCATGTTAAATGAAAGATGTTTACATATGCAATCTTCAAGATTAATTATAGTATTACTGTTCGTAATGTTAATTTTCCTGGGAAAACTATGAATGGATGTGCTGTTGGGGTGGCTTCATCCCTCCCTGTTTATGCCTACACAGCATTGTCCATTAATGATGGAAGGAAATGGGATGCTTCAGTAGTAAATTCTCTTGGGTGCTAGTTTTATGAAGTTGGTGTAAGTTCAGCAGGCCAGCTAGCCTACTTAACTTTGCCAGATTTGTTCTGGTGCTGGAATATGATGGCCCCACCTCTCCGTGCTTGAGCAATACACAGATGTTCTGTCGAAATGTACCCTGCACGGGTCCTCACTTCAATTATTAATCAGCATTTGACACCACCTTAGTGTCAAGATCGAACTCACAGCTCTGAAATAAAGTATTGGTTTTTGCTCAGAACCTTACCTAATAAGCCACTTCTACACATAACAAATTACAATAACACCACATAAACAGGGTCAGTTCTCTCTGACCAGACAGCACATCTTACCTAGTTGGTTTCGCATAGGGTAAGTTTCCCCAGTCTACAGATTCTGAAATAGGTGCATTATCTCACTGCCATAGAATAGGATAGGTGATATGATTCACTGTTCTCAACACTTGATCACCCCTTCCTAAACCTTGCTGTAGTTTATATATTGTTTGTCCCTAGACCCTGAACTAGGGCGGGGGGTCCAGAGCGAATCCTTACTTGTTTGTAAGGCTAGATTTCGATATGGCAGTATCAAATCACTCGGACATTAAACAATATTCAAAATATACAAAGAAATAATTTCAATCTTACCAGATTATGAATAAAGAACACAGAAATGCTAGCAAAACTCAGCTGAGCTGCTGGCTATAGTATGGCGTCCCTGAACTTATTTCAATTTATTTCATTTGGAAATCACCACACTTGAAATTTACTGTGTCTATCACTGGACAACTATTGAGGAATGGCAAAAAAGCTCGTCTGAGCGCGGATAATATGATTGTCTGTGGCCAATCAATGCCTTGGTTTTTTTAAATTCAAATTTCCTACACTAAAGTCATTTCAGTCATGCTTCAGTCAAGTATGGATTTTTATCTGTTAGTCTGTCCGTCTCTACTTGCGTTTTTACAAAAACGTACTTGATTTTTGAACCAACCTTTCTCTCCCCTCCAAAATTTTGTCGTTAAAAGTTATTTTTTAGACACAGCTCCCACCAATATCCCTTCTCTTCCATGCTAATTAGATTTGAACACCTGCGTCTCAAGGTCGCGGTTTTTGTGCAAATAGTGACACTTTTGATTCAATGCAGTCCTTCGCTGTTGTGAACAACACTGTCTTTTGTCATTATTTTCATTATTATCTATCCGTCTGTAAAATTAAAAACATATTATTTCACTGCTCAGAATGGGCCATCCGGCCAGCTAATTTTTATATTCCTAACATTAATATTAAGAAAAGTTACTTTTTAAATTTTGTAATATTTCAAGCATCTGCGTTTAGCCGCTGAATTCAAATCAAAGGCTTGGTATCGCAAAAGCGTCCGTTTCCGTACCTCGTGTCAATTTGGGGACGTGAATTTTTTCCTCCGTTTCCACCCCCCCCCCCCAAGTGCGTCTCCTTAGCCTTGCTAGTCTCACGCAATTTTTTTCAGTCATATTTTTTTTTTCCTTTTGATCCGCCGTTCTCATCCCTCCAAATGGTAACCGTTTTGATTTCCCGTCTAACAAGTCAATTTTTATGGAGGGTGATGACCCGCGGTCAGGGCGATCATGTACTATCAGCAGCTTACGCGTTATGTTTTTATCCTTACATTTTATCCTTTGGAGATATTTTTACGTTGTATCACTTGTTAATTTTATGACAATGTTGTCAGAGCAGCATTGCTAAAAAAATATCAACTAAAAGAAGAAGATTATCGTCTTCGTTTTAGGACAATGTTGCCAGAAAATGGAGTAGATTTCTCTGAATTTTTTTCAAAAATACGTCGTACATTTACACGATGGGTTGAGTTGTCTCATACTGAGAAAACATATGAAGGCCTAATGGACTTATTACTTCGAGATAAGGTTTTGTCATCTGTTAATGATTCTTTCCTTGCATTTCTTCATGAGCGTAAACCCAAAAACTTAAAAGACATGGAGGAATACTGTTGCCAGTACGCCACCGCGCACCCCCATGCTACAGTTAGCCATTCTAAAGTGAAAGAAGGGTTGCCAGTTGCTTCGGCAGCACCATATGGCCCTAATTTCAATAATAAATTTCAGGGTGCCCAACAAAACCCGCAACAAATTTCTATTTGGGAGGAACGAAACATCCAGGCCCTTAATGCTCATGGTAACACTAAGTAATATGGGAACAAAAATTTTCGTGGAAAATATAGTTTCCCACGGAATAACAATACTGCCTCTAATGGGAGTTGGCGTCAGGCCAACAAAGGTAAATCAAGTGTGGATCACGGTGAGGACTTTCATAAGTGTCATGTTAAGATCCCTCAGGGAAACCGTGCATCGAATTCCCAGATTCCTGATAAGTGGGTAAAAGAAAACAAAACTGTTAGTACCCATCGTACTCAGCTCAGTCAGTACGATGTACATGTTAAGCACATTGCTACAGGCAAAAATAACAACAATTCTGCTAGAAGAGATAATCGTGATTGGGGACAATACCAAAGGCGTCCATCACGTAATGGTTCTTCTTTAAAGAATTGGAGGGGATTTAATGGTCCTCAACATTTTGGTCCCAGTGACTATAGGAACTTTAATAAAAGTTACCAACCTGATAATAGTTTTTCTTGAAAACAACAAAATCCATGTTTGTCTTACTTCCCTCAAGAGAGAACAGACTTCTTATTTCATGGAAAGGTCCATACACTATAGTCTCGAAAATTTCCGATGTAGACTATATCGTCGATGTGGATGGAAAGCATAAAACCTTTCATATAAATATGCTAACAGAGTTTATTGAACGTCCAGACTATTTGCAGCCTATTTTCCAGGCGACGGACGACTATCCAGTCCAACATGGTCACATCTCATCCCTGTCTGTTATACAGGATGAGGAAACTATTTTTTCTGACGTTAACTTACCTCTTCCTGCGATTCCACTTAATTCTATGGAATCATGGAAAAACGTTACCGTCTCTTCGAATTTGTCTCTTGAGGAACAGCGTCAAGTATCCTCTACGCTACAATCATATCAGGATGTCCTTACCGACATTCCTGGACACACAGATGTCATAGAACATGACATCATGCTTACTGATCGTAATCCGATCAGAGTAAGACCATACCCAATACCTATTCATTTTCAAGCATAAGTCGAGAAAGAATTGGATGAAATGATTCAACTGCAAATAATTGAACCATCCACTTCAGCTTATTCTTTGTCGATAGTCATTGTTCGAAAGAAAGACAATAACATACGTCTTTGCGTTGACTATCGAAAATTAAATCAAGTTACGAAGTTCGATGCTGAACCTATGCCTTTATTAGATGATCTACTTATTAGACTTTCTAAAGCTAGATTCTTTACTAAACTAGACTTGTCGAAAGGTTACTGGCAAGTCCCTTTGACGGAACATGCCAAACCTCTGACTGCTTTTTCGACACCTAGGGGTCTGTTTCAATGGAATTTTATGCCTTTTGGGCTTATGAACGCCCCAGCGACTTTCGTGCGCATGATGCGACAAATTCTATCAGATCGTGCAGATGTCATCGCATATTTAGACGACATCTGTCTTTTCAGCGATACTTGGGAAGAACACTATTTGGGTCTAAAGGAATTGCTATCTACTTTACGTGAGCATAGTTTGACTGCAAAACCCTCTAAAGCTTTTGTTGGGTTTAGTGAAATTTCTTTCCTAGGTCATCGGGTTGGTCATGGTCTGTTGAAGACAGAGGACCAAAACATTTTGAAGATATTGAATATCTCGGTTCCGAAGACAAAAAAGCAGGTGCGTAGTCTCTTGGGATTAATACAATTCTATGGAAGATTCATTGAGAATCTGTCCTCCATTATGGCACCACTTTCATCGTTATTGAAAAAAGGTTCTCCTAATATGGTGCGTTGGTCCCAAGAATGCCAATCTTCATTGGATCAGGTTAAGAATTTGTTCTCATCTCATCCTATCTTAAGACTACCAACGATTGATAAGACTTTTGTCCTTCGTAGTGATGCCTCTTCGCGCCTTCAGTCGCACCCACACTCAGTTCATCATTACAAGTGCTACACATCTTAACAACATGTATACTGTCTTGTGCAAGTGATCACCTCAACAAGAGAAAAAGACAGTTACAATAAGCATAGTGTCTTAAATGTCCAGATGTTTTAACAACCGAGGGAAAACAGCTACTACAACGTTTCAAGCAAGTCAAGTAAAACTTAACGTGAAAACACAAACCAAGACACCCAAGCCAAAAACATGGTAAAATTTACCAAATCAATCAAGCAATCAATACCCTTTAGCTCCCCGAGGAGCAAAGGCCTTCAACAAACACATGCCAAGTCTTCCTGTCCTGTGCCATCCGCTCAAGGTCTTTCCATGTTTTCCTCATAATTTTCACCTCTGTATCCAGCTCCCTGCTCCATGTGTTTTTTGGTCTACCTCTGCCTCTCTTTCCCTGTGGATTCCAGAACAAGGTCTGCCTTGTAATGCTATCAACAGGTTTCCTCAAAGTGTGTCCTATCCATCGCCAGCGTCTTCTTCTTAGCTCTTGTTCCACTGGCACTTGTCTGGTTCTTGTCATCAATTCCACATTTGTGACTTTGTCATACCATTTCAGTCCTTCTATTCTATGCAAGCACCCGTTTATAAAAGTCTGTAGCTTTTTAGTTGTTGTTTTTGTTGCTCTCCATGTCTCAGAGCCATACAATAGGACTGACTTGACATTTGAGTTGAAGATTCTTATTTTTGTTTTGGACTTGATTTCTCTTGACCTCCATGTGTTTCCCAATGCAATGAAAGCGCCTCTTGCTTTTGTATTCTTATTTTCATATCATTGTCTGTCCCTCCAACTTTTTCTATATTACTACCGAGACATGTGTAAGATTCTACATCCTTTGGTGGTGTTTCTTCAAGTTCAATCTTGTTATCATTTCCTGCATTTATTCTCATAATCTTTGTCTTTTCACTGTGTATTTTCAAGCCCACTTGTTGTGACCTCTCATCAAGAATTTTCATTTTCTCTTGAATCTGATTATGGTTATGGGACAGAAGAGCCAAGTCATCTGCAAAATCCAGATAATCAAGCTGTTTAGTCAGATTCCACTGGATTCCATTTCTGTTGTGTGATGTCGATGTTTTCACAACCCAATCTATTGCTAGCAAGAAAAGAAATGGAGAAAAGAGGCATCCCTGTCTCACTCCCGTTCTTATCCTAAACGGTTTTGCAAGTTGTCCTTCATGAAGAACTCTGCATGTCATGTCTTCATATGTCTTCCTTATTAAGTTAATGATCTTTATGGGAACTCCATAATGACTCATCAGTTTCCAAAGTGATTCTCTGTCTACACTGTCAAATGCCTTTTCATAGTCCACGAATCCGATGTAAAGTGGTGAATTCCATTCCAGACTTTGTTCAACTATTATTCTCAATGTGGCTATCTGGTCTGTACAGGATCTGTTTTCTCGAAAACCTGCTTGTTCATCTCTCAGTTCCTTGTCTATGGACTCTTTTAATCTCTCAAGGATGATTCTAGAAGATGAAGCAGATACGGAAGATCACTGGCAACAAGTAAAAAATATATGGACAAACGAGTTAAAACATGTAAACTCTGGTTCATTCTTTGCATCTCAGCCTCCACAGTCCTCCGCCAAGTTGTTTTTGGTCGGCCTCTCTTTCGTTTTCCTTCAGGGGTCCATAGCATAGCTGTTCTTGTGATGGCATCGGGGTCTCTTCTGAGGACATGGCCAACCCAGCTCCAGCGTCTGCCAGCTATGATGGTGTGCATGTCCTCTTGCTTGCTCCGAGTAAGCAGATCTTGGTTTGTGATGATATTCGGCAAAAAGATTCGGAGAATTTTTCTTAGACATGTTGTGTGAAAAGAGGACAATTTCAACATTTCCTTCTCTGTAACTCTCCAGCTTTCCGCGCCATAGAGAAGCACAGAAAGCACACAGCTCTGATATAATCCTAATTTTGTGCTTGTGCTGTACTGAGAGGACTTCCAGATGTTGTTCAGACTAAAAAAGGCTGTTCTTGCTTTGTTCATTCTGTTGTTGATGTCTTTGCTTGCTCCGCCGTCTGGTGTTACTATGTATCCTAGGTATGTGAAGGCATCTGTCTGTTCCAGTTGCTGATTCCTTACTGATATGGGCTCAGGGTTGCTCACATTGAGCATCATGACCTCTGTCTTCTTTAGGTTGATGTTCAAGCCCACCTGCTGGCTATACTTATTAAGTCTATCCGTTTTTTCCTGGATGTGTTGATGTGAATGTGCTAGCAGTGCAATGTCATCTGCATATTCCAGATCTTCCAGTGTAGAAAATGTAGTCCATCTTATTCCTCTTGGATTGCCCTCTGTTGTCTGGCGCATCACCCAGTCTATGACTGTTAAAAATAGAGTGGTTGATAAGAGGCATCCCTGTCGTACTCCTGTCTTCACTTCAAAGGTTAGGTTGCTCTGCCCAATGCTGCACGTAAAGTTGGCATAAAGGCTTTTTATGATTGACACTATGCAGCTTGGAATTCCATAAGCCCTCAGTATTTTCCATAAACTGTCCCTATGTATACTGTCAAAAGCCTTTTCAAAATCAACGAAATTAATGTACAACTGTCTTTGCCATTCTGAGCACTGCTCTATAATGTTCCTGAGGGTAAATATATGATCTACACATCTTCTGTTCTTTCTAAATCCTGCTTGTTCTTTCCTCAGTTTGTGGTCTACTGCTTTTGAGATTCTCTGTATAATTATCCTGCCTAGTATTTTGCTGGGAACTGAGAGAAGAGTTATTCCTCTCCAATTATTGCAGTCTGCAAGATCTCCCTTCTTGGGCAATTTGACAATTATTCCTTTTCTCCACTCTGTGGAGAATTTCAAATTGGTAAGGAATAAATACGAGCTTCGCTCACATATTAATAGAGACACCCTTACAGTGTAGGATAGGAATAGCGAGAAGGTGACTTCAGTTCTCTTCTACAGCTTCCATATAGAACACGTCAGTTAACTACCTGACGTGTCCTGTGCCAACCCTACCACTAGTTCACTAGCTCTCTTCTTCATTTCTGGGAACTATACTTTCTAATTTTCTATCCAATATTCATCTTGCCGCACTGACCATGTTTCAAATAATTCTCCTGGTCCATTATGATGATACCTTCTTTGGTTTTTAAGCAACTTGTTGATACACAGGTTCTTTTACTTGTTAGGTAAAGCACAGGGAAATGATGACCTCACAGGTTTACTGCTTTCATGTCCTATCCTTTTTCACTTTCTCTTCTTAATTTCCAGCTGTACTAGTTGCTGTCTGGATTGATTTCAAAGGTATGTGTGTTATAATATCTTGTCACTTCATATGGACGATGCTACAGAGGCATATGGAAGGTGAATGTCTGGAGTTTGGGCGTGATATTCTAGTTGATAAGTTGAGCCATATAATATGACATTTAATATTGGTTAAAAAAAATCTGCTTCCACTTTACTGGGAAACAAATAACATACAGGAAGTAGGAAATCATGCATGGTTTAATCTCTGTACCAATCTCTCTGCTCAAAGCTTAAGCGAACGCTTTACTGAAACAGGCACTGCTAATGATTTTCAATGAGGTGATTGCAGGACGAGAGAACTATCTTCCAGTAAAGGTCTTCTGGCAATTCTTGAATGGAGACGTACCACTTAGGTACACTATTTTGTGAGAATGATAAATCCAAGTTTCGTTAAAGTCCTGTTGCTTCAAAGAGACATACTCCTTGGGAGTCGGTGTTTTAATGTAAGAGGGGCGTTCAGAAAGTAATGCACTATTTTCTGAGAATGATAAATCCAAGTTTCGTTAAAGTCCTGTTGCTTCAAAGAGACATACTCCTTGGGAGTCAGTGTTTTAATGTACGAGGGGCGTTCAGAAAGTAATGAACCACATTGTTTTTCTCAGGAGCTGTTTATTCAAAAAGCATGAAATGTATACACAATATACATGGATATGTCATGTAAACATCAGTATTATTCAACATAATCCCTATCAACTTGTACGGCTTTATGCCAGCGCGAAACAAGTGCATGTATTCCTAGCCCGTACCAGATTTTGTCTTGATCATGTGTCGTGAAACGAGTGTGTGTAACCCCACTACTTTGTTAAATCATTATGTCGGGATACAAATTTGCCCCAGCCAATCAACGCACAGTTGCTGAGCCGGAATAAATTACAAGAAGTTACGCCAGGAAAAACTTAAGCCCTGTTTTTTTTTCGGATGTGGGTCGTGGCCATCTTGTTCACGCAAGATGGCGGAAGAAAACTGAATAAAATTAGGCTGTACGAGCATAAGACGAAACTGCAGGCAACCAATCAGCTTGCTCCGCCAGGAACCAAACAAACGCTTTCCTTTACCAGTAGAAGTTATTTTACCTGCCTATATAATCGGGCGAGATTTATGCTAAAACACGCAACACCGAACACGAAGTCAGAGACGACCGACTGAAGAGAGGAGCTGTCAGCTTTGATTTATAGCTTACCTGAGAGCATTGACCTGCAGCCTGCTTCGTTAAGTCGAGTCAAAATCTGGCCTGTTTAAATCTTGGAGGGTAAATATAATTTACTATAAACTGGTAGGAAAATAGGTTTTAATATGAACGTATCAGGTTACTGATTGTATCTTGGGGAATTAGGTATAATGATTGTATTTCCTAATATGATTGAATAGACGAAGACTAATAGGACTCATACTTCAATCTATTGTCTCAGATAACTCCAAACTGAAATATAACCAAAACAGTCCTTGTTAGGACTCAACCTATTGTCTCCTATAACTTCAATCTATTTTCTCAGACCAACTGCAATATAACCAAAACAGTCCTTGTTAGGACTCAACCTATTGTCTCCTATAACTTCAATCTATTTTCTTAGACCAACTGCAATATAACCAAAACAGTCCTTGTTAGGACTCAATCTATTGTCTCCTATAACTTCAGTCTATTATCTCAGATAAAACCAACTGAAATATAACCAAAACAGTCCTTGTTAGGACTCAATCTATTGTCTCATCTAACATCAATCTATTGTCTCCTATAACTCCCACCTGTTATATCACCAAACAGTCCTCGTCTCATATACTCCTATCATAAGAACATAACAATATTGTTAGGATATATCTGGTATACTATAGGGGGAAGGAAATGGTTGTATCACACCTAGGTGTACATATTATTGGATGTATTCATGTATTGAATGTATTCATGTACTGAATTTATATTATTGGATGTATTCATGTATTGAATTCATATTATTGGATGTATCCATGTATTAATTTATCAGAAAGAAGGTTTTGCAAGTAGACACCTGTCTTGTCTCGCTATTGCTAAATCATACTGAGCCATGTTGTCATTCATCCTACATGCACACACCTGAGGCACACGCTCATTTCATCCACATTAGAAATAGGTGGGCTTGATGACAGAAATTAGCCCCTATTTTTCCTTGTTACAGGTTTTATTCGTGTCATAAAACCTGAGGTCGTATGTTCGAGTCAATCCAGCTGCCTGGAACTTCGCAGGAGCATAGAGATTGTACAGAAGCTACATCTTTAGTCCCCCTCAGTCTTGGGTGGGCTAAAGTAACGAGCCTCAGTAGGAGTTGTGTGACCCAAACTAAGGAGAACAGAACGTTTTAAGAGATGAGTACCCAGTAGTACCATTTCTGTCAGCATTGTGAGCAAAAGCTAGTGTCAGTGACGAGAAAGTGAATTAGCGTAGCAAGAGACAATAATAAGATTATAGCTGATAAATTATACGTAATTAACAGCACAGCTGATACATGTACTATAATTGAATAACAGCACAGCTGATATATGAGGAATCCTCTTCTGCACCAAACTGGATAGTCTCCTTTTGGCTGCTAAGTCCCGCATTCCCTTCAACAGCAGAAGCTGTGTAGGACAGCTGTCATCTTCTTGCTCGTACCAAGCCATCGCTGTTTCTAGTGCTATAAAGGCCTCTTCAGGACTTGGTCGACGTTTTGGGTTTTCTTCATAATCTAGAAGTACATCATGTACTTCTGAGGAGTCTTTATCATCGGTCACTACATGCATTTTGGTTTTCTTCTTGCACAAAAACAACATTTCTTCGTCATTCAAAAAGTGAAAACCAGAATCATTATCATCTTCTAGCCACATGTGTGCATCATCTTTGTCACAGTCCGAAAATCCGGGCATTGCTTGAAACAGTTCCACAACTTCATTTATACAATCATCATTTGTGTCCACTGCAGTAGTTTCATTTCCTCCTTTTTCCCAAGCAATCTATTCCAAGCCTTGTTGAGATTATCTTGTGACAGGGTGGTCCAAGCATCAGCTAACATATAGCAGCAGTCTTTGAGATTATGCTTTTTGGAAAACGCCACCACACTTTCTTCATCTTCAGCCAACAATAAACGACGCAGGACTTCCTTCTTGTACATCTTTTTAAGCTTTGCTATAACACCCTGATCCATTGGTTGAATCAGTGCTGTTACATTGGGAGGCAGAAAAATTACTTTAAAATTTGCATCAACTGCATTCAATGTATCCGTCTCTGGATGAGATGGTGTATTGTCCAGTAGAAGAAATACTTTTCCAGTTTTCTTTTCTTGTTCTCTCAACCTCTTCACATTTGGGATGAACTGATTTGTATACCAATCAAGAAATATTTCACTATTCATCCAAGCACTCTTCTGTGCTTTGTAGCACAATGGGAGACATGTCACATTCTTTAAACAACGTGGTTTTTTGGCTTCGCCGATCATTAGCACCGCACCGGTGAACGATGACTTCCACTGGCATTCGCGGCTAACAAAATTGCACTTTTTAAACCCAGGGGCAGATGCTTCGAGCTGAGATGCAAGTGATTTTTGAGGCAATGATTTCCAGTATAAGCCAGTCTCATCGGCATTATACACATCATCGAGTGAATAACCTTCTTCCAAAAAAGCCAAGAATGTGTCTTTAAAATTTTCAGCGGCAGTTGCATCGCTAGATAAAGATTCCCCTTGAATCTCCAATTCTCGTATGCCATGACGAGATTTAAAGTTTGTTAACCATCCCTGGCTAGCCTTAAAGTCAGGAATGACCGTCAAGTTGATTGTTGAACTGAAGTGCCTTTTCGCACAATAGAGAGCCAGAGATAGGTTCCCCTTTGCTTCTTCTTTGCACAAACCATATATACAAAGCCTCTTCCAATTTCAAATCTTTCGCATTTCTCATGGTTTTACGTTTCTTCGACCCATTTTCACTATCCAATTTCGATGCAAAACTCATAATTTTATCCTCGTTACTTTTGATGTCAGAGACGGTAGCTTTCCCAACATTGAAAATCCTGGCAAGTGAAGACACAGTTTCACCTTTTCCTAGTCTCTTGATAATTTCTGTTTTCGTTTCAATTGACACAACATTGCGGTTCCTTTTATATGCTTTAGGCTTATTGGAAGATGCCTTATCGCACAGAGAAATACTTGTACACCAAAATTATTCTGCTGTAGTAGCAGACACAATTATTTTAAGTTGAACTGTCTGTTTAGCCAGTGTTCTGCCTAGAACGCACTCGTACACTGGATTTGGTAAACCAGATATTAACTGACTTTATGATCTAACTGACTTCTTGTACGTAAGCGACCGACCATTAGCCCATCATATCCTCTACAAATTGTTCGCACACATTTGAAGCTTGCCGCATCAAAAGATTCAGAAATGTAGTCTAACATGACTGGTGGCTCCTGATTTTTTTTCTTCTGGAAAAAGTGTTCGGATAATTGGATGTTCGGATAATTGGGGTTCGGATAAATGGAGTTCTACTGTATAAATATTTGTAAATCATATGTAAACTTACAAATTCATTACGTTCCATTTTTCAACATTCACCCTTCAGCACAAGAGTAGATAGTGTATATACTAAATAAATAATAAGAAATTGTATTTGAAGACTTGTCAATTTTATCATTGTTAAGTAAAATCTGTTTCCATGTCTTAATATCACAGTTAGTTACACAGCGGAGGTGGCAAGTTATGTCGGTCTCCTCTCTACTAATTTTTCGAGATCAGAACATTCGCAGCCGTAACTAATTTGTGATACCAGTAGTTCTCTCAGACACTGGGACTTCACCATTTTCTGCAGAAATTCTATTTCTGTAATTGTCAGTACTATACTGACCCTAGAGTCAAATAAAACCTCACGCCACATCATGTAGCCATTTCTTCGCTGCTGCATGAATCACTCCTTCATCATCTTCAAACCTTGTCCCACGGAGTGCATCTTTAAGTGGACCAAATAGATGAAAATCAGAGGGTGCCAAATCGGGACTATAGAGTGGATGGGGTAGTACAGTCCAACCCAATTTGATGATTGCTTCCTGTGTTGCCAGACTTGTGTGAGGTCGCGCATTGTTGTGAAGGAGAAGCAGGTCTGCTGGATTCTTATGCTGCTGAACTCTGCGAAAACGTTGATTGAGTTTTTTCAATGTTTTAATGTAAGCTTGCGAATTGATTGTCTCTCCTCTTGGCATAACGTCCACAAGAACCACACCTTCAATGTCCCAAAAAGACAGTGATCATGACCTTTCCAGCTGAAGGAATTGTCTTGAATTTCTTTCTTCGTGGTGATTGCGGATGATGCTACTCCACTGACTGTCTTTTTTGTCTCAGGTTCAAAATGATGTGCCCAGGTTTCGTCACCTGTAATGATCTTAGCCAAAAAGTTCTCTCCATCAGCATTGAAACGCTCCAACAATTCAGAAGAAATTGCTTTCCTTTGCAATCGGTGGTCATTTGTGAGACTACGAAGAACCCATCTTGCGCAAACCTTAGAAAATCCGAGAGTTTTTATAACTGCATTTGCACTACCAATGCTGACTGACAGCTGTAAGGCCAGTTGTTGAGTAGTGATTCGCCTATCAGTAACAATAATGCCCTCAGCGCATTTCAACATTTCTGCGTTGGTGGCTGTGGCAGGACATCCACAGCGCGGCCGATCAAGCAGCTCAGTATCTCCACTTCCTGATTCTTTGAACCCAGCGACTGACTGTACTCCTGTCGACTGCAAAACTTCCATACACATCACATAGACGCTTGTGAATGTTCACAACAGTTTCCTTCTCTGCAATGAGAAATTATATCACAATTCGCTGCTTATAATGCAAGTTGCTAACATGCTCCATTTCAACGGTTTAGGGCAGCCGTATTATTTGGCCGGTTGCAGTGCAATTTGGTGCACACATTTGGCACATGCCATATTTGAAGTGTGCAAAATGTCATGCTTCTATCTTCATTATTAGCTGAGAAAAATGATGTGGTGCATAACTTTCTGAACGCCCCTCGTACAATGTCTCTCTATGCCTGCATCCTGTGGAAATTAAGATCTTATCGTGTTTGAATGTTGCCCATCCCCCCCCCCCCCCCCCCCTTTTCCAATCATATTTTTCTGCATCACTATTTTCAACTAGCGCTGAGTCGCGCTTATTGTTCAAACAAAGCTAAGACACAGAATGATGTTATAAAGCTTTAGTTTTGTATAAAACTTCACAACGGCTCCTCTTACCTCCCCCTGCCTGATTTAGTTATATAGTTTTACAATACGCTAAATGAGAAGGTTGACTATGTCTGACACAATATCTAGTCTAACGTGCAGGGGTGTCCTTAAACTAGTTAAAGCAGCCAGCAAACTAGAAGAACCATGTAATCAGCATCCCTAACACCAACGTTTGGTAAATGGCTGACTTTGTTAGTTAAATGGTTTGATAAAATTTAATTTGATACCTTTAGGATATCGTCTTATATCACAGGCAGCCTCTGGTTGACATTTTATGAAAGCAGCCTCGCGGGAGAAGCGCCCAGGTGTTCAGATATAAATGAATGAGACACATCATAAAACACAAATGAAGAATGAAGGCACTGGTTTCATTAGAGGCAGTGATATGACAGCACTGAAAATGTAATACCGATTGTTAGAAACTGTTGTGAGTAGCCATTAACTGAATATTACATCAACATAAGAAATATTAGTCGCGCGAGTACACAATAAAGCGTCCTATCAAGAAGGTAATAAATCATGTATGCACATAACACAGGTTCAATACCAGCTGCCGAATCGAGAGTTGGCGATAAAAACTGGCCCCCAAAAAAATTTGTTTTTGGATTCTGATCTGAGTTGGTGATCCAAGTCCGGACAGAACAATCGGTACTTTACTAGTATGAACTTATGTCAGACTGATTCTGCATACTTACATAACAATAGTACAATATAATAAACCTTTATCAACATTTCCAATTTGTTCGCTCCTTATGGAGCTTGGAGCCATTGCTGCAGATGGCTCCCTTAAGGAAGATTACACCAAAGCACAAACTCTTGCAGTGGTGATTTCTAAGGCAATTAGTTTTACATGATGAAGTTGTCAGCCCCATGCACAACCTCATATTAGTCGCCTTTTACGAAATGTCTGACAGCAGTACAATTCTTTCTTTGTTTCCTTAAGCGACCTCCATGAATAACACGGGGCATAATAAACAATAACAATGCACACACTCAAACAACAATAAAACATATAGCAGAGTGTGTTCTGTGTGTGTGAAGACGTGACTCTGTGGTATCTTCTTCTTCTTCGTTCGTCCTGAAACGGACGTTGGTTGCATTGTGTCCATTTACAGCGAAGCTGCGATATTTGCGCCTTTCGGCCGACACATCCGACTTCAGCACGGCATTTTTTAGGACCAAGTTTGCCTTCCCTCTTCGATCCCTACTCTCTCAGCCAGACTGCAGTGATGCAGCCTGTTTCCAAGACCACCACTTGGAGGTGGAGTAGGGTCTTGGTCAGCTCTGGTTCGCTGACCCTGACATAAGCAGTCAAGCTATAGGTCACTGACTGCATTCATCACTTTTGCTGCATCTTTGGTCCCACTCTGTGGTATGACCAGATATATAAAAAGACGCATTAGCCATTTCGTTAAAGATGGAAACAAGACGAAGTAGTGGACTGCTAGGCTCGGGCGAGATATAGTGTGTACCTCCACCGTAGTAATGAAGGCAGGCCCGGTCACTCTGAAAAGTCACTGGCCAACAGGGCAAAGGTTTTTTTTTTTTTTTTAAAATTTTGCCCCGTTTTAGAGAGGTGCGCGCCCCGTTCAACCTGGACAAAAGGTCTGTCATATATTAGAGTGCATGTCCAAATATAAAAAGACCTTGAGGTCTGATTGTTATAATCTGCTGCCTAGTAAGCCGACTGTGGTTATTCTATCGCTTTTCTAAATTTAAACCTTTAGACACAAACCAGAAAATAACTTTTGAGTTTGGTTTTTTGTTCCCAGAGGTAGACAGGGTATGAATAAAACGACCAAATTAAATTTACTGTAACCTTACTCTAAAATCAAGTAGCTCCATGACAGTGATCGGTTAGATTATGTGTCAATCCACGGCTCCTCCGCGAGTAATGTAGTACTAATCTGCTGATGTCAAATAAACTCATCATCATGTGACGTATTCTTTCCAGAACGTTGTCTCCATTACAGCTGCTCTGAACGCATCACAATTCTGGGCCAGTCGACCTGCATCAGCCAAAGACAAGTTCAGACTCTCTGTGATGTCCTGGGTCCACCGTTGTCTAGGTCGACCCCTTCTTCTTTTTCCAGGGACTATGCCTTCCATCACTATTTTTTCCAGACAATTATGTCTTTTTATATGACCGAAAAATTTCAGCTTCCTTATTGTGATGGTATTTAAAAGCCAATGTTCCTGTATGTTTAGTGAGTGCAGTACTTCTCTGTTGGTCTTTTTTTCTGTCCAGGGTATTCTCAACATCCTTCTGTAGCATTTCATTTCGAATGATGTAATCTTTTTTGCAACTGTTTTATTGAGTGTCCAAGTCTCGCAGCCATATATTGCTACTGGGAATATACATGCTCTGATCAGTTGTAACTTTGTTTCTTTGCTTGTGCCTTGCCATAGGTTTTTCATCTGTATTAGTTTATGTGAAGCAATTGCAAGTCTTCTTTTAATTTCTACTGCACAGTCGCCAGAGCTGTTGATGATTGATCCTAAGGATTCGAATTCATTAACACTTTCCAGTTCTTCGTTATCAATTTCAATTTCTGGTTTGGTCTTTACTTTGTCTGTTGTCAATACTTTGGTCTTCTTGGTGTTTAGGTATAGATTCTGGGCCTCGCTGTGTTTTTTGGTGGACAGAATTAATTGTTCAAGTCCTTCTGGGTTGGTCGATAGGAGGACTGTGTCGTCAGCATATCTGATTTCTGGTACCCGCCGATGTTAAATGAGTCAAACTCTGTGTGTTCTTGGTCATCTCTTACGTTTCTCATGATATTCTCAGCATAAATGTTAAACAGGTAAGGGGAAAGGGTACAGCCTTGTCTTACTACTTTCTGTACTTCAAACCATTCTGATGTTTCCACCTCTATTCTTACGGCTGCCTGTTGTTCTTGGTACAGCAGTGCGATGAGTTGTGTAAGGCGGTTTGGAAATCCCATATTTTTCATAATAGCCCATAACTGCTGATGTTGTACACAGTCAAAAGCTTTGGTGTAGTCAATGAAACACGTATGTAGGTCAACGTTGAATTCTCTACACTTTTCTATGATGATCCTCATGTTGAATATATGATCTCTAGTGCCTCTACTTGGTCGAAAACCCGCCTGTACTTCGTTTATTTCTGTTTCTAGCTTTTGTTGCATCCTTTTCATTATGATTTGTAATAGTATTTTGCTGGCATGGCTTATAAGAGCTATAGTTCTGTAGTTTGTGCACAGTTTCAGGTTGCCCTTTTTTGGCAAGGGTATGTAAATTGATCTTTTCCATTCCTTGGGCCAAATTCCGCTTTGCCAGATCTTGCAGCATAATGCATGGTATATACGAGCGCTTCCTTCTCCTCCTGCCTGTATCATTTCAGCTGTTATTTTATCACAACCAGGAGATTTTCCACTTTTCAAGTGTTTGATTGCGTTTCGGACTTCCTCTATGCTAGGTTCTGGTTCACGTTCTACTTCATTCATGACGTTGTTATCTGCCGCTTTGTTTATTTCCGTATACATTTCTTGACAGTACTCCTTCCATCTGTTCAGAATATCTTTACGTTCTGTTAGAGTGTCGCCTTTCTTGTCGTTTATTGCTCGAGGTGATGATTTATACTTGCTGTTCTTCAATGTTCTTACTTCAGAAAACATATTCTTACTCAATCCCTGTTCGCGCATTTCCTCTATTTTCCGGCAGGTGTCGTTTATGTATTGTTGTTTGTCTTGTCTGACTCGTTTTTTAATCTGCTTTGTGTATTCCTTGTACAACTCCTGATTTTCTGTATCTTTTTTGGACTTCATTTTTCATCTCTCTACCACCAACTTCAGTGTTTCGTCTGAGATGTATTCTCGTCTCTTTATACTTCTTTTAGGAATGAGCCTCTGTGCATTTGTAATATAAACATCTCTGATGTTATTGGCAAGTTCATCTGGTGTCATTTCCTCCTGTACTGCCATAAGAATGTCAAATTTGTTCTGAATATCGACACTGTACTCTTCTGGTATGGCGCTTGTGTCATAACGTATTACTTTGTCGTTTGTAGCGACTTTTTTTCAGTTTGATCTTGAAGTTTGCAGCAAGAAGTTCATGGTCGGAGTCACAGTCTGCTCCTGGCAGCGTCTTGATGGATGAGATACAAGATCGCCACCTTTGTTGTATTAAGATATAATCTATTTGGTTCTTGCTTTTTCCGTCCGGTGACGTCCATGTATATAGTCTTCTAGGGTGTTGCATGAAAAGAGTATTTGTGATGACTAGGTTGTTTTCTAGGCAGAATGTTGTCAAGCGTTCTCCTCTCTCATTTCTCTGGCCCAATCCATAACTTCCTTTCACTCTTTTTTCATGTTCTAATCTTTCGTTTCCAACTTTGGCATTAAAATCTCCCATTATTATCCTAATATCTTGCTTATTTGCTTTCTCTAATGCGTGTTGCAGTTCATTGTAAAAATCTTCAATTTCTTGTTCTTCAGCAGCTGCTGTTGGCGCATATGTTTGTATGATTGTGATGTTCTTTCTTTTTCCTTTCAGTCTGATTGTGACAATGCGGTCATTTATGGGATTATATCCCAAATAAACTATTATGTCGCTATATTTGGATTCAAGTACTGTATTAGCTTTATTCTTTTATTGTCTTATTGCAGAGAAGATTTATGGTCAAATTCTGATCCAACGCCCGACCTGACATGTGACATTATTATATCGTATTTCCGTAAGATGCACTGAAATCCCATTGATATACTACTCACTGGGCGCATATCTTTACTGACACTGCACGCCCATGTTGTTGGTTTATCTGGCTGGGTTTATTTTTTGTAACATTATGCGCACTATAGTATTATTTGTATTTCAATGTCTTTTTCTTGGTATTGCCTCAACAACATCTCATGTTCTGATGTGCGTCTTCTGATCTGCAAGCCTCCTTTTCCATGAGATCTAGCTCCAAATGAGTTGACCAGTGGATCCCGTTCTTGCGCTGATGTCCAGATTTGGCACGGGTGGCACATAATAAAGTAAAGTGTGTTAAATATTGGCTACTCTCGTCATCATACGGACAGATGGCATTTCAAAACTGATACTAACGTGTGAAATTCTAGTTCACATTTCTCGATCTTATATTTAGTCTGAGTTAACGTATAAAAAGAAGCCAATTCAGGTCATGTGACTGACTTTGCCTGGTCGGTAATTTATCCAACACAGTGTATACTATAAAAGTATAAACAATGTAAGTCCTTTCTGTGGAGTAAAAAGTGTTCTTTAAAAATGGTAAGTACTTTATGAAATATTTCACATGAGGCATATTACAAGCAATTTTAATGTGTATGTATTATGTGTATGAGTAGAAGTAGATAAATTGTTTTTAAAAAAGGTAAAAAAAAAAAATGCACTTTAAACGAACACAATTTAACTCAAGTGCTACAGTTCATATTTTAGCAAGAAGCACGACTCAGTTGCAGCTGTCAAGCTAGAACACTAAGAATGACATTTACACTACTTCGCTGCTGGCTCTCATGCTGGTCAAAGTGATGTGAAAATAAAAACACCAAAAGCTGTCGCTACAGTGTGCAATGTAAAGCTAAATAATATGCAAACTGGCAGTTAAGCAGAAAACCATCCTCCATTAATTAAAAATATGACATAGCGGAGACAGTCACATAGGTTTAAACAGGTCGTGAGAAGATACAAATCAGAGGATCTGGTACCCACTAGTGAACTCATTTCTAAAAATTGAAGAGTCAACAGTGACATAAACTGAGCACATGGCAATGCAGGACTCTGAAGACACAACTGACAGAGCACCACCAGAAGCCACAAGAAATAGAGAGGTGATCATTAATCGAAGCCGGTGTGACACGTGTATACATGTAACAAACAGATCATGACAAATGTACTGTAAGAATGAATGCTGACTGCTGAAAACCGTAACTGTGTACTCATCTTACTACAAATACAATAGCGTAAATATTTATATCTTAATCAGTACATCTATATCACAATGAATGGAAGTTAGTACGGTAATTTCATATATTTATATATAGAAGTGATGATCTATGCTACTAACAAACCTTGATAGTTTTTAGAGGCCAATCCCGCAGAAAGTTGAAAGTTGGTGTTAGGGATGCTGATTACATGGTTCTTCTAGTTTGCTAGCTGCTTTAACTAGTTTAAGGACACCCCTGTCACGGCGCTATTTCGCAGTGCATCTTTTGTACGAAAAGTTAGCCGGGCAACACCAGGGATAGCTAATCCGGCAAGTCAGGTGACTACTGGAAGCCGGGAATTCAGGCGCGAAGGTGTTCAGTGAGATTCTATCCGGTGTCCGAGTAGGACGGATATATTTTCCCTTTGCCAGCAAGTAGCTGTGAAGTTCATGTTATGGACTATGGTTTTTGAGAGCTTGCCATATTCGGTCGTGGTGGATTGTTATGTGGATATATAATAGTACAGTGTAGTGTCTAGACTGTATAACTTTCAGGCCGTAGATTTATAAGTAGACAATGATTTGAGTATTTCTTTGTCACAGTTTTGTTGCTCAGGTGAGCGATAGTCATTGCAGTGTTTTCAGTGTAAGTCGTACTGTTATGTATGATACTGATAGATTGAGTTGTTGAGGCAAGTTACATTGGCATTTCTTTATTGTATTTCATGCGTTTATTGGCCATGTGAGGCCTTATTGTGTTGTGCATATGATTAAAGGGAAGTACCTGTAGAAGGTGTTGATTACTTATGTCAGCCATTATTGTGTGGTCATACTTCTAGGTGAACGAGCTTATAATTGTTATTATAAATCCACACTGCAGTGGTGCAACACAGTGGAGTGTTATCCACGATAAGTGTTCCTGACAATATATAGAAGTGATGATCTATGCTACTAACAAACCTTGATAATTTTTAGAGGCCAATCCTGCAGAAAGTTGAAAGTTGATTTTGTGTCTCAGGCCATGGTATATAACTTGCAGATCTTCACTACTTTCAGATCCATCCAAACTGTAGCTAACTTCATAACGCAGTGGCATATGCTGCAAATATAAGAATGGCAACAACAACAAATAATTTTTTTTTAAAATGATATGGGCTTCTAGAGAAGCCTGACCAGTAAAAAGTACGAAATGTAACATAAAAATATGATCAATGTTTACTTTATACATTTCACAGACCTACACATTTTTGTTTTCTGTTTATCTGACTACATGAAAACAATGCACCAAAGCGATGCCTTAACTGTGCAAAAAAAAAAAAAAAAAATGTGTTCCTTATTCTTATCTAGATTCCCAAGCTCTGGCTCGTTGTTGCTGTTTACAATTTGAACTACAGTACGTTTGCTTTTAACTAACATCTGATACATTAAAATTGTGTAGAATGTACGCAGAAACACGTCTACAACTTTTACCTAAGTAAAGACTTGAAACATAAGAGTTTGTATAAGAAACTATTGCACCGCGTGAAAAGAGCCGCATCACGAGCAGAAAGAAGACATCAGATTAAGCTGGGAGAACAGGTCCTGGAGCAGGTCGACCACTTTAAATACCTCGGAGCTATTATAGACCGAAAGGGAGGCATCAAAGAAGAGTTGGCCACTCGAAAAGCAGCAGCTGGGAGACTTTTTCAGGCCATAAATCGAGGATTCCTCAGGAAGAGAGGGGTTGGTAAGAAAACGAAGATGGCTGTATACCGCTCCACCTATGTCCCAGTCTTGACATATGGATGCGAGTCAAGGGCAATGACTACAACCCACAAAAGCCAGATCCAAACCTCAGAAATGAGGTATCTGAGGAAGGTGGTTGAAGTAACAAGAAGAGACATGGTCCGCAACCAGACGATACGTCAAGGCCTTAAATCCCACCCCCTGCAGACCCAAGTAGAACAGTCCTAACTAAGATGGTTTGGCCATGTCTGCAGAATGGGAGAAGATCGGCTACCACGACAAGCATGGGAAACAAAGAGCCAGGGATCCAGACCCCCAGGATGACCCAGAGTCCGCTTGGAGGACAACATTAGACAATCTTTGAAGGACCGAGGACTAGAATGGAACCAGGCCAGGAGGAAGACAGCCGATAGGAGTCTGGCGCTCTCTCTTCCAAACCTCTACACCTCACGGTAGAAGGGGAACGACTAAGTAAGTAAGTATATATATATATATATATATATATATATATATATATATATATATATATATATATATATATATATATATATATATATATATATATATATATATATATACTTACTTACTTACTTCATCGTTATCTTCTACCTTGAGGTGTATAATACACCGCCTGTTTCTTGTAACGCCGCCGTCCTTTCACCAATACAAATGAAAAACTCGATGTATTGCGGACTTAGAAATTTCAGGGTGTTTCCTTTACCGCAGGTGGGGCTAGATTTTACTGTAACGAGTTCCATAGCCCATTGCGGTTTTTCACAGCCAGCATGATGCCCTTTCCGCAGTTTCACTAAGCTTCTTCAGTGCCCTTGTTCTCGACTGTCCTCTAAGACCCAACAGTTTCAATAAATCATACACTGACGTAGCCACGAGACCTCTTGCACCGACCTCAACAGCAATGACCCTTGCAGTGAACCCATCGTGTCTCAGATCCGCGGATATATCTCAGATATATATTATAATTATACCTTTACTAATATCTCGGAGCTAATGTAACGTATCAATAATTCTACAGATATATTCTCATCACGGATTACCCGAAAATTGCTTCTTTACTTCTCTAGCAAAATATGCCACGTGACATTTTTCTCTTTTCTTCCCTTTCTCTGACTTTAGTGATTGCTCCGATATGAACTCGGTCTTTTCTTTTCTTCTCCACAGTGAATGGTCAATAAACGGATATTACAACAGTAATTATCGCTGTCCGCCATGACGTCATGTGTTGAACAGGCCACATGTCACGCTGACTTGTAATGCTAATGTGAATCCGTAAATAAATAAACAACAGAAAAGATGTTTGCCGAGAATACACAGACGACTGTGACCAGTTGGTTCCCTACAGCCTTTCTTCTTCTTGTCCATTGTTGTCTAATGTCATCCTTTATGTCCAATGAGTACCCGTTAATTACCTTTTTAATTTATTTACTCATTTATTTACTGTTCACAGGACAGAAAGTTTCCTCCATTATTTATAATGTGAAACACCATTGTATGTAATAAAACGGCATTCAGTTCTCTTATCTTGTGGTTCGTTTTGTATAAATTAGTTTATAAAGGGGTGAAGCACTAACAGTTTAAACATAGAACAGACTTTCCAATCATCCTATACTTTCTTCTCCGGTTCTCAGCGCTTTTTACTGTGACATAATAGCTTTTCTTAGAAGACTTATGTAGCATTTATCAACTATTTGCTCCAGCATAATGATTAATGACTAAGCAGAGGTGTCAGTAGGTTTCTGTCTATGTTAATTTTACCATCCTCTAACAACGTACGGTACTTCTCGAATACCGTACTTTAATTCCATGACTGGGCTGTGCAAGGTGTTAATGGACAAGGCGTTGTTAGCTTAGAGTTTGCTGTTTCTCGAATTGTATCTTAAGTATATTAGTACATTATTCTGGAAGCACCTGTACGTTCATGAGATCTGTTAACGTCTTTATGCAATACGAAACTTTGGCTATCTAAAAATAAATAACTCCTTTATAGTGTAGGATTCCACACCGTCTTATGTCATCATGCTCGTAGGATGTTTAGCAAAAGAGGTCAAAGTCGCCTCTACTATCACGCTTATTTAACTGTAAAGGTAATGGTTGTCCCGTAGCAGATACAGTGAGACGCAGAGGAATTCACGTTGTTCTTGTGTGAATTCTAGGGTTAGACCACTCATCTCCACGTAGGCATCCTAGAAACCATAAACCTTCAAGTTACCTGGCCAACACGATCGAATAGCCCAGAGTGGCGCAACATCAAGATTCCCCCTGTGGTGAAACATACTGAGTACCCGGCATTGCACACTAAGCTTGGGGGAAT
Organism: Oreohelix idahoensis; assembly: GCA_024509875.1. Taxonomy (NCBI): domain Eukaryota; kingdom Metazoa; phylum Mollusca; class Gastropoda; order Stylommatophora; family Oreohelicidae; genus Oreohelix; species Oreohelix idahoensis. Next base: position 49,997 of record JAMPIV010000986.1, read on the forward strand.
CGTAGGAGTCCCAGACTTAACTGTGACGTCTACCTGCGAGGGGAGCTGGGAAGTTGCTATGTGCAGGATGGGGCGATTCCTTGGGAAAGCCCAGAACTAGATCACAATATGTGAGCCAAGCATATTTGGATAGCCCCCCCCCCCCCCCCATCCGGATGGCGAGAAAAGCACTGTATGGCATCCCCCTCCCCCTTCTAGTTTGAAACCAGATATGACGATCCTTTAAATGCTTGCTAAGCCATGACAGAATACGGGGGGGGGGGGGGGGGAGGAGAAAAAGAGAGATAATTGTGAAACCTGGAACTAATGACTTCAACTCAAACATTTTATATGGCAGAAAAGCCACGGGGAAAGTCTAGATTTGCAATGCACATAATATCAAGGATTCTTCAACATGACGCTGGCAACGAAAGGTCAACATACTCAGCAGCCCTAGTAGAACAACAAAACAGCAGAAACTGTACCGTCCTAGGAGAGTGAGCTGTTAGCGACTTCACTTATACTAGGTCTCAGCTTTATAAGTTGGACTGACCCGTTTTTGTCCTCGCTGCCTTTGCCTTCTTTAACTATGTGACGACACGTCTGTACGTGTCCTTTTGTGTGATCTCTCACACCTTCAACCCTCCGGCAGTATCCTTTCTTTTCTTCATTTTTCTCACTCATCGCTTTTATTTGGCATAAATCATGCCTTTTCATTCGTTATTTTCACTATTTTGCTCTATGCTAGACATAGCATGGTGAATTCTCTAACACGCCACTCCCCTATGGCAGTATTTGCTATGGGAGTAATGCGTATCTTATTGTTTCACGCTCCACTCCCAGACTGTTGTTACGATTCGCCAGGTTTGGTGACCCGGCCAGCGATAATATTTTATCACCTAATCCGTCTGAACTACTGTGGTAACGTGTCCGTCAAACATTTGACCCCATTGGGAAGCGGCTGATCATGTTGACACAAGCCGGTTTACGATCAGATGAAAGAAGACCACACGGGTTGTCCAGACATCTGTCTGGCGTAGGCACGCAGATTATTCTGATAAACAGAGGTGCGCCGGAAGTCTTAGGTAACGATATGACATCACTGTGTAAGAGGCCACGCGTGTATATTAAATTTAATATTTTCAAATACGCGTGGGATGAGTAATGATAAATTTCCCCACCCAAACAGTGCTAGATAGATTGGATTGGTTCGCCAGAATCTACTATGATTTGATTGGAACTTTTGGCGGAAACACAGCTGAGATTTGAAACTAAGGATTGTGAGATATAATCTAACAAACTCGGAGTCCCCGCACACAGACAGAATGCATTGCAGCGGCAACTAAACACCTCCTACAAGCCAGAGGAAAGAGAATAGGACTGACTTATCATTCCACAATTATAAGTACCAGATCGAGTATTGGGCAATTTTGGAATTTACAAGTAAACCCTTACTTCAATACAAGACTGGAAACTTGGAAATTTTATCACAAGAAGTCATAAGAGGAATTATACAAACAGTTTTCCCAGGCCAGTAACTCGCAGAACACCAGCCGTCAGAGGAATTAACTCATATTTCCCAGACCAAGTCATAAGAGGAATTATACAAACAGTTTTCCCAGGCCAGGAATTCGCAGAACACCAGCCGTCAGATGAATTAACTTATATGTCCAGACCTTAAGTGATTCGAACAGCATCGAACTACAGGGCTGTGGGTCCATTCTAAATCTGTGCCAGGAGACGTGTGTATTCCCAAAAATTTGAGGCAAGTGTAAACAAATTATTTACTAATGTAAATTCTACAGGTTTCTTGCTAAGTGGTTATATATGAGGATGGCAACCTGTCACGTAGGGTATATATTCATTTAATTTCCTACATCTTCTTCCTATTCTTTCACCCGATTTCTCTCTTTTATTATCTCTGTATTTCCTTTTTCCTGTATATTTTTCATCCATTCGTTTTGCGAATATTATTTTCATATAATTCGCAAACTTTACCTGTTTTCCTTTCTCTAAAACTGAGAATCGCACCTGGGTGGTATTGCGTACATGTCAGTCGCGCTGGTCGGACGATAGGCGTGAATTTACAGCATTCGCTAGACATTCGTCTGAGGGTCTCTGGCCTGGGGCGTGGAAATTCACCCGAGGGACAGGGAAAGTAGACAGAGAGTCTGCATTTCAGTAAACGCATGAGGTTGACGAAAAAACCCGGCTTAGCGTGAAAATCCACTCCGCACTGCAGACGGTGGTCTGAGATTTGCAACTCATGCAAGCCCTCGGCCACTGATGGCTGTTACGTCACGCGATAAGCGGACGAAGGTGTTATACGGACAGGGGGAGACTATTTCGCTTGGCGAAATAAGATTAGGATCCTGTGTCCGATTTTAAAGATATTGGCCAAGTTTGAAACTTTAATTTCATTCTCGCTCATAGACTCACAGTAGATAGGTTGCTCGTAAACAGAATAGCTGTTAGCGAAGATCTCAGTTTGTTTCGGCAATTTGTCGAACTTCTAGACTTCCAGAAATATTTTCAGCATTTTTATTCTTAAGTTGTGCGACTACCTGTAATTCTGTGGTTGAGGTAATTAATATGATAGATATATAGATTTTGTGAGTGTTAAAGTGTTTAATCGCTTAATTCATTTTAATCTATTTCTTTAGCGCAGAAGAGAAATAAAGTGGTAGGCTATTATATTTTCTAGGGAAGCATTCAGTGGAAAGCAGAATAAAATTAAAATTTCTAGCTTATAACGGCAATTGTAGCTATTTATGAATTTAATTTAACCGCTAATACTCAGTCGAGTGTATTTTTCTAAACTAACGTATAAACTCTAGAATCGAGCCTCATGAATGGTGACGGAATACGCACGTGTTCCTAATTCATGAGGATTGCTGATTTTTAAATATAACTTACGTCACGGGAAGTTTAAATGATAAGCAAAGCTCTCTGCTTGCAAGTTTAAATGTAAGTTAAAACCAGTACAGATTCTGTTTATTATATTATATGTGTTATTTTTCCTCCACACAGTGAAAGTTTTGGGGTGACCCTAACTTTACCAGCACCTAGTAGTAGTTTCCATACTTGTGAAGAAATAGACAGTCCTTATTTTGAACCACGTGGGTTTCTTAAGTACCACTGGTCTAAACAGTGCATATGCAACCCGAGTTAGCCAGAAATACTATATCCCAATAACGGGTTTTCAAAGACTGTAATGATAAATACTGGACCTTGGAGCCAGATCTTAATTTCTTCTAGAAAAAAACTCTACGTAATCTTTCTGCCTGGTGGCGCGAAATACTTCAAGTATTAACTAACATTTCCCGACTATATATATATACATATATATATATTTTTTTGTGGACAAATCTGTGGTGTGACTAAAGTGAATCCTATACTGAGGGAAGGCACCGACCTGACATTCATCATTTCTAGAAACCTACGCTATTGACACTGTGCTCTGCTAACTCCCGCGCCTGGAATAATTGTTAGGTGACTTAATCAGACATTTGAACAAATTTGCACACCCAAGTAGTCGTTCCCGGAGACTCCAAGTTAAATACGTCTTTTGGAACTGGGGACTTCTTGGCAGAAGACTGCATTTTTTGAGTCTGTGTGAAAATCTAAAATCAGTGTGTTCCAAGAGGCAGCGAGCAAAGTCGTGAGTACATGTATGAGAGGCCATGGCGGAATGAATGAGTGTACGCTGGTTTGAGTGATATTTTCACTATTATATCTTTGACACCCTGTTGCTGTCCTATTTTTTTTTTTTCAATCTGCATAATTTGTTGCTAAGGCTAGAGTTCTTGTGTTTTTGTCTTAGGTTAAATCAGATTTTTTTTCAAACTCTGTGCATATAATTACGAGATAAAACAAAGAAAAACTCTTAGACTCAAACCCTATGTATCTGTGACTCGGGCGCCATCATCTGTTCTCTTAACGGGGCCGGGCTAAACCTAGAGTTAACACTATAACGGGGCTATCATCCTTGCAACATTTCCTTGAATTTTTATGACTATGTGTATATGTATTTTTCCTTGATGTACTTTCTTTGATGTTGTGAGCCGATTTTTCCTGATATTAAAATCGCTCTTGAACTTAATAATAGTGTTTGGTCAGCTCGTTCTAGATAATATATATATCATTGTTATAGTTTTCCCACGTCGGTGTGTTTACCTGTCGTCACGTGTATGTGCGTGCCTGTGAGTGATAGAAATATACGTAATATGTATATTGGTGTAGTCTGTCTGACGCTGTAACAACTGTTGTAGAAGATAGGTGAGATAGAGAAGAATTCTTTTCGCTTTCAGAGACAGCCACTATATCAAAATCTATCATCTCACGTGTGTGGAAATTCTATTACCTTTCACTAACTCTCACTGAGTCTATCACCTATTCAAACCTATTCAGAAGGGACCAAACCTAGTCTTAATTCTCCTATCGAAAATCTACGACAAATGGGTTCTCGTCCGTAGGATTTTTGAACTAAGAAGAGGAAGACGAGTACGACAAATGGTGTCTCGTCTACGGTAATTGAACCCAAAATCCTAAGCAACGAGCTACGACAAATCTGGTCTCGTGTAACTGGATTTTGAACTTAAGATTTTTATTCTGAAATAGAGTAAGAGTGTGATGTCTTGTGAGTTGTTATATCTTTAAATAATTTATCCCCTAGACTAACGATCTGTTTACGGGCGTGCTGACCACACAAACTAATAAGTTTTTTTTTCTACAGCATCTTTGAAAAATATACATTTCAGTTACAGGTTGATTGTCGGAATATATGGTAATTAATGTTGATTGTAATACTAAACGCTGGTAAAGTTTTGGGAGTGTATAACATTCACAAGGGTTCTGAAGCAGGAAGGTGTTTGAACTAAAGTTAAGGAGTGCGTTTCGGACTATCCGTCCAGATTAATTGCCTCCCTCACCCTAACTGTCTTCAGGGGTAAACTTATAGTGGATTTAAAAATTAAGGGATTATTTTTCTCTTTAATTTTTGCTATAATCATTGTGTTTTCCACTGTAGCAACTTATTTTTCAGGGATTAATCCTAAGTACCATTTAGTTGGCGTAGTCGTGTTTTGCATTAAGTGCTTTATTGCCGATAATAGCAGCGATAGTTAGATTTTATTTTGGAGGAGGTATCCCAGGGTTAAGGATATCATCTTTTGTATTTTTGGAAATTTTTTCTCGTAAGTGTTAGGAACCAGGTTATTCTTTTTCCTATTTTCTATCTCCACGTGTCTCAGTCACTGATATAATATGGCCGAGAGGGCAAAGCTTAGACAACTCCTCAGGGACGAAGCGAGAGAGGAGGGACTGGAAGGAGAAGAAGCGAAAGCATTTGTCAGAGATGAACTTGAGAGATATGATGCGGAGAGGAAAGCAGCGGAAGCTAAGGAAAAAGCAGCCGCAGATTTACAGCAGAAGAAGATGGATGAGGAAATGGAAATCCGCAGGATGCAGCAGGAGGAAAGAGAGAAGGAGAGACAACATGAGTTGGCTCTTAAAGCTCTAGAACTTCAAAGTCGTGGTGCTGCCTCTACCTCCAGCAATGGAGAGTCTTCTCCTCATTCTTCCTTAACTGACCCTGCTAACACTCAATCTCTTCAACTAAATGCTATGTCTTTCACTCTTGAATCTTTTCCTTGTCCAAATGAGAAGATTGACACATGGTTAGAAAAATTTGAGAAAATTGCAACTCTGTACGGGTTAGAGAGGTCGCGTTGGAATATGAAACTTTCCCAGGCCCTGAAAAGTTCTGCGTATGATGTTTACGCCAAACTGGAAAGCAGCCAACAAGACAACTATGATCTGTTGAAGAAAGCGTTACTGGAGCGCTTTGAAATGAACGCTCGCAAATTTTTGCAACTGTTTCGCAACAGCCGGAAAGAGAATTCTGAAACTTTTCAGCAGTTCTCGTCTCGTTTGAAGGGTTATCTGACAAAGTGCCTAGAGCTCTCACAGCTCCCCTCTACCTATGAAGGTCTTGAGGAATTTGTTTTAACAGAACAAATAAAGAACACATTGTCTGCTGATACCCGGAGATTTCTCGCTGAGCAGGGGGCAGAAAAACTTGAAGACATTTTGGAAAAGTCTGAGCGTTATCACAATGCGCTGGCTGAACTACTGGCCACAAAGCGGAAACCGACAGAGGAGCATTTTCGAAAACATAACCTAGAGCAATCTTCTCAGGCTTCTAACCAAAACAACCACAGAGAAACTGGACCTCAAAACCCCCCTCCTGAAAAATCCAAGTTCTACAAGAACAAGTACGCCAACCACCCCAAACAGCCTGATCAACCCGACCGCCCTACATGGCAGCGCAGCCAGAAAGGACAAGGTGGCAAAGGGAGAACCCCCGAGCACGGGACATATGATCAGACCGAGCACACCGAGCCAAAACGCATCGGATGCTTATTGACAGTCTCGCAAGGCGGAATTATTGACAGTGATTCCCAACCTGTTGGGGATAGACCCTCAACGCGAGGTATTGTTATTTTGAACGGTTCTCAAACTTCTTGCTTATTTGACACGGGGCTTTCTTACGATTGCATTGTTGCCAGAAACCTGGTCAAACCCGGTCAAGAGACAGCAGAGACCGTCCAACTTTGTGGAGTTCGTAAGAGTGATGCACCTACAGCGCTTCCCATCGCATTGGTGGAGATCCACTCTGATTTCGTCAGAGGTATGATCAAAGCGGCTGTTATGGATGATCCCATCTACCCAGTCATACTTGGCGGGAGATACGTGTGTATTGGGAAACCGGAAGAGCCGATTGTGGCAGCAGTAACTATAAGAGGGCAAACCAAGAAGGAACGGGAGCCTGCGCCAAATTTGTTACCTATGGAACTTAAAGAAGCGCAATACAAGGACCCTACCTTGGCACCCTGCTTTAGGAAACTGCCCATGGCGAAGGAACCAAAACAGCACGGGGACATTTTTTCTGAGGATGGCGTACTTTATCGGAGAACGGGCAAGCCTGACCAATGTTACAACCAGCTCCTAGTACCGAAACAGTACAGAAGCCAAATCCTAGAAATGGGGCACTCTCTTCCCTTTAGCGGACATATGGGACAGAACGCCACAAACCAACGTATAACCACTCATTATTGGTGGCCAGGAGTGAATACTGATATTATCAGGTACGTCAAATCCTGTGCCCAGTGCCAACGTGTACCACCCAAGCAATGGACACCCCCAGTCCACATGGGTGAAATGCCAATAATGGGAACACCATTCGAACGGGTTGTGATCGACATTTTAGGGCCTTTCGAAAGGACTAAAAGAAGGAACAGGTTCATCCTGACCTTAGTCGATACATGCACTTTATGGGCAGAAGCTATCCCGCTAACATGCGCAGATGCCAAGCATGTCGCAGAAGCCCTCGTGCAGATTTTCACTCGGTTGGGATTCCCTCAGCAAGTGTTGACGGATAATGGATCTCCATACCGAAACCTGTTGATGGATGAGATCGTTAAGATCTTGAGGACCCAGCACATCCACACTAAGCCATATACTCCAGCCGGAAATGGGCTCATGGAACGTGCTAATGGAAACCTCACCATGATGCTAAGTAAGCTGGCACAAGTGAAACCTGAAGATTGGGATCTCTGTATTCCTGCAGCATTATTTGGCTACAGAGAATCTCCTCATACTTCCACAGGATTTCCGCCAGCTACACTCTTATTCGGCAGACCCATTAAGGGCCCGCTTGAAGCCTTACTTCAGTCTCTGACAGACGAAAAGGCTGATGAGACAGTTGTCTCAGCCAGTAAATATGTGTCGGTTTTAAAGGAATGGTTGAAACTAGGGTGGGACCTAGCAACGACTAACTTTAAGCGAGCACGCACCAAGCACGCTAACCGATACAGGAAAGTCGCGGAAGAGAGAGAACTGGAAGCAGGAGAGAAAGTTTTGGTGTTGCTCCCTACCGAGAACAACCAACTGAAGATCGGATGGCAAGGGCCGTTTACCGTCCTGAAAAAGATTTCTAAGGCTAACTACCAGATCTCTATTGAAGGAAAGGAGAAGGTTTTCCATTTAAATCTCTTAAAGAGATACTTGAAAAAAACCAGTGCCAACCTCCGACCATCTCCTGACGATCGCCAAAACTGACGAAGATGACGATAGTGGCAGGAATATTCCACCGCTATCACAGGAAATCTTTCAAAAATGTCAGAAGCGGCGACGCTCTTTCAAGCGCGCATATGAGACATTCCAGGGGAAGGAAACTTTGAGGAGTGGACTTGAGTAGGAATTGGACAGAGATGGAGGGGGAAGAGGAGAGGGAAGAAGACAGACACCCCGAAGCTACGGTTATAGGAAATTAAACTCCATAACGTAGACATGGAGTGCTTCCATATCTTAAAGGGGGGAGGCTCTGTCACGTAGGGTTTATATTCATTTAATTTCCTACATCTTCTTCCTATTCTTTCACCCGATTTCTCTCTTTTATTATCTCTGTATTTCCTTTTTCCTGTATATTTTTCATCCATTCGTTTTGCGAATATTATTTTCATATAATTCGCAAACTTTACCTGTTTTCCTTTCTCTAAAACTGAGAATCGCACCTGGGTGGTATTGCGTACATGTCAGTCGCGCTGGTCGGACGATAGGCGTGAATTTACAGCATTCGCTAGACATTCGTCTGAGGGTCTCTGGCCTGGGGCATGGAAATTCACCCGAGGGACAGGGAAAGTAGACAGAGAGTCTGCATTTCAGTAAACGCATGAGGTTTTTCGTCAGGAAAAACCCGGCTTAGCGTGAAAATCCACTCCGCACTGCAGACGGTGGTCTGAGATTTGCAACTCATGCAAGCCCTCGGCCACTGATGGCTGTTACGTCACGCGATAAGCGGACGAAGGTGTTATACGGACAGGGGAGACTATTTCGCTTGGCGAAATAAGATTAGGATCCTGTGTCCGATTTTAAAGATATTGGCCAAGTTTGAAACTTTAATTTCATTCTCGCTCATAGACTCACAGTAGATAGGTTGCTCGTAAACAGAATAGCTGTTAGCGAAGATCTCAGTTTGTTTCGGCAATTTGTCGAACTTCTAGACTTCCAGAAATATTTTCAGCATTTTTATTCTTAAGTTGTGCGACTACCTGTAATTCTGTGGTTGAGGTAATTAATATGATAGATATATAGATTTTGTGAGTGTTAAAGTGTTTAATCGCTTAATTCATTTTAATCTATTTCTTTAGCGCAGAAGAGAAATAAAGTGGTAGGCTATTATATTTTCTAGGGAAGCATTCAGTGGAAAGCAGAATAAAATTAAAATTTCTAGCTTATAACGGCAATTGTAGCTATTTATGAATTTAATTTAACCGCTAATACTCAGTCGAGTGTATTTTTCTAAACTAACGTATAAACTCTAGAATCGAGCCTCATGAATGGTGACGGAATACGCACGTGTTCCTAATTCATGAGGATTGCTGATTTTTAAATATAACTTACGTCACGGGAAGTTTAAATGATAAGCAAAGCTCTCTGCTTGCAAGTTTAAATGTAAGTTAAAACCAGTACAGATTCTGTTTATTATATTATATGTGTTATTTTTCCTCCACACAGTGAAAGTTTTGGGGTGACCCTAACTTTACCAGCACCTAGTAGTAGTTTCCATACTTGTGAAGAAATAGACAGTCCTTATTTTGAACCACGTGGGTTTCTTAAGTACCACTGGTCTAAACAGTGCATATGCAACCCGAGTTAGCCAGAAATACTATATCCCAATAACGGGTTTTCAAAGACTGTAATGATAAATACTGGACCTTGGAGCCAGATCTTAATTTCTTCTAGAAAAAAAACTCTACGTAATCTTTCTGCCTGGTGGCGCGAAATACTTCAAGTATTAACTAACATTTCCCGACTATATATATATATATATATATATATTTTTTGTGGACAAATCTGTGGTGTGACTAAAGTGAATCCTATACTGAGGGAAGGCACCGACCTGACATTCATCATTTCTAGAAACCTACGCTATTGACACTGTGCTCTGCTAACTCCCGCGCCTGGAATAATTGTTAGGTGACTTAATCAGACATTTGAACAAATTTGCACACCCAAGTAGTCGTTCCCGGAGACTCCAAGTTAAATACGTCTTTTGGAACTGGGGACTTCTTGGCAGAAGACTGCATTTTTTGAGTCTGTGTGAAAATCTAAAATCAGTGTGTTCCAAGAGGCAGCGAGCAAAGTCGTGAGTACATGTATGAGAGGCCATGGCGGAATGAATGAGTGTACGCTGGTTTGAGTGATATTTTCACTATTATATCTTTGACACCCTGTTGCTGTCCTATTTTTTTTTTTCAATCTGCATAATTTGTTGCTAAGGCTAGAGTTCTTGTGTTTTTGTCTTAGGTTAAATCAGATTTTTTTTCAAACTCTGTGCATATAATTACGAGATAAAACAAAGAAAAACTCTTAGACTCAAACCCTATGTATCTGTGACTCGGGCGCCATCATCTGTTCTCTTAACGGGGCCGGGCTAAACCTAGAGTTAACACTATAACGGGGCTATCATCCTTGCAACATTTCCTTGAATTTTTATGACTATGTGTATATGTATTTTTCCTTGATGTACTTTCTTTGATGTTGTGAGCCGATTTTTCCTGATATTAAAATCGCTCTTGAACTTAATAATAGTGTTTGGTCAGCTCGTTCTAGATAATATATATATCATTGTTATAGTTTTCCCACGTCGGTGTGTTTACCTGTCGTCACGTGTATGTGCGTGCCTGTGAGTGATAGAAATATACGTAATATGTATATTGGTGTAGTCTGTCTGACGCTGTAACAACTGTTGTAGAAGATAGGTGAGAGAGAGAAGAATTCTTTTCGCTTTCAGAGACAGCCACTATATCAAAATCTATCATCTCACGTGTGTGGAAATTCTATTACCTTTCACTAACTCTCACTGAGTCTATCACCTATTCAAACCTATTCAGAAGGGACCAAACCTAGTCTTAATTCTCCTATCGAAAATCTACGACACAACCTCAACAAATGAAAATAGTATATTCATGAACCACTACTGCAAGAGCTGGTGATTGTTTCTGACTAATCGTGCGGGGAACCCGACAGCAGAGATGACCTAGACCCCGACGGGAGTAGCGACGAGTAATGAGTGACGATTACATCACATGTGCCTAAAGTGTATAGAATCATTTTGTGAGATGTATATACCTGTTTAATTGTAATTCAGGCAAATCATTATTCATGCACTCCAGACGCAATTTCCTGGTTGACACCCAGAAGGATATTGGTGAATTTTCATCCTATTCCCTGAGTTACATTGTGTGCTCGGGAATTTAATTCTTCTGAGATCGGGAATTTAATTCTTCTGAGAGGTTAACATTCGTTGGTGGAACGCATGAAAATGGGAATGTTAGTTTGCAGAGAACAAATGTACTGAGGCATTTCTTTATTTCTAATTTGTCACAGTTCGTGGTTACAAGACATCAGAATTAAGTACTGAAGTTCCTACGCCACTAGTGTGAGAGAAGAGTATCCCCACCAACCGCCTACAGTGGACGAATTATGTGGAGAAGTGTACTCATCACCAAAAAGGACTAACGGAAACCATGGCTGCAGGACTCAGCTGGGGTTAAGTTGTGTGTAACAGGCTACAGCAACAATTACAGACATTCTTATTAACGCACTACCAAAACCTCAATGAGGAAAAATTTAATATAACTTTCACCCCCTTTAATCCTTATTTTAACTTGTTGAACTGGGAGCCGCGCTGGTGTAATGGCTGCAACGTTGTACTGGCGACCAGGTGTTCATGGTTCAAACCCGGCCGTCGGCGTTTGAAGAAATGTTTACGACCGGAAATTTGACTGAATAACCTGAACGGCCCCTGCACATTAATCCCGTGTGGATGGGAAGGAGCGAAGCTCCTGACCGGGTTGGAAGGAAAGTCCACTGACCCCCCCAGCCTCGCAATGACATGTCATTGGGCCGAAAGAGCTGGAAAGCTCGAGTGCCGCTGGTTATAGAAAAAAACAAAACAAAAAAAAAAACAAAAAACTTGTTGAACTAATTGACTATTGAATGATAAATCATGTTTCAGACATAAGGGTCTTTTATATTTGGACATGCGCCCTAATATAACCGACTAGGTTGAACGGGATACGCCTCGCCAAAACGAGGCAAAACCTTATTTAAAAAAAAAAAATAATAATTGACTATTAAATTTGTTGTATGTTATTTTACACTAAACAATAATAGTTGATTCAGTTTATATGTACGAAAGCAAACGTGTGAGCCAATTTTTCTTGATAAATACATATATATAAATATAGAGCCATTAATTACAAAGCCCTACCCAACAAATTTTTTTTTTGGTGCCAAACATTTTACTCTTGATTGTACATAAATGAGGCCTGCTCAATCCAAATATCACATTTACTTGTCTGTAGCAGCTCTAGTTTTTGAGATACAGACATTTTTGTATTTCATTAATACAGGTGTTACGACATGTTTCAACGATGTCGTCTGCTACAGTTGGCAGCGCGTCTGGAGTACGCATTTTTGAGGTTGCGAGATTTTTAATATAGAATACTTTTATGCTTCATGGTTTTTTTTTAGTGAACACAAATCGCATGGTTCGATTGTGACGTGTTAGCGTTGATATGGTCACGCTTGGTGACTAATGTACTTGTCCCCTTTTATTCTGACCGTCAAGCCATGAAGACGTGTTTTAATTCCTTCCAGTGTTAGGCTACATAATTGCCGAATTTTATATTGAGATAAGGACATAGGGTCAGTCCATATTATTATGATGAATTGATGGAATTTATATGGTTGTTGGATAACCATTTATGGAAGGATTGTTGATCAGCTTTATGATCTATATATTCGCTAAACTAATGGGTATCACTACCGGCTGTCTGGATAACGGCAGCGCGCGTACACAGCCCATGATGTTCTGACGACAATTAAGTACTGGAAAACTGACGGTAATATGTCTACTTGAACTGCAATGCAATGTACTGTTGATGAATTAATTACTTGTGATGTCTTCGCATTTCGTCAATAAATGTATACTCGTTGGACTCTAAACCCCCACGGACTTATCAAATAATTCAAGTTTGAAGTTGGCCCAGAGGTTAGGCCACATAAATATCATTCAATGATTATTAATTTATGCACGATCGCTCTTCTCTGATGAAGGACATTAATAAGATCCATACTGAGTTGAAGTTCGCAAGGAACCCAGATGAGGTCACTCTTTATATTAGTCAACCTTAGAAGACAACCCAATCAGTGACCTTCAATAATAATAGAAAGAACCCCCCCCCCCTTCAACAACTGGCGGCCAGATGTGGTTGTGAAACTATTTCACTTTAAAGAACTATTAAACTACCAAGAATTTCGTGTTTACAAACGTTCCTTTCGATCGAAATGGAAATTCCTTACGCATGCGCACTAATGACGTAGCTGACGTCATGACCTTGGCAACAATACGAAAAAGACAACCGTTTGTTCAACAAGACAGCGAGATTGAAAACATTCAAAATGACTCAAATGATTGAACAACTTCTATCAAGGAATGATCATTACTGCATGCCATCTTCATAGTTCCTTGGCACATGCTGACAATGTCGGAGTTAGTCGCTACTCAAAAGATAAGTACCTTTTTGGGCATTAGGCAAATTTAGTCCACATTGTCTTTTCAAAGGCGTGACTTAATACCATTTTTAAATGTTAAATGTTTTTATGTACGCATCGATGTTGTTTTGTTCAACTCAGTGGGTGGTTGGCAGGGAGTTTCAAATCAACCAATATCTCTTACAGAGGTCGGTCGATTTGAAACCGTTCCATTAGGTTAGTTGAGTAATTCCACTTGCAAAGAACCCATTGAGAATTGCTGATGGTTAACTTCGTCTGCATCTGAAATTATTTGACCTTAAGTGTCAGTTGTAAAGTTATGTAAATAACTGTTGTATTTTTCTATACTAAGTTTCATTTTATTCATTTTTCGTCATATGTTCATAAGCTATCTCGTTTATCCTGATCTTACTATCGTTTAGTTTATAATATATAACATATTTGTCAGTTAAATTAGTCCATTGTGACGTCACCATTTTTAGTGTACGTGTTTAATCTCGACTTGGTTTAACCTTGACCCTACTTCCGATTTTACTGCTCGTTTTATATAATCATTAGATGTCTGGAAATTGTCAATTGTGATGTCAATTCGTGTTGTAATATTTTATTTTATTTTGGTCTTGTATCTATTAATGTTATAAATTGATAATATAATAATAATAGTATAAATTGAGTAGGAAATAAGATGATAAAATAATTTGATTAGTTTGGACTAAATTACTCGATGACTTAGATGATGTCATCAAGTTGCACTAGCAGACTAAGTCACTATTAGTTGTTCATTATGACTAGGGCATGATGGCATAATATACTGATAAATAACTATAAAGTTATAGTTTGCCTTGAGTATAATAGGCATATTAGATATTAATTAGTACATTTGTTTTAGACATAGTACTACGTTGTCCACTGGACACATATAAATAATTGAATATATTATATTATTGATTAATATATATTGTTGAGTAAATACATACATTATTAGCTTCAATATGCTTACCTTGGACCATTTCGTTAAAATTGGAAAGGAATTTAATAAAAAATGGGACGCACTTCAGGAATTCGCAATGACTGAACTTGCGAAATATGAAGCAAAAATGGAGGAACAGAGAGCAATTGCTAAACGGGAAGAAGAAGAGAGAAGAGCAATTGCTAAACAAGAGAAAGAAGAACTTAAGAATGAAGAAGAAAGAAAAAAGGCAGAAGAAGAAGAGAGAAGAGAAATTGCTAAACAAGAGAAAGAAGAACTTAAGAAGGAAGAAGAAAGGCAAGAGAAGCAAGGGAAGAAATTGAAAAAGAAAACAGAAGAAAACAGAAAAGAGAAGCAGAGGAAAGAAAAATACAACAAGAAAAGGAGTTAATACAAATGCGTATGGCTGAATTAAACTTAAAAGCTCAAGTGGCTTCAAATATAAATAATAATACTAATACACAGAATGCTTCGTGATCCAACCAAACTAAAAGCAACTATTATTTCAAATTACCAACATTCAAATTGAATATTGACGATTTATCAGCATGGCTGTCACGCTTTGAGGAGGTGTGTAAGGTAAATAAACTTGAGAAATCCGCATGGTCATTAAAACTCGGGGAATTTTTAGATGGTGAGCCCGCAAGTGCAGCTCAGAATGTTGACCTGACAATAGCTAGTGATTATGACGCCATTCAAGCCTTATTATTACGGCGTTTCCATTTAGATGAAGAGAGATGCAGAGTCAGGTTTAAAAATATTCTACCAGATTCCAATAAAGATTTCACAGGTTTTATTGCGAATATCCGCAACACATTCAACAGATGGGTTGAACTGGCTGGTGTTGAGTCATACGATAAGTTAGTTGACTTATTATTGAGAGACAAGGTTCTATCCTCTGTCAGCGCACCACTTTTTTCCTTTTTACAGGAGCGCAAACCACCTACTATAGAGGATTTAGAAAAAATGGCAATAAACTACTGTACTGCACATCCTAATGTCAGCATTTCTAATTCACAAATAAGAGAACCTTTACCAGTGGCGTCCAATATGTCATACCATCTTCTTCTTCTTCCGTCCTTAGCCACCGACCGTCAAAGCAGTCAGTGGCCATTACGCCTAGTGGTGTCTTAGGGCAACAGCAGATGGTTTTCTTTGCCATTGTTTCCCATCACGCCTATTGGCGTCTTTAGGGCAATGGCAAATCAATCCATTTGCTGTTGTTTCCGTAATCGAAGTGACTGGCAAACGGGTGATCAGCCCGTTGGTATGTCATACCATAGTTATGACAAATCAAGATCACAAAGCCTTGATAGAAATCATTTCAGGGGAAATTATAATTATAATAAGGGGTGAAATAGCTATAACAATAATAGTAATTTTAACAGAGGTAGGCAACAATATAGGAATCAGTCACCTCAATTCAGGTATAACAATAGTCAACAGAATTCAAATCAGAATAGATCATATAATTCTAATACTAATAACAATGGTAACAGATGGAATGACAATAATCAAAACTCTAGACCCAGACACAACAGCCACCATGGGGGACAACGAAATAATTCCAATAACTATTCCCATCATCGGTCACAGTCACGTAGACCAACACATTATGATCACAATGTAGGGGCGGCACTCACTACTGGTACGACCCCAAGTGTTCCACAGGATAATAATCAGATACATTCATCTTCTACATGTTTTGCTATTAATTATAATGTGGCAAATAGTTGCCAAGATTGTAATCTTATTTTCCAGAAGGCAAAAGAAACAGTACTGAATTGTGGACACATTTCACCAGAAGTTGGTCTTGCTGCTAATGATGGAACAGGCTCTCTGATATTTAACAGAGGGATAGTAAATGGTTCAGTGGTCTCAGTTTTGAGAGATTCCGGATCCACTAACATTGGAGTCAGGCAGTCACTGATACACCCAAGTTGTGCTACAAATGAATATGTCAAATGTATGATGTTTGGGGTACTATTGAGTACTACCCCACAGCAATAATTTATGTTAATACACCTTTCTTTACAGGTAATGTTAAAGTCTGCATGTTGAGAAATCCAATAGCGGATTTGATGGTTGGTCGTATTCACGGCAGTAAAGACTGTACACCTGAAGAAATTATTCATTGGGAAAGACATAATTTATGTACAGGAAATGCAGTGACGACTAGAGCCCAGGCTCAAATCTTAGAGAAAATGGAAACTCAGAATGTGGAACCAGATATCCAGGATGATACAGATGTTCATTCACCAATTGATAGAGCGTCTTTTGCAACCAAACAGAGAGAAGACAATTCTTTTCTCTGGTTAATAATTTTGATCATGTTACCTCAAGCAACAAAAACAAACACTGGTTTACAATTAGAAACGATATTTTAATCAGATGTTTCATGGACAAGTCACAGGTTAAACAACAAGTGATGGTACCTTCCTCATTTAGGCGCTATATTCTACGACATGCACATGACTCCCAATGTGCAGGTCACATGGGATACACTCGCACATGATCTCGAGTGTTATCTTCATTTTTTTTGGCCAGGAGTTTCACGTGATGTATCACAATATGTACGCTATTGTACTATTTGTCAAGAAGTTAAGTCATGAGGAGCTTTTCACACTGCTCCAATTCAGGCCTGTGATATTTCAGTACGTCCTTTTGATAAAATGGCCATAGATATCATTGGTCCGCTCTTACCTTCGGCCAGAGGGCATAGATTTGTCCTCACTTGCATTGATTTATGCACACGATGGCCAGAAGCTATCCCATTGAAGACTACCACTACAGCAAATGTAGCTGATGCATTACAACTTATTTTTTCTAGAGTAGGTTTCTCTAGGAAGCTATTGTCAGATCATGGGTCTCAATTTATATCTGACACCATGACGGAAGTAATGAAGACTTGGTACATTGATAGAAACCTTAGTAGCATATATCATCCGATGAGCAATGGTGCGGTAGAATGGCTCAACCGCACCCTTAAGCAATTATTGCATAAGGTTACGGTCAAACACCATCAGGACTAAGACAGAGTACTCCCGGCGTTCCTGTTTGTGTATCGAGAGATACTGCATGAACAGACGAGGTTCTCCCCATTTGAGTAGTTAGTCTTTGGCGCACCACAGAGAGGTCCAATGGGACTAATAAAAGATTTACTACTCGACGATAAGATGATTCAGGATAACCAGTCATCATACAAATATGTCATCAATCTTCGTAAGAAAATTATCGAGTCCTGCCAGTTGGCAACAGCTTCTTCTGAGGCTGCTAAAGCTAAAGCTCGAACATTGCAAAATAGGAACAGACGATTACGTCAATTATTCCCAGGAGATGAGGCCTATGTACTACTTCCACGTAATGACAATAGACTACTCATTGCATGGAACGGCCCTTACAAAGTTGTTGACAAAATTGCTGATGTTGACTACATCTTAGACATTAAGGGACATAGGAAAATATACCATATAAACATGCTTAAACAATTTCACACTCGTCCTGCACACTTACAATCTATTTTCAACAAACTGGATGACAAATCAGTAGAGACTTGTCACTATTCTAATCTATCTGTAATACAGGAAGAAGAATCTCCTTTTCCTGAGGTACATATGTCGTTACCTGTACCTATATTACAACCTACAGAATCTTGGCATGATGTAACCATCTCTTCTTCGGTTACACCGCAACAGCATTGACAGATTGCTGATCTATTACAATCGTTTTCTGATGTGTTAACTGGTGTACCTGGTCACACATCAGTAATTAGTCACGATATTATTCTTAATGATGATACACCGATTCGTGTACATCCTTATTCTGTTCCATTACATTTCCTAAGTAAGACAACTCAGGAACTTGAACAGATGTTGTCTTTAGGTATTATAGAGAGTAGTACCTCTCCATTTTCCTCACCTTTAGTCATTGTTAGGAAGAAGGACAACAACATTCGGTTATGTGTTGACTCATCATCATCAGTTGCCATCTCCACAACGAAGGTTGGCTGTAATGGATCTCCAACGTCTTCTGTCTCTTGTCTTGGTGGTGCACTTTGATAGACTCTTTCCTGTCCATCTTTTGATGTTATCTTCCCACTTATAGCGCTGTCTTCCCCTTGCACGTTTGCCTTCAACTCTCCCTTCTGTTATGGTCTTCTGCAAGGTGTTATGCCTTTTTATGTGGCCAAAGTATTTTAGCTGCCGAACTTTGACCTCCCTCATTAGTTCTCTTTTCATACCTAGATTTTCTAGGACCTCCTTATTTGTTTTCATCTCTTTCCATGAGATATGCCCCATTCTTCTATATATCCACATTTCAAGAGCCTCAATTTTTTCTTCCAAATGCTTATTCATCGTCCATGTTTCTGCACCATACAGAAATGCAGAATATATATAACACTTTATGATTCTCAGTTTTAATTTGTGAGATAACTGTTTGGATGTCAGTATATTTTTCATGTTGTTGAATGTAGCTTTGGCCATTCCTATTCTCTTCTTGATTTCTGTTTCACATCTGCCATCTTCTGTTATTATATGACCAAGATATACGTAGCTCTTGACTTGTTCCAGGATTTTCCCATTTAAGCTTATCTTTAATGTGGGTTTATCGTCTGTATTGCTAATTATCATAGTTTTTGTTTTCTCAATATTAATGTCGAGTCCATATTCATGACTTATACTGTTCACTTGCTTCACTAGTTCTTGTAACTCCTGTTCGCTTTCAGCTAACAACATGGTATCATCTGCATATCTAAGGTTGTTTATTGACCTTCCACTGATGTTCAGTCCTGGTATTTCCTGTATTTGTTTGAAAATTTTTTTGGTGTATAAATTAAATAGGCAGGGGGACAGCACACAACCTTGTCTGACACCTCTTTTTATGTCTATGTATGGTGAATAATTCCTTCCCGATCTTACTGTGGCAGTTTGCTCCCAATAAAGGTTACTGAGTATTCTTATATCTTTTCCATCAATACCTATGTCTTCGAGGCATTCAATTATTTTCTCATGATGGACTCTGTCAAAAGCCTTCTTATAGTCAATGAAGCACATATACATACTTTTTTGGACCTCTGTATATTTTTCTGCTAATATTCTTAGGCAAAATATTGCCTCTCTTGTTCCACTGTTCCGTCTAAAACCAAACTGTTCTTCTTGGATTTCGCTGTCTTGACTATAGGAAGTTAAATGCTCAGACTGTAGCTGACAGCGAACCACATCCTACTCTTGATGACTTACTTCCTCGTCTATCTACTGCAACATTTTTTACAAAAATAGACTTAACAAAAGGTTATTGGCAGATTCCATTGACTGAAAAAGCCAAATATTACACTGCGTTTTCAACTCCACAAGGTCTTTACCAGTGGAATGTGTTGCCTTTTGGGCTTATGAACGCTCCGGCTACCTTTATTCGCATGATGCAAAAATTTTTATCATGAAGACAAGACGTTATCACATACATTGACGACATATGTCTATTTAGTTCGTCATTTGAGGAACATCTTTCCGGACTTCGTTCTGTTTTGGAAATTTTAAGAGAAAACAAGTTAACAGCTAAACCTACAAAAATACAAGTAGCGTTCCAAGAGATAACGTTTCTTGGACACATTATTGGTGCTGGGCGTATTCAGACACTTCCCAATAATGTATCTAAAATTTTTAATTTATCGGTTCCTCAAACGAAGAAGCAAGATAGGAGTCTGTTAGGTCTCGTTCCATATTATAGTAGATTTGTACCTAATTTATCGTCCATTTTGGCTGTCCTGTCCTCACTGTTAAAAAAGGACATGCCTCTGAAAGTGACATGGACTGACGACTGCGACAAAACTTTTCCTAGTATCTTGACAATTTTCTCAAGGCCACCTATTTTACGGTTGCCAGATGCTTCTAAAAAGTTTATACTCCATACAGATGCCAGAAATTACGGAATAGGAGCGAGTCTACTCCAATTTCATGAGGGAATACTACACCCAACCCTCTATATTTCGAGAAAACTCACAGTGGCAGAAACCAAATATTCTACTGTAGACAAGGAGCTGTTGGCAGTGGTTTGGGTGATACAGAAGTTAGAAAAATTCTTATTAGGGGCACCCTTCGTGATCCAGACTGATCAGAAGGCGGTTGTTTCACTACGTCACTCAAATCATAAAAGCCCGAAGTTGGCCAGATTTGCAATTCTTTTGCAACCTTTTATCTTTGTTCTTGAATCAATACCAGGAACGGAAAATGTATTAGCTGACGCACTCTCCAGAAATCCTGTCAAAGTCAATTGAATGAAAGTTATAATTCAAAATTTCAAGATTGAAAATAAGACTATATGTACATGCTTATAAACATTACACGGCTGGAACTATCCATGTTTGCAGTTTTCCAAAGAAACGTTACGATATTCCACGAAAACGTATTGTTACTTTTCAACGTTTGGACTTTGGTTTGTGTCCACTCGGCTTCCACTTGGTATCATACACTCGAAAGAGAATTTTCGTGTGGTCTTTGAATTTTGTTTCGTGTTCAAATCGGAATCAGATGGACTGAATGAATTATGTGAAATTCTTGATCCAACCTTACACAAAAGACAGATGAACATTCTTCACTCATTCTTCATGATGAACAATGTATATCAAGTTTTATGGAATGAAACTCACTCGTCATATGAAACAAACTTGTAGATCCACAAACGGCAATAACGACGTTTGGATCTTCAGAACTAACATTATTAGTTTCATTACTTATTGTTTAAATAAATAAAATAAAAATATAATGTGAGGAAAAGATTAAATACATAAAAGAAAGGAAATAGAAAAAAACAAAATAACCTCACATATTTGAATAAGTTAAGTAAATGTATTTATAAATGTAATCATTATTATATGAATTTAGCAAATATGTGTACGTAATATTATATGTATTAGTTTGTTAGTTGATAGTTAGTTAAATAGATATTAGTTAGTCTATACATATGTTTTATTAAGTCTTTCACATCTCACTAGTTAACTTATGCTTTATTCTCTTCATTACTTTACTTGTCTTTACTTTTCTTTACTATTATATGATATTTTAGGTTAGTTAATTCTATAATTAATTGGTAGAGCCAATAATACAACATATTATTTTAGTTAATACATACTTTCATTTACTTAGATAATTATTTACCGACAGTAGACATTATCTTTAGTTACTTTAATGTAATGTCCATGTATTACATGACTGATATTATAGCGACATGACTTACGACAATGTTCTACACAGAACATCGTAGGCCGTATGTTGGATTTTGTTAAATTTTTCAGATGATTAATTAGGATATTTCAAAAAATTCTATAGAATAGATTTTTTTTCCCCGTCGGGCAGGGAAATGTTACGACATGTTTCAACGATGTCGTCTGCTACAGTTGGCAGCACGTCTGGAGTACGCATTTTTGAGGTTGCGAGATTTTTAATATAGAATACTTTTATGCTTCATGGTTTTTTTTAGTGAACACAAATTGCATGGTTCGATTGTGACGTGGTAGCGTTGATATGGTCACGCTTGGTAACTAATGTACTTGTCCCCTTTTATTCTGACCGTCAAGCCATGAAGACGTGTTTTAATTCCTTCCAATGTTAGGCTACATAATTGCCGAATTTTATATTGAGATAAGGACATAGGTTCAGTCCATATTATTATAATGAATTGATGGAATTTATATGGTTGTTGGATAACCATTTATGGAAGGATTGTTGATCAGCTTTATGATCTATATATTCGCCAAACTAATGGGTATCACTACCGGCTGTCTGGATAACGGCAGCGCGCGTACACAGCCCATGATGTTCTGACGACAATTAAATACTGGAAAACTGACGGTAATATGTCTACTTGAACTGCAATGCAATGTACTGTTGATGAATTAATTACTTGTGATGTCTTCGCATTTCGTCAATAAATGTATACTCGTTGGACTCTAAACCCCCACGGACTTATCAAATAATTCAAATTTGAAGTTGGCCCAGAGGTTAGGCCATATATATATATTATTCAATGATTATTAATTTATGCACGATCGCTCTTCTCTGATGAAAGACATTAATAAGATCCATACTGAGTAGAAGTTCGCAAGGAACCCAGACGAGGTCACTCTTTATATTAGTCAACCTTAGAAGACAACCCAATCAATGACCTTCAATAATAATAGAAAGAAACCCCGCTTCAACAACAGGGTGACCCAAAAAAAATGGGCCCGCGCGCGCACTTATTGTACGCGCGCGGGCCCGTTTTTTTTGGGTCACCCTGTATTATTACAATATTTTCTATATAAGGCTATGTAAAAAAACTATTGCTGTCTAGTCCTTTACAAAAGAAAACTGCTTGTTTACTCTCAGTTTCAGTTTTCCAAGAATCTTCCCAGAATTGCCTTTTTTAGATTTTAAGCCACTGCATGCATGTTATATGCTTCTTATTTTATTACACTTCTAACAGAGAATGGCATCATCTTCAAGAAGAGCATGTTTTCTTTCACCGCATTTATTTTGTTATATTTGTGGAGAGTACACTTTCAAAGAAGAACATAGGAAGCATATTACTGTTTTTGTGAAAAAGGCGTACTTTGCTTACTTTAAAGTAAAACTAGATGACCAGGACAAGTCTTGGGCTCCTCACATTGTTTGCAAAACATGTGTTGAACACCTGCGACAGTGGACTTGTGGGAAAAGAAAATGTTTAAAATTTGGAACTCCAATGGTTTGGAGAGAACCCAAGAACCACTATGATGACTGTTATTTCTGTGTTGTTAATATTAAGGGAATTAATGGAAAAAATCACAAAAAGTGGAAATATCCAGATTTAGATTCTGCTAGGCGACCTGTTCCACACGGGGATGACATATGACATACCAATTCCAACTTTCAGTCAGATTTCGGATTCTCTGCTAGAAGATGAGACAGCAGTGGCATGTGGAACGACAAGTGACAGTGATAGTGATTTCGAAGATGATTTTTCAGATGCTCAACGCTTCGACCAGCTTGAACTAAATGATCTAATCCGAGATCTATATCTCTCCAAGGAATCTTCAGAACTTTTGGCTTCAAGATTGAAAGAAAAAAAAAAATTACTGACTGCTGAAACAAACGTTACATTTTATCGCAGCAGAGAGCAAGGTTTTATTCCATTCTTTTGTAAAGAAAACAACCTTGTGTTTTGTACTAATGTAGAAGGTCTTGTTAACAAAATGGGTGTAAGTTATACACCAGATGAGTGGCGACTTTTCACTGACAGCTCTAAAAGAAGTTTGAAGGGTGTTCTCTTACACAATGGTAACAAATATGGCTCAATTCCAATTGCTCATTCTATTACAATGAAGGAAGAGTATGCTACAATAAGCACCGTTCTGGAAAAATTGAAGTATTTAGAACATAACTGGATGGTTTGTGTAATCTTAAAATGATGAACTTCTTGCTTGGCCAGCAAATGGGATTCACCAAATATCCATGCTTTATATGTGTGTGGGATAGAAGGGCAAAAGATATGCACTGGACAAAGAAACAGTGGCCGTTGAGGGATGAATTTAAAGTTGAAGAAAAAAATATTGTCAATAAGCCTCTCATTGATCGAAAAAGAGTTCAACTGCCACCATTACATATAAAGCTTGGCTTGATGAAGCAATTTGTTAAGGCACTGAACAAAGATGGTAACTGTTTTAATTACTTATGCAGAAAGTTTCCAGAATTGAGCATAGACAAACTTAAAGCTGGAATTTTTTATGGACCTCTAATTAGAAAGTTAATAAACGATCAAAATTTTATTGATTCCATGAACAAAACAGAGTCCACAGCCTGGTCATCATTTGTATTAGTTGTGCAAAACTTTCTGGGTAACTTTAAAGCAGACAATTATTCTGAATTAGTTGGAAACATGCTGTCGAGTTTTTGTGAACTTGGATGCAACATGAGCATAAAATTGCACTACCTCCATAACCATTTACATTTATTTCCGGAGAAACTTGGCGACTTTAGTGGGGAGCAAGGTGAAAGATTTCACCAAGATATAAAAACAATGGAAGAGAGATACCAGGGACTTTGGGATGCCCACATGATGGCAGATTACTGTTGGACCCTTAAGCGTGACTGTCCGGGCATATCACATTCCAGGAAGTCCTCGAAAAGATCCCTTTTGCGTGTTGACTAAACAAGTGCTAGTGATAACGTTTTATTACATTTTTGGTAATATATGCACAGTAATTACATATAATATGAATGCAGACTAAAGTCAAAATGCCACTGATAGCACCTAACTCTAGGATTGTACATAACAATTGCCCTACTAATATGGTCATTCTTAGTTATCTCAAAAACTAGAGCTGATAGAAAAAATCTGATTACATTTTTGGAATCAGCAACCCAAAATTACCAAAGAACAGCTATAAATTTAAGGCACCAAAATGTGTGTATACCAGTGTTATAAGAGGGCATTCGTTGGATTATTCCAACTGGGGGCTTGACTGGCCAGAATCATAGCATAACACCTTCACAAAAGGCGACGGACCAGATAATAAGTTAACAAATTTGTTCAGCCCTTAAGCAGCGTTTTGTTCTTGACTTCTGGGAATATCTTGTGAAGGCTCCCCTAAGGTAGAAAAGTCATTCCTCTTCTATCTATATCTTTGCCAAGAGTAATCTTGCGCGAAGATAGATACCTTGGACGACCTACTTTTAGATACGTTTGCGTGGTGACCATTAGTGGACCACTATGGCAAAGCAAGGGGAGGCAATCCCGTGACAAACTCGGAAGTAGAGTCAGGTACACATTCTATATTTTTACAGCTGGACTGGAGTAACCTGCCGCCGTGTCCACACACATATTTTACCAACCAAATCAAAAGTTCCTAAATTGTGGGCTCCAGATCTCTGCGTGCTGAGAGAAGAAAAGTGCGTTATCAAATGATAGTGCTTTTCAACTGGCTGTATGAGCAGAATATTCTTGTGATATGCATCCTTTTCCCCTCACTGCCTGTATTGCTCCTTCTAACACTTGTCTAATGTTTAAGCTTTACACGCACACAGAAATACAGAGATGACCAATGTATGCATCAATTTGATTCTGCATTATCTGATGTGAAAGGTTGTACATTCTATATCCCGTTCATGGAAGCACAGGGGGGATCGCTGTGCTCAACAAAGCTGGCTGGTATAGATGACTAAAAGATAGTTGTGCCCAGTACAAGTAACCCCCTCATATAAAACATACTTCTAACGAGATCACCATAGCAAGAGCGTATTAAGTGCTTAGGCTTCCTATGAAAAATGGACAAGAAGAAAGGCTGTAGGGAAACAACTGGTCACAGTCGTCTGTGTCTTCTCGGCAAAAATCTAATATCTGAATGGGTTCTCCTGTTGTGCTTAACAGGTCTGATAGTAAATTTTATCTGTCAGTTAATGCAACCCGTCGTTCTGTCTGGAATCTCTCTATGGTGAAAAACGGGACCACAGCACAACGAGACCCGTCTATTTCAGTATTTTCGTGATAACTACTACTGAGGTGGCCAAAGCAATTTAGTTCAGCCTTCTGCGCGTAACGACTATAAACTGTTCTAATGTAAAAGCACAAAAAAACGGGTGATTTAAAAAACACACACACCAGAATAGTTGAACATGAGGATGAAAAATGGAAATGTAGAATGGTAAAGATTGTGTGTGTCAATGAGAGAGAGAGAGAGATAGGGAGGGAGCGAGAGACGGAGAGAACGAAAAAAGAAAAGCTCGTGTACTTGCATGTGAGACAGGTCGATGTCTGAGGGTAGCATTTTGACAGAACAAAAAAAGGGTTCTGTCAGCAGTGCGTTTGAGAGATATCTTTCATACGTGTTTGCCAAATAGACTGGGCGTGTGAGAAGAAGTGTTAGATTGCGTGCGTGTGTGTGTGTGTGTGTGTGTGTGTATATATATATATAAAAAATATATATATATATATATATATATGTGTATATATATAAGTCTTGGGCCTGACCATGAAGGAGTCACAGGAGGAAGATGAAACTTGGCACATTTAAAGTTTATCATATTTGCACTGAATGTGTAAAGTACGCGTTTGTTTCTTCAATGGGTTTTCCCGCTACGGTGCACGGCGCAATGTACCCTATTGACCGGATCTGCTGCTCCAAAGATTTGACAAAACAATGGAAAAGAAGGAGGCCAGAGCTATGATAAAATTTCTGATGTTTCAGGGAAAAACACCTACAGAAATACACAGGGAGATGGAACCAGTGTTTCGTGATTCTTGTCCTTCATACACTTCGGTAAAAAAACTGGTGTCAACAGTTTAAGTGCGGCCGCTCAAATGTTGCTGATCTGCCAAGATCTGGTTGACCAGCCTCAGAGTGCAACGATGAAAATGCAACAAGAGTGAAGAAAATCATTGACCAGGATCGAAAAATGACAATTAGGGAGATAGCTAGTAGAGTAAAACTAAATGAAAGAACAGTTTATAGAATTTTACACAAGAGACTGAACATGAGAAAAGTGTGTGCACGCTGGGTTCCGCGACTGTTGACACTTTGTATGTAAGAGAGAGTTTGTGTACATGTGCAAAAGAGTGAATTTGACAAACAGTGTGTGGGAAATATATGGTGCCTGCGCATGTGTGAGACAGACCAAGCGTGTGAGGGACAGCATGCGCTAGAGACCGTGAAAAGCTGTGTAATTGCATATGCGTAAGGTAAATCCCAATATGAGAAATAACACGAGAAAGCATCTGCTAGATGTGTGTGTGTAAGTGTAAGAAAGAGCCTGCATATGCCTTGGTAAGACATATCGTGACAGAGAGGTAGAGAGAGAGAAAGAGAAGAAAGCACGCATGAGAGAGAATGTCAACTATGTAAGAAAAGAACTAGTAAAGCCAAAAAAAAAAAAAACACGAGTTTTATGAACCACTTTTAATGTTGTTATGATAGGAAACTCTTTACAGAGCGATACAACAGGAAGCAATCTGATCATCAGAAGAAGTCCCCCCGTCCGACAAATGTTTCGGCCAGATATACTCCTTTACACTCTAAGGGGGGCGGGCCCACTTGGGTCATGACTCCCAAGCGTCTCAGCCTCCTGTTGTCTTGTATCGAAAATGAACCCATTTCACTTATGGTAGCAACTTTAATCCACAACTCCGCCAGCCGTGGAGGCAATTGTGAAAGTAACAAAGAGAAGACAAATTATTCCGTTCGTTTCGTCGCACACACTGAGACACCATCGCGAAGCCGACGAGTCTAGCCACTGCGCGTTCGCCACTGAAATTCTGACACTGACACCCCTATAATATACACCGCCTGTTGCCCCTCAGTCACAGCCCGTTCACTAGTACACCAAAAAACTCAGCGTATTGTGGACTTAGAAAAATTCCTGGTGTTTTCTGTACCGCAGCGTTTATTGTCACGATTTCCATTGCCCACTGTGGTTGTTCCACAGCCAGCCTGATGCCTTTTCGGCAGTTTCACTAAGCCTCTTCAGTGCCCTTGTTCTCGACTGTCCCCTCAGCCCCAACAGTTTCAATAGATCATACACTGATGCAGCCACAAGTCCTCTTGCGCCCACTTCAACAGCCATGACCCTTGCAGTGAACCCATCGTGTCTCAGATCCGCGACCAAATCACTATACTTGGCCGCTTTGAACGAATGTTGCTCGTCTAATCTGGATTCAAATGGCACGGTCAGTTCAATCAGTATGACCTGAAGCGTTGCTGAAGAATGAAGCACTATATCCGGCCATCTCCGCGATTTTCTTATACTCTCTGGATATGCCCCTCGTCCAGGTAGGTCTACCGCCATCTCCCAGTCGTTTGAACAGTCAAGAAGAGATGGTAAACTGCTACCAGGATTACTCGGTTTGGGGTGTACTGACTTTCCTGCCCTCAGAAAGTATGTATTTGCGGTGCTCGGCCTGGGTTTGCTATTCGCCTTCATCCTTGCCAGATCTATTGTCGCAGCAAGCTCATTTAGCACTTTGTTATGGCGCCAAGTGTATCGCCCTTGCCCTAATGACACCTTACACGCTGAGAGCACATGTTCGAGTGTCTGCCTCCCCTGGCACAGGAGGCACTGCTCATCATCCGACTTTCCCCATTTCACAAGGTTGGTGGCCGACGGCAGCAGGTCATACATTGATCTAACAACGAAGCTGAGCCTAAGAGGTGCCATATGCCATATATCATTCCATGTCAAGGACCTCTGCAGGGTTCCTTCCCATGTAGTCCATTGGACTTGTTGGGCCTGCTGCACTGCTTTTTGCAACCTCTTATCATTCTCAGCTTCTCGTATCTCCTGAACTACCATGTCTCTGTGCTCCCTGCTTGATGCCTTGGACCACCAGCGGATGTCTCCATGACCAAATCCCCGTCTATTCGTTTGTGTGTATCCGATTACCTCCCTCAGTTTGAGTGACTCTTGGGCAGCATCAACAGCTTCTTCCACTCTCCACTAAAACGCTCTAAAAAGCACAAAATTAAAATGCCATATGGTCCATTGCAAAGCATAAAAGTGGAGGGCCAGTTATTATTAATAAGTGTGATAGGGGCTAGGTGTGGTTGAGGCGAACTTGTGTCGACCTGGCTACCTCACACCCAAGACCCATGCACTAAGAAAATTTTATTAAGGATCGTTTGACAGGGGTTGCAATTATTGGTTGCTTGCAACCCTCTCAGCAGCAGACTTAGCAATTCAAGCAACACAAAGCCTTATATAGAACAACATTTAATACTACCGAACACCCAGACAGTGTTCGTAGACTTTAAGTCCTAGACATGTTCTTGAACTAGACTTTAACAGCAACTTGCCATCTCAGCGTCTAGCGTGGAAATGACAAGAGGATTTCAACCGCCGAGCAGCTTTGCGCTCCTCTCTTCTGATTGGCTGCTATCCGTAAGCAGTATGACTAATGTTCCATTTTTAGATGTAACGATAAAATGGCTGCCAAATTGCTATGTTGTGGTAAAAGGTACAGAACAACCGACACAATTGCGATAGAAAACAGACGAGATGACGATGGTGCTGTCACATATTCCCCGCCTGATTTTGTTGGCGTATCGACAACTGCACTACCTCTGGCTCTTCAGTGGTAATCTCTCAGATCGTCTTGGGATAGGACTCTCTAGCGGCTGCAGGGTGTACCAGCCTGGTTCAGAGGTTAGATCTTGTTCGTCCTCACCAGGGCCTGTCTCATCTGGTAAAGCTGGTGCCTCAGGTAGGCCCAATGTCGTATCTACCAGACTTGGAGAGTCATCTTTGTCTTCACTTCGTTTCAGTTCGCTGCCAGTGACTCTAATGCTCGGGCTCGCTCCATCTGTCCGTTGGATGATATATGGACCTCCTTCCATTGTGGGGGCTCAAACAACAATGTACTCCTCTTCTGACCACATGCCGCGAATTTTAGATCTTTTAGCATAGTGCATTTTCTTCTTCATCAATTCTCCCACCTTTAGGGGAATAGAACACGGCAACTTGTCACATCTCTCTGTCCTGACTGTAGCCAACCTCTGTAACTGTGCCCCTGTTACAATGTCAGTTCTAGCTTACTTCTCTTTACTCGCTGTGGTTTGGAAGATTCGTCCACTCTTGCAGTGATGCTTCTTGCTTGTGAGTTCTGCTGGTCAGGGCATGCAGTTGTTGGTCTTAGCTGGACATTTCCTCCAACGCATTTTAGATGAGTCTCCTTTTCTAAATGTCGACCACTTTTCTTGCCGCCATTAAGGTAGCAATTTTCACGACCCCCTCTTGGCTTGCACCCTATAGGCAATCTAGTTGTGACGATACGTTTAGAGAGGGAGCTCCTTGAGGGACAGGCCGATATCAAATGCTCTGAGCACTTGCATTGAAAGCATAGTTTCAGAAGCGGGCCCTGAGGGCATTTGGCTGCCATGTGGTCTGAAAAATCTCCACAATTATAACACCTTATTTTTCTAGGCTTCCTCTGTGCCATGGGTCGCCTCCTGCTACCTTTACATTCCTGGCCACATATGCATTTCTTTCCTGCTATCATTGCATCACATTCCGGTCGGCCACCACCCATCTTTATCTCTGAGTCATTCTGCTCCCCTTCTGTTGCCTGACTCCCAGCCGCAGAGGGGTCTAGTTTAGTGCCTGTGGGCATTGATTCTGTCCATGGCCTAGCCTTCTACATCTAAAACAGCGAACTGTCCTGGTACGTCTCCCCTGTTCCTGAGACATCTCATCAAGCTTAGTTTGTAACTGAGCCACCTGGGCCCTCAGCCGCTCTAATTCTGCGGTTAATGCATGAGTATCTGGCACAGTCTCTGTTCTTGCCACTTCAACACTGGCAACGAAGGCCCCGGAAGCGGGGTCGATCTTGTAGGGCATAGTCTCTTACCAACATGAACGATGCTGTAGGCTCTTTAATAATCATTTCCTTTGCAAACTTTCTTAGCAGATCATCTCTCAGAAAGCAGCAAACTGGTCCCGAAGGATGGATGGCTCCAAAGGAGTGACATTATTCTGTTTTTGTGCTCTTACAACACTTTCGAACACTTCATGAATGCGATGACAGAATTCCCAAAGAAACTCCCTTGCACCTTGCCGGGTAGAGTAAAGAGTGGCCATTAGCTCTGGGATGCTTCGATGCTCCCCATACACTCTAAGAATAGAATGTAGCATTGCTTCCAGGTCATCGTCATCAGCCTGAATCCTCAGCTCCCTACGGACACTTGAGGTCACACTGTCAAGAATAACATCTGCCTGGTCCTCTTTGTTCATCATCCCTACTCACCAGGCAGCTCTGACCTCTCTGACATATTCCTCAGCCGTATGGCCTGTGTGCTCCCCAAAGCACTGCACTTTCTTGTGAGTGGGTACCATGATGTACCGCACACGCTCTGGTTGAGGCTCTAGTTCCACTACAGAGTCATCCACTTCAGCCACATCCTCATTCTCCAACCTACTATTAGCACGTGTGTTGTGTGCCGCCACCTTATTGCTAGTAAAGTTGAGTGAATACAATGATAAGCTGGATGATCCTGTTCCCTGCCTCGCAATGAACTGGGTGTTCTACTGTTTCGGCTGTTGTTGCTCGGATTACTAAAGAGTTGCTTCGCTGCGTGCTGCCTGTCAATCTTACCGACGACGCCACTTGTGATAGGGGCTAGGTGTGGTTGAGGTGAACTTGTGTCGACGTGGCTACCTCAAACCCAAGATCCATGCACTAAGAAAATTTTATTAAGGATCGTTTGACAGGGGTTCAATTATTGGTTGCTTGCAACCCTCTCAGCAGCAGACTTAGCAATTCAAGCAACACAAAGCCTTATATAGAACAACATTTAATACTACCGAACACCCAGACAGTGTTCGTAGACTTTAAGTCCTAGGCATGTTCTTGAACTAGACTTTAACAGCGACTTGCCATCTCAGCGTCTATCATGGAAATGACTAAGAGGATTTCAACCGCCGAGCAGCTTCGGCGCTCCTCTCTTCTGATTGGCTGCTATCCGTAAGCGGTATGACTAATGTTCCATTTTTAGATGTAACGCTAAAATGGCTGCCAAATTGCTATGTTGTGGTAAAAGGTACAGAACAACTGACAAAATGGCGATGGACAACAGATGAGATGACGATGGCGCTGTCACACACAAAACTAACAAAAACAAACTAACAAACATTTCCTCTCGTTCTCACACACAAAAACACAACAACAGCAAACAAAATACTGAATGATATGAAATTACTGATTAATAACTGCTCATCCACTTCTATTCTATGCAACTGAATGTATGGAAAATTTATTTTCTGCTTTACAGTGATGTTTGTAACAACAACAAAAATGTGGTTCCTAAAACTTCTTTTTTGACCTTATGTGTTTCATGATTTTATGTCATAACTAAATATTTGTTGGCAGTAGAGGGTAAAATTGACCTGTTCATAAAATACTTTGACAAATGTAAATACCTAACTCCGCCAATGCCGGTCCCAAGCCCGGATGAAAAAGGAGGAGGGCGGCCTGCATGGAGGCCGTAAGGAGGCAGCCCCTCCACCATGCAAAGGCACAACAGGCCAATCACCTGTTTGCTTTAAATCATGATTACGCGAACTACAAGAGAGAAAACCGGACTGATTCTAAAGGCGACGAACTGGAACGGACTACGGACTACGACTTATGGAACTTGGAACACAAAGAAGTATAAATGGGAAGGAAGAGGAGCTGGTGGAAGAGATGAGGAAAGCAAAACTAGAAATCCTGGCTATAACGGAAACGAAGAAAAAAGGACAAGGAGTTATGGATCTCGATGGCAACACGTTGCTCTACAGTGGTGTACCCATATCTGAAAGAGCTAAAGGGGGCGTGGGTTGCATTGTGGCCCAAAATCAAAAAGATAGTATCAAGGGATGGAACTTTGTCTCGGAGCGCATTATGGTTGTAAAACTAAAAGAAGGAGAAACCATAGTCAACCTGGTCATAGTGTATGGGCCAAATGAGGATGAGAGAGCAGAGGTCAAGGAGGAATTCTTCGAGCTGCTTCAAAGGACAGTGGATGACTGCCTAGATGAAGTTATTATGCTCGGAGATTTTAATGCCAGAGTTGGAAATGACCATGCTAGATGGGGTGGAGTTATCGGAAGATATGGAGAAGATACTCTCAATGACAATGGAAAGCGACTCCTTAGATTCTGCAGTGAGCAGAATCTGATCATTACAAACACAAAGTTCCCCCATAAGCGCATACATGCATACACTAGATGTGAACCAACCAAGAATGAGAAGTCAGTGATCGACTATGCCATTGTTCGGAGAAGCTCATTCAGATATGTCCGAGATGCAAGAGTCTGGAGGGGGCCAGAGATTGGAAGTGATCACTACCTGCTAACAATCAAACGAACAACTGAAAGAGTTGCTCAGCCTAGGAACTGCCCAACATCACGCAAGAAACCAAGTAAACGAGCAGGAGAAATGAGCATTAGGACCTACAAGCTGAGAGAGCCAGAAATTAAGACCAGATATCAGGGGCTTATTGCTACAGCAGTGAGCAACACAGAAGAACGACCTGATGACTTGGAAACCCTCTGGAATAAATTCAAGGATATCATAAAGACAGCTGCTGCAGAAGCATGCGGTGAAGTCCGACTTGGGAACCAGAGAAAGAGGACACCTTGGTGGACAGAGGAAGTCAAAGAGAAAATAAGAGAGAAGAAAATGGCATGGAAACAATACTTAGGAGCTAAAAACACAACAGGACAAATGGAAAAATATAGAGAATATGTGACACTCAGAACAGAAGCAAAGAACAAAGTGCTAGCAGCAAAACAGAAGTCCTGGGAAGAATTTGGAGAAAAGCTAGAAAAAGATGCACAAGAAAACCAGAAATTGTTCTATAAGACCCTAAAGAACATGAGGAAAGAAAAACAATGCCCTCTCAAATTTATAAAGGACAAGCAAGGCAAATTGCTTACTGCCCCGAAGGAAGTAATGGAAAGATGGAAAGAATATTTCTCAGAACTCCTGGATGGTGAGCATGATGAAGCATCAGAAATGATAACCACTAGCACAGAAGAGAAAACTAATGATGGTGAAGATGACATAAAGATGGAAGAACTGAGGGCAGCACTAGAGAAAATCAAGATGGGCAAAGCAGCAGGGCATGATGGTATAACACCAGAAATGGTTAAGTACATGGGAGCATCAGGCGACCTATTACTCTTAAAGGTCCTACAGGCAGCATGGTGCAACAAGACCAGACCAAAGGATTGGGAGATTGCCATCATAACACCAATTTTCAAAAAGGGTGACAATCGACAATGTGGAAACCATAGAGGCATATCCCTTCTCAGTGTCCCTGGTAAAATCTACTCTAGAATCCTACAGCAGAGACTCCGACGCCTAGCTGAGCCACAATTGGATGAGGTCCAGTGCGGATTCCGAGCAAACCGAAGTACTCAAGACCTAATCTTCACACTCAGACAGCTGAGTGAAAAGGCCCTTGAGTATAAGAGTGAGATCCATCTTTGTTTCATAGATCTGGAAAAGGCGTTTGACAGGGTCCCCTGGAGCAAACTTTGGGACTGTTTGGCAAGGAAGAATATTCCAGCACCTCTGATTCATGCTATACAGAGCTTCTACAAGTCTTGCAGAAATTATGTGAGGACAGCAAACCATAAGTCAGAAGAGTTCAGAACCACCACTGGTGTAAGACAAGGTGATATCCTATCACCTTACCTCTTCATACTCCTAATGGACGATGTCATCAAGGCATGTAAGGAGAGAACAAGAAAGTATTCAGTGGGGTACTGGAAGATGAGACAGGTCTATATTTCGGAGCTGGCATTTGCTGATGATGTTGCCCTGATTGCTAAATCAGAGGCACATCTCCAATCCAACCTGCAAGTCTGGAAGGAAGAGCTGGAGAAGAGAGGGATGGTCATAAGCAGCTCTAAAACAAAATCCATGGTGATATCACGAGAAGAAAGAAAACATCAGATTAAGTTGGGAGAACAGGTCCTGGAGCAGGTCGACCACTTTAAATATCTCGGAGCTATTATAGACCGAAAGGGAGGCATCAAAGAAGAGTTGGCCACTCGAAAAGCAGCGGCTGGGAGACTTTTTCAGGCCATAAATCATGGATTCCTCAGCAAGAAAGAGGTTGGTAAGAAAACGAAGATGGCTGTATACCGCTCCACCTATGTCCCAGTCTTGACATATGGATGCGAGTCGTGGGCAATGACTACAACCCACAAAAGCCAGATCCAAACCTCAGAAATGAGGTATCTGAGGAAAGTGGTTGAAGTAACAAGAAGAGACATGGTCCGCAACCAGACAATCCGTCAAGGCCTAAAATCCCATCCGCTGCAGACCCAAATAGAACAGTCCCAACTAAGATGGTTTGGCCATGTCTGCAGAATGGGAGAAGATCGGCTACCACGACAAGCATGGGAAACAAAGAGCCAGGGATCCAGACCTCCAGGATGACCCAGAGTCCGCTGGGAGGACAACATTAGACAATCTTTGAAGGACCGAGGACTAGAATGGAACCAGGCCAGGAAGAAGACAGCTGATAGAATGGTCTGGCGCTCTCTCTTCCAAACCTCTACACCTCACGGTAGAAGGGGAACGACTAAGTAAGTAAGTAATGTAAATACCTAATGTTCTGCTCGTTCTTGTTCGTTATTGATTTTGTATTTTCCTTCTCCGACTCTATTTTCTTATACTGACCTACGAATGATGCGACAGACAAAAGAGGATGCCCCTAGTGGAATAAACAGATCCTTCAAAACACTGGAAGATCTAGAATATGCAAGCAACACTGCACTACTCGCACGTCCAAGAAAAACAAGACAGACTGAATAAATACAGCCAACAAGTTCGACTGAACATCAATCTGAAGAAAACAGAAAGAATGAAACTCAAGGTAATAACTCTTGAGCCCATTAAACTAAGGAACCAAAAGCTTGAACAGTAGAATACATTTACATATCTAGGACACACTGTAACACCAGACGGCGAACAAGCAAAGAGATCAGTCATCATCATGTGACGTATTCTTTCCAGAACGTTGTCTCCATTACCAGCTGCTCTGAACGCATCACGATTCTGGGCAAGTCGACCTGCATCAGCCAAAGAGATCAGTAACGGAAAGAATAACGCCAGAACAGTCTTTACCAATCTAAACAACATTTGGAAATCTCAGTACAGCACACACATCAAATGAAGATTATATGAGAGCTGCGTACTTTTTGTGCTTCTGTATGATTCGGAGTGCTGAAGAGTAACAGAAAAGGAAATGTCCACTTTCCACACAACCTATCTAAGGAACTTCTTTGAATTTTTTGGCCAAACACCATCAACAACCAGAAACTACTTACACGGTGCAGTCAAAAAAGATATGCGCCCCTTCAATGCAGGCAGACGCTGGAACTGGGTTGGCAATGTCCCCAGAAGAGACCCAGGCACCATCTCATGAAGTGATGTGCTATGGACTCATAAAGGAAGGCGAAAGATAAGCAGACCAAAGAGACTAGCGGAAAACTGTGGAGGCTGAGATGCAAAGTATGAACCAGAGTTGTGGCACTGTACGAAAGGTGGCCCACCTACTGAGTAAAATGGAGACAAGTTTGTTGCTGCCTTACAGGACAACGCTAGGACACTGGCTGCTTTGTCAGCCAGGGGCTAAGGCTCCAAGAAGAAGAAGTATATCTGCCTCGGTGAACAAAAACCCGTCCGGTTTCTTGGATTTGCATAAGCGTCTTGGACGCTCTTCATTCGCTAGATTACTGTATTAAACAGGCCATTTTCCTGTTTCCATGTTTCCCTTCTGTTACAACGTATGCCTGAAATGCGCTAATTAGTTATATGCGGTAGATATATAAGGGAATAATAATCATTAAACGTGAAATCTTACTCGCTCACACCGATTTTTCATGAGGTGACTATGCTTTTCGCTACCGAGTAATAGCAGGTGATCACGAAAAACGCCACCCAACTGAACGTAATGACCAGCGGAGAAATACACAAAACACAAATGCACGCACATCTCGTTCACTGCCAGTGTACATCGCAACACTCTCCGGAGTTTGTGTACTTTTCCTGATAAAAGTATTTAATACAGCTCACAAACATGAATAAGTGTCTGGGTGAGTGCGCACGAGTGAAATATAGATAGATTAAAGCAAAAATCACGCTGGCAAAAATGTATATGCAGTGCAGAGAACAGACAATTTTTTACATGGGCAAAGTAGTTACTTCATCTCCCTGAAGACATTTAGTATAAGAAATATGGATATTAATATGTATTTCACAAAACAAAAACATTAGGTTATTTAAAAACAATTAGATATTTATCTCATTAAAACACATCAGTAACACAGAATAACAAATATAGTTATCACATTTATACAATAAAAGACAAATAAAACTGCTCACCTCATCTCGCCATTCAGTGCAAAAGGCTCTAAATATCGTTTTCAAAGGTGTACCACTTTGTGGCTGAACAGTACATTTCCCTCGGTCAGGACTTCTATTCACTTCAAAGTATGCAATAGCCAGTCCGCTGGAACCATCTGGAGACATCAGAAGCAGTAAATGCATTAAAGGAATGCCGATTCGAGCAAAAAATGTACTGTGCTCTGACACTCTTA
Organism: Oreohelix idahoensis; assembly: GCA_024509875.1. Classification (NCBI taxonomy): domain Eukaryota; kingdom Metazoa; phylum Mollusca; class Gastropoda; order Stylommatophora; family Oreohelicidae; genus Oreohelix; species Oreohelix idahoensis. The sequence continues at coordinate 87,665 of JAMPIV010000986.1, forward strand.
CTGCCTGTGACGTACGTCTAGTTTGACTAGTGAATTTTCCCTGATATGATGGATGATTTAAAGGGACCTTTAGCTTTTCATAACATTAGAACCCCTGAACATTTGTTGTAACTTTTCGTTTGCCAGAACGCATTCCACCGGGACTCATGTAGGATACAGCGACGAGATCAAAGAGACAGACCGAGGGATCTTAGGGGAGACTATCGGCGCTATCAAAGACAGTAGTTTTCCCTGATACGAGACGCAGTTGCTTGCCGCTAATTTCGCGTCTCGGTGTCAATCGAGGAACCGAGCGAACGGGGGAAAGCGAAACGGGCAGCAGCGAGCGGATACGAAGACCAGGGGGCGGCTTCTTCTCTTGATTTGGCGGTCAGATCCCCAAAAGTTCGTGAGATCAAATAAGTTGTCAAGTTTATCATGTCCCACTCAACTTACATTCCATTTTAGCTAAATAGACCATGTAGAACTAGACACGTTATCACTCGCTGGCCAGACCTTTACAGAAGCACTAGCTTTATTGAAATCTTGTTATAGATTTTCCCCTGGATTTTATATATATTTGCAGTGATTTCTATTTCTGTGCAAAGCGGTAATATATATTGTGTAAAGTGATCAGTGGTCTAGCTCAGTCATTCTATTTAAAGGGATGCTGTGTTAATTTAAATCTATTTAATTAAACCATCTCAAGAGTTCCAGTTTTAAATATAATGATCTATCTATTATATTATTATTTCAAAAGATAATAGATGCTTAAATTAACTTTTAAAGTCGCGAAGGAATTTATAATTAATAAATTCAGTTAAGTCCTAGTTTTATAGATGTGTGTTTTTAACCACTAGAACTCGCGCAGTGTTTATTAAATACATAATTAAATATGCGAGCATATATATAATAGGCTTAACGGGAAATTCATCGCGCTTTAGAAGGTTATTTGTTTTCGGTATATTACATGTCTTTTTTTTTTCTTTCATACAGAGTGATCGTAACCTGTGCGATCCCAGCATTAAGAAAGCAATAAAGAAATCAATCTAAGCAAAGCAAAGCATAAACAGTGTGTAGAGTTCCCCTGACGCAGAACTTGTTGAGACTGTGTAAATTTTTAATCTTTGAGGCGATTCTATGTTTGGAATTCCGCTATCTAACTTATAGCAAAGAAAGCACACCCAAAGACAAATTTAACGCACCATCAAACAACTTAAGTCGTAACGGGAAGAAGAACACTGGCCCGAGCTTTGTTAGTTTACTGACACAGAGAGTTAATTCATAATTTCCTGAACAGTGATGTGACTAGTTTTCTCACTGGACTTAAACCATACCTCACGGATAAAGTGTACCAGCACGCGTAAGAATTTTATTATCCGCGGCATAGTCAAATAGACCACACCATCCTCACCCCGGTATCAGAGACCGTGCCCTCCCATAGAAACTGTTATTAAGAAAAGAGACACAACTACAGATTCATTTTCCAGCGATTACGGGACCCTTTTATGTGCTGACCGCCTACCCGATAATCTGGGGCTAGAACTTGAACAAACACTCATACATTTAGTTGAGGTGTAACTGCTGTTGTGTTATTCTATGGAGTGCAAGATTTTTTCACAATCGGTAAGTGAGAGCAAGATGAGTGAAGGCCTTTGCTAGCGCGTGTATGAATGACAGGAAATAAATTCTTTTGTGTGACCATTTTGTTAACTTGCTTACCTGGTAACATATATCTTTTCTGTATACCCTACATTGTTCCTTTAAGTGGGATAGTTGATAATTTGTTAACTCTGTTTAAAACCACCTCCTTTCCATTTGCTTAGTAAAGGGAAGAACAGCTGGGAAGAACAGGTTTTTTTTTTCTATCACTTATACCTAACTTGGTAACACCTCTTTCAGAGTAATTAATTTTACTGTTAGGTTAACGTACCCGTGTTCCTGATATTATCTATCTCTGGACTGGGTTTGTCTTTGTCTAATGAGCGGGAAGGGCTTAGTCGATACCAATCTTCTTCACCCCCTCCCAAACTTGTTATTTGCATTTGTGTACTTATGATAATTTATGTAATATCTGATATTTTTTAGTGATTGATGTTTAAAGTGAATAAAATCACCTAAACTCATTTAGTTCTGTGTGTTGGATATACCCAAAGCCCAACTTTTCCCTTATTCGTTTAATATAGTTTGTATCAACGTCGTGTGTGTGTGTTTGAAAACACCGAATCGGAGAGCACGCAGATGCGAGTCTGGAAAACTGGCAAATAATTGTTTGACCAGGAGAGTGAAAGAGAAGATTGAGAGAAGCGATTTGTCGTAAATAAGTCTGTCTTTACTCTCCTCCAGCACGCTGTGAAGCAACTATTAAATCTCTACATTTTCTATCACTGAGCTTTCCATCATCATTTTCCACTCTAAACCGGACCACTATTTCTACGACTCTTTTCTCTCAAAATAAATTTACGACAATATTTGGCCGGCTCGCCGGGATAATTTTGAGATACATTTGATGCACACATATTTGTGGGCTGGTTCTGGGATCTTGAGCTACATTTGAGGCAATCGCATAGCCGGGATAAAGATATTTTGAGTCTGATTTAGTTTGGGTCTAACTAGGTAGAGTGTGAATGATTTGTCTTTGTGAATTAGGGAAATAAATAAATAATTACACCCCTAGACAAACGTTCTTTAAGTATTTGGGTTGTCCACACAGCATATTTACAGGTTGTTTTCTCTCCACAGCAGTAGAAAGTACAGATAAACAAATATATTTGCTATTTTAATTATCCTCTGGCGGAGATAATTATATTTCTTTCTTTATAAAAGTTGCTGGGATTGCGTGATTGTTTTACAGTCACTAAGGTTTTTGAAGTCAAAAAGAGTTGAGCTTAGCTAAAGACGGATTGTTCTGATTTTTAAAAATTAAGTTAACAACGTCTCATCTCAATAATTGACTTTAGGGACGGAGTTTGTTGTCAGAGATTTAAAATTTAGGGGAAATTTTTTTTTTCCTTTTAAATTGTTTTAATATAAATTTTTCTCTACTGTTAGTAAAAGTAGATTCTTTTCCAGTGTAACTTACCATTTAGTGGCATAGTCGCTTGCGTTTAGAGCCTTAATTGCCAGATAATAGCAGCGATAAGTTTGCACAGTACAGGTAGGAGGTAACACAGGTAAATTTGTACTTGTGTTTTTTTCTGGTAGCGGTTCAGAGTTCCTCCCTTTCGCGTTTCTTCTTACTAGTTCTCTAAGCATACTTCATCTTATTCTTTAACAATGGCAGAGAGGATAAAGATGAGGTCCATCTTGAGGCTGGAAGCGAAAGAGGCAGGATTAGATGCAGAAGCTGCAAACGCGTTTATTAACCAGGAATTGGAAATATATGACGCGGAGCAACAGAGAGCCGAAGCTGAGAGGAAGGCGAAGCAACAGAGAGCCGAAGCTGAGAGGAAGGAAGAGAAAGAAAGAACAGAGAGGAGAGAAGCCCAGGAGAGGGCAGATAAGAAAGAAGCGGAAGAACGTCTTTTGGAACAGAAGAAAATTGAAGCAGAGATGGAAACTCGCAGAGAGAGAGAGAGAGAGACAAGGAAAGACAGCATCAACTGGCGCTTAAGGCTCTAGAGAGTCGGGGCGCCTCTACTTCGACTAACGGAGAGCCGTCTTCGCCCCAGTCTCAATCAATGGACCTCTCCAGTACTCAATCTGCCCAATTAACTGCTATGTCGTTTTTCTTTAGAATCTTTTCCTAGCCCTAACGGAAAAATTGACAGCTACCTAGAAAAATTCGAGAGACTCGCGAATCTTTATGGGTTTAGAGAGTACCCGCTGGGCGCTCAAACTTTCAACGTCACTGAAAGGCAATGCTTATGACGTGTACACAAAGCTGGGACCGAATCAACATGATTACGACATGTTGAAAAAGGCCTTACTACAGCAGTTTGAGATGACTGCCCGAAAGTTTCTGCAGTTGTTCAGAAACAGCCGAAAAGAGAGCACGGAAACATTTCCACAGTTCTCTTCACGTCTCACGGGTTATCTGACAAAGTGCATTGAATTATCTGACCTACCTCTTTCATATGAGGGACTCCTCGAACTTGTTCTTGTGGAGCAGATAAAATCCACTTTGTCGAATGAAACACGTAGATTTTTGGCTGAACAGGGGGCAGTCAGGCTTGAAGACATACTCAATAAAGCCGAACGCTATAGCAATGCAATGGCCGAACTTCCCAGCACTAAACGTAAACCCACCGATGAGCCATCTCGAAAACAGAATCTAGAGCAGGCATCCTATTCTTCCACTTCCTCTCAACATTATAACCAACGAGATAACAATACCCAGAAACCTCCCCAGGAAAAATCGAAATTCTACAAAACCCGATACCCCCCCAACAACAATTCTGATCAACCCAACAAGCCTACGTGGCAGCGCGGCCACCAAGGTCAAGGAAAAGGGAAGACCCCTACACCAGGAACGTCTGATCAGGGCAAACAAACCGGTGCAAACCGCATTGGATGTTTGCATACAGCCTCGAAAGGTAGAGTCAATGTCAGTGATTCTCAACCTGAGGGGGACCGACCCTCAACTCGAGGAACTGTAATTTTGAACGGTACCTCCACTACTTGTCTTTTTGACACTGGATTAAGTTTTGATTGTATTGTCGCTAGGCACCTAGTCAAACCCGGTCAGGAGACAGAGGAAACCGTCAAACTTAGTGGAGTTTTCAGGAGTGATGCACCCAGGACGCTTCCTATCGCACTGGTAGAAATACACTCTGACTTTGTCAGAGGAGTTATTAAAGCGGCCATAATGGATGATCCGATCTACCCAGTTATCCTGGGATGTAGATATGTGTTCATTGGGAGACCTAAGGAGCCGATTGTGGCAGCGGTAACCACAAGAGGGCAAGCCAAGAAGGAGAGGGAGCCTGCGCCAAACTTGTTGCCGAATGAACTGAAGGAGGCGCAACAAAAGGACCCTACTCTGGCGCCCTGCTTTAAAAAACTGCCCATGGCTAAGGACCCCAGACACAACGGAGACATCTTTTCTAAGGATGGTGTATTGTATCGTAGAACGGGCAACCCGGACACGGGGAATAACCAGCTCCTAGTACCGACGCAGTACAGAAACCAGATCTTAGAAATGGGGCACTCTCTTCCCTTTAGCGGACACATGGGACAAAACGCCACTATTCAGCGAATAAAAAACCACTATTGGTGGCCAGGAATGAACTCTGACATTGTCAGGTACGTGAAATCCTGCGCCCAGTGCCAACGGGTAGCACCCAAGCACTTGACACCCCCAGTACCTATGGGGCAAATGCCAATAGTAGGGACTCCATTTGAACGGGTTGCTGTCGACATTATTGGTCCTCTGGAAAAGACCAAAAGAAGGAACAGGTTCATCCTGACCTTAGTTGACACTTGCACTATGTGGGCCGAAGCCGTACCGCTACCATGCACTAATTCCAAGCATGTCGCAGAAGCCCTTGTGCAAATTTTTACACGGTTGGGATTCCCTCAACAAGTTTTGACGGACAATGGATCCCAATTCCGTAGCCTGTTAATGGAGGAGATCTTTAAGATCTTGAGGGCCAAACATATCCACACAAGTCCCTACCATCCGGCCGGAAATGGGCTCGTGGAACGTTTTAACGGTACCCTCACCATGATGTTACGTAAGCTGGGTCAGGAGAAACCGGAAGACTGGGACCAATATATATCGGCTGCCTTATTCGCCTACCGAGAGGTACCCCAAGCGTCTACGGGTTTTGCGCCAGCTACACTTTTATTTGGCAGACCTATTAAGGGGCCACTAGAAGCCTTACTTCGGTCCCTGACAGACCAGAAGGCTGACGAGACAGTCGTCTCTGCAAGCAAGTATGTATCTGAGCTTAAGGAAAGGCTAAAGCTAGGATGGGATCTAGCTACTACCAACCTTAAGAAAGCCCGCGCTAAAATTACTAAAAGATACAACAAAGCTGCAAAAGAGAGAGAACTACAACCAGGGGAGAAAGTCCTATTGCTACTTCCAACCGGAAGCAATAAACTTCGCATCGGATGGCAAGGACCGTTTACCGTCCTTAAAAAGATCTCACGTACCAACTACAAGATCTCCATCAAAGGAAAGGAGAAGGTCTTCCACATAAATCTGCTAAAGAAATATTTGGAAAGACCGGTGCCATCCTCCGAGCATCTCCTGGCTGTCGCCATAGCAACGGAAGACGAGGAAGATGATGATGGTTGCATGGAGTATCCACTGCAACCCACAGAATCCTTTAAAGATGTCAAGTTCGGCGACAATCTCTCACCAGAACAACAAACAGAAACTAGGGCTCTACTAAAACAGTACAGTGCAGTTTTAACGGATGTACCTGGTCGAACAAATCTCATTGAATTTGATATGAAATTAACAAACGAGACCCCTGTTCAAACCAGAGTTTACCCCATCCCGTACGCTAAAGCTGATGCACTTCGCGGAGAAATAGACAAGCTGCGTCAGGCAGGAATTATCAGTGAGTCTACATCTCCTTACAGCTCGAGCGTAGTGCTGTTGCAGAAGCCCAATAAGGAAGTTCGGCTGTGCATTGATTACAGGTTGCTAAACGCTGTAACGGAATTCCAGCCCGAACCTCTCCAAACTGTTTCTGAGTTGTTCACCAAGCTCAGCAAAGCTAAGATCTTCTCCAAGATTGACCTCAGTAAAGGTTATTATCAAATACCAGTCAAGGAGGAAATTAAACCTTTGTTAGCTTTCAGCACTAGTGAAGGACATTACACATTTAACGTGATGCCGTTCGGTTTGCATAACGCACCAGGAGTGTTCACCAGGATGATGAGGAAGCTTCTAGAACCTTTGCAAAGTCCCCATATCCATAATTTCATGGATGACATCTTAATTGCATCGGAAACCTATGAAGAACATATTGCTACGGTTGCTATGCTCCTCAGGAGACTACAGGAAACGGGTCTCACAGCCAGACCTAGCAAATGTCTCATCGGGTTTGAACAGTTAGACTTCCTGGGGCACACTATTTCTCACGGATGCAGTTGGCCTATTAAGAAGAACGTGGAGAAAATAGTGGCAGCAAAAAGACCCCGAACGAAGAAAGACGTACGTTCCTTCATATCGCTATGTGCATACTATCAGAAGTACATCCAGAACTTCAACGGACTGACGGCACCTCTGACTGACCTCACAAAGAAAGGTTGTCCTGATAAGGTCATATGGGATCAAAAGTGCGAACACGCGTATAGCACTTTGAAAGGACAGTTGTCTGCATACCCCATTTGAGGTTGCCTGACCTCAAGAAACCTTTTGTACTGAGAGTCGACGCGTCAGGTCAGGGCATCGGGTCAACACTGCTTCAAGCCGATGACAGCGACCTGAACATGCTATTTCCAGTTGCCTATGGCAGTCGGAAATTAAATAAAGCGGAACGGAACTACAGCGTAGTTGAAACGGAATGTCTTGCTCTGATTGACGGTATCAGACGCCATCATGAGTTTCTTTATGGTACATCTTTCACGGTGCAAACAGACCACGCTCCGTTAGCATTTCTTGGTGCCAATAAAGAATTTAACGCTAGGATCATGCGTTGGGCCCTCCTTTTAAGCGTTTATTCTTTCAAAGTGGAATATATTCCGGGAAGACAGAATGTCGGGGCTGATTTTCTGAGTAGAAACTGGTCTACAGAGGAAGAAGAGCAAACTGAAGATACCACTCATCCTAAAATCACCAATCAGGTCACCTCCATTGTCAAAAATGAAAACATGAAAAATGGTTTCATGTCTAAAAGTGGGGACGATTGTGACGTACGTCTAGTTTGACTAGTGAATTTTCCCTGATATGATGGATGATTTAAAGGGACCTTTAGCTTTTCATAACATTAGAACCCCTGAACATTTGTTGTAACTTTTCGTTTGCCAGAACGCATTCCACCGGGACTCATGTAGGATACAGCGACGAGATCAAAGAGACAGACCGAGGGATCTTAGGGGAGACTATCGGCGCTATCAAAGACAGTAGTTTTCCCTGATACGAGACGCAGTTGCTTGCCGCTAATTTCGCGTCTCGGTGTCAATCGAGGAACCGAGCGAACGGGGGAAAGCGAAACAGGCAGCAGCGAGCGGATACGAAGACCAGGGGACGGCTTCTTCTCTTGATTTGGCGGTCAGATCCCCAAAAGTTCGTGAGATCAAATAAGTTGTCAAGTTTATCATGTCCCACTCAACTTACATTCCATTTTAGCTAAATAGACCATGTAGAACTAGACACGTTATCACTCGCTGGCCAGACCTTTACAGAAGCACTAGCTTTATTGAAATCTTGTTATAGATTTTCCCCTGGATTTTATATATATTTGCAGTGATTTCTATTTCTGTGCAAAGCGGTAATATATATTGTGTAAAGTGATCAGTGGTCTAGCTCAGTCATTCTATTTAAAGGGATGCTGTGTTAATTTAAATCTATTTAATTAAACCATCTCAAGAGTTCCAGTTTTAAATATAATGATCTATCTATTATATTATTTCAAAAGATAATAGATGCTTAAATTAACTTTTAAAGTCGCGAAGGAATTTATAATTAATAAATTCAGTTAAGTCCTAGTTTTATAGATGTGTGTTTTTAACCACCAGAACTCGCGCAGTGTTTATTAAATACATAATTAAATATGCGAGCATATATATAATAGGCTTAACGGGAAATTCATCGCGCTTTAGAAGGTTATTTGTTTTCGGTATATTACATGTCTTTTTTTTTCTTTCATACAGAGTGATCGTAACCTGTGCGATCCCAGCATTAAGAAAGCAATAAAGAAATCAATCTAAGCAAAGCAAAGCATAAACAGTGTGTAGAGTTCCCCTGACGCAGAACTTGTTGAGACTGTGTAAATTTTTAATCTTTGAGGCGATTCTATGTTTGGAATTCCGCTATCTAACTTATAGCAAAGAAAGCACACCCAAAGACAAATTTAACGCACCATCAAACAACTTAAGTCGTAACGGGAAGAAGAACACTGGCCCGAGCTTTGTTAGTTTACTGACACAGAGAGTTAATTCATAATTTCCTGAACAGTGATGTGACTAGTTTTCTCACTGGACTTAAACCATACCTCACGGATAAAGTGTACCAGCACGCGTAAGAATTTTATTATCCGCGGCATAGTCAAATAGACCACACCATCCTCACCCCGGTATCAGAGACCGTGCCCTCCCATAGAAACTGTTATTAAGAAAAGAGACACAACTACAGATTCATTTTCCAGCGATTACGGGACCCTTTTATGTGCTGACCGCCTACCCGATAATCTGGGGCTAGAACTTGAACAAACACTCATACATTTAGTTGAGGTGTAACTGCTGTTGTGTTATTCTATGGAGTGCAAGATTTTTTCACAATCGGTAAGTGAGAGCAAGATGAGTGAAGGCCTTTGCTAGCGCGTGTATGAATGACAGGAAATAAATTCTTTTGTGTGACCATTTTGTTAACTTGCTTACCTGGTAACATATATCTTTTCTGTATACCCTACATTGTTCCTTTAAGTGGGATAGTTGATAATTTGTTAACTCTGTTTAAAAACCACCTCCTTTCCATTTGCTTAGTAAAGGGAAGAACAGCTGGGAAGAACAGGTTTTTTTTTTCTATCACTTATACCTAACTTGGTAACACCTCTTTCAGAGTAATTAACTTTACTGTTAGGTTAACGTACCCGTGTTCCTGATATTATCTATCTCTGGACTGGGTTTGTCTTTGTCTAATGAGCGGGAAGGGCTTAGTCGATACCAATCTTCTTCACCCCCTCCCAAACTTGTTATTTGCATTTGTGTACTTATGATAATTTATGTAATATCTGATATTTTTAGTGATTGATGTTTAAAGTGAATAAAATCACCTAAACTCATTTAGTTCTGTGTGTTGGATATACCCAAAGCCCAACTTTTCCCTTATTCGTTTAATATAGTTTGTATCAACGTCGTGTGTGTGTTTGAAAACACCGAATCGGAGAGCGCGCAGATGCGAGTCTGGAAAACTGGCAAATAATTGTTTGACCAGGAGAGTGAAAGAGAAGATTGAGAGAAGCGATTTGTCGTAAATAAGTCTGTCTTTACTCTCCTCCAGCACGCTGTGAAGCAACTATTTAATATCTACATTTTCTATCACTGAGCTTTCCATCATCATTTTCCACTCTAAACCGGACCACTATTTCTACGACTCTTTTCTCTCAAAATAAATTTACGACACTGCCCTGTCTGGCAAAGGGCGTCAAATCAATTGACAGGTTCATTATTTTCCAAGAAGGAGTTATTAACTACTGCGGACAAAAGTAGACTATGAGGATGGAGGTTACAAAATCTACTTTATTTGGACATCATTTATAACTGAAGCTATCCTCACTTCTAATGTGTGTATGACATCACATTTCTTCAAGGCTCCCCCATCATCACAAATTTTGAATCCCCCTCCCTCCCCTTTCTTTCCTCTTAGTAGTATTCCCTTCGTACTGTGCGGACATGTTTTTATTTGGCTCTACATTTTGGATATTTATTCTAAGTTGTTCCCATTTAATATGGATGGTTTATACATCCCTGTGTTGGTGGCTTTGTTTGACATACAATGAAATTGTTTATATTGTAATTGTGTTAAATTCACGTATTAATATTGTTTTTTTTCTGTATGGAATGACGGTATTGTGTCCTGCCACCATTTTTCGATATATCGAAAACTACTTAAACATTTGTTACACATTCCAAACTCTGACGGTGACCTTCTGGCTAGGGAACAATAGACAATGTTAAATTACAGGGCTTGTCGGCCGTCAAGCATGTAATGTGATCATGGCGAGCGGGGAGAACAGCGTCGTCGTATCAGCGATAGTAAAACCACGCAGAGATGGAAGATTACGTCCCTCTACAGTCGCTAAGAGCTACTGCCTTAACAAAGAAAAAGCCATACAAAGAAAACTTCATGCCTGGAACAACCTTCCACATCTGATCATCAAACAAACGAACAAGGGTCAATGTTGCTCTGTTGAATTCCGTAACAGTCAACATTACGAAATTTTCAAACACACTTGCCTAGAATACTACAAAAGCTGTTCCATTGAAACCTGGAGTGATCAACTAAACTCTATTGTTGAGGATAAAATAAGCACGGACCTCCTCACAATACATCTGTATCACACAAAAAATAAGGTTTTAGCTCAAGGAGCGACAGAGTGCGTACAGACATGGTTGGACGTCGAATTTTCTCACCTCCAAAGATCAGCTCTAGATAAAACCATGATTGTAACTGATCCTACTTCTTCTCCAACAATGATAGGAGACGAGTCTACCAACGCAAAATCTCAGCTAACCATTGAAGCCAGCCCTCCTACCCCTGATCTAACACCACCAACCTGTGATCCAACACCACCCACTTTCGATCCAACACCATCCTTATTTGATCCATCAGGACCCACCTTTACCGCTGATCTAACACCACCAACCTGTGATCCAACACCACCCACTTTTGATCCAACACCACCCATATTTGATCCAACAGGACCCACCTTTACCCCTGATCTAACACCACCCACTTTCGATCCAACACTACCCATATTTGATCCAACAGGACCCACGTTTAATGGACCGACAGCTCAAAAGCCCACAATAAATTATCTAGAAGTTCACATCAACCAACCCACTGAAGTCAGCGTAAACCACACTTGGAAAGATGCTTTCATCACTTCTTCAGATATCCCACCCAATATGAACGAGACCAACCCATCCTGCCTCCCAGATACAGCTACTTTCCAAGTCAGTGTAAACCACACTTTGAGTGATGTATTCTCCAATTCTTCAGATAACCCATCCAATATGAACGAGACCAGCCCATCATGCCTACCAGATACAGCTACTTTCCAAACAAAAGTGCCTGTCAATAGCGCAGATGTCTACTCATGCTCCACAAACTATATATTAGCAAATGAGTGTGTTATGGAACAACTAAGCCAACGAACAGAGAAACACTTCTGTCAGGAGCTGGAAACTATAATTGAAAGTTCTCTGAAAAACGTGATTGAGAAATTCAAGCAGGATATAGAAAGCTCACTGAAAACAGAGCTTGAAACTCTGAGACATAAAGTTATGACTCTCCACAGAGAAAACACAAGGTTGGTTCATCACCTAGACCACCTACTTATTTCAAGTAATAAGAAACAAGAAAATGGGGAGGTGACTGACAGCCCACGAGAAGCAATTCATCATACATCTCCAGTTACACCACTTAACTTACCCGCCCCATCTCCAGCACACATTCCTCAAAACAAAGCATGCCCAGGACAGCACCATAACGTTAAAAGCCATAAGGACATTAGCAGCAGTGTAGGAAGAAGATTAGGACCAAATAAAACATTTCCAATTGAAGTAAAAATTAGCAATCGATTTGGAAATCCGTCAATCCCATCTACACAAGCAGATTCCGAATCAGCAACCTCAGAAGGAGATGACAGGGCACATAAACTCCAATGTCACTTGACACAAGATTCTGCTGACCACCTACTGCAAGACAACGAGCAATGGCACCAACAACGCCGTCGTACACGACCACAGTCACATCCTGATCGTCACATTCCTCACAACACAACCAACATTATTATAGGGGACTCATTGCTAAATGGCATTCACAGCGATCGAATGTCAACAACACCAGGGGAAATAGTCACTGTTACAGTATACCATTACCTGGAGCCGGAATAGTAGGAGTTATCAATGAAATAAGCCGTCTCAACACAAACACCAACATAAAGAAAACAACAAATCACGTAGGGATAAACGACAGCACAAATGGACACACTCTTAACCAATCAGACATCCCCAGAATGATTGACACCATAAAACAAAAATTTTCCAACACATCCACATATATTTCATCAATTATTAACCCAATGGAAATCCCAAAATGATATCAACAACAAGGTGATTTACACTTTTTGTTTCAAAACATAAACTTTTTCATAAACAAACACACCGGTGTGTTTCACATTAAAAACAAAACAAAGTTTTCCTCAGAGGACACACCAAAAACACGCACATTCATTCACCAGGGACACAAATTATACACTTAACTCAGTAAACCCAGACACAACAGCTCATAACTATCAATCACCATCCTCAACTGACGTGCGTGCATCTAGAAAAGCTACACTTAAGCCCACCTCCCACGCTAATCTTTATGACCAAATGTATCCCCCACTACCCACACGACAGACACGCCAGCTATTAACTGCACAACAGACACCACTGGACAGTTGGACAGACTGGACTACAAGTAACACCCATTCACTTAATCGCAACGCAGGAACTACAGCAAGAAAATGGGAGTTTCCTCACCCCGTCTCCACCCGCCCAGAACGGAATTCTCACAGTTCATCCGTTTTACGGCGACTTACTCAATATAGTCCAGAAATATTAATGCAGGCTCTTCAGATGTCTATAAACGGCTCTACGGAACAAGATTAAGACCAAGCAATGCCTAATCTACTAACTTAAAACAGTTTTTAAACCAAGTTTGCTGTGTAACATTCGACCTGACGCGTTCTCTTCGCAAGCACTATAGTGTTCTTTGTCCTGAGATAAAAGACATAGCTGAGTATCAGCGTAGAACTTTAACTGTCACTTTTAGATGTTAATTTTTTTTTTTTTTTTTTTTTTTTTACATTGTCTGTTTAACATTTCTTTCTGTTCGTCAGAGCAGTGTGTATCTAAATTTGTTTCCGATTTTGTAATAACGCTCTCGTATTAATACTATTGTTTTCTTATTATTATCTCTGTGCTTATTCCTCTCATTCCTACACTCACCATTCTCTTTTACTTCTCTTTTACATCTGCACCTGCGTTTTTTTCGTTTTGAGGAAAATTAGGAAATCCTCAAAACTAACAAACTAATTCACAGCGTGGACCTTTAACTGTCCCGAAAGGATAAATTCTCCACATTGGTTGAAGTAAAAATATTCCTTTTTGTTCTGAACAGACTGTATTTTAAGATAAAAACTGCACTTTGCAAAGATTAAGATACTGTAAACAGTGTCCACGGACTTTCGAGAAATCTATTGCAGTATATATTTTATAACTTGTTTACAATTTTGTATTAACCATTGTGTACCAATTTTATTGCTCCTTACTCATTCCTACTCCCCTCATTCTTTCTTTCCTATTGACTATTATCATGTCCGAGTGCAAAAACTCAAATCAAAATATAGGCAATATCACTAATTCATGGCTTAAACTATCAGGGCTTAAAATTGGTCATTTAAACATTTACCACCTGCTAGGTAAGCTTTCTGAAGTCTCCACCTCTCTCCAACAAAACTTCCACATATTTGGTTTTTCTGAAACCCGTCTCAATGACAAAATTACAGATGAAGAAATTAGGATTAATGGATTCACCACCATTCGCAGGGATTCTAACAGACAACATGAAACAGGGCTAGTCATATACATCTCAACATCTCTCCAGTACAGACGCCGTGATGACCTTGAGCATACTGGCATTGAATGTTTATGGTTGGAAATAAAACTCCCCAACCTGACCCCCGTTTTAATTGGTTACTTGTACCGAAATCCTAGCTCTTCTACTGTGTGGTTTGACACATTCTCACGGATGATGGACAACGTTTGGGCTTCTTCGAAGGAAATTATTCTACTGGGGGATTTCAATATTGACCTTCGCAAACCGAACAACACGTGGAATGATATCACCATCTCATACAACCTCATACAGTTAGTCAATCAACCCACGAGAGTAACAGACTCATCATCTACACTAATTGATCATATCTATACGACCTGTCCAGAAAACATTATAGAATGCACAGTCACACAGACATCATTAAGTGACCACTATCCTATTTGCTGTACCTGGACGAGGAAGGGGTTTAAAGCACCTAAAACGGAACACATCACAGTCAATTACAGGAATTTCAAAAACTTTAACCTTCAATTATTCCTACTAGACCTACAAATATCCCCTCTCTCATACGTGTACCAACTTCCGCATCCAGAAGAAGCCATAACATACTGGACACAAACTTTCAACAACGTATTCAACAAACATGTTCCTATAAAGCAGGTTCGTGTCAAAAACATCAGAAAGACCCCATGGATAACCAACGAAATATTATCAACAATGAGAGAGCGGGACGAAGCACATAAGCTCAAAGATTTCAGCAGGTATCGGATGCTTAGAAACAAAGTACAATACCTCATTCGTCAGGAAAAGAAACTACATTTCAGAAAGATGATTCAAGACAAAGCAAACAGTAAAGAAGTCTGGTCAGCCATTAGAACACTAACACACAAATCAAAGTCATTAAACTCTTTACCAAAAAGCTGCTCCCTCACGGCAACTCATTTTAGCAACCACTTCAAAACAGAAATTAGCCATCCCAAGTCGACACTAAAGCCCATTGACTGCGATATTAGTAAATTGACAGCCTTCTGCAACACTGAACACACCATAACAGATCGAAGACATATTCCTTTTCTAACAGTACATGAAGTTCTCAAATATATCTTGACATTAAAAAACAACAATTCATCAGGGCTTGATGGTATCAGCAATAAGATTCTACGTTACGCTGTGCCCATCATTTGCGACTCCTTAACCTATGTGTACAACCAATGTATTGCACACAACTACTTCCCCACAGTATTTAAATCTGCCAAAGTATATCCCCTCTATAAATCTGGCTCACATAGCGATCCCAACAGCTACAGACCAATATCCCTTCTATCATCTCTTTCAAAATCACTAAAGAAACACATTTACAACACCATATTTCAACACTTAACAACAAACAAACTGCTCATTGATAGCCAGTCAGGTTTCAGACCCAAACATTCCTGTCACACAGCTCTCACCAAAATGGCAGGCAACTGGCTGTCGAACGTAAATGATGGAAAATTAGGTGGTGCTGTTTTTGTTGACTTCAAAAAAGCATTTGACATGATTGACCACACTATCTTGGTTCAAAAGTTGGAAACCCTCAGAATAGGCCCTAATCCACTAAACATCATCAAATCATTCCTGGCAGATCGACAACAGTTAGTGCTTCACAACAACTCGGCATCAGATTTCTCGAAGGTAGTTACAGGAGTACCACAGGGCTCTATTCTTGGGCCCCTACTCTTCGCAATGTTCATCAACGACCTGCCACATCTAAAATATTCAACTTGTGACCTCTTTGCAGATGATTGTACAATCTACACTAGTGTCAATGACTGCGTGGCACTTGAAATGACTCTTCAAAGCGATGTAGACAATCTAACAAAATGGAGTAATATGAATCGTATGCCAGTAAACACAGCAAAAACGAAATCTATGTTGATTACCACCAAAAGATCGCTACAGCTACACGCGGAATCAATACAAATTGAACATGTAACAGAACACAAAGTTCTAGGGATCACGATTAATAATAATAATAATAAATTCTTTAAGCACCAAACACTGCGCATAAGGCAGAAATCAGTGCTCTCCAGATTGTTCGTTGTGACGCCACTCCTCTTAGCTCTTTTTCTTTTTTTTTAATTACCATTTTTTTAATTTAATAATTTTATTTATTTACTTATTATTATTACTTTTTTTTTTAAATTTGTTTGTTTATTTTATTTTATTTAAAAAAAATATTTTTTAAAATTTTTTTTCCTTTATTATTTTTTATTTTATTTATTTCTTTATTTATTTTTTATTTGTTTTAAATTTATTAATTATTATTTATTTATTTATATTTTATTTATTTTTTTATTTTATTTATTGATTACTTTTTTCTTTTTTCTCACTCTTTTCCAGTCCTTGTTTTCATTATTTCTTATTTTTAATGTACTATCAACTTCCTCTTTCCGGTTTAGAGGCAGCCATCTTGCTTCACATGTGACAGGACTTAATATTAAGGGAGTTTTTTTCTCTTATTTTTATAGTTTCATGTTCTCTACTTAATTCTCATTTTCTTTCCCTCCTGTCTCTTGTTTGTCTGTCCCTGACGAAGGCCGTGTGGCCGCAACGTAGGTTTTTCTTGTCCTTCTCCTTGTAAGACGTATTACTATTTGTGTGGGTGTGTGTTTTTTTTTCAACTCTCTTAGCTCTTGCACATTATTTAATCCCAACGTTCTTCCTTCTCTTATTATTGTTCTTCTAAGTGTTTCTTTTGGTCTTCTTTTTTTCCTCTTACCCTCAGGAACCCAAGTGAGCGCCTGCAGTGGTATTCTGTTGTTTGCATTCGTAGGACATGACCGATATATGACCATCGTCTTTTCCTTATATAGTCGGAGACATATTTCTGCCTAGTCTTCTCTTATTTGTCGATTAGTCTTGAATTCTTTCCAACTGATGTTCATGAGTTTTCTAAGACATTTGTTCTCGAATGTATTCAGCTTTTTCTCCAATGATTTTGTTATTTTCCAACTTTCACAACCGTATGTTAACACTGAGATAACATTTGAATTAAACAGACGAAGCTTGGTATGTATATTCAGTGATCGTAATTTCCAAATGTTAGATAATCTATTGAAGGCGCTGGCTGCCAAAGCAATTCTAATATGAATTTCTCTTGTTGTGTCACCATCCTGAGTCATTTTACTGCCTAAATAATTGAAGCTTTCATCTTTCTGTAGTTTTTCCCCGTTCAGGATGATATCAAAGGTCTCGTTGGAAAAGTTCATAACTTTAGTTTTAGAGGGATTTATTTGGATACCTATTTTAACCGAGAGATGACACAGATTATTTACTGCTTCTTGGGATTGTCTGGGTGTTGAACTTTAAGAATGCTAAATCATCTGCAAAATCCAGGTCCCCCAGGAATTTTCCATTTTATACCTAATTGTTCATTGTGGGTATAGTTTCTCATAACCCAATCAATAGCTATTCCAAAAAGTAGTGGTGACATAATACAGCCTTGTTTCACCCCTGTTTCTACTGTAAACCATTCTGTATTCCCTTTATTTGTTCTAACACAACATCTTGCATTGTCATATAGCGCTTTGATTATATTCACATATTTTGTTGGAAAACCATAGATTGCAAGTATCTTCCACAGTGATGGGCGGTGTAGACAGACTATCAAAGGCTTTTTGAAAATCAACGAAGGTGATAATAAGTGGTGATTGCATTTCCACTGATTCATCTATAATTGTTCTTAGTGTGAATATTTGATCAATACATGATCGTTTCGGCCTGAAACCCGCTTGTTCTTCTCTGATCTTTTCGTCAGCATGCAATTTAAGTCTTTCCAACATCATGCAACACAATAATTTTCCAGGTACTGATAATAGAGATATACCACGCCAATTATTACAGTCTGATAGATCACCTTTCTTCGGCAACTTTACAATAATACTGTCTTTCCATTGTTGTGGTGGTTGTTCTTCTCTCCATACTTCATTTATAATATCTAAAATTCTCAAGAGGTTATTATCATTAACTGCTTTAATCATTTCGCCTGCAATTTCGTCAACTCCAGCAGCCTTAAAATTTTTAAATCTTTTAACGACTTGTTTGATCTCGTCCAGCGTGAATTCATCGCAAGTTATTGGCAAAGTAGTTGTAGGTGTTTCATTATTAAAATCAGGTGTTACTGTTGGTCTGTTTAGCATCTCCATGAAGTGCTCAGCCCATCTCTTCATTTGTTCTTTTTCTGTTGGTATTGAATTCCCTAATTTGTCTTTAACAGGTGTTTCCATATCAGTAGGCTGGTGACATAGTTGTTTTGTAATTTGATAAAGGCACCTACTATTACCAGTTCTTGCAGCATTTTCAGCTTCTATGGCCAGTTCATTGATGAAATGTCTTTTATCTCTTCGAGTTTTTGTCTTCACTTCTTTATTTAACAAGTTATACGTTAGTTTGCAAGATTCAACTGCACTATGTGTACTTGCCGCTAGTAGTTAAAGTTTTGCTGTTTTCCTTTCTTGTATTTTATCCCAAGTATCTTCTCTCATCCATTTTTTCTTTTTATGTACCAAGTATCCGGTGGTCGCTACAGCTGCTTTTGTCATTGCTGTTCTCAGTTGTTCCCATTTAGTATCGATTGTCTTGGTGGTGATATCGTTGTCAATTTTGCCTAAAGCATCGAAAATAGTTGTTCATTTTTACATTATATTCCTCTTTTATATCATTTGATTGCAGTCTGTGTACATTTATTCTTCTATTTGATCACGATTGACCAGCACTTAACGTGGAACTCCCATGTACGGAATTTAACCAAACACTTAGCTCAAAAGACGTACCAGCTAGCCAAAATAAAACACTTCTTAGACGCAGACACTAGACTATTATTCTACACCTCACATATACAGACACATCTAGATTACTGCTCTACACTATGGGATTGTTGCGCTGCTTCCACCTCGAAGAGACAGCACTCCCTGCAAAAGAGAGCAGTACGTCCGATCACCGATAATCGCACGACACCACACACAAGGACAGGAAAAGAACCCAAAATACTGTCGCTAAAAAAACGTCTTCTCTACAACAAAGCCAAGCTGACTCACGCAATTCTATCTAACAATGCCCCATCATACCTACGATCATTGTTTCAAACCAGTAGAAGAGAGGGACAACAATTACATCAGTTACGTCTGCCCAAACCTAGGATCGACCTGTTCAAAAAGAGTCTAGCCTACTCTGGTGCCTACTTATGGAACAGCCTTCCACACCACCTAAAAAGCCTACCTACACAATATTCTTTTAACAAAGCACTTTTCAAACACTTCCTCAACACTGATTATCTACCCCCATAGAAACAGCATTTGCCTGTCAACATCTCATCCATAGGTCAACATTTCTTTTCCTCTTCCGCTCGTTTTTTGTGAATAATTTGTTTTATATCCATATAATATTATTATTATATTCACTTTAAAATATTATTATATAATGTAATGTACGCGAGAATGTACCCACATAATACTGTACTTTAGAAATGTGAGTCGTGAGAATGTACCCGCATACCACTGTACTTTAGAAATGTGAATTATTTTTTTACTGCTCAAAGACTTTTCCTGCCACAGAAGTGCGTAAGAAAGTGTTATTATTATTATTTCATTTTCCACCAAGAATGTGTGGACATAAGCGAGAATGTGTTTATGTAATTTTTGTATTGATGATTGATGACACATTCAAAAATACAGATTAATTGTAGACGGATTGATCGCATGAGTGAGTGTCTGTATAGGCCTACAGAATTTATTTATTTTTATTTATTGTTTTATTTATTTTATTTTTACTTTTTTCCCCCAATTACTAGCTTGTTTGTTTCAAAAAAAAACCTACTCATTTTTTATTATGATTGAATACTGTAAATGAATGCTGTTATGGTAACTTTATAATGTTGCATGCCTTTAAATTAATGCTTAAAGCATCATGTGGGAATGAAAGGATATAGTATGCAAGATTAATGAGAGTGGAAGGGCAGAATGTTAGACGGGCCTGCGCACCCAATTCTTTACCCTTCGAAAATAAAGTTCGTTCGTTCGTTCCTCCACTGAGAGACCTCATACGTGGATGGCCTGTCTGATTGTTATCTCTTTTCTTGCTTCGCATTTCATTCCCTGATTTTCTAGGACTTCTCTGTTTTCTTATGATTCACAAGATGAGTCCCATTATTCTGTAAATCCTATATATTCAAGCGCCTCAATTCTTTATACCAACTACTTGTTCATTTTCCAGTTTCCTGCACTGATGGAGTAGTCCGTGTGCAATGAAGATAGGGATGTAGGATAAAGAGAGAGGGATAGTACCTCACGGTGAGAGACAGCCATGTCCTTTTTAGGATAGTCAGGATCCAATTTGGTTCTCCCCTCTTTATCTAGCTCATGTATGGCTCCACGAATACCGCTTGTGTACGGCGGTGGCCACATCCCGGGCAACAGTCTTGGCTAAACTACATGAGTGGAGTAGGAATAATCTTACTCAAGGGAATATCCATCCATAGTACACAAAGACTGAGACAGTGAGTGAGGTGGAGAAATCTAAGAAAATCAACGGCACACAAAGCGGAACAGCAAAGTGCGTGGCGCACTAGAGGCGTGTTGGGCATAGAAAAAGACAACGGTTAGCCACCGTGGAAGAGATTGGGGCCTTACTATGTACATCCTATAGAATGTAATGAGATCACAACCAAAAGATAAGAACCGATACGTAGAGAACTCTCTGTCCCCTGGGGAAGAATCTACTGTACAAAATAACAGGGAAGAGCCTTACTATGTACATCCTACAGAATGTAATGAGATCACAACCAAAAGATAAGAACAAATACGTAGAGAACTCTCTGTCCCCTGGGGAAGAATCTACTGTACAAAATAACAGGGAAGAGGCAACTCCTCTAATGAGTAAGAAGTATATCATGACGAGTGTTCCTCAAATTCTGTTGAAAGGGAGCATTCTGAGAAAGACCACCTAAAAATTAGTATGAGGAGCCTAAAAATAGAAACATGGAACGTTAGAACTCTAAAAGGAGAAGGAAAGCTTGACAATCTAATATTAGAGGCAACAGACATGAAACTTGATGTACTGGTAGTTGCAGAGGCAAGACCATTGGATACACGCTTATACACTCAGGAGGAGAAAAACATGAAAGAGGAGTTGGAATGTTGATAAAGGAGTTAGAAAAATAAGTATGTGGATACTGGACACACAATGACAGAATGACATACATGCCACACTTAAAGGTTTACCCATAATCTGTACGGGGTGTTTGCGTTTTCAGATGTGTACGGACCGTACACGGGTCTGTACGGGTTTTTTCGCCTAATTAGTAACCCTTTCAGCACCATTATGACGTACGCCATACGGCATAAATCTTGACAATTTTTGTCGCTGTGCCGTACCGAGTACGTCACGGAAGTAGTGCGATACCTCGTTCCCATACACCTATAAAACGTACGTCCTATTTTAAAAGCACCAGAACTCTTCTGTTTACAATCGTATCGGCAATTGCTGGGCATAATCGGATTCAGCATTGAAAAATCTGGCCACTAAGCTTGAAACGAACAAAATATTTTACTGCTAGCGAATACGGTAGAACTGATAATAGTGATTTTACAAAAGCGAAAGTTACAAACATGGACGCTGCCATACCGCCGAATCATAAACATTTTGTGGAAAAAGAGCACGAAAATTCTTGTTTGAGTTGAATTTATTCAACTTGAATGATTCTGACAACTCTTTTTACTGAGATTCTGGTAATCTTTACCTTTATTGCCGTCGAGTATGTTTAATATTTGTATTTTCGTACCATTTAGAGTTAAGGTTGAGGTTAGGTTTACGGTAGAAAGTGCGTAAGAAATGTAAATTTGAATAATAATACAAAACAAATTATGGGTAGGCCTAATATCGGAATGACGGTCGCCGAATGCTCTGCATGTATTTTCGTACCATTTAGAGTTAGGATTAGGGTTACATGATTTTGCCTTGGGTGATCATCATTACGGTCATCCAATGATTTATATTTATTAAATAATTAATTACTATCAATGTTTGATTGACACTAAAATTCGTATGGGTATAACGGCTATTCCAATTTTTGAAGTTCGGTAGAGAATATATAATATTGCGCCAGTTTATATTTTCATTGCTAGCTTTAAAAATATATATATATATATATATATATATATATATATATATATATATATATATATATATATATATATATATATATATATATATATATATATATATATATATATATATATATGTCGTGGAATATTCTAATCCACATATATAAATTATCAAGTAAATATAAAGCCTAATAAATACATATAATAAATAAAGGAAGAAGAATGGTAAAGAACAGTGCTGTCACAATGACTGTACTCGAAATCCCCCTTGTTTTCTGCTTCGTCTGCAAATTGTAACGCTTTCACGTTGATAGTAAAAGCTTACTGTATTATACCCGCTTTCTTCAATGAAACGTGTGCTGTATTTCTTGGAAAAACATTGAGAGGCAGACTGCGTAATGACCTAAATTAATCCTAACATTAATTATACTGCGTTACCAAAACGAACGCAGATGGACTAAAGGATAAAGAGAGAGGGAGGGCTGAAAATCAGGAACGCATGCAACACGCGTCGCGCGATACACAAATGCTGCCATCACGCGTGTAAGACTACATGCACTAACTTTTTTTCAGACGGACAGTGATAAAATACATTACCCTTCCCAGAGTTAGGTTTTAAAATCACAAAAAACGCTTATTAGGAAAGATAACAATAGATGGGTTTACGGTTGAAAACATAACAGTACCCAGACAGCACATCTTCGAAACAGGAGGTAGAAAATACATATTTTGAACGCAGCCACGTAGCTCTTTTAAATTTGGATATTTGGGTTCCTTGGGGCTTGCTGACAAAGAATATGTAAAACGTTACGCAAATAGTCCAGGAATTAATAAATTATACCCAAAATAAAATAGTGGGGATGCCTGACAGCATGGAATCATTTCTGCTCATAAAATTTTTTTTATAACGTGTTTGAAAAAAATCTTACGTTACAGAATTAGCCTACCATGTAAACTCCAAATTGATTGGAGCGCAACAAATGAAAGACTAACCACGATTGGTCGGGCTATAAATACTATCTTTCGTTGTTAGGGGAGACGTGAAAAGGTAACATTTTTTCAAACACTTGTCGAAACGTGGCCTCATTGGCTAGACTCGCTGATATACTCACTTAGGAACGTTAGTTCGAGACCACTAGTGCAAATGATCTTGATAAAGCAACAGTGCGTTGAAGCCAGCTCATATTTGTGTTAAATAAAAGCCTGGAACATAAGCAGATGGGAATTTGTGCCAGTAATTGTGCCAGAATTCATTGCTAATCAACGTATCTGTGTTTATTTCCATGAAATTGTGGTAAGCTTGAACCATTCAGTATCTTTTAATGAAAATTGAATGTAAATTGTTAATTTATGCCTGTATATATATGTGTAGTTCAGTGGCAAACAGGAGATAAAGCCTATAATGCTCCAGCCTGAACAGAGGGTGTCGGAGGGAAGTAAAACGGCATGGAATGGCCAAATAGTACACTGACACCTGGATGATTGATTAGACAGAAATAATGCTGGAAGTGCAGAGGCGTGGTGACCATTAAGGAGGTAAATACTGGTATAAAGTATTTCAGATGAAGCTGACAGTTGGCCTAACGCTCTGAACTCAATGTTTGTGTTGTATTGTGCTCAGTGTAGAACTAGAGTATCAATTAGTTATGAAGTAGAAGGTACATCCTTCTTGCTTTCAGGGACCGTGGTCTTGATGGTACTGAGCAGCACCTGGTCAGAGCTTTGCTGAATCCAGAGTCGGACAGCATACTCCTTGGTCCTTTTAGCTATCAGTGAGGTGTCTCCAGAGCCCAGGGGAGAATTCGAGCAGAGGAGTCCTTTCCTGCCGCCATCACGCAAGATAAGCTGATTTGGCCAGCTGAGCTCAACATTATGTCCCCTCATCTTGAAATGACTTTATAAAAATAACATTCAGAGGGGAATTTAATTGTCTTAATATCAGGAACTGAGAACATCTCCAATACTAGTCCCAAAAGACAAACTATTGAAGTCATGATGACAAATACCAACAGAGCTTGAACAAAACAAAACCAGTATTACCTCATATTACCACTACACAACGGACACACATAGGATATTTTTAATAATATATGTCACTACAATATTCATATTGATAAAGTCTGTACATATACTTGTAATTAAAATTGATTGTGATTCCTGGTTCCTTTGTATTTGAATCAGGACACATATACCTTTATGATAACCATGAATACATATTGTTATTTGAAAAGTTATCAGTGACTCCTTAAGATATTCTCATAGAGTGTTATATGTATGTGAGTGTCACAGTGTTGTCAAGAGTAGTGGATTAAATTAAATTGTTTATCTGTCTGTTGTTGTGACTTACACTTCATCATACACATACCCTAGACACATAACGTAGTCATCACACTATTCCAGAATAATTCTGACTGAGATATATATATATGTGGTAGCAAGTAAGGTTATCTATAATACACTACTCTTAATAGATATAGATACCTTCACAGCTGATCTCAGTCAGTACACTAAGTCCCCTATAAATATTTATAACATCCCACTTCACCACATATATTGGGGTCTCGCTCTTGGGATTTTGAATCTTTCCCTATTAAAAAGATTGGGGGTAATTCACTTCAGGGAATATAAGAATTAAAAGGTATCCTTGGGTGGAATTAAATAAGGTTGAGCTCACGGTGCCTGTGTTGTCCATTAGATATATTTAGAGATTAAATTGTTGGTTAGACATTGTAGAAATTTACCTGATAGACAATGGCGGACCTGGCCAAGTTTCGATCTGCTGCTGTTCAGACTGCAAAAGAGTTAGGATTAGATGGGCAAGTTATGGTTGCCTATGTCACGACGGAATGTGACAAATTTATTGAACGCGAAGAAAGAAGATTAGAAAAAGAAGCCGAAAGAAGGTTAGAGGCTGAAAGGGAAATTAAGAAGTTACAGTTTGAAGCTGAGGCTGAGACTAAGAGGTTGCAAGCTGAGGCTGAGACTAAGAGGTTGCAGATTGAGGCTGACAAAGAGGCTAAAGCATTGGAAGCCGAGGAAAGAAGACAGGCTGCAGAAAGGGAAGAGAAGAAATTAGCTGCAGAAAGGGAAGAGAAGAAATTAGCTGCAGAAAGGGAAGAGAAGAAATTAGCTGCAGAAAGGGAAGAGAGGAAATTAGCTGCAGAAAGGGAAGCAGAAGATAAAAGATTACAAAGGGAACATGAGTTACGACTAAGGGAGTTTGAGTTTCAAGGCCATGCTCCTGAAAATGGTGCCAGTCCCTTTGCCTCTGATGCTACGGTTACTCAAGGAGCCTCAACCTCAGCTATGAATTTTCATTTAGATCATTTTGTTGAGAAAGACGATGATATAGAGAGCTACCTAAATAGGTATGAGCTATTAGCTACCACGTATGGGTTAGAGAGAGAAAGGTGGAGCTTAAAGTTATCTCAGGGACTTCGTGGGGCAGCTTATGAAGTTTTTGCAAAAATGAGCAGAGGTGATCAGGAAAATTATGACATGCTAAAGCAGGCTCTTTTGTTAAGGTATGAAAAGAATGCAGAATTTTATAGGAAAAAATTTAGGAATGCTAAACTACTGTCAGGTGAAACCTATCACCAGTTCTCTGCACGAATAGAGACATACTTGGAGAAATGGACTTCTCTGGGGAAAACCCAAGATCTTAAGGAAATGGTCCTTATAGAGCAATTAAGAGAGTCCATGGCTCCAGACCTGAGAAAGTTTCTCATGGAACAAGGTGCAGAGAGGCTGGGTGAGTTGCTAAATGTTGCTGAAAGGTATCAAGCAGCTCAAGCAGAGGTAACAGGTAATAAAAAGAAACAAGTGGATAACTTTAGGGCACCACAGAACTTTAATAAATTTGATCTTAGGGATCAAAATAAAGGTAAGCACCAATTTGATAGGCCACGGTATGACAATAAAAATAAATTCCCACAATTCGATGAAAGGAAATATGATGAAAGAAAATCTTTCAACCAAGGAAAAAGGTGGTGTAAAATTGTCAGATGGACAATCATGACACTGACCGTTGCAGAAGGAAACCTGTGTATATGGCAACCCTTCAGGTCAGGTCGACCTCAAGACAGGAGGAGGATATTATGTTGGATACCACTCCAGAAGAGCTGGGGATAAAACACTCAAGCCTTGTTTCAGAAAATTGTCAACTTGTCATACAACTCCAGGCAAGGGAGATTTTTACATGAAAAACAAGTTGATGTATAGGAAGACTGGAGCTAGATCCAAAGGTCAGGGACAACTGGTACTTCCTAAAAGATATAGGGCAGACTTAATAAGGAGCCTACATGTGAAACCAGATGGGGACCATGAGAAGATAGGTACCATCATTCAAAAGGTGGCTCACAATTATTATTGGCCCAAAGCAAGATGGGACATTGAGAATTTTGTAGAAAGGTGTAGCATAGCACATGAGGGAACACCCACAAGTGGGAACATGGATCAGGACCTGGACACGCCACGGGGCAAAATTAGGCCTGATAATAAAAAAGAGATATAAATTTGATAAAGTGGACCAAATGGAATGGGAAGCCCCTTTTCACGGACAAGCTTCACTTAACTGTTTTACAATGGCCACTATGCGGAGAGTGCAAAAAGATGTCTTACCCCAGGATAAGCCGACAATCCCTCAATCGGACTTAAACAAACTGGAGGAAGAAGATGTAGAGAGGAAATCTCTCATCAAGAATTTTAAGTGGGGAGAAAGCCCCAAAAGAAAAATTGGTAGCGGTCGTTTTGTGAATGATAATTCTGGGAGGAAAAATCATCACTATAAAGCTTCGAGTGGAAGAGACCATACCGGTGCATGGACAAATAGGTCCACACAATTAAAGGTCCACATGTAGCTATGTTAAGAACGTGGACTGATGAAAAGGCAGAGGAAAACATTACATCTTCATACCAATATGTGAATGAGCTGACCACTCGGTTAAAAACTGGCTGGAAACTTGCCAATGAAAATTTGAAACAAGCCAGGAAGAAACATGCTGCCTATTATAACAGGAAGGCGAAAGACAGAAATTTGGCTGTGGGAGAGAAAGTACTGCTTCTTTTGCCCGGGAGTCAGAATAAGTTACAAATTGGATGGCAGGGTCCATATACAGTTTAGAGAAGGTATCTAGAACAAATTATAAGATAGATAAGAAGGGGAAAGAAAAAATCTATCATGTGAATCTCCTGAAGAAATATTTGGAAAGAGAACATCAGGAAGAGACACACTTGTTGACCTTGTCCATCGCCATGGAGATGAAAAAGGAACCACTTTCATCATTTGAATATCCATTACACCCCTGTGAGACAGCCGCACAGGTGAAAATCAGTACACATTTAACGAAAACTCAGAAAGAGAGAGTGCAACAGGTTCTAAATAATCATGCAGAGGTGTTAACAGACCGACCAGGGCATACAAACCTATTGGAATATGATATGAAACTAATAGACTCCACACCTGTCTGTATGAAACCATATTCGATTCCGTTTGCTAAGGAGAAAGCTTTGAAGGAAGAGATAGACTATCTGTTGAAGGAAGGAATTATTTCGCACAGTGAATCTTCGTATAGTTCCGGTGTTGTACTCTTAAGGAAGCCCTCTGGAGAACATAGACTCTGTATAGATTACAGGAGACTGAATGCTATTACAGAAGGACAGGTGGATCCATTGCCGGATACAAATCAGCTGTTTGCCAGGCTAAATAAAGCTAAATATTTCTCAAAAGTGGATCTGAGTAAAGGATACTATCAGATTCCAGTAAAGCCTGAGGTTAGACCATACCTAGCTTTTAGTACCTCAGAAGGACACTATGAGTTTAATAGATTGCCATTTGGATTGAAGAATGCGCCTAGTGTCTTCTCTAGAATGATGAGAAAATTATTGGATCCTCTGAATAATCCCTGTATAACAAATTTTATGGATGATATCCTTATAGCAACAGAAACATTTGAGGAACACATTGACTCTCTGAACATGCTGTTTGATCGACTTAGGGAGGCAAATTTAACAGCCCGACCAACCAAATGTTGCGTTGGATGTAAAGAATTGGAATTTTTGGGACACACAGTTTATCAGGGAAACATGACCCCTGACCCAAAGAATTTAGAGAAACTACAGAAAGCCCCGAGACCACAAACCAAGAAGGACGTGAGATCCTTTGTCTCATTATGTGGTTTCTACCAGAAGTATATCAAAAACTTTAATTCCATATGTGCACCGTTAACTGAATTGACACGTAAAGGACATCCAGATCGCATTACATGGACACCACAATGTGAAATGACTTACCAAGAATTGAAGGAAAAGCTCACAAGTAAACCCATTTTGAAATTACCTGACTTAAGTCAAGAATTCATAGTAAGGACGGATGCAAGTAATATTGGGTTAGGTGCAACTCTACTACAGAAATCAGATGCATTGGATGGAGAATTAAGCCCAGTGGCATATGCTAGCAGAAAGTTGAATAAAGCTGAAATCAACTACTCAACTAGCGAAAAAGAATGTCTTGCAGTAATATGGGCGATAAAGAAATTCAATATTTATCTATATGGGAAGGCATTTAAGTTGCAAACAGACCACAAACCGTTATCGTTTCTAGCACAGGCTAAGCATGAGAACTCTAGGTTACTCCGATGGTCTTTACTTCTGGCTCCATATAATTTTAGCATTGAGTATATATCTGGAAAAACCAATTTGGGAGCGGATTTTTTAAGCCGCCATCCGTGTGATGAGAATCACCGTAAACCCCAGAAATAATAATAAATTTCTCTATGTGAATATAGAATAAAGGACTGACATATAATGTCTGTTTTAAGAGGGGAGGTGTCGTGGAATATTCTAATCCACATATATAAATTATCAAGTAAATATAAAGCCTAATAAATACATATAATAAATAAAGGAAGAAGAATGGTAAAGAACAGTGCTGTCACAATGACTGTACTCGAAATCCCCCTTGTTTTCTGCTTCGTCTGCAAATTGTAACGCTTTCACGTTGATAGTAAAAGCTTACTGTATTATACCCGCTTTCTTCAATGAAACGTGTGCTGTATTTCTTGGAAAAACATTGAGAGGCAGACTGCGTAATGACCTAAATTAATCCTAACATTAATTAATTATACTGCGTTACCAAAACGAACGAACAGATGGACTAAAGGATAAAGAGAGAGGGAGGGCTGAAAATCAGGAACGCATGCAACACGCGTCGCGCGATACACAAATGCTGCCATCACGCGTGTAAGACTACATGCACTAACTTTTTTTCAGACGGACAGTGATAAAATACATTACCCTTCCCAGAGTTAGGTTTTAAAATCACAAAAAACGCTTATTAGGAAAGATAACAATAGATGGGTTTACGGTTGAAAACATAACAGTACCCAGACAGCACATCTTCGAAACAGGAGGTAGAAAATACATATTTTGAACGCAGCCACGTAGCTCTTTTAAATTTGGATATTTGGGTTCCTTGGGGCTTGCTGACAAAGAATATGTAAAACGTTACGCAAATAGTCCAGGAATTAATAAATTATACCCAAAATAAAATAGTGGGGATGCCTGACAGCATGGAATCATTTCTGCTCATAAAATTTTTTTATAACGTGTTTGAAAAAAATCTTACGTTACAGAATTAGCCTACCATGTAAACTCCAAATTGATTGGAGCGCAACAAATGAAAGACTAACCACGATTGGTCGGGCTATAAATACTATCTTTCGTTGTTAGGGGAGACGTGAAAAGGTAACATTTTTTCAAACACTTGTCGAAACGTGGCCTCATTGGCTAGACTCGCTGATATACTCACTTAGGAACGTTAGTTCGAGACCACTAGTGCAAATGATCTTGATAAAGCAACAGTGCGTTGAAGCCAGCTCATATTTGTGTTAAATAAAAGCCTGGAACATAAGCAGATGGGAATTTGTGCCAGTAATTGTGCCAGAATTCATTGCTAATCAACGTATCTGTGTTTATTTCCATGAAATTGTGGTAAGCTTGAACCATTCAGTATCTTTTAATGAAAATTGAATGTAAATTGTTAATTTATGCCTGTATATATATGTGTAGTTCAGTGGCAAACAGGAGATAAAGCCTATAATGCTCCAGCCTGAACAGAGGGTGTCGGAGGGAAGTAAAACGGCATGGAATGGCCAAATAGTACACTGACACCTGGATGATTGATTAGACAGAAATAATGCTGGAAGTGCAGAGGCGTGGTGACCATTAAGGAGGTAAATACTGGTATAAAGTATTTCAGATGAAGCTGACAGTTGGCCTAACGCTCTGAACTCAATGTTTGTGTTGTATTGTGCTCAGTGTAGAACTAGAGTATCAATTAGTTATGAAGTAGAAGGTACATCCTTCTTGCTTTCAGGGACCGTGGTCTTGATGGTACTGAGCAGCACCTGGTCAGAGCTTTGCTGAATCCAGAGTCGGACAGCATACTCCTTGGTCTTTTTAGCTATCAGTGAGGTGTCTCCAGAGCCCAGGGGAGAATTCGAGCAGAGGAGTCCTTTCCTGCCGCCATCACGCAAGATAAGCTGATTTGGCCAGCTGAGCTCAACATTATGTCCCCTCATCTTGAAATGACTTTATAAAAATAACATTCAGAGGGGAATTTAATTGTCTTAATATCAGGAACTGAGAACATCTCCAATACTAGTCCCAAAAGACAAACTATTGAAGTCATGATGACAAATACCAACAGAGCTTGAACAAAACAAAACCAGTATTACCTCATATTACCACTACACAACGGACACACATAGGATATTTTTAATAATATATGTCACTACAATATTCATATTGATAAAGTCTGTACATATACTTGTAATTAAAATTGATTGTGATTCCTGGTTCCTTTGTATTTGAATCAGGACACATATACCTTTATGATAACCATGAATACATATTGTTATTTGAAAAGTTATCAGTGACTCCTTAAGATATTCTCATAGAGTGTTATATGTATGTGAGTGTCACAGTGTTGTCAAGAGTAGTGGATTAAATTAAATTGTTTATCTGTCTGTTGTTGTGACTTACACTTCATCATACACATACCCTAGACACATAACGTAGTCATCACACTATTCCAGAATAATTCTGACTGAGATATATATATATGTGGTAGCAAGTAAGGTTATCTATAATACACTACTCTTAATAGATATAGATACCTTCACAGCTGATCTCAGTCAGTACACTAAGTCCCCTATAAATATTTATAACATCCCACTTCACCACATATATATATATATATATATATATATATATATATATATATATATATATATATATATATATATATATATATATATATATATATATATATATATATATATATATATATATATATATATTTGATTTAAGATTCCTAAACCTAACCCATAACGCTTATTACTGGTCTCTTTAGATCTATACTTTTATAAGGCACTATAGAACACACACCAAACTGTTCTTCATTTCCACCATAAATTGTATTAATTTTTTTTGCAGAAATAGACTAAATGATGATACAGTCACAGCTTTTCTACAATACCGGTACAAAATAAATTCTAACTCTTGTTGTTTAGGTTTTAAAGCAAGTGAAGACATGCTTAAAAAGGCAAAGGGCGCATGTCACTATGATGGTGCAGAACCATCTAATTGAATATATTTGTACATTAATTAACTCTATTGTTACGTTTTTCAGTCTGTACAGGTTTTGCGGGTCTCTGTACAGGGTTTTTGGATTTGTTGTACAGGTTTTTCATGTCTGAGGTGTGGCATGTATGGAATGATGTTACTAAAGATGAGAGCAAAGCCATTCGACATATCAATCTTACAAACTTATGCACCAACTAAAGATCATAGCGAGGAAGAAATAGAAGAATACTATGAAGAGCTACAACACACACTTAAACCAGTAAAATCTATAGATTTGTTGATAGTAATGGGTGATACGAATGCAAAAGTAGGAAAAGGAAAATACAAGAAAATAGTAGGACAGTATGGATTAGGAACAAGAAATGTCAGAAGAGACAGACTTATATAGTTCTGTGAAGAAAACCAGCTGGTCATATGTAACACCTTTTTTGAACATCACCCAAGGAAATTATACACATGGAAAAGCCCAGGAGATGTAACAAGAAACCAAATTGACTATTTCATGATAAAACATAGATTTAAGAACAGTGTCACAAGTGCAAAGACACATCCTGCCGCTGACATAAATTCAGATCACAATCCCGTCCTCATCAAAGTAAATATAAAGCTGAAAAGAACAGGAACCAGAAGACAGGAGGACCCTAGATAGACATATCAGCACTGAAACAACCAGATATAAAACAAAAATATCTAGTCGATGTCAAAAATAAATATCAACAGTTACTGACAGAAAGCATGGAGCTGTATAAAAGAGAAAACCCAGAAGAAAAAGTAACCACAAAATGGGAATGCTTAAATACAAGCATACAATCAGCAATTGCAAATTTACCTAAAAAGGAGCCTAAGAAAAATCAAATCTGGATGACAGATGACATCTTGAATAAAATGGCAGAAAGAAAGAAAGCAAAAAACACTCCAGAATATAAAACAATAGACAATGACATACATACTATGTGCAGACAAGCAAAAGAACGGTGGATAGAAACAAAATGCAAAGAAATAGAAGACTTGGAAGCAAAGCACATGACAAGAGATATGCATGAAGAAATAAAGAAATTATCAAATAGGTCGCGGTTTGTCCAAGGAGGAGGCTGTATCAAGAACAAAAATGGTGTAACCTTACTTGATGAGAAAGACATATCAAACAGATGGGCAGAGTCGTAAAAGAACTATTCGAGGACAACAGAGGTAAAAATACCATCACTAGATTCTAATGAAGGCCCAAACATTCTCAGATCAGAAGTAGAGAATGCAATACATATGATACAAAAAGGAAAATCAGCAGGCATGGACAACATAAAATTTGAAATGATAGAAGCCCTGCAGAGCTTTGGTATAGATACAATCATAGATCTATGCAACGATATATACAATACAGGATATATACCACACGACATGAAGACATCAGTCTTTTATAACATTGCCCAAAAAACTTAACGCAACAGAATGTTCAAACTTCAGAACAATCAGCCTGATGAGTCATGCAATTAAGATACTGCTCAAAATCATATAGGAAAGAATAAAAAGTTAGGCAGACAGCGAAATCCAAGAAGAACAGTTTAGTTTTAGACGGAACAGCGGAACAAGAGAGGCAAAATATTGCCTAAGAATATTAGCAGAAAATACAAGTATATACAAAGGTCCAGAAACGTATGTACATGTGCTTCACTGACTATAAGAAGGCTTTTGACAGAGCCCGTCATGAGAAAATAATTGAATGCCTCGAAGACATAGGTATTGATGGAAAAGATATAAGAATACCCAGTAACCTTTATTGGGAGCAAACTGCCGCAGT
Organism: Oreohelix idahoensis; assembly: GCA_024509875.1. NCBI lineage: Eukaryota > Metazoa > Mollusca > Gastropoda > Stylommatophora > Oreohelicidae > Oreohelix > Oreohelix idahoensis. The sequence goes on from JAMPIV010000986.1 coordinate 121,674, forward strand.
AACATCTGGAAGGAATTATTCACCAAACACAGACATAAAAAGAGGTATCAGACAAGGTTGTGTGCTGTCCCCCTGCCTATTTAATCTATACACCGAAAAAAGTTTCAGATACAGGAAATACCAGGACTGAACATCAGTGGAAGGTCAATAAACAGCCTTAGATATGCAGATGATACCGTGCTGTTAGCTCAAAGCGAACAGGAGTTACAAGAACTAGTGAAGCAAGTGAACATTATAAGTCATGAATATGGATTGGACATTAATATTGAGAAAACAAAAACTATGATAATTAGCAAAACAGACGATAAGCCCACATTAAAGATAAGCACAAATGGGAAAATCCTGGAACAAGTCAAGAGCTACTTATATCTTCGTCATATAATAACAGATGGCAGATGTGAAACAAATCAAGAAGAGAATATGAATGGCTAAAACTACATACAACAACATGAAACATATACTGACATCTAAACAGTTATCTCACAAATTAAAACTTAGAATCATAAAGTGTTATATATATATTTGTGGCAGAGATTTATGATTAATAAATTTCTATATCTTTGCTTTATTCTACACTTGTCTTTTACCTTTCTTTCGCTCTTTTATTTTTTCGCATACGTTCGATTGTTAACGAATACTCTCCCATTCAAACCTTTCTCTTTTCCTTTCTTATTTAGCAACACATTTTATTGCTGTTAAGCTAAGTTCTTTGATGAGATCGAATCGTGTTAATTCGTTCTCGACAGGGATAAGAAGGAAGACTAATGTCTATCACTTTTCTCTGATCTGTTTCGCTGTCAGAACAACAATCTATGGATGTTGCTAGACCAAGCCCTATCTGTACTGTGGATTTAACACACGGCAGTCTAAATCTTCTGGCTCGTTATCTACAGATATGACCACAGCACACAATAGCTGACATTAAATAACCCATAACACTGGGAACACGTACTGCCCTTTTTAATGAACACTGTACACACACAAAGCCACACACGGCTATCAATACGCATGAAAAAGCAGTACACAATGCAATGAAGAATGCCCAAATAACCTGCCAAACACTGTAGCTCAATATAATAGCAAAAATAGTTACCGACATAATCTAACCAGCAACTAAACACTGACTATCGCTCACAGGTGGAGTCCAGTACCAAAGTAAAGCAATACATAATTGCAAGATTCTACGTAAATAATATCCAGGAAAGAACTACTAGGAAAAATCACATCACCAATCTAGTAATCTATCAATAATCCTGAACACCTGAAACAATCGGCGAGCAATGAGCAAAACTGGCATTTATATAATCCCCAGCAAAACTGCTGACAAAGGCAACAAACGTCCGAACAGGACGGCAGACATCTCGTAGAATGAATTGCGCCAAAAGTTTCGTATCGTCTTCCGCTTTGGCCAAACTCGCCAAACGGGTTTTTAATATTCTAACAGCGCAGCCACTTCCAACGTGACCAATGCAAAATTTCGGCGAATGTCTATGCTGTGACATTCGCCTATAGTTAATTATTCTCGGTGAAAGATTTGAGATGAAAGACACTGATTGCTGGGAATGGCCATATGAAGAAGAAGGTGTAAAACGCACACTGGAAGTTTTATTGCCGATGTCTGATCAGATCGAGAGAACTTACTGTAGGTGTTAAGTCTGGTTTCGGTTTCTGTGTGAGAAATCCCTCTGATTCGTAGAATGATTAAGGAAATATGAAAATCTGGACGTAGGTGGTACATCTGGCAAATGAGTCTGGTTTTCGACGTAATATTTTCCTTTGATTTCAGAGAGATATATACCACAGAAATCTAACTTTATTCTTTCAGTACTGCCACAGCTTTAGAGAGACATCTAGCGCGTAGTTCTAGTACACGTTGTATAAGTGAAGTTCCTAGTTTCTCGTTAGAGACATCTAGCTGAGTTCTAGAATACATTATATAAAGAGAAGTTCTTAGTTCTCGTGGAGATAATCTTAGAAGTTTGTGTGAAGGTAAAATATAAATATTGACTAGTATTGTCAAGTGATATAATTGTTAGTTCGAAGTATATCCTCACTAGATTTCTGTGCAGAGTGATTAAATGATAGTTCAGTTATAATTTTCTAACGTTTACTGTGTTACAGTGGATAGCAAATAAATTATAATTTCTAGCTAACTCATTCGGCTATTAATAAATTTAATTAAATTGCTAATAACCAGTCAGAGAATAGTTTTACCATCTAAATTAATGCACTGATTCATCACTGAGTATTGATGAAATATGTATGTATTTCTAATTCATGATGATTGATTTTTGTAAAGACTAGAATTTATTTCACTGGAGTTTTAAACGATAAGACAAGCTTTAAGTTTGCGGTTTATAATTTAAAGTAAATAACCGAAGTGAACATATTCTATTTACGTGCAGGATTGTATAATATTAGGGTTGAGTATTTATGTTTTTCTCTTCCTTATACAGTATCTGGGTCAAACCCAAAACCCACCAGCGAGTTTTTTTTCAGTATATATGAGACTAACCTAGAAGAAACATTTTTTACTTAAATACGTGAGTTTACAAGTCAAAACCTGTCTGGCATCGTGTTTGCATCCAGAAATAGACAGAGTACCCATCTCACGAACTTTAAGACTAAATGATGTAACTGGGCCTATAGAGCCAGATTATATTTCTTCCCTAAATCTCATGTATATTCAGCCCCTGTGGCGAGAAAAAAATTACAAACAGTAACATTTCCGACGTTTGACCAATTGTGGTGTGACCAATAAATCTAGATTGAGAGAAGATACCAACCTGCCTTTTCCTAAGTACTGGAAACCTCGATATTCTGACCTTGTGAGCCCGTTTATAATTTCTTACGTGAACTGATTCAAGTGACATTAACAGTAATCTTAAAATATAGTTGTAAAGTGAATGCTCCCCGGAACATTGGATGAAACCTGTATCTGCAGAGCTGGGATTCGCTTTATCAAAAGAATACAGATTCACTGTTCATGTGTGTCATAAAGCTTGCACCTGAAGGTGAAAGACATCAATTTGTAAGTAAGAAAGTACGTCCGTGGCAACGGGTGAGTGAACAGAGAGAAAGCAGGACTGAGTGATTCCTTTATGGTATGATTTATGCACCCACTTTGTAATTTCATTATGCAAGTTTGTTGCTAACTGCTGTTTTTCCTCTTAGAATAGATTAATGTATCAACTCTGTTCTTAAACTATAGAGGGAAATACTAGACCATAGCGTATAAATCTGTGACTCTTTGGGGGCTATAACTTTTCTTCTAACGGGATCGTGGGCTAAATAGAGGGGGAAAGGATTACACCTATGGGTCTATCATTCTTTTAGTGAGTCATTAACCTATGTGTATTTATATGTGCTTGATAAGCGAACTTATTTGTTGTGGAAAATTTTCTTTATGTTAATAAAATTTACATAAACTTTATTCAAGTGTGTCGGTCAGCTCGTTCCAAAATATCTATATTCCATTGTTATAGTTTTTTCACATCTGTCCGTCTAACTGTCGTCACTTATGTGTGTGTGTGTATGTGAGTGGTATATATAGATTGCTATATATGTTCTAATAGACTGACTAAGCTAGTTCTGTTGTAGAGATAGGCTGAAAGAGAGAAGATTCTCGATTTCAGGGACAGATTCTAATTAGTTTCCACCATCTCACTCGTGAAAATCTATTTTCTTTACATTACCTCTCACTGAGCTATCACCTGTTCTATTTCTATTCAGAAGGGACCAATCTATGTCTTAATTCCCCTATCGAAAATCTACGACAATATTCTGTATTACTGTATGGTGTAGAAACATGGACGATGAATAAGCAATTGGAAGAAAGAATTGAGGCTCTTGAAATGTGGACATATTGAAGAATGGGGAGTATCTCATTGAAAGAGAAGAAAACAAATAAGGAGGTCCTAGAAAATCTAGGTATGAAAAGAGAACTAATGAGGGAGATCAAAGTTCGGCAGCTAAAATACTTTGGCCACATAAAAAGGCATAACAACTTGCAGAAGACTATAATAGAAGGGAGAGTTGAAGGCAAACGTGCAAGGGGAAGACATCATCTATATGTGGGAAGATAACATCAAGAGATGGACAGGAAAGAGTCTATTGGAGTGCACCACCAAGACAAGAGACAGAAGACGTTGGAGATCCATTACAGCCAACCTTCGTTGTGGAGATGGCAGCTGATGATGAATGAAAATTGTCCTTAAACCAAACCTGTTTTCTGCACCACACAGTAATGAAGATTATATATATAACACTTGCTGACTCTCATTTTTAAGGTGTCTGTAATATCTGTCTCGGGTTACTGACTGTATTTTGGGCCATTCCATTTCTCTTCTTGACTTCTATTTCACGTCTGCTATCCTTTGTTAATGTCCAAGATGTGAGACAAGTTTTACTTGCTCCAGCTACTTCCAGTTATTCATATATTTAATGCTGTTTTCCTATACATTTCGTTAATTATCATAAACTGTGCTTTCTGAGTGTTATTATCCAATATGAAATTGAACAAGGATGAGTAAAGGGCTATAGCCAATGCAAATGATGAAACCAAACAATGACATGCAGAATAAATGCACATCATTCTGTTTTGATCTGTAACAGTATTGCATTGTTCGGGCAATAATACTTCCATTCTGTCTGCTGAATTCTGTGCAGCCGTCATTTCCCCTTTGTCCCCTACCCCCTCCACCTCAAACATCCGTACCTAAAGCAAAGAAAACTACGAGGGACGGTCAAAAAGTAATGCCTCGTAATTTTTAAATTTCATTCAATAGGCAAGAAAACAGATAAAATTCACACTGAAATGTAGCCCCAAGTCTGAACTTCAAAAATTTTTTCTCAATGTAGTCTCCGTTATTTGTTACTGTTTTTTTTCCTCCTTCTCACAAGGGCATGTATTCCCGCATGGTAAAAATGTGTGTCCTTTTTCCTAAACCACTGACGTACGGCGCGTTTAAGGGTCTCGGTGTCCTCAAAGTGATGTCCGCGAAGATCTTCTTTCAGTGGTCCAAACAGATGGAAGTCAGAAGGTGCAAGATCGGGACTGTAAGGGGGATGTGGTAATAATGTCCAGCCAAATTCTGCAATCGCATCAATGGTGCTTTTAGTGGTGTGTGGCGTGGCATTATCGTGCAACAGTAGTGCAGTTCTCTGATCTTTTAATGGGTAAAGTCGCCGAAGACGACCTCTAAGCTTCTTCAAAGTTTCAATGTAACGGTCTGCATTCACCGTGTTTCCCTGTTCCAAGAAGTCGAGAAGAATCACACCCTTCTCATCCCAAAACACGGAGGCCATAACTTTCCGTACAGATGGTGAACTTTTGAACTTCTTTCTTGTCGGCGATGTTGTTTGATGCCATTCCATTGACTGCCTCTTGGATTCTGGTTAAAAAAAAATGAACCCAAGTCTCATCACCTGTCACAATATTCGATAAAAACTCTTCTCCTTCAGTTTCGTAACGGTGCAAGAAGTTGGTGACTATGGTTTTCCTTGTTTCTTTATGTCTGTCTGTCAACATTCTATGACATAACGTTGTTTTAACCGAACGTCTTTGGCAGCCATTTTTAAACTGTTACAGTGGTGCCACCTGTTACTGAAACAGGTTGGTAATGCTACACAATGCAAAAGAGTGTTTGAGGAATCCTGCTAAATTTACAAATTGCACACCGATGCAGTATTTACATACAAAAAAACAGGAGGCATTACTTTTTGACCTTCCCTCGTATGATTATAGAATCAATAATTCTTTTCTCTGAAAGTGTTTTTCGTGTAGTAGAATGTTCATAAATATAACAACAATTGTTTCACTCTTCAAATGGACTAGTGCTGGTGTAGTACTACGAGTTTGTTCCTAATCTATTCACATCCATGTGGTCTGTTGGACTCCATCTACATATTTAATTTATGTCCACAGCCAAGAATCTATAATTACAACCCAATTTTTAGACCGTTTTTCTGTACCGTACTAATCATGTGATGTCTTGTGAAATTACTGCTTTTGGCCAGGAAGAAGTTAATCACGACTTTATCACACGTAGGTGCTTAGGAACCTTTGTGGTTGCAGCCCCTGTCCTTTGAATGAAAATGGCTACATAATTTGCATATGAAGGAGGTGAAAATCTATTAACTTTGCACTATAAACTTTGCTACGTGAAGACTGCTGCCAAACAAAACGACACTTTAAAGAAAAAAGAACTAGAAGCTTAACGGTGGATGTGTGTGTGGGTTTTTTTTTTTCTAACGAGGGCGGCAAAGGTTATGGGGGGAGCGGGGCTGGGAGATGAGGAATGTGATCCAGAGTTTCTTCAACCACAATGAGACAGGAAGAGGTGGGAAGAAATAGTAAAGTTTGTAAAAACTTTTATGCACAGTCTAGTAAGTAGTTATCCTTATATAGGTGACCAAAGACAAACAACATGACAACATTTGGTCCAAAGAAAGCACGAGTTACGAAAACAAACGTGTGGAAAATAGAGAATATAGAAAACAATGTAAAAAAACGCAAACGAATAACAATATATATATATATATATATATATATATATATATATATATATATATATATATATATATATATATATATATATATATATATATATATATATATATATATATACATGCTACACATCTTAAAACTGGCAGTAGCACGCATGACAGGCAAATAAGATGCAGCATGGGACTGTTTAAGCAGCCATTCTGAACTTATTTAAACAAGGACAGCTCGAACAGAGAAAAAAAACCTAGATGTCAAGGCCTGGCTTGGTGGCTTTCATGACAGTCCTTCTTTTCTGCACCCACCCCTAACTCTGCAAAATTTACAGAAAAAGAGCCATCTCGGGAGGAAGGCAGGCGGAAAAAAGTAAGTGGATAGAACGATCGATGCATAAAATATAATTGAGAGAGAGAGAGAGAGTGGGAGGTTGCATGAAATATGTGAAACACCCCCCCCCTCCCCCCACCCGTGTTTGACACTGAAGGTCTGAAAAGTCGCATTATAGCATACATGACTACCCATACAATAAAAAATACACGTATATATGTGTGGTGGGGTGAATAGAAAGGAAAGCAAAGCTGTCCAAGTGAACAGCCAATTTTGTGAAGTGCAGAAGTGGTAGGAAAGACAGTTTCACTTAGTGTGATTTTGAGTGATATACATCAACCCAGATACAGGCTTCCTAACTGACGTCGATCTAGTTTTCACCTCCACACTTTTATGAAGTAGTCACCCACTCTCTCTTTTATTCTAACAGGCGGATATAGAGGAACAAATAAATGTTGGGAACATTCTGAGTTTCTGGTAGCAGCCATTTGCAAAATGTATTATAGAAAAACCACTAAAGAAAATAATATACAAATCAGGTACACAAATCAGGTAGATAATGAAAACAATATTATCTCCCTGTCTACTCTGAGAAAAACAAAATAATTCGTAAGTGCATCAAACATGAAATAACGAAATAAATTGACATAGAACGTTGAACCAACAATACACAACCAAAGTACGACAAGGTACGGGACAACACTCTCACTAATGAGGATACTACACATATTTCTTCAAGATGTCAGCTATTTGCCCTTCGAATTAGACAGAAAATTCTGGGGCCCGTGAGTCTTGATAAGCAAATTCACTCTGGCATTTTTTTTATCCAACACTGCAATCTGAGCTATCAGTGCTCATAGAAACTATTCTACAGCCTACCCTGTGGTTCCACGTAAGAAAGGTTAGAACTTCAGTAAGGCTGCGCTCTCTGGTCGATCAACGGCTGAGTTATGAAGTTATCTGGCAAGGGTGCTAGAGTAAAATATCTTGAATGTAATCCACATAAATAAAACCAACGTTTCCCAATATACTGGGCTTTGGGGCCAGGTGCGATCTGTGGGCCCATTCGGTAATCCAACTAGGCGACTGATTAACTTTTTGTGCGGCGATTTGGAGCGCTGTAGCAAGCTCACTATAATACGTGTGCCAGCACAGTCGTAGATTTAAGCTGGCTCCTGATGGCTGAGTGGCTGCATGGAGTTCCGGGTAGCTTTTTGTTGAGGCTCTCTACTCCTCGTACAATTAAGGCGATTTTTGCTCACTGTCACGTGAAAGATAATTTATTTTACCATCTTGTCCATAATTTGATTACTCCTTTAAATGTTCTGTTTTCCGAGACATTTTGTATTTTCGTTTCTTTCATATTCTACCTACATTTTTTCACCTTCTCAACCCCACCCGAGGTTGTTTACGCTGGCCAGCTGCGGTCAGCTAACGCTAGACGTAATGTTATCTAAACGCACCTGTTCGACCAGAGAAACATTTCTCGGGTCCGCTTTAAGTGTTAGAACGAGCCAAAGACGGTTTCTGTGAAAGAAACGGTTCGTTAGCGGCGGGTACCCTCTGTGGTCCCAACAGGGGAATTTCTCTGGTCGCTTTAAAACGTTTGATGACGAGCGGCTGGTACCCTTTGAGGCCTGGGTAACGAGTGTGATCTGTTTCAGGGGAAGATAACAACCCGCGGTCAGTCTTTGGGTTTTCGCCCCTTAGACAAGATAGAGCATAATGTTATGCATTTCTCTACCTGGGGAACTTTCGCACGATTTCTTTTGTCTTACTCTAGATTACGTCTTTCGCCGAACTTCTGTAGAAATACGCACGCCAGGTGTTCGGGGGGGGGAGCGTCCCTTGTGATCTATAAGAGTAGACTGGTTTTAATAGACAAAGACATTCGTAAATTTTCCTGGCCCGTAGATGACCATCATGAGATAAGGCAAACGTTAACACAGTACTAGAATGTGTTTGCCTATGTTCTAGTCATTTTTCGGGGTGAGTTGACATATCTTATAATTATAATATTAGATTCATGTTAGCTTTATATATCTGTTAGGAAAGTGAATTTATTTCTGAGGACTTCTCCTAGTAATTTATTCAGTGATAAGGTAGCGCTGTCTACGGCCTATTAAGTGGTGCTTAAACTGTTACGGTTTATCATGGGTTAAATGTTAAACTTACAATAACAGATATTAGGCGTAGAATCAGTCCACGAATGCTTACCATTGGGTTAAGAGTCAGCAAAAATTAACTGTCATTTCTGTAAGATAATGTCAGGTGTGGATTGTTCACTTTAAAACTGAATAGTGAGATGCAGGTAATAACTCTGGATTATAGGAGATAGTCACTTATTCCTTTTGATAGATATTTCTAGTGGCAAGGGAGGATCATTTTATGCTTACTTGTGTGGCTAGGCACTAGTCTATAACTTTCACTGAAAGCAGTCACCAGGCATATATATAATTATATCTTATGATTTAGCCACAACTGTATTATTATAGCAAGAACATTGCATTTTCTTTGTACTCATTTTGTGGAATGCTAATATATTTTCCAAAGGGGACATACGAGTTATTTGTGTAATGTCAAATGCTGTAATCTGTTTATGTAAATTCATTTAATGTTGTAAGATGAATAAGCATATTCATTTAACTGTAACTACAGGTTAGGTTTCCTGTATGTTGAGATTGGGAGAAGAGGAGTAGATTTTGCTGTCAGAACATTTAATGACAGTTACATGGGTGTACAAAAGATATTAAGCCTATGCGGGCGCGTGTTGATATTGATATTTTTAAGGAACAGGAGACATGGTTAAAGACAGCCCTAAACTATCATAGCAATAACTACAATAAATTTAATCCCATAGTGGAGCGAAACTTTCTGTATAAAGTTAGTGTGATTTATTATTTGCTTGATGTAAAAGGGTGTCTCTTTTTGGTCTCAGTTTCAGGAAGACCGAATCGCTAGAGCAGACTTCAGTCAGGCGAAGAAAGTCATATACTCTTCGATCTAGAGGGTTTCTGTATACATCTAGCAACGAATCGTCAACCCCGTTCCTGAATCAAAACCCCTTTTTGTCAACGCCAAGTTAAACTCACGCAGTGCAACGGAGCCAACGCTAAATCTGGAATCGCCAAACGCAGTAGTAGTTCTCTACTCGCCTATTGGATTACCAGCCAGAGCATTGCGGCTTCCAGAATATCAAACCCGCTCAGCATGCCTATAGCAGAATTCCATATCACCCGCCTTTTTTGTGCCTAAACGGGGCACTCAGCAAACCACAGCCAAACCAGTTTAAACAGGATTTACAGCCAAGCAGAGCCTTGCGCCGGATAAGCGCGCCTGGGTCTCTTTGTCCTCAAGTGACTTCTTCTGGTGTATTTCCTGGATACTTAAAACCTCGCACGTATGAGCAGCCATCTATGGACAGAGTTCCAGCCCCACTCACGCTATAAGGGGAGTCACCAACGTTTAGCACCAACAAAGAAAGTTTTGTAGGCTAGTCCCTCACGAAGGATCTACAAGTAATTCACTTCCTGGAGCTAGTACATTTGGTCCCCGAAAAGCGGACAGGCTGTCGCCCAGTTCAATCAGTTCATGAGCAGGAGATAAACAGCGTCCCCCAGCCCAACTCGCGCCAGTAGGGGGGGTCACCAACGATAGCGCCTATACAGTGATGTTATTCAGGTTAATTCCATCACCGATGGAGGATATACGAAAACACCACTTACTGGAGTTACTTCAGCTGGTCCCCAAAAACCGAAGGACTGTCACTCGATTATTTATCTCTTTGTGTTCTACAGGTTCATGTCGGTGATCTGTGTGTGTGGTTGTTGGAGTATTTGCATATTTGATTGATTATTGATGTAATTTTATGTCGTTGTGATGATATGCATTATTTTCATGCTTTTTCTTCTTTAATAAATTTTACACATTTATTAATGCGCTGTTCACGACCTTTCCATCCATATTTGTATTTTTAGCTCTTTACTATAATCTCTATGTATGATAAGAGAAAAGAGAGAGAGCAGGAGGTGCTTAGACAGACATAAGTGAGTTGAGGCTTGGAGAGAGAGATCATTTTGGTAAATCTTCTTCCAGGTTGTCTCAAGTCCATCTCCTATTTACACCTTTCTGTGTGTGTAATCTATAACTCTGTCAGTCCACTATCCCTTGTCGATTTCACTACTGTTGTCCAACTCGACAAATACTCTACACTCCAACTCAACCACGACAAATGGTTTGGCTCGTCCGAGATTCTAGAACCCATCTAGTACGACAATTAATGGGGTCTCGCCGCGGAATTTGAACTACATCTGCAGCAATCGCAACAGATGAGGTTGCAGTCTGGTAGGAATCTCTCACAAGATTCTATCTTGATTCTTAGAGTTTAGTGTTCGGCAGATTATAGGAATTTCTTTCCCCTAGACATATCGAACTATTTCTTTTGGAGGAAGTCGGAACAGCGTTTTTTCTCCACAGCAATCATAAATATTAAGTTACATTTATTGTTCATGCTACACATGAGACAGCTGGTAAAGGTTGATGGTATCACTGCTGAGTTTTTTTGTTGACAAATCTGACGACTATTGTTGTAAAAGTCAGAAAAAAATTTTTTTAAGGGTTAATATTTTTTCAGGAGTAGCTCTTTAATCTGAGATAAGAAGCTACAGATAGTCAGTTACTAGCTTGCATTTGTACCAAGGGAGGGTGTTCATTCGGACGATAGTAACCAATCCTCTCAATAGCTTAGTACTGACAGAACTGGGGTAAAGTGATAGTAAGTTTTACATCACTTACATTTTTTGGAGTTTTTTGGGGGGTTTGCTTGTCGATCAGAGTAGCTACAAATTTTCTTGTTTTTTAAAGTTCCCAGGCTAGCCTAGATTTTATTGATTATTAAGTTAATCAGCACCTAGTGGACTAGGTAACTAAGATCTCTTGGTTCTATTCTTCTATAGTGTTTGCTCACCCTGATATAATGGCCGATCTAGATAAAGTGCATAGGATTGCCCTCGAGGTAGCTAAGTACATGGAGTACAAGGATAGCGAAATCCAGCCCTTTCTAGAATTTGCAGTAAGCCTGCAGGATCAATACGAGGTAGACAATTGGTTTGACAGCCGTTTAATCTTGGCATGGTCCTGTAAACAAACTGGGGAGAGTGAAGCATTCACCCGACAGTATGTAGAAGAAGTGATAGAAGATGAGAAGCAAAGGGAAAAGCAAAGACAAGAACGGGACAAGCAATTGGAAATGGAGCAACAAGAACGGGACAAGCAATGGGAAATAGAGCGCCAAGAAAGGGACAGAGAAAGCCAAGAAAGGAGCAGGCTACACCAAATCAGAATGAATGAACTGGATAGCCAAATTCGGAGGGTGGAAACAGATACTAAATGTAGTCACTCTACTTCCCCTTCTACTGTGCCCCTAACGGTCAACGTCCTTGCAAACCTTGCGCCCATGAAAGAAAACTTGCCTGCTAAAACCGAACCCCAACTCCAGAAAATTGACTTTCCTTTGGACTTGGATCCGAAGCCCGAACAAGGAAAGAATTTACGTCGGGACAGCAGACCTAAAGCCACGGGAAAAATTACGCAACGTTCCCAGGCATGGAAACTGCTCAAAGGTGAGAGAGGTGCTAACAAGCATTGTAATACGGATTGTTCCCGTCTGGCAAGCGGCGAACCCCGAGCCTCTCACGCTCCAGACCGAGCAGCACCTAACCGACACGTGACGTCGAGAAAAGGGAGCCGCACCCTATCACGTTATATTTCGCTAGATTCCCGGCCGGACAGCGAAAAACCATATGCAGAGGCGTATCCCTCCAACTCAATGATCGTAGAATGGAGGCGCCGCTCCTCTTATCACCCTGAGCTTAAAAGGTGCAAGAATAAGTCGCCTGCTAAAAGGGTTAAACTTTCCAAACCGTTCCAAGGAACTTTGGAAAAACACACCGAGAGTTTTTTCTCGGGCACTTCGCGATCTAACGGGATCTCAAACCGTCCAGTCCTTTGCATGCAGACTGCGGAGCCTGTCAACCAGGAAGTGGATCTCGCATTGCAGGACAAAGTTCAACTGACGCCAGTAACTTCCTCAGGGGAGGGCAAAGTTGACGTTTATGATGGACACAGGGTTCCAGGCGAAGGGATCCCTGGTATTCCATTTGAGTCTCTCACACTTCTCAGGGCAGAAGACAGTGAGAAAAGCTGCCTTACTACTGTACAAGGAGCCATTGTTGAGAGCCTTGGCTCACGTCATGCTAGCAATGGGAAAGCGACTCAACAAACTCTGCAACTCGCAGATATTACCTATCTGTCTACACGGATAGAAGCTACGGAGATCTGTTATGATTTAGTAGAACCCCAGAATGCGATCGATTACTCTTTGCTTCAGGCAGCAGAGTTTTCTCATTCAAATCGCATTATTCCAGTGGTCTCAACCCCACTGATGGACAGCAAAGTAGTCGCCTCCGCCAGGCCATTACAGAACAACTTGATCATTTCCGTTGACCAAGCCAGAGTTGTGACTGGCAAGGCAAGGAAAGCTCCAGACCCGCCTTTAGACGGCACAGGTCTGAAGATTGATCAATGCTCCCGCCGAAACAGCCGAGTAGGTGTGGAGAGGCAGAAGGAAAATGCTAGCATTTCTTCGGCCAACGACCGGCTGTATTTGCCAACTAGGGTTACACGCGCGCGGAAAACCCCGACAGACTGCAGCTATCGAGGGTTATTCAAGTCCGCGACAGGTAAACCCATAACGGAAATTAAACAGCCCGAGTCCAGCAACGATTACACTGCACATAACAGGCGGATTACCTATGCAGTGGCCAGTGAGTTCAGGCGGGGCCGAAACTCACAACAGGTGCGGATAATTTTCCGGACCATGGACAGACAAAGCAAATTGGGGAAGGAAGGTCATGTTCACACGGAAACAGATTATGTCAGTGTTCAGTGGCCTCGCAAAATCCCGTTCGCTGAACGTCTATTAGACAGAGGGAAGAAAAGAAATGAACTCGGAGCTAGTCATACAGACAGACAGAAATTGGAAACGTATTTGGTTTTATGAGTATAGGATGTTCCAATGACAGGTAACAAAAGTCGATGGAAAAGATAAATTACTGTCATTTTTGTCCGTATTCCTCGAACTTTAAAAGGGGGGGGGGGGGGGGGGGGGGGGGCACTTGTCACGTGAAAGATAATTTATTTTACCATCTTGTCCATAATCTGATTACTCCTTTAAATGTTCTGTTTTCCGAGACATTTTGTATTTTCGTTTCTTTCATATTCTACCTACATTTTTTCACCTTCTCAACCCCACCCGAGGTTGTTTACGCTGGCCAGCTGCAGTCAGCTAACGCTAGACGTAATGTTATCTAAACGCACCTGTTCGACCAGAGAAACATTTCTCGGGTCCGCTTTAAGTGTTAGAACGAGCCAAAGACGGTTTCTGTGAAAGAAACGGTTCGTTAGCGGCGGGTACCCTCTGTGGTCCCAACAGGGGAATTTCTCTGGTCGCTTTAAAACGTTTGATGACGAGCGGCTGGTACCCTTTGAGGCCTGGGTAACGAGTGTGATCTGTTTCAGGGGAAGATAACAACCCGCGGTCAGTCTTTGGGTTTTCGCCCCTTAGACAAGATAGAGCATAATGTTATGCATTTCTCTACCTGGGGAACTTTCGCACGATTTCTTTTGTCTTACTCTAGATTACGTCTTTCGCCGAACTTCTGTAGAAATACGCACGCCAGGTGTTCGGGGGGAGCGTCCCTTGTGATCTATAAGAGTAGATTGGTTTTAATAGACAAAGACATTCGTAAATTTTCCTGGCCCGTAGATGACCATCATGAGATAAGGCACACGTTAACACAGTACTAGAATGTGTTTGCCTATGTTCTAGTCATTTTTCGGGGTGAGTTGACATATCTTATAATTATAATATTAGATTCATGTTAGCTTTATATATCTGTTAGGAAAGTGAATTTATTTCTGAGGACTTCTCCTAGTAATTTATTCAGTGATAAGGTAGCGCTGTCTACGGCCTATTAAGTGGTGCTTAAACTGTTACGGTTTATCATGGGTTAAATGTTAAACTTACAATAACAGATATTAGGCGTAGAATCAGTCCACGAATGCTTACCACTGGGTTAAGAGTCAGCAAAAATTAACTGTCATTTCTGTAAGATAATGTCAGGTGT
Source organism: Oreohelix idahoensis (assembly GCA_024509875.1). NCBI lineage: Eukaryota > Metazoa > Mollusca > Gastropoda > Stylommatophora > Oreohelicidae > Oreohelix > Oreohelix idahoensis. The sequence continues at coordinate 136,692 of JAMPIV010000986.1, forward strand.
GGATTGTTCACTTTAAAACTGAATAGTGAGATGCAGGTAATAACTCTGGATTATAGGAGATAGTCACTTATTCCTTTTGATAGATATTTCTAGTGGCAAGGGAGGATCATTTTATGCTTACTTGTGTGGCTAGGCACTAGTCTATAACTTTCACTGAAAGCAGTCACCAGGCATAGATATAATTATATCTTATGATTTAGCCACAACTGTATTATTATAGCAAGAACATTGCATTTTCTTTGTACTCATTTTGTGGAATGCTAATATATTTTCCAAAGGGGACATACGATTTATTTGTGTAATGTCAAATGCTGTAATCTGTTTATGTAAATTCATTTAATGTTGTAAGATGAATAAGCATATTCATTTAACTGTAACTACAGGTTAGGTTTCCTGTATGTTGAGATTGGGAGAAGAGGAGTAGATTTTGCTGTCAGAACATTTAATGACAGTTACATGGGTGTACAAAAGATATTAAGCCTATGCGGGCGCGTGTTGATATTGATATTTTTAAGGAACAGGAGACATGGTTAAAGACAGCCCTAAACTATCATAGCAATAACTACAATAAATTTAATCCCATAGTGGAGCGAAACATTTCACGAAGGATCTCTTTGTGTTCTACAGGTTCATGTCGGTGATCTGTGTGTGTGGTTGTTGGAGTATTTGCATCCCCGAAAACCGAAGGACTGTCACTCGATTATTTATCTCTTTGTGTTCTACAGGTTCATGTCGGTGATCTGTGTGTGTGGTTGTTTGATGTAATTTTATGTTGTTGTGATGATATGCATTATTTTCATGCTTTTTCTTCTTTAATAAATTTTACACATTTATTAATGCGCTGTTCACGACCTTTCCATCCATATTTGTATTTTTAGCTCTTTACCATAATCTCTATGTATGATAAGAGAAAAGAGAGAGAGCAGGAGGTGCTTAGACAGACATAAGTGAGTTGAGGCTTGGAGAGAGAGATCATTTTGGTAAATCTTCTTCCAGGTTGTCTCAAGTCCATCTCCTATTTACACCTTTCTGTGTGTGTAATCTATAACTCTGTCAGTCCACTATCCCTTGTCGATTTCACTACTGTTGTCCAACTCGACAAATACTCTACACTCCAACTCAACCACGACACTCACTAACTGGCGAGCGAATGAACCGGCTGTTTGTCTAAATAGAAAAAGTGTCAGTTCCCTAAGTGCCTGAGATACAATACATTTGATTTATCCACTTCACATAAACAATCCTAGGTTCGCTGGCTGCTAGTGAAGGGTAAGTGTGAAGTGATAGCTTTTACAGGGAAAATGTCTTACTTTGAGAACATATTTTTTCGTTTCTTCTAACGCGGGTGGTTAGAAATAGACGGCAAGCTTGGGCAATGTCAAAGGCTCTGGGGAAGCGAAAATTTCTCCCCATCAGACAAGATACAAGAATTAGGTCCCCCGGTTGATTGGGAGATTTGAGAGACACGGTCACTTGCGTCCGAGGCCACAAAGGTTCCGACAACGGAGCAAGCTTAGGAGACATAAAAAGGCCTTGGTCGCGCAGCATTTGCGTTTCCCTGTCTGCCCGCGGAAAGTTAGATCATAACTGAACGCAAAGGAATAATAAATAGGTAGCTCTCCCCTGAATCACAAGACATCTGAAGATGACCAGCATGAAAGAGTTACTGTCGCTCCTTTGTAGACGAAGCAAAATTCACGAGTGAAGTGACTCCAGGGGTTGTCTCGACTAAGACTGACACCGGCGAAGTCTGGAGTTTTACAGTAGACTCAGGGCAAAAAAAGTAGAGGGATGAGAAAAATCAAAGATACGAAAGGGGCGGTTCTAACAGGACAAAATCGACAGAAATTCTGAGTCAACTTATCACAATATTGATTATTCTGTTTACAGGAAAAGAAAACTGTTATATTATTATTAACATATTTTATATCACACGTTTATCTTTGATGTTCATGACACTTTTTTTCCTGAGTTTAAAAACAGTGACAATGCAGAAGCCGTCACAGATTTCCTAGTAGTCCTAACTGCCTTGAGGGATTTTTAAAACAGCAGTCTATTAAGATCTGCTACAGAAAGAAGAGACAACAGTTAACAAAGGAAAGAAACATGGAAAGATTAAACTAATAATGCAAGACAGTTTCAAGGAAAATTAGCAATTAGAAAAAGCAGTCAGATAAAACTGCTATTGTTTTTAACGTAACTTTCTAACAAAAAGAGGCGAAGTGATAACTTTCATCAGTCAATAGCCTAATGCAGACCTAAATATTAGCTTATTCAACAAATTAAACATCGGAAAAACCGATAAGCGTCAGTGTGGTCAACAAAAGCAAACAGCAGACTACAGGAAAGTCAGATGCACAAGAGAAACATAATGGTAGCATGGACGATGAAAATTCCTGAGGGTGGGCGGGAGAGAAACTGTGGCAACAACAGCAATCTGAGTGAGGCGCCCATTTTATGAGAGAGGTAGAGTGATTATTTAAAAGTGAACGAAGAAGAACGAATATTTTCAAGGAGCCACATTTACTTCCGTTCAGATTTACCACGCACAGCGTTAACAGTAAACCCTGTAACTGAGCTTACTAATGAAAACGTTCCATGTATGTTTCTGCCTGCCAGCAAATAATCAATTGAGTTGATTTATGATCTGATAGAGCTGGTAGCTATTTTCACAAACATAACTGGTAGGTTGCATGTTAGGAATCTAATACGACAAAAGCAAATAAATACTCACCTCCAGCGGTCAAACTGTGGCAGAAAATGTTTCTTACCTACGTGTATCCTTTCATAATTCACGACAGCGCTGTTTGATATGTCCCTAGTTAGATTCCCCGGTAAGCCTATCACAACTGTTACGTTTCTGTTGTAGTATCCTCCTTCACTCTATCTTACGAGTGACTGCTATTTAGTTATATTTGTTTATTTATTTACTACTCACAGACCTCGGTTTTCCTTCATTATCTATTTCTATGTTCTAACCAATAAGTACTATTAGGTTATCCACATTAAAGAACGCTCCAGTCTACTCATCTGTGAAATGGTAGTTGACTACTATCAAGTTAGGGAAGTGTCACGCTTTGATTGGAATTGTCCGCCCCTTACTCTGAGGGGCCTTCCTGCTTTCTTTCTAACTTTGCCTACGACCACTTTTCTGTCATTTTTTTGCTCTTAACAGCTCGAATTCGGTCTTCGGTACCTGTCAATCTCGCAGAGCCAAGTTTATGCCATCCACGGACGAACCACCTCTGCATAAAAATTTAGTCCCCTAAGCACACTTAATTTCTTTAAAGTTGTTTTTGGTGGAGATCCCCGCTACGCCCTGCAAGCTCATCTCTTATATAAGGGGAGGCTTCACCATGCCTAAGATTCCTTGCTACTGGATAATCAGTTTAGGTTGATAGTCTATAACCAGATTTATTGTGCTGAGAATGAATTCCTTTTGCTCGGTAAGCACACTTAATTTCTTTAAAGTTATTTTTGGGGAGTTAGCTTCATTATATAGAGCTTAATCCAGAGTTACTTTATAATATATTTAAATTCGTAAAGTAAATAAATTTTTGTGTGACCCGGTGAATTTGATAATTTCTAAGCATTCTGCTAATTTTAATTCCACTAAGAGTGTACACTTAAGACTGAGAGATATTTTATCTGACAGAAGAGAACGGGGGGATCGAATGTATATCAATTTTTTTTCCATAATGTTTATCCATTTTGAATATGTGTGGAATTAATTCTGTATAGAGTTGTGTTACACGTTTATTATTAGCGCTTTACCAGCGCACGCTAATCTATTTACATATACGTGTGGTGAATTGCTGACCTGGGTTTGCTTACAAATACCAGGCCTCGCATATGTGTGTATGAAACGCGAGGGCAGTATACTCGCGTGCTGAGGCCGCGCATGCAGTCACGCCTGGTTGAATTCACCGGTACGATTGCTTAGGTTCATCAAGGAAGAGAGAGGGTAGGAAAAGGGTGTGTGTTGTTGAGTGCGGTGGATGTGTTTGTTAATGTGACGGAGCGAAAGAGGGTACTCAGTGTGTGTTAGAAAATCATTAGGGCCGGATTAATATATGGTTGCGTATATTTTTTTCTTGACTTGTGTATTTCCAGAGCTGGTCATCTTGACGCTGTCTGTTCTTGTCTACCAGGCACTAAGCGATTCTCCAGAAATAGACCGGGGATTCATAATAATGTGCCCCGTTGTCGTGCTTAGATAGGTTTTAAGTTATGTAAGGTCCCGCCTGGGTATATGAGATGGTGATAATACGTGAGAAGTAAGGTGTAACAAATAGATTTTCACGAGTGAATAGTTAAGGAGAAGATCTGTCTCTGGAGTATAGTCCAGCCTATCTGTACGACTATAATTTAGTATCAGACAATCTTGCACCCCCTTATATTGAGAAATATAAGTTTACTATACACACACACACAGCTATGTGACAACAAGACACACAAACGTGAAAAAATACTATGGGTAAATTTGGGTATGGGTCTGACCAACACACAAAGTTTTAGTTCTTTTGTTGTTTATTATCATTAAACTTTACAACATCGAATATCTAAAAGAATCAAATAAATCAAAATTACATATATAGAGAAATGACAGAATACCCGTGCCCTCCCCTCCCAGAGAAGATAAGAACCTAATAAGTTAATAACCCCAAAGGTTAAAGGTTTAGCACTAGGTTACAGTATAGACAGTAAAGAGAACAAAATTCCTAATACATGCTACTCCGTAAAGTAAACAATTGTTAAAGCAAAATAACTAGTTTGGTACAAGCTACCGTAACAAGAAAATATTCGATCTTGATCTCTCTCTGACATACGTGGCCACGCTCTCTCTCCCCTTACCTAATCTTGGTGATATTTCCTGGAATGTACAGTTATCCTGAATATATTTATCGATATTGATAGTGTCAGGGTTTAGTGCCAAATTTGGCCCCAGTCCAGCCTTGACAATAACTTTATAAGGTGGACGCCAAGTTTGGTGAGGTAATCCTGGATCGATAGTGTCACCGCGAATAGTTAATGGTAGAAAAAAATCGAGATCTAGTGTTCACAGCAAAGAATGGAAAAACAAATACTTCTGGTATTTGGACACAGCTAGTTGCTAAAATTGTTGCTGATGATGGTAAGTAATTGATTGGTAAATCCTATCGGCTGGCTCTGTGGTGAGTGCCGATTTTGAAACAGCACAACTTTCTGAATAAATCCAGTGCTGCGTCTGTCAAAAGTTAGATGTTGCTATTAGTGCATATACCACTCCCGTGGGCTGATAAAAATTGGAAAAATATATCTGGCAATTGATAGTCCAGTTAAACTTAATAGATAAATGGTTTATTTGTCTTTTAGCCAGTCCTGTTCACAACATGGACTTTGGACTCGTAAGCCACAAAGAAGACAACATAAATCCCATCAGTAACGAGAGACAATAATAAAGAAAAAAAAACCACTGGCCGCTCTGTCAGGTCTGCGAGAAATAAACAAGACATTATGAAAAAGAAATGCAATTATTCTATATGTACACGGACTGGGACGAGACGATCTCTTTCCCTCTCCGGCAGTCCTGCTTAAAGTTAAAAGGCACACAGTGACTTTATTTACAACTATACGGTCAGCTTTTTGCCCGCACTGCGCTTTCAGGTTCAGACCAAAGCATGCATCTTCCCGCCCCATCTGCGTGTTAACGATCAGCTCACACTGTCAACTATTCTTTTAATTACCCCTACGCGCACTTACAAATATCGTCTGTGGTTAATAGTTATTTTATTGTCTGCGCCTGTTAGTTTAGTCATAAGGTATAACAATAGTCACTTACTATAAAACACAAAATGAAATAAACGTAAATCCTATTCAGTCACTATAGTCACGCTTAACACTTAATCAGTCAACTATCGTATCTTCTGGCAAAGAAAAATAGTTATTTATTTCGCTAGTTTTAACGCTAGAAATCACAGTGAATTATAATGGTAAACTTAACACATTAAATCACGTAAATGCTAATTTCTATTACCACAGATCAGAAATGAAACCCCACGAAATGCTAATAACACACTTCCACAATGGTTCTAGAATAACGAGCTTAGAATATCCAAAATTCTGAGTGACAACTGATCAGTGAGTTTAATGAACCGTTGTTTATATACATTCATTTGCTCTCAGATCTCTAATGGTGTTAATTTCGCATTAACGTGCGAACTAAAGAATTGAGAAACTGTGGACCAGATAAAAGTCTTCTAAGCCGGCCACCGTTTTTCTCGTCGAACGCTGCTTGCCCGACATCAAAGGCACTCGCGCGTTGATAACGGGGTTTCTTTCAAAATCTTTCGCGTCTCGAGATGAAATGTTACTCGGCTCAGAGATTTCTCTGTATCTGAAGATCAAAGGGTTAATTGTTTATTTCACGTGCGTCTGTCTGCTATCTTGATTATTGGCAGACACGCTCGCGTGAGGAACTTTGGTAAACAAATCAGAGCTCGCTGCCTGTTATGCTGGCAGGTCGCGGAAGTTGTTAATATGTCTGTTGTTTACATCTCAAGAAAAATAGGCGTGGATAAAAGTATGAGTAATGCAGTCTGTCAAATGTTTGACTTTGCGAACGAATCGTAGAACTACGGCATGGTCACGGAAGACTGTCAGATTTAGCAGGCTTTATTTCCATTATACGTCACACCCGTGGAGTTTATTCTGCTAGCCTGCATTATCAACCACCAATATTTCCAGATCACACTACCGGCTAAACGGCCTGTCAGTTACCTAGCGGTCATTCGTGGATTATTACCCACCGCCTACTGCACATCACTGGTGCCCTTGCCTTCCACCCTTTAGGGCTACACTGTCAGACAATTAATAATACCATCATACAGCCAAGAAGAAGCCAACGATTTTCCAGGTTCGGCACCTGTGGGTTCCAGGCTACTTATCTCTTATCAGAGGCGCCTCCCGTACGAGCCCTCACGTATACTCATTGTGTTATTCGTCAGCATCTAGCGACCTGCTAATGGGATTTATTAATTGTGCTTGGATAAACGCACTAGTACTCGTTTCCTTCATCCGTGTTTGAATAGTGTGTGCACACTGGGATTTTTATGACACCTGTTTTCCACAGGGAGCTTATCTCCTTCATTAATTGGCTAGCAACGTCCAAAGGAACAGTGTTAGATTTCTCGGAAGTTAGGAGTACTTACATACCAGGATTTATTTTAGCACACGGCAGAAAAGGACGTTTCCCATGTTAGTTAAAAAGCTGGATGTGTGAGAGACTCTTTGTGTGTTGGTGTGGAGTGTCGTAAAGTCGTGTGTAAATCCACTTCTTTGTTAATACACCAGTCACGCAAAGGCGTCAACCTATTTATGTGTGCGCATTTTATTCAAATACACACATAAACACGAAGACCAGCCAGAACGACAGACTAGAGAAGAGAAAGCTGCCAAATTGATTCCTGCATACCTGCATGCCGGGCAGACTTGCTTCACTAAGTCGGGTCAAAATCTGACGTATTAATCTTAGAGGGTAGGTAAACTTACTATAAATAAGTGTGAAACTAATATCACTTTTATGAGTTTTAATGTGACTATATCATTCAGGTATAATGATTGTGTATGACTGTTGAAGAAGGAACTCACCTGAAAATAACCTACACCTGTATATAATTAATATCACTTTAGGATTCTAGTTTTACTATGACTGTATCATGTATAATGATTATATTTTATGGAATCAGGTATAATGATTGTATTTCCTGGTATGAGTGCTGAAACCTAACAGTCCTTGTTAGGACTCGTATAACTCCAACCTGAATATAACCTAACAGTCCTTGTTAGGACTCATATAACTCCAACCTGAATATAACCTAACAGTCCTTGTTAGGACTCGTATAACTTCAACCTAAAATATAACCTAACAGTCCTTGTTAGGACTTATATAACTCCAACCTGAATATAACCTATGACTATAGCATGTATAATGATTGTATTTTATAGTATCATGTATAATGATTGTGTATGACTGTTGAAGAAGGGAACCACCAGAAAATAGCCTACACCTGTATATATTTAATATAACTTTAGGATTTTAGTTTTACTATGAATGTATCAGGTATACTGATTATATTTTAGGGAATTATGTATAATGATTTTATTTCCTGGTATGATTGCTGAAGAAGAAAACCAACCTGAATATAACCTAATCGTCCTTGTTAGGACTCATATAACTCCAACTTGAATATAACCTAACAGTCCTTGTTAGGACTCAGATAACTATAACAATATTGTTAGGATATATTTTACCAGCCAGTATAGCACTTATCAGAGATGGCCTGGTACATTATAGGGGGAAGGAAACGGTTGTATCATACCTAGGTGTACAAATTATTGGATGTATTCATGTATTGAATTATCAGAAAGAATGTTTTGCAAGTACACACCTGTCATGTCTCGCTATTGCTAAATCATACTGAGCCATGTTGTCATTCATCCTACATGCAGACACCTGAGACACGCTCATCTCATATACACTAGAAATAGGTGGGCTTGATGACAGAAATTAGCCCCTATTTTTCCTTGTTACAGGTTTATTCGTGTCATCCAACCTGAGGTCATATGTTCGGGACAATCCAGCTGCCTGGATTTTCGCAGAAGCATAGTGGTTGTATCGGAGCGACATCCTTAGTCCCCCTCAGTCTTGGGTGGGCTAAAGGAACGATCATCAGCGGGTGTTGTGTGCATCAAATTAAGAAGGACAGAACTGTTTTAAGAGATGAGTACACCTTAGTACCATTTCCGTCGGCAAGTGTGAGCAATTAACTGTCTATGAAGAAAAGGTGATTTAGCGTAGTGAGAGACAAGATTAACAGCACAGCTGATAAAGTTTCTATAATTGATTAACAGCACAGCTGATATAATATTTTTCCTATAATTGGAAGACTTGTTGTTTTATATATATATATATATATATATATATATATATATATATATATATATATATATGATATATATATATATATATATATATATATATATATATATATATATATATCATATGTAAACTTACAAATCCATTGCATTCCATCTTCCAACATCCACCCTTCAGCAGTAGATGGTGTATATACTTAATAAATAAGGAAATTGTATTTGAACGACTTGTCAAGTTTATAATTAAGTTAAATCTGTTTCCTTGTTTTAATATCACAGTTAGTTACCGAGCGGGTGGCATTTTATGACTGTCTCCACTCTACTAATTTTTCGAGATCGGATCATTCACAGCCGTAACTAATTTCTGATACCAGTAGTTCTCTCATACACTGGGACTTCACCATTTTCCTGCAGAAATTCTATTTCTGTATTGTCATTACTATACTGATCCTATATACAATAAAACCCTCACGCTACATGGAGTGAGGCGTTCTGCTTGTGTGCAATTTATCTGTGTGGTAGGTTGGTTGTTTACTGTTATTGTGATTTTTGGCCTTTAGAGATTATGAAGGCATACTGATTTCCATGTTGATATTGTGGTCGTTTTTTCTTTTGTTTAATAAACATAAAAATATATATTGTGGCCAGGACCTCTTCTCTTATAACTGTCACTGAATGTCGTGAGATATGTTCTTACTGCTTTAGAATTAATCTATATGTCCAGAGAGAATGGGCAGGAGACTGACATTCAACCATAGTCACGGTAGGCTGGAGAAATAGTCTTCTTACTTTCCAGAAGTCAGATTTCTTCCCATAATTTTCATTATTGACTCTATTCTTATCTACTTTTCACACTACACATTTATATTCTGTCTGAAATCAGACAAAATCTACTCGTAATTTATACCTACCTGTGACAGAAAGGAAAAGGCAGCGAGGAAGGGAACTGGTCACCCCATCTCTCGACGCTGGATGTATTATAGTGGTCTCTTAACACTTTACTCCCCAACAGCACTACCTGCTATGGGACTACCTTTACCTTTTACATAAGACGTGAGACATATAATGACATAATGTTCATCTATACAGCATATAGAAATCCATACAATAATGCCGGGGACAGAAGCACATAAACACTAGTAAAACTGCACACCCTCCTAACCTGTCTCCAACATTAATCAAATGAGAGATAACAGCTCACCTGGAGCGCTAGTTCTGACTTGAACAAAATAGGTTCCTCCTTGCTTCAGCACTCCCGGCTTGATGACTAGAGATGCCTGGTCCAGGCCTGTAAGAGTCTGGCCACTTGTTAATTGAATTGCATATCGGTCTTTGCTGATTATATGCGGAGGTGGGGGGCTAGCTGGCGTTTCAAACTGTAAACAGATATCATCACACCCTAGTCGAGTCGTCCGCTCGTCTAAGGCAGATTCAATTCCTCCTGCAAGGATAATATGCACGACATAATACATAAGGATAATACGCATGGGACACTGGCATGTGAGATTTTTTTAGTAGTCCCATAGCAGATACTGCCGCAGGGAAGAGAAGTGTTACAGACTTTATCAGCTTTTATTGATGAGGTTATTGATGAGGTTGGGTTCCCAGTTCCCCTCCTTGCTGCTTCTGCTTTTCCTAACTCAAGGGCAGAGCCAGGTATCCATTTACAGCTGGATAGACTGGAGAGTGACATTACCAAGTTTCGATCCCGGTAACTGTACTGCAAGAGAAAAGCGCTCTAACCGCTTATCCAACTGAACGTTCAAGAGATGATATAATAAAGTAATTTACATGGTCTGCATTGTTAATGTTGATGTCTGTCAATAAATGACATACAGAACACTGTTTACACGCACGCTGATACTAGCAATAATGTACACAGCCATAGAACAGCTAGCAAAAGTTCATGACACTGATTTCTCATCTGCAGTAACGAAATGGGATCAGCAGACCTAACCTAAAATTACTGTGCCTAATGAAACCTGATATTACGATACATCAGGCTGAAAGTGTTTTGTGCGGGATCAGAGTTCTAAACCTACATGAACTATTCAGAAGACACCTCATGCAGTGTTATGAAATACGTAACATTTTAAAAGCATGCCAAATGAAGTGGCGGTAAATGAAAAAATGGCAGGTCATCAACACTCGAAGACTCAACATTTTTTTTTCATTCACACAAATTGTCTATCCACAGCTAGCTCTACTGAAGTGAATTATTATCTGTTGTGATTTTCAAGCTTCCCATTCCCTTGTTTTCATATGTCTTTACAAGTAAACCCTATAATTCCATCATGTGCTAAAAATAATAACAATAACACATTTCAGTCAGTCTATGCGACATAAATATTATCAAGGTTCCTGTTTCATGCATAAATATTATTATTGTCAGACTTCCTTAAAAATTCAAATAAAACCTCGTGATCTTGGAAGGCAGGCCTTAAAAATGTTAGAAAAAAAAAGAGATACTAAAATGTAAAATTTAGAAAAGACACAAATCAGGTGCAATAAAAATCATAACTTGATAGCTGTATTTTTTTAAGGTATTTAATAAAACAATACATAAATTCTCCTACTCTTACTACAATTTAAAATAAAATACAGAACTGTACAACGTGAATACCTGATGAACAATAATTATTTCGTGCTAAGAAAGAAAACAGATAATTCTAAACTAATATATTCAGGCTATAGGCCTTCTACTATAAACATATCATTGGCAACAAATACTATTTCTAACGAAAATGACAGCAACGCGAAAACCTTTACCGCCTTAACAACAACAACAACAACCACTGTCAGTTGTAAGGATGTGCAGTTACCGCTAGCAGTAGTATACGAAGAAATTAATTACTTTCCTATGAAAGTATAAACCACTAAAATTTAACAGTAAAGCACAAAATGGTACAGCTACAGTCAGAGGCTAGATTTGACTGAACTACTTCTACTAAGTAAATAAATAAACAAATACAGGTCGCATTTACAAAGAGTTATTACGGTACTCTTTTCTTCAATGACTCGAGAGATTTGATTTCGCTTCAGTCTAACCAGCTGTAAATGGGTACCTGAATTTGTTCTTTGAGTTAGGAACGGTAAAAGCAACGAGGATTGGAACAGGTCACTTACCTCATTAAAATAAGCTGGACCTAGTATGGTGAAGTCTCTAATACTTCACTCCCTACTGCAGTTTCTATGAGACTACCTTTACCTTTCAGTCCTCAGCATTTCTAGTTTTCATTTGTGTAACTACTACAGCATGTTTGCTTTAAGCTTCAGAAGTCAGAACTACCGTAATATGAATGTTTTACTACTTACCGGTGTCATAAGTCCTCTTTCTCCCTGGAGCCTCCTTTGGATCCCCAATAAGTCCGTCTACGTAAAAGAAATAGACAAAAAATGTTTTTAATATAACAGAAAAATCCTGTATACGCTGGACAGGAGAGGCTTTGCGACGGATCGAGTCAGTCAGAAAGGGAGTAAATTTCTCCTATCGTAATAGCCAGAATGAACTGGCTAGCGGCAGGGCACAGAAACAATGAGACCTAGTCACTTTAATGATAGGCGAGCGTGGGACAATTTTCGCAGTCACATAGCCTGCAATTTCCTCCCATTGTAATACGGACTGAGGAGACAGGAGTTGACAGTTGCATAGGCTGCATGAACTTTACCAGGATATAACTACTATGTACAACCGAACTATACATAATTAAACACGTTATGTATGTGTATTCGTAAATAAAACTACGTGCTGCAGATCAATAATCTCTATACATTGTCATATTATTCTTTCCTACATAAGCGCACTGTTATAACCACTTCAGTATTTGGCTCTCTGAAACTAAGAATGCTAAATCGATAACGTTCCAATTATTCTGAGATTATACCGTGGGCACTACAGTTGTTGACAAACTCCGACCCCAATAATACTTCATCATATTAAATGGTACAATATGACCAGTGGTTGTACAGCGTTTCTCATGTTCATGTGTCACGCCAACTATTACAGGCGATCACGTACTTTCACAACTTCCGGTCCCGGTGATATTTATCTATTTGTAGTTGACTTTCATCTATGTAATGTATGTTGTTAAATTGTCAAGATCCTCTGACTACGTCACTCATATATAGTTCAGTAACTTTTGGTATGTTCTCAAGATTTTTTTAACTGCCCCGCGCTGGTGTAATGGCTTCGGCGTTGTACTGGCGACCAGGTGTTCATGGTTCAAACCCAGGCGTCGGCGTTTGAAGAAATGTTTACGGCCGGAAATTTGACTGAATAGCCTGAACGGCTCCTGTGATAAACCCTCTGTGGATGGGAAGGAGCGAAGCTCCTGACCGGGTTGGAAGGAAAGTCCTCAGGTTCCCCAGCCTCGCAATGATATGTCATTGGGCCGAAGGGCTGAAAGCCCAAGTGCCGCTGGTTAAAAAAAAAAAAAAAAAAAAAAAACTGCCCCTACCTTAAAACATGCCCAGTAAAAATGAACTGCTCCGTTTTGTATGCGTGTTTTACCCAACTGAAATTTCCCTCTTGAATATCAATTAAAACAGCTGTTTTACCCGACAGAAACTTCCTATTTGATTACGAATTATATATAAAACAGGAGTTTTACCCGACAAAAATTTCCTACACGACTATCAATTAAAACAGCTGTTTTACCCAACATAAATTTCCTACTTGAATATCAATTAAAACAGCTGTTTTGCCCGACATAAATTTCACACATGATTATGAATTAAAACAGCTGTTTTACCCGACTGAAATTTCCTACTTGAATATCAATTAAAACAGCAGTTTTACCCGACAGAAATTTCCTACATGATTATGAATTAAAAACTGTTGTTGTACACGACATACATTTTCTATCTGATTATCAATTAAAACAGCTGATTCACCCGACAGAAATTTCTACATGATTATGAATGAAAACAGCAGTTTTACCAAACAGAAATGTCCTACTTGATTATCAATTAAAATAGCTGTTTTACGCGACATAAATTCCATACATGAATCTGTTTTTTTTTTAAATTTTACTCCTAAGCATGTCGCTATTAATGTCCTTATAATATGAATACCAGTGTATGTGTCTTTAACTTCGATAATCCTGTATTGTATCTCATCAATGTCTCGGTTCATTTAACGTTTCGCTCTTACTATTTTGTGTGGTTCACAGACTTGCTGTGCGGGTCTTCGCATTCGACGAATCAGTGTTTCTTTTGCAAAGCCGTCAATATGTAATATATCACCAGGTATATCTGTTGTTGTAGATATCATTGAAATGTTTTAACACTTGAAAATTTCCCAAATCTCTCAAAGCCTCAGTTTCTTCTGCTGTTATATTATCTGGAAGCGTACCAGTTTTCATGTACTGCATATCCGGCACCTTCTACGGATAGTATTATTAAGTGTGCAGCTAACGTACTGAACTTGAGAATGACTGGAGAAACAGACACCTATCTTCTACTCCATTTCACAAGAACAGTGTGGAATATCTGCCGTGCTTCAGAATATCGTCGGGTAACTTCTGATTCAACTCAAATGTGACCTTTAGAAAAATGCCCAGCATTAATTAAGTTTGGTCAGACGTGTAAGATACTTACTTACTTACAAGGTACTTAGTCGTTCCCCTTCTACCGTGAGGTGTAGAGGTTTGGAAGAGAGAGCGCCAGACTATCCTATCGGCTGTCTTCCTCCTGGCCTGGTTCCATTCTAGTCCTCGGTCCTTCAAAGATTGTCTAATGTTGTCCTCCCAGCGGACTCTGGGTCGTCCTCGGGGTCTGGATCCTTGGCTCTTTGTTTCCCATGCTTGTCGTGGTTTCCGATCTTCTCCCATTCTGCAGACATGGCCAAACCATCTTCGTTGGGACTGTTCTACTTGGGTCTGCAGGGGGTAGGATTTAAGGCCTTGACGTATCGTCTGGTTGCGTACCATGTCTCTTCTTGTTACTTCAACCACCTTCCTCAGATACCTCATTTCTGAGGTTTGAATCTGGCTTTTATGGGTTGTAGTTATTGCCCATGACTCGCATCCATATGTCAAGACTGGGACATAGGTGGAGCGGTATACAGCCATCTTCGTTTTCTTACCAACCTCTCTCTTGCTGAGGAATCCTCGATTTATGGCCTGAAAAAGTCTCCCAGCTGCTGCTTTTCGAGTGGCCAACTCTTCTTTGATGCCTCCCTTACGGTCTATAATAGCTCCGAGGTATTTAAAGTGGTCGACCTGCTCTAGGACCTGTTCTCCCAGCTTAATCTAATGTCTTCTTTGTTCTCGTGATATCACCATGGATTTTGTTTTAGAGCAGCTTATGACCATCCCTCTCTTCTCCAGCTCTTCCTTCCAGACTTGCAGGTTGGATTGGAGATGTGCCTCTGATTCAGCAATCAGGGCAACATCATCAGCAAATGCCAGCTCCGAAATATAGACCTGTCTCATCTTCCAGTACCCCACTGAATAATTTCTTGTTCTCTCCTTACATGCCTTGATGACATCGTCCATAAGGAGTATGAAGAGGTAAGGTGATAGGATATCACCTTGTCTTACACCAGTGGTGGTCCTGAACTCTTCTGACTTATGGTTTGCTGTCCTCACATAATTTCTGCAAGACTTGTAGAAGCTCTGTATAGCATGAATCAGAGGTGCTGGAATATTCTTCCTTGCCAAACAGTCCCAAAGTTTGCTCCAGGGGACACTGTCAAACGCCTTTTCCAGATCTATGAAACAAAGATGCATCTCACTCTTAAACTCAAGGGCCTTTTCACTCAGCTGTCTGAGTGTGAAGATTAGGTCTTGAGTACCTCGGTTTGCTCGGAATCCGCACTGGACCTCATCCAATTGTGGCTCAGCTAGGCGTCAGAGTCTCTGCTCTAGGATTCTAGAGTAGATTTTACCAGGGACACTGAGAAGGGATATGCCTCTATGGTTTCCACACTGTCGATTGTCACCCTTTTTGATAATTGGTGTTATGATGGCAATCTCCCAATCCTTTGGTATGGTCTTGTTGTACCACGCTGCCTGTAAAACCCTTAAGAGTAATAGGTTGCCTGATGCTCCCATGAACTTAACCATTTCTGGTGTTATACCATCATGCCCTGCTGCTTTGCCCATCTTGATTTTCTCCAGTGCTGCCTTCAGTTCTTCCATCTTTATGTCATCTTCACCATCATTGGTTTTCTCTTCTGTGCTAGTGTTTATCATTTCTGATGCTTCACCATGCTCACCATCCAGGAGTTCTGAGAAATATTCTTTCCATCTTTCCATTACTTCCTTCGGGGCAGTAAGCAATTTGCCTTGCTTGTCCTTTATAAATTTGAGAGGGCCTTGTTTTTCCTTCCTCATGTTCTTTAGGGTCTTATAGAACAATTTCTGGTTTTCTTGTGCATCTTTTTCTAGCTTTTCTCCAAATTCTTCCCAGGACTTCTGTTTTGCTGCTAGCACTTTGTTCTTTGCTTCTGTTCTGAGTGTCACATATTCTCTATATTTTTCCATTTGTCCTGTTGTGTTTTTAGCTCCTAAGTATTGTTTCCATGCCATTTTCTTCTCTCTTATTTTCTCTTTGACTTCCTCTGTCCACCAAGGTGTCCTCTTTCTCTTGTTCCCAAGTCGGACTTCACCGCATGCTTCTGCAGCAGCTGTCTTTATGATATCCTTGAATTTAATCCAGAGGGTTTCCAAGTCATCAGGTCGTTCTTCTGTGTTGCTCACCGCTGCAGCAATAAGCCCCTGATATCTGGTCTTAATTTCTGGCTCTCTCAGCTTGTAGGTCCTAATGCTCATTTCTCCGGCTCGTTTACTTGGTTTCTTGCGTTCTTCTGATTGTTAGCAGGTAGTGATCACTTCCAATCTCTGGCCCCCTCCAGACTCTAGCATCTCGGACATATTTGAATGAGCTTCTCCGAACAATGGCATAGTCGATCTGATTGATTTTGGGCCACAATGCAACCAACGCCCCCTTCAGCACTTTCAGATATGGGTACACCACTGTAGAGCAGCGTGTTGCCATCGAGATCCATGACTCCTTGTCCTTTGTTCTTTGTTTCCGTTATAGCCAGGATTTCTAGTTTTGCTTTCCTCATCTCTTCCACCAGCTCCTCTTCCTTCCCATTTATACTTCTTGTGTTCCAAGTTCCAAAAGTTGTAGTCCGTAGTCCGTTCCAGTTTGTCTCCTTTAGAATCAGTCCAGTTTTCTCTCTTGTATTGCTCGTAATCGTGATTTAAAGCAAACAGGTGATTGGCCTGTTGTGCGTGTAAGATACTACAGCATGCAATAAACACAGCAACAGTGGCAACAACGACATTACTATCTGTGTATTTGCAGCTGGTGAAAGTATCATCAAGATAGAACACTCGAAAATACCTTAATAATGTACAATTGTTTTCCATCAAACCCACAATGATGAAATTGACCGAAACATGTCAAATTCTTGTGGCAGATCTTGCTAATAAATACGTTAACGTTTACAACAATAACGGTGATAATTAAAAAAATATATAATAATATATAGCTTATAACAAAAGAACGAAAGAAAAAAGAAAGAGAAAGAGAGAGAGAGAGAGAGAGAGAGAGAGAGAGAGAGAGAGAGAGAGAGAGAGAGAGAGAGAGAGGGAGGGAGGGAGGGAGGGAGGACGGCTATATCAGGTTAACCAAAAAAAAATGATGAAATCAGTAATGTACAAACATCTAGCAGACCTGTTAAATTACAGCAGCGTCAATTCAAGCAACATAAACCTGCCAGTTGTTACAACTTTCTAAACACAGTCTGGTGCTGGTTTAGTCTTCAACCCTGTTAGGACATCGCGTCATTGTATTCGTCTCAACGATAGACCTTTAATGTAAGTTGTACTTTGTACATGTTTTCTGAATGCTTCAATCCGGAGATGTAATAATTAGAGTGGCCTTAGGAATCAATAACAAAGCTATGCCTGGACATTTTCACAAAACGTCACGCATACATTAGTAGATAATTTATGCCTTCATTCTTAAATCACAGTCAACAAATTCACAGATAACAGTGTAGTCTCTAGCTCAGTGTTTCTCAACCTCTTTGTGTTCACGGCACACTTTTCACTTTTCTAAAAATTTGCGGCACGCCTATCTGACACCGCGCCTAAATAAAAAAGTACAGTAATGTATAATAAATTGAATACACTAATCTGTGGGTACTTGAGAATAAAGAAAATTCTCAATTCAATTTTTTTGTAATTGTTTAAAATAATTAGAACATATTTTTGACAAACAAAACAAAAAATGTTTTTTATACAAACCTGATGGCCCTAATGCGATACGGGCCTGATGTTTTCGAGTAATTTCTTGGATATTATGGCTTATTTTAGATAAGCAAACTCTTATTTTATCTTCAACACAGAGAAGTCTTTTCCGTTTTTTTTTTTTTTTTTTTTGTTTTTTTTTTTGGTGTGTGCATTTACTATAAATACTAGCCATGCAATCATTGTTACTATTTTCTTTGACACGTTTTATTGTAACAAATCTATCCATGTCAGTTAGGGTATCTACTTTTAATAAAGTGTTGAGCCGCGCTGGTGTAATGGCTACGGCGTTGTACTGGCGACCAAATTTTCATGGTTCAAACCCGGGCGTCAGCGTTTGAAGGAATGTTTACGACCGGAAATTTGACTGAATAACCTGAACGGCTCCTGCACATAAATCCCGTGTGGATGGGAAGGAGCGAAGCTCCTGACCAGGTTGGAAGGAAAGTCCACAGACCCCCCAGCCTCGTAATGACATGTCAATGGGGCAAAAGAGCTGGAAAGCTCGAATGCCGCTGGTTAGAGGGAGAAAAAAAAAGTGTTAAAACGGCAAATCGAATGTACTAAATATTTTACAGTTTTAAAAATCAAATACAAGCAGGAAACAACACGAGGATCTGTGTGTTAATTATAAAATGATACAATACGAATTGTACGCGCATGCGCAAATTCTCAATTTCCTCTACCTTACCGCTCTTTCTGATATGAAATTTAATTAGGTCCAAGTGGAGGTACTATGCTACGTCCATGGCAATTGAACGTTGTTTATGTGCCTCTTGCGTTTTTTGTAATATCATGAAATTTTGAAGTATATCTATTTTTGTTCAAAGCTTGTTAATATCAACAATTATTTTTGAATGAATTCAAGCTGTTAGATCAGTTTTATATTACATGATCACTAAAAACATACTTCATGTTGAAAATTTACAAAATTGTTGAGCCACACTTTGATAGGCGCGGCGGCACACTAGTGTGCCGCGGCACACCGCTTGAGAAACACTGCTCTAGCTCCATGTAGTTCGGGGGAATCTCTGAGGGGGCAAAGAAAGAAAGGAACACTGCTCACTCAGGTATATCGTATGAGGCGACTAATATGAGGTTGTGGATGTGGCTGGAAACCTCATCATGTAAATCAAATTGCTACAGAAACTACGGCTGTAAAAGCACATGGATGCCTTGGCGCAGGATTCCTGCAATTATAGCTCTATGCTCCACGAGCAGCGAAAAGGGAAATGATGATGATGTTTATAAATTGCTGTGCATTCTTAACATCAACAAACCATGCTGCGTACATATTCATCTTTGATGAATGAACTTTATTTGTCAGATATTATGCTCAACTTCCTGTGTTGTTTTACACTTTAACAAATTAATTTGTTTTCCTCAACAACACTTTACGTTTAGTTCCTTGTATGCGCTTGTGTTTTTATTACCCACTTCATGTTTAGCTTATTGTACAAACATAAATTATTTGGTGTCTTGTGTAGATAAATGAAGCCAAGTAACGTTGGGTGTGGTTAGTACTTAGATTACGAGACCGCCCGCCGTTGACACTTTTTGCGCGAGTAGTCCCCAGGGTCTCTGAGGAACAAAGAAGGAACAAGACAACTTCTCCCTCAGGCAGGGAGGGGAGAATATATGGTCATCATGTCTGTCGCAAAGTGATTTGGCTTTTGTCAAATGACAAAGTTATAGGTGCGATAGCTCCCCTAGGCCCTCCATGGTAATGGCTCGTATGTATGAAGGCCTACATAGGACACCAAGAGTGAATGAGAGAATGCGAATTCTTACTGAGAGTAAGAAGGTTTCAGAAGGTATTCTGATCTCCAGCGACAGCTTCACTCCGGGATCCCAAAAGATACAAGAGCCCTCATTTCCGGTTTAGCCGGAATAAACAATGATACACTTAAACACCAAAAGCACAAAAGATATAAACAAGTAATAAACTAAAATGTAAATTTATTTACCTATATATAATTGTATATCACAACAGATAATAAATAATAGTGCAAGATGATGCAGTTAAAAAAAAAGTTTAAAAAATGATTTAGGCTTAATTAATAAACAACTTAGTTACTCTTAAACTTGAGACTGGACTGGAGATAAATATGATGAAAAGTCTTCAGTCCCACAAATAATTACTCTACACTCGGCACAAATTCTACTTGCTGGCTGTAGCAAAGTTTGATTTGCTGGGGAGGTTATGATGGTATAATAAAAGAATAAAATCCGTGTCTGTATTAACCGTGTGAGGTCAAGCACATGAAGGCCCCTGACTCTATAAATGATGATGATGAATTATGTGCAGGGAACCTAACGCTACCTCCATAGATCTCACACGGTCACTATTTTGGCTCTAGTGTCTGGTGTATGATGTACCTAGTGTCTAGGGGAGAAATGAAATGATGGTACACAACACAAAAACACTTTAATTTTCTATGAGGAAGTGAATAAAACCCAGTGGTTAAGTTTTTCTTTAAAATGAATGTTTTTTCTGTACAATTTAATCTGCCTGTCCAGCCATATCTTTTGGACAGGTCTTTGAAAATGAGGACAAGATAGTTTACAGAAAAGATCAACTAAAAATGTGTGGACAATTTGCCCAATAACTATAAAGTCAATATATATCTTTCCTGTGGGAATGTTCACAGCTTACACTTTATTCATCTAAGAGGGAGAGTCACTGTGTATGAGGGGCTGTAGTTTCATCACACCCCATAAACTTCCTGAGTATGATTTGAAATACCAGTGTTTACTAAACGAAAGTGTCAGATATACCCAGATGCTTAACACATCACCTGGGATTCCTTGTAGAATGATAATACAGTATGAAGTTGCAGAAAATCTCGATCTCTCAAAATGCCCAAGCTCCTCCCGTTATCTTTTGACAGCATAAACGAATGGTAGGAGACTTGATGGCTTTATTCTCACTCAGCAGGTTTCCTGTTACCGGCTGGCAACCGGAAATAAAACCTCTGCAACAAAAGGACACCCTGGCCTTTTATATCTGATCACTTATTATATTTATTATTTTCCTATGGTGATATGGGGTCAGCCTCGCGTGCATTACAGGTGCACTCGCCCCTAATTTTAAATGACTCACACCTTGCTGTGACCACACCTCAGGTCCCTATGGCAGATACGCCACTGTACGTTTACATAGTTTTCCTCAATAAAATAATGTGGAGTAACCACATTTCCTTTGGTATGATTTTCTCTTTTCTTTTTTAAAAATAAATGCTTCAGGCATGTTAAACCGTGTTCGTGGAACACAGAGGCTTACTAACATATTCTAATGCAATAATTATTAAAACACAATCATGACAACATACATCAGTTAGATACAGTTCAATGTGAGGACTCAACAATGTCTGCTCCCGGCACGTCCTTCACTTTTCCCAATAGCAGTATCTAACTTTGGCAGTGGGATTAAACATATTAAATTCATAAAGCATTCTTACCACAAATTTCAAGAAATATAAACAAATGACGCTGACTTGCAAAGAAGTGGCCTCAGTTTCTTCTGCACTGTCCAGACTGTGAATACTTCTTTATTTAATTTTAAAATTAACACAGCTGATCACAGCGTATTTGAATGAAAAGTTTTGTTCAACTGGCAATGAATAGTGAAAGCCTTTTGCTAATATTTATTAGCACTGGCCAATCGAAAGCTTGCGACTACCAGAATTCAAATGTAGTTTTTGAAAAACAAAAATAATTCCAAACAAAATCTGCGTCTGGTAGTCGATTGGCCAGCCTGCTTTAGTTATGCCAATATAAAAAGATGTTTCGTTTTGGATTACATTTTCCTACCGCTCCCCTTTCCCTCCTATACTCTTTTTTTTAAAGCTGGCGTCCCCACTAACGTTATGAAAAAAAAAACAAGCAGGAACAACAGTCTGTCTGGTCGCGCGTCCATAGACATTTAGTATTTTCTCAATAACTTGGCTAATACTTGGACTACCATATCATTTAAAACATATTCTTGCTCAGTGGACTCTAAGCTATACTACCATATAATTTTTATGGTCAGTTTCATTATGGTTTAGATTTTCAATTTTGTCACTGTCAATCGTCAAATAACAATTTTACACAAGACGGCCATTCCTCCCCTTCCCCCCCCCCTTTTTTCATCTCTCGCTAGCATGTATTTTCAAATAACTACTTGTTTTAGTGACGTCAGTAATACTACCGCGAGGAGGAAATAAAATTGCCTGCGTGTTTGCCTCTGTTGGCTTTGCCGCAGCGTGTATATATGCATGGCATAATGTGTCAAGCGAAGCGGGGTTTTGAGCGGCGGGTATTTGAATAGCCGTTAAATATTTGTATTGTCTCGTGTTACACTACCAAAAAATGTAAGGATTACTACTTATTACCAGCGTTAAAGTTAAATATTACGTTAATTCAGACAGTAGTTTGGCGGCACACTTCCGCAAAATCGTTAATTATAAGTCTTGCCGCAGTCTCTATCAGATCGGGCAAAAATGTTAAAAATGTACGTCACAAGGAAAGCGAGTAGGTTTAAACGGCGGGGTCGGTTCTAAGCCTTTCCATGGCACAAAATTCAGCGCAATGCTGGCGAGTGAGAGTATCACCGTCAGACACAATAGGGCGGGTTTATTTATTATCATTTTATGACTAAAATCTTACTGAAATGAGCTATTATTCTCGCAGATTTTACTACACTGGAGAACAAATAAGATATCCACGTCATGACACTATCATCTTTGGGTAACTACACTTGAAAAGAATACTGGATATCAAGACTATCTGGCCATTGATGGTTGACTGGGCCAATGATACTCTGGTTTTAATGAATGGCTTTGTTGCGCCTCCGTACTATCTGGCTAGTGTTCGGAATACAGTTGGGTAATTAAACTGACTGCCAGTGATATGGTGAAAAACTGAGATGTCTTTGGAGCCACCAAGATTTTTGGGACACCCTGTGACATACGTGGATGCACAGTGGTCTGGATTACAAGCTATCTATCGAGATTAGTAGGGAAACCCTTTCTCTCTCTCTCTCTCTCTCTCTCTCTCTCTCTCTCTCTCTCTCTCTCTCTCTCTCTCTCCGTTGACGACAGTAGTTCTCCCCTATGCAGAAGCTATCAGTCCCGATGCCTGTCAGATATTACACAAAAAACATTCGTAAGCCCTAGCCTAACATGTAGTTATTTTTAGTGACTATATTAGTAGTGTTATGACACTGTACATCAGCGAGTAGTTAGCACGTTGAGCTGATATGACATGACTACAAGTAATTACAGTATATCTATGATACAATCAATGATAGTGTAATATGGATATCTTGTTATCATAGCATGTCATTATAGTAATCAGTACATTTTCATTGGTATGATCAGTTACATTTTTAACACGTTGTCTTTGTACAAATACGTACAAATGTATATGCCAGTTGGCTAAAAAGTCAACTACGGCAAAAAATGAAACAGATACAGTCTGACATTGCGAATCTTCACAGTAATTCAGATTATGAGAAGAAAAATGTATGTCCTGATTATTATTAAACAATGATTACTCAGAGTATAAACGTCTTGATACTTTGAATAATAGAAAAGAATTTATCAAAACATTATTTATTATTTATCCTTTAAAGTTTATGATTTGTCTAGTTATTTTTTACTGTACAGACCTGTCCCGAATGGCGAGAAAACTCTTGCTGAAGATTAGTTTGTTACAGCGATTTCTTCTAGAGTCTCTCTGTGCAGAATTTCGTGTCGCTCTCTTTCGTTCCTTCAGGACGTATGCGAAAATGATTGGAAATTTACCGGTTTATATGCTATGACATCGGACTACGAACAATTTGGAAAATAAGTTTTGCCAGTATATTATTATCATCCAATTGTAGGAGTTAAAATAGCGAACGTTTCATAACTGCAGTACTAGTTCATTTTTAAATTCGCCTACATTTTGTGTTACCTACCAATTCAAAAATATTTATGTTGCACGCAGCACTCTAGAGACGCAAAAATGTTGGCATCACGCGCCGCGTTGCATTTCAAATCTAACAATATTGCAGTCCGTTTTTGAAAAAAAGGAGGGGGAGAGGGACGAAAATCCCCCCCCCCTCCCCCCGCAATTATTTGATGCAATTTGTGTAACACAATTTATCAAATAGGAACGATTCTAATATTATAAGCGAAAAGATCTTCACAACTTGCTGCCCGAGTGCTGTTTATTAATTATGTTGCTGAAATAATTGACTGCCACAATGTATCTTCTCTCTTTCTCATCCTCTGTTTCATTTTCCTTCAATCTTTCCTGTTGTCACAATATATTCCAGCTTTCCTCTTCGCATCTTCTTCTTGTTCTTTGATCCTTAGCCGTTGATTAGCAAAGCGACCAGTGGCCATCACGCCTGGTGGCGTCTTGTAGGGCAGCAACAAACTGCTTCTACTCCACTCGGTCGGCGGCCATCCGTCGCGCAATGCCCCATTTTTTTTTTCCTCGCATGAGGTCGCATATTTTTTCCTCGCATGAGGTCGCATTTAACTCGCATGAGTCGCATTGGAACACGCCCAACATAAACGCATGTCCCAACACAAAAAGACCCAATGACAAACAAGTGTCACTGTAATGATCCTCTGTGTTTTCACACAAAAGATCTAATGACACATAAGTGTCACTGTACTGATCTCTTGTGCCGGGCACATGGTTACATTAGGGCGCACCCCTGGCCGGCGATGGTACCCGGCCAAAAGACTCGGAGAACTTTCCCTAGGTAGACTGTGTGGAAAGAGGAAAATTTCGACATTTCCCTCTGTCATCTCCAGCACCCCGCACCACAGTAAGCACACAGCTCCCATATAATCTTAATTTGGCGTTCGTGCTGCACTGAAAGGTCCCCAAATGCTGCCCAGACCAGCAAATGCTGCTCTCGCTCTACCCATTCGGCTGCCGATGTCCCCGCCCGCTCAACCGTCTGGTGTTACTATGCATCCTAGGTATGCAAATATGTCTGTCCGCCCCAGCCGCCGGTTCCCAACTGTCGTGGGTCAAGAATTGTCCACACCGAGTGTCATGACCCTTGTCCTCCCTGAAATGACGCTCAGAACCACCCGCTGGCTATACCCACTCAGTCTATCAGTGTCCTCCGGATGTGCCGATGTGAATGCGCGAGCAGTGCAACTAGTACCCTAGATTTCTATAGAGAGTTACGCCAACTAAAATTTGGCCGCCATTTTCGGCCGTACCCGTATTGCAGGAAAATTGACCTGATCATGAGTGTCGGACCCAATTTGCATTTTCGTTTATGTTAGCTAATAATTTGAAATAAAATTAGATGCAAATACAGTAGCACATATTTGTACTATTATTTGTATTTCAAGTAACAAAACAAAAAGAAGAAAACTAGTTTACTTACCGGTTTATTGAAAAGAATCAGTAGCGTGGATTTTTAACACATACTCCGTTGAATTTTATATTCCGTTAGAATTCCACTATTTAGCAACAAATATTCCGTTAGAGTTGCAACACTCAGCAAAACATACTCCCTTCGAATTGAACTATTTACCTAGTTTGAAATGTGGAAACTGGTGAATGACTGTTGTAGACACTGACAGTTTTACTAGATCCAGATGATCACACCAGTTTATGTTTTCATTTAAAATGCGACTATGTACAGATAGTTTTAACAAAATCTAATTACATATTTTGGACCAGAGATTTCCTGCAATGGCTTTTACTGCTCATTGATGCTCGAGCTTGCTGTTTAAGACCATTGTTTTTATTTCTGCAGTAAATGTGAATTCTGACACTTATATACTTTGCTAATAGCTTTTGTTTAATATCATGGCAGTTGCTCAGTGTGCGTTCAGCTGTCTCCTGTAATGCTATATCTAAAAGTAAAGTTGCAATGTTTTTCATGGTTGCAAATCTATGCACATGCTGATGGATCAGTTGTTCAGTTCTTAACATCACATTTACTACTGTGTCACTTGCATAAACAAGTGAGCCTGGAATGTACTCTTTATGTTCTGTTAGTCATGCAATGTCAGTAATTGTTGCACATTGAGGGGCAGTGACAGCTGCAATGCAGATATGACAGGCAGTATGTTGCTTTAATACACTGTTCACACAGTAGCCACTTAAATAATGAATTACATGGACCTCAGCTGTGCTTTCTATTTCTATTTCTATGTCTGACAAATCAACATGCTGCTCGGTGCGTGTAACTGTTGTTGTATTCATATCAGTACAATCAAGCAAAAAGTCATTATCATCTTCGTCGTAACCACTTCCACGTGTAGTCTTGAGGAATTGTGACAAGCAGATAGTTCTCAATCTATGTTTGAATTCAAAAGGTGTTGGCACTGCATTATGTAATCACATGGAGCTGAAAAAAATTCTCCAGGCAGTCTTGACTCACACGTGATGTCAGCAAGAAACTGCAAGATCAAGCACAGATGTGGTGGACAAAAGGATGCCTGTCTGAAATGGTTTCCATGCTCCCTGCTGTCCAATTGAAAGCGTTGTAAACATTCGAATCACAAGTCGTAACATTTCAACAGCATTTGCATACCTATCTGGAAACTGCTTAGTTAGAGCCATGACACGATTGCGACTTGACATTAAATCAAACCATTTAGATATCACTTCAATGAACCGAGCAGTTGTCTGATTATTCACAGGTCTGCCCTCCTTTTCTACCATGTAGTGGATCCCTGCACTGACAGATATACTGAAAAAGTGAAGTGCCTGTGACACCTTCATTTTATCAAAATGTCCAGGGCAGAGTATGTCATCAGTAAGGTGTGGAGCTAGTTTCAGGGTACTGTTCCTTTGTAAGTCAGCCAGTTCCCTAACAGGCAGTATATTTGCAATGTTAGAAGGCACATTTAACAATACACACATCTCCTCAGATAATCTGAAATCATGGCCAGAGATAAATGCAGACTTAACATTTTTGATCAAATGAGGTGTGTCAGCTAGGAAATATAGCCACTTATTTGGTTGCTCTGGATGTGCAATTTTGTTCACAATTTTGTTTCTGGAAGCACAAACACCAAAGCTGGCCCACATTGCTCTGTTTGCACTTCCCATGTCACTTGTGACAGTTACCACATGCAGACCAATTGCAGCAGCTTTATGTATTATTTCCAGAATAATGGGTTTGTAAACATGGCCTTTAGTTGACCTTCCTGAGTTAAAAAAAAAGCAACAATTTGCTTCCATCTGCTGGATAGTCCACTTAGCATGAATACTAGTGCATTTGTCGCAATGCCCTTATGTTCAGGTACAGTGACATGACCAAGAATTTCTCCTATTTTTGCATCATATTCAATAGCAGATTTAATTGACATTTCATCTAATGTCAAGCAGCACAGCCGTTCTACTCCTAACATGTTTACAACCTTTAATTTCATGTAATCAAACATCTCATTGAGTATTCCCCCAGAAATATGAATGTGCTGTATTCGGCGCTGAAGTGTACGTATAGCAGGCAGTGGGTAATGCTGTTTCAATAACATATTATAGCCTGTTGCGCCACAAGCAAATCGAATTTGCAATGCTTTCTTTACAGTCTTACTGCCCCATTTTACTCCTCTTGAAGACCTACAATTAAGGACCCGGATCTGATCCTCAGATAGCATGTTTAATATTTTATCTGTCTGGCATGACAATTTTTTCTTCATTCTATTGTTCTGCCTTTTCTCTGTAGCTAAACTTGCTGCAAGTTTACTGATTTTTTTTCGAAGTGTCTTAATCAATGTTTCCTTAGCAACACAGCCGGCACAGTTATCTGTAATGACTTCTGTTTGCATGCTATTTTCTGAAGCTGAAGAGTCCGTGTAGTTGTCACTCACACTATCTGTTCCTACATTGTCTTCAATGGAACTGCCAGTTGCTGAATTTTTCTTCTTGTTGTAAGTGCGATCATGGTTTAGGCCTAGCGCTGCAGTGTGTCCTACAACAGCATCCCTTATCTTAGGTGATTTTCTGTGCTGACCAGGTGCACGGTGTAAAAATTTGGTAGGTACCGCATTCCATCTAAGTTTCTTCTTCCCATCCAGTCGCTTCAATTCAAAATCAGTGGACTCAAAGTGTTGTTCACACAGCCTTGCATTAATAGAAGCTTTCCAATGTTTTCTACTCACTTTGCATTCCCAGATCGATCGAAGTTTCTTGTCTGCTGGAAACGAGAACAATCTGTATCCTTTGCTAGAGCTATTGCTACAGCCAAAAGCTGAACAACTAGGCATCTTACTCGATACTTACTCTCGCTACTAACCCTGGTATTGTCAACCAAAAATGGCGTCCACGTCGTTCAGCCTCGTTTTCGATTCTGACTTAGTTGACATAACTCTTACAGAAATCTACGGCACTAAGTGCAACGTCATCCGCATACTCCAGATCCTCCAGCACAGAAAACGCCGTCCATCCCACTACTCCACACTACCGAGTCCACGACTGTCAAAAGCAAAGTGGCCGACAAGGGGCATCCCCTTCGCACTCCCGCCCTCGCCCCAAATGTCAGTGCCTAACACCACATGCAAAGCCAGCACAGAGGCCCTCCACGATTGAAACAATGCAGCCGGGAACTCCACAAGCCCACAGCATCCTCCGTATGCCGTCCATGAGCACGCTGTAAAAAGGCTTTTTATAATCAACAAAGGTTATGCATAGCTGTTTCTGCCACCCCGAGCACCACTCTACAATGCTCCCGATAGTGAACACATGATCGGCACATCTCCGGCCTGCCCCTTCCCCAGCCTGTGGTCCACCGCTTTTGAAACTCTGGATAACCATCCTGCCCAGTATTTCGCTGGGAACCGAGAGGAGAGCAACTTCTCTCCAGCCGTAGCAGTCCGCAAGGTCTCTCCCCGCAATCCGACAACCATTCCACTCCACCAGTGCTGTCTCTGCACTCCAGACCCGTGCAAACAGTAGTTCCAATTGTTCCGCCGCAAACACAGGGTCTGCCCCACACAACTCATCATTTAAAGTGTCGCGACCAGGAGCCCCTCCACTCCTCAACCCCCCTATGATCTCTTCCCCCCCCCCCGCAGAATGCCCACACCTATGCCCAGATCACCAGTTGACAAGATCCCTATGGTGTTGCCTGCCCCACTGTAGTGTATGGAATGTCAACTTGACCTACGCAGTGTTGTGTAGACATGGATGGAGTGTATAATGTGCGAATGATGATAAGGGTTCGTGTTGTTGACAAATGTTCTCTTCTCACACTCATGTATGACCGGAAGTCATCGACACCAACGACTGTGTACCTTTTCTAAAGTTTAATTGGACGTACACACTCGACAGCACAGATAGTGACAAATCACAGGTTGCCATAATACATCATAGTACAGTGGACAAATGGTCTTGCAATGTTACATGGGCACTCATGTAGAATAATGGTATAATGGACTGTCAATAGCCAAGCACTCAGTATCGCCCATACATATATCATCTGACGTCACTGACTGAGCCGTCAGCTTGTAAACAATATTTCAGATGACTTCTAAACCTAATCTCGTTTAGCAACGATTCTTCAACATAATGTTCAGCACATATTTTTCCATATAATAATATTGAACCGCTAACAATGGGTTCTCATGTGTAGCAGTGATCTCTGGACTGATCAAGCGATAATACGGGCATCCCTTTTCTCTTCTTGAAAGTCCTACATGTTTTGGTTCCAAGATGGCTCCACTCGTGAACTGTCACTCACGTTTGAATACAGATAATGAATCTGTTCTAAAGTTAGTCATTCATACAACATTTCGTTGCTCTGTAGATTTGGTCATGAACAATAGACTGCATTCTACAGAATATAGTGCTGCTAGGAATCGAAGTCGTTTTTCATCGAGTCAAATATATTCTCTTAAACATTCAAATCGTAATTATCGACAATGGTGGCTTCGATCGAGAGTTCATAAGAGTATCTTTGATTACCTTGGTAGAGGGAATATGAAACTGCCATTCCTTGGCAAGATGAATAAACACTGGGGTAAAGCATACACGATAGGTCTAGACGACTATCACTTTCCCCAAAACCACTGAGATCACTTTTTCAAGGCATCAAGCCGACATAGCAAAACACACACATTCCCTATCAGGACGAAGCCAAATCACACCACTCAAGCGACACATCCGCCGAATAGCCTTTGACCTCTCTAGAGACAACAGAACATATAGTTCGACTTAGATATGTAAAGATATACAGATATAAGACAGACTTGTCCTACTCAGACAAACAATACACATAAATTCAGGCCATAGATATTCTGAAGCAAGAACAATCTATTATTACCCAAACAACGAATAAATCGCAGTAAAAATGTATTTATCCGCGGAGTTCAAGGGAAGTAACTCAATAATGACTTTCCCTTAAGCACTAAAAAATTACCTATGTATAATATTGTAAGATATCAAAGACTGCACGTAACAGTCTTACCACACCTCCCGGGAAAAAAAAAAAATGGAACATTTTTTTTTTTTTTTGAAATACATCTAGGAGCAACGTACAATAGGCTCACAACGCATGAATAATGCGCAGATGAAAATATCAGGAATACCTATAACGCCTAATATGAGGCTAAGTCGACTTATGGAGCGACTGGTGAGAATGTGTCTCATAAACTGAGAGAAATTATTTCTCTACAAGTATATTTTTCCAGGAAGGTGTCATCAAAGTATAATACAATTCTGGCAATTACACAATGCCTAAAAAATTCATATCATCACTACGTATTAGATATCTTAAATTTATGATTTATGAAGTAAAAATCATCAAAGCACAGCGGTGAATAAACATACATGAACCGCTATGTAGTGATACAATCATTATATTATTAAATTACAAATGTGTATCTATCATGATATAGAAAAGGAACTACTATAGAACTAGACATATCAAGAAGTCTAAGCCCTAATAGTTATGTGGAATCATGTGGGCATCTTGACAGAATGTCTGCCATCACATTATCTGATCCCCGAATAGCTCGCACAGAGAAATGAAAAGGTTGAAGAGCAATTGCATATCGAGTAGACCTCGAGCTCTTCAAATTCTTACTCTGTATAGCAGTAAGAGCTTTTTGGTCTGTTTCTACTATGAAATGTGCGCCTAGAAGGAATCTCTGTAGTTTGAGGATCGACCAAACCATAGCTAATAGCTCACGGTCTAAAACCGAATAATTCCTTTCTGCCGCATTAAGTTTTCTGGAAATATACATTACAGGATGCAGAGTTCCAGAGTACTCTTGCATTAGTGCCGCTCCAATCCCAGTGGATGAAGCGTCACTACGAAGAACGAATGTCTTATCTTTAGTGGGTAGCACTAAAATAGGTGGTGTTGAAAACAGTGTTTTAATCTTATCCAGAGAGCATTGGCATTCCTGAGACCAGTGGACCACATTAGGCGAACCTTTCTTTAGAAGTGTTGAGAGAGGTGCCATGATAGAGGATAGATTCTGAATGAATCTGCCATAAAATTGAATAAGACCTAACAGACTTCTCACCTGTTTTTTAGTCTTAGGGATTGAGATGTTAAGTATCTTACTAGTATTATGGTCCTCTGTCTTTAGGAAACCATGACCAACTCGGTGGCCTAGGAAAGAAATTTCGCTAAAACCAATATAGGCTTTAGAGGGTTTCGCTGTCAGGTTGTGCTCACGCAAAGTAGACAGCAATTCATCTAACCCTGAATAGTGATCTTCCCAAGTATCGCTGAAAAGACAGATGTCGTCTAGATATGCAATGACATCTGACCGATAAGATAGGATTCGGCGCATCATGCGTACGAACGTAGCTGGTGCGTTCATAAGACCGAAAGGCATAAAATTCCATTGGAACAAACCTCTAGGTGTTGAAAAAGCCGTGAGAGGTTTGGCGCGTTCAGATAAAGGAACTTGCCAATATCCCTTAGACAAATCAAGTTTAGTGAAAAAATGAGATTTGGAGAGTCGAGTAAGTAGCTCTTCCAGTAAAGGCATAGGTTCGGCATCGAACTTCGTTACTTGATTCAATTTTCGATAGTCAACGCAAAGACGTATGTTATTGTCTTTTTTTACGCACAATAACCATCGGCGAAGAATACGCAGAGGTGGATGGTTCGATTATTTTCAAATCTATCATCACATCCAACTCTTTCTCGACCTGTGCTTGGAAATGTATAGGTATAGGATAAGGTCTAACCCTAATAGGAGTATGGTCAGTTAGCACAATGTCATGTTGAATGACATTAGTTTGTCCAGGGATGTCAGTGAGTACATCCTGAAATGTTTGCAACATAGTTGAAACTTGTCGCTGTTCTCCTAGAGACAAATCAGGAGAGACAGTAACGTTCTTCCATGATTCACTGGAATGAAGTGGGATCATTGGAAGAGGAAGATTTACATCTGAAAAACTTGTTTCCTCATCCTGTATCACGGACAGTGATGAGTAATGACCATGTGGTACTGGAGAATTGTCCGTTGCTTGGAAAATGGGTTGCAAATAATCCGGACGTTCATGGAATTCAGTAAGCATATTGATGTGGAAGGTTTTATGCTTCCCATCAATATCGACAATATAGTCGACATCGGAAATTTTCGATATTATATCGTACGGACCTTTCCAAGAAATAAGCAATCTGTTTTCCCTACAAGGTAGTAATACAAATGCTTTGTCACCAGGACAAAGTTGTCGTAAGCATCTCTTCTTATTGGCAAATTGCCTTGCCTTCTGTTTCGCAAATTCAGAAGAAGAAGTTGCTAATTTGCATGCTTCGATAATCTTTTGTCTCAACGCGATGACATATTCGTAGGATGACTTTGTGTCATCGTCAATATTGTCAGATGTTATGAGATCGTGAAGCAACGACATAGGGCCACGCGGACGCGCGCCAAAGACGAGTTCAAAGGGAGAAAATCCCGTATGTTCATTGGGTACCTCTCTGTAAGCGAAGAGGGCCGCAGGTAAAACTCTGTCCCAGTCTTGAGGATGATCCTCAGTTATCTTCCCCAGTAAGTTTTTTAAGTGTTCTATTAAGGCGTTCGACCATACCATTAGACATTGGATGGTAGATACTACTTAAAGATCTATCTATCTGCAGGGTAGACATTACTTGAGACATGGTATCTGATATTAGTTGGGTGCCATGGTCTGACAATATCTCTCCGGGGAACCCCAGACGAGAAAATATAAGCCAAAGAGCATCTGCAATATCAGCAGTAGTAATGCTCTTCAGAGGAATAGCCTCTGGCCAACGTGTGCACATATCAACACACGTCAAGATAAACTGATGTCCTCTGGCAGACTTGATCTTAAATGGACCAATAATGTCTATGGCCATTTTTTGAAACGGCCGAATAGGAATGTCCGCCGCCTGAATGGGTGCAGCATGCCGTGGACCTTTGGATTTAACTTCCTGACATACTTTACAAGATCGACAATAAATCCGTATGTCCTTGTTTACCAATGGCCAAAGAAAGCCGCAAGGACTCTTGACTTAGTACGGGAAAAACCCATGTGTCCAGCACACTGAGAGTCGTGAGCGTGCTGCAAAATTTTAACTCTCAAATTCTTGGGAACCAGGATTTGAGAATGACTTGACGTAATGGAGTCTTGAACCATACGTACAAGTACGCCATTCTTCTTTGTAATCCACGATTTACGACTTGTGTCCTTATTCGGATCACCTTTAGTTGCAAGAATGAAGAATTTCTTCAGAGTGGGATCATCTTCTTGCTGTTTTATAAACGAGTCACGAGAAATTACCAAGGGATTATCTTGGTTATGCACTTCATTATCTTCAGTAGATGAAGTTTGAGGCACATTAAGAGCCTGAGCTCTAGTGACTACAGCGTTAGCAATCTGCATGTTTTGCCTTTCCCAAGTGGAAATTTGTTGCGGAGTGCATTCCTTGACTCCATGAATGCGACCGATGATGAGGTCAGCGATCGGATTCGGAAGAAGACATGCGTGTACATCTCCTGTAAAGAAAGGAGTAGCAATCCTAATGATAGCGGTAGAGTATTTCTCTAATGTGCCGCCAAATGTTACACATTTGACTACTTGTCCAGTGGCACGGGAAGGATCTACGAGTGACTGCCTAACACCAATTGTGGTGCATCCAGAATCAAATAGCACAGAGACTGGATTGTTATTCACTAAACCCTTATGTAAGACAAGAGACCCTCTTCCATCATGCGCGACTGATGCTGGAAGAGCAGGAAGAGGATGGCCACAGCTTAAAGTAGTCACTGTGGTTGGCTCAAATAACGTTTTGCATTGGGGGCACTGAGATGCTCTCCCAAAATCAAAAGCGGCACATGCCATATTACTAGCATCATTATTATCTTTACTCTGTTTATAGGCTTCATGGGACTCTTGTTGTGCAGAGTTTGCCTGAAAATGTGGTTTATGTCTTTTGTATTGAGATCTACCTCGGTTATTATCACCTCTGTAGTTATTGTTACCTCTATTGTAACCCCTATTTGGGTTTGAGTCATAGTACCCTTGGTTACCATTATCATATTCATTATAATGAGTATCTCTGTAATTATGATCTTGTTGACTCCAAGACGGATAACCCTGATAGTTTCTATAATTACTTCCTCTACGGAAATTCCTATAATTATGACCACCCCTGTGTCGAGAGCTATCAGGTCGTCTCCAGTTCTTTGAAGAAGAACCCTGAAATGATTGGTTACCTTGGTTTTGATAACTATTATGGTTACCTTTTTTATCAAATCTGTTTTGAGGTCCCTGAAATCTGTGTGAATAATTGGGATTGTATGGTGTTGCTGAAGCAACTGGCATACTCTCCTTAATCTTAGTGTTGCCAAAAGTCACGTCGGGGTGTGCAGTGACATATTGGGAACAATATTCTTCCATTTCTTTTAGAGATTTAGGTTTACGCTCATGTATAAATTCAAGGAAAGGTTTGTTCACACATGACATAATCTTATCTCTGAGCAACAAATCCATAAGTCCTTCATACGTTTTTTCTGTTTTGGAAAGCTCAATCCAACGATCAACTGTGAGACGTGCCTTTGCAGTGAATTCTGAGAATTCTACCCCCGTCTCAGGTACCATCGTCTTAAATAAAAGGCGATAGCCTTCCTCACTTAGCTGATATTTTTTTATCAAAGCCGCCCTAATGACATCATAATTATCCTTATCTGCTTCTCCTACAAGGCATAATCTAGTCAAAGATTCACCTTTCAAGTTTTCTGATAATTGATTAGCGTATTGTGATTTATCCACATTATGTGTACGACAAGAACGTTCAAATCTATCCAGCCAGAATGTAATATCGTCACTGGACTGATTGAACGGTGGAACCTTAACCTTGTAAGTAGAAGGTTTACCATTACCACTAGATGCCTGATTAACATTACTCATACTTGTCAATCTCAATTTCTCCAACTCAAATTCATGTTCTCTTATTGCTTTTTTCTCTTCAGCATCTAATCTTTTTTTGTTCAGCCTCCCTGTCTAATCTTTTTTTGTTCAGCCGCAGCTTCTCTTTCCAATTTTTTTTGTTCAGCTTCACTGTCTAATCTTTTTTGTTCAGCCGCAGCTTCTCTTTCCAATTTTTTTTTGTTCAGCTTCCCTGTCTAATCTTTTTTGTTCAGCTTCACTGTCTAATCTTTTTTGTTCAGCTTCACTGTCTAATCTTTTTTG
Organism: Oreohelix idahoensis; assembly: GCA_024509875.1. NCBI lineage: Eukaryota > Metazoa > Mollusca > Gastropoda > Stylommatophora > Oreohelicidae > Oreohelix > Oreohelix idahoensis. Next base: position 172,508 of record JAMPIV010000986.1, read on the forward strand.
TTCAGCCGCAGCTTCTCTTTCCAATTTTTTTTGTTCAGCTTCAAATCTCCTTTCCTCTACCTGCATCTGCAATTTCTTTTGTTCAGCAGCAGCCTCAGCTTCTTTTTCTAATCTTTTCTCTTCCGCCATAGCTTTTCTTTCTTCTGCAGCTAATCTTTTCTCTTCTGCAGCTAATCTTTTCTCTTCTGCAGCTAATGCTTTGTCATATTGAGCAACTGCAAATTGTTCTAATTGTTGACCAGTCTTATCAAGAGCTTTCCCTTGAGTAATGAAATAATCTAGAGTAGACATGATGCCTAACAATAATACTAATCACCTGAATCAATAATAATACCCCAAGTTCTCAATGACCTGATTAATCAGTATACTATCCCAATATCTGTGGGTCACAAGCCTTTAATAAGGTCTTGTATAATAGTAATAATAATCAGGTACTGGTCTATACCATAATCCAAGTGCAGTGCACAGGCAATTGTGTCTTATGAAATATACCCATATAAAACATATGTCAACCAACAGAATACATAAAGTACAAATAGGACTGACAATACAAGAACGTTTGCAGAAATCAAAATAAATCAAATAGGGAAATCAATGAAGATAATCACTGAATCTGCAAAGAATAACAACACAAATGACGTCACAATATATGAATATAAATTATGAATAGAACTGAAAGATAGAAAAGGTTAGACCAACAAATTACAAACAAATCAAAACAAAACTAAAGAACAAAGAAATATTACAAAAATAACAATAATTACAGACTTCACAGCTAACACAAAAGCAACAGTTGTCGCAGCAAATTTTCAATCAAGAAAATTGCACCTATAGAAAACGCCCACAACGGACCCTCTATGACGTGGGATACTCTGTTGTGAGGACGCCGCCCAACCTTAAACACAACCCGCTGACATAGAAACTAACATACTATACAAACAAATAACATGTAAACATAAATATATATAAATTATGTGTATGATAGTATGTGTTGCAAAATAGGCTCAGTCTTACAGTAATGGCAAAGTTATTTTTCATGAAAACAAACAAACTGCCACTTTATTCAATTAAACATTCTGGCCTTAAATATTAAAGTTCATATATGGCAAACAAGAAGATCCATCGATGAAACCAGGACTTCTTAGTTCACAAATACTGTCTTTCTGTTAACACTGACAAGAATTGATCCAACTGTTCTGTGAAACTCTATAATGTCTAATGTAAAAAATGTCAACAACGCTGACCTACATACTGCATTCACTTGACAGGTCACGTGACGAAGCGTTGACAAAGAGCAAACCAATACTGCAAGTGTGTCGTATCAGCCACAGGAAACGGTCTGGTATCGGTAATCTGTTGACTTCTGAATTTCTGCGAGGTCAAACCCAGAAAGCTGGTCCACCAGTTGATAAAGTTGATATTTAGTTGGATATAATATATGTTGATAAAGTACACCAGAACACTCCTAGGCGGGAAGACAGGCGTCTATCATCATCAGTTGACAAGATCCCTATGGTGTTGCCTGCCCCACTGTAGTGTATGGAATGTCAACTTGACCTACGCAGTGTTGTGTAGACATGGATGGAGTGTATAATGTGCGAATGATGATAAGGGTTCGTGTTGTTGACAAATGTTCTCTTCTCACACTCATGTATGACCGGAAGTCATCGACACCAACGACTGTGTACCTTTTCTAAAGTTTAATTGGACGTACACACTCGACAGCACAGATAGTGACAAATCACAGGTTGCCATAATACATCATAGTACAGTGGACAAATGGTCTTGCAATGTTACATGGGCACTCATGTAGAATAATGGTATAATGGACTGTCAATAGCCAAGCACTCAGTATCGCCCATACATATATCATCTGACGTCACTGACTGAGCACGTCAGCTTGTAAACAATATTTCAGATGACTTCTAAACCTAATCTCGTTTAGCAACGATTCTTCAACATAATGTTCAGCACATATTTTTCCATATAATAATATTGAACCGCTAACAATGGGTTCTCATGTGTAGCAGTGATCTCTGGACTGATCAAGCGATAATACGGGCATCCCTTTTCTCTTCTTGAAAGTCCTACATGTTTTTGGTTCCAAGATGGCTCCACTCGTGAACTGTCACTCACGTTTGAATACAGATAATGAATCTGTTCTAAAGTTAGTCATTCATACAACATTTCGTTGCTCTGTAGATTTGGTCATGAACAATAGACTGCATTCTACAGAATATAGTGCTGCTAGGAATCGAAGTCGTTTTTCATCGAGTCCAATATATTCTCTTAAACATTCAAATCGTAATTATCGACAATGGTGGCTTCGATCGAGAGTTCATAAGAGTATCTTTGATTACCTTGGTAGAGGGAATATGAAACTGCCATTCCTTGGCAAGATGAATAAACACTGGGGTAAAGCATACACGATAGGTCTAGACGACTATCACTTTCCCCAAAACCACTGAGATCACTTTTCAAGGCATCAAGCCGACATAGCAAAACACACACATTCCCTATCAGGACGAAGCCAAATCACACCACAAGCCACACATCCGCCGAATAGCCTTTGACCTCTCTAGAGACAACAGAACATATAGTTCGACTTAGATATGTAAAGATATACAGATATAAGACAGACTTGTCCTACTCAGACAAACAATACACATAAATTCAGGCCATAGATATTCTGAAGCAAGAACAATCTATTATTACCCAAACAACGAATAAATCGCAGTAAAAATGTATTTATCCGCGGAGTTCAAGGGAAGTAACTCAATAATGACTTTCCCTTAAGCACTAAAAAATTACCTATGTATAATATTGTAAGATATCAAAGACTGCACGTAACACTACCCCCATAGAAACAGCATTTGCCTGTCAACATTTCATCCATAGGTCAATATTTCTTTTCCTCTTCCGCTCGTTTTTTGTGAATAATTTGTTTTATATCCATGTAATATTATTATATTAACTTTAAAATATTATTATATAATGTAATGTATGTGAGAATGTAGCCGCATACCACTGTACTTTAGAAATGTGAGTCGTGAGAATATTACAAAATTATAATTTTTTTAAGTGCTCAAAGACTTTACCTGCCACAGAAGTGCGTAAGAAAGTGTTATTATTATTATTTCATTTTCCACCAAGAATGTATGGATATAAGCGAGAATGTGTGTATGTAATTTTTGGATTGATGATACATTAAAAAATACAGATTAATTGTAGACGGTTTGACCGCATGAGTGAGTGTCGGTATACAGCATTTATTTATTTATTGTATTGTTTATTTTATTATTACTTCCCCCCCCCCCCCCCCAAATACTATCTTGTTTGTTTAAAAACAAACCTACTCATTTTTTATTATGATTGCATACTGTAAATGAATGCTGTTATGTTAACTTTATAATGTTGCATGCCTTTAAATTAATGCTTAAAGTATCATGTGGGAATGAAAGGATATAGTAATAATAATAATAATAATAGCCCCTTCAGTCATAACTGACTATGGGAATGCGCCCCTGAGGTGACAGCCCTCAGCTGCTTATTTTCCTTGTGCTCCTTTCGACGTTTTCTCCTCACCTCTGCTTCTTGTGTGAGCCTCTCTTCGCCCAATCTGAGGTGGCGCCGTAAATAGCATCGCCACTTAGTGCGATCGGCAGCTTCATCCTCCCATGTTGCTGGATCCATGTCCAGTGCCCTCATATCTCTCTTGCACACATCTTTGAACCTCAGCTGTGGTCGCCCAACTGTTCTCTTGCCATCTGCTAATTGTCCGTAGAAGATATCTTTTGGGATGCGACCATCTTCCATGCGGCGAACATGGCCAAGCCAGCGAAGTCTGCGCTGTCTAAGAAGCGTATACATACTTTGAAGGCCAGCACGTGACAACACCTCGACATTTGTCACTTTATCTTTCCACGAGATGCCGAGGATGCAGCGTAGACACCGCAAATGGAAGGTATTGAGCCTTCTTTCTTGCTTAGCATAGGTCGTTGATGCGTGATGCCATATGATGATGGATGGTATCCGCATGTCTGGTTTTGTGTAGTGTGCAGATGTGTTCAGTCAAAACAATGTTCATACAAAAATAACAGGGCAATCCACATAGGACGTCAGTAAACTCACGACGTATAAAGTCAATGATTCTTGTAACAGCCGTTGACGTTTTTCTTCATTATTTATTGTGGACGCCACAGTGACAAAATGGTTACGCAAATATGTAGGCACATCAAACAGTCATTATCACAGCAACATTCAATACAGCAATAGACGGTAGACAGCATTACAATGATGAGTCAGATGCATGTTATATTTCATAGTGCTGTAAATGTAGTCAGGTGAACAACTCCATCCTTTTCTATAACAGCCAGGAGATAACCAGATGTATGAGATCAGTTCACTCTCCTTAGTCTGACTTCAGCAAGACAGACACGTCTGCCGAAGTATAAATAATGTCCTCAAAAATATCCTCTAGATAATAAAGGTTTTCCAAACCTAGTTCATTTAACAAAGTAGCAAGTAATGGTCCTTGGGACCTGCATCAACCAATGCAGTACAATGCAGCGACATGTGAGCTGGGAAAACATCTCGTGACGACGACTTTCGAAGACAGGCTATGAATCGAAATCGCTCACGACCCAAAATCGATAGAGTTAATGAAAAAGTCAATTTACCTTGCTTTCATGAAATACACAGAAATATCACGCCTCCCGACATGTGGGAAACACTAGAGGTATTATCTCGAATAAACGAAATATCCATTAAGAGGACTACACATCCCTGACAGAACAAAAAATAGCGGAGATCCCCTCTTCAACGAGGCATCTCTTTTGCCATTCAAATCGCTCACTCCACTAGTGGTGGGCGGAAACCGATCGACCAAAAAGCAAGACCAGTCATGCGCAGTCCGGCGCGAAAAATGACCACAGCTCAAAAACTCAACTGCATTCAATACCAACGCGAGAAGACAAATGCTTACAGAGAAAAGTGACTATAAATTTCAAGCAGTTGTTGCCCTTGCGTTATAAAATAGATATTGTAATAAAATGATGTTGCGAGAATTTATCACGCAACATATCACCACCTCCTCCCGATAAAAAAAAAATGTGGAACATATTTTTTTTTTAAATATCAAAGAGCATGCGATAAGCGGCTCAAAACGCACGAATTATGCGCTGATAATTAATTAAATTGCCTAACATGAGGCTAAATATAGAGTGTCTGGTAAGGATATACCTCAACAGAAAAATAAATATGTCTCAAAAAATATTCACATCGGGGAGGTGTCACCAACACACATCACGTTAGCATGTAAACACAATATACGTATGCAAGTTACCATAATCATCATTAAACAGCATACTCTAATATTGTCTTGAAAAAATGGATGTACAAATCTGATAGGAAAATTTAAATAGTACATTCTTTGACATGTAATGACATAAGTACATAGTAAAGTTAAACTACATGACGATCCAGGACATATGCTCTGGTATTCCGAGGGTAAGTACACAATCTAGAACTCGTCATGCTTGATACTAGTAAGGTAAGTCCTCAGCTCATCAATGACATTCTGAGAAAGTACAAGCATTATAATGCTAATTAATAACTAATATGCTTCATAAGGTACAATACATTATTAATAATTGTGGCTGTTTAGTAAACTAACGGCCCTTATATTAACTACTCAGTCCTCCTCTATCATCTTAAAAAACGAACAGAAGAAGATGACAACAAAGCACGATAGTGTGTACATATAAAGTAAGTACAGATGTGCTAATCTATTGTAGAAATATAGGTGTGTTATGACTCTGTAATATATAGGAATATAGGACAGAAGTATTAGTTGGAGTCATGTGGGCATCTAGACAAAATGTCAGCCATCACATTATCCGCACCACGGATAGCTCGTACCGTGAAGTGAAAAGGTTGAAGAGCTATAGCATATCGAGTGGATCTCGAACTCTTCAAATTCTTAGTCTGAATAGCTGTAAGAGCTTTCTGATCAGTCTCTAGAATGAAATGTGCGCCCAGGAGGAATCTTTGTAGCTTTAGAATTGACCAAACCATCGCTAACAACTCACGGTCTAAAACCGAGTAGTTTCTCTCTGCCGCATTTAGTTTTCTAGAAATGTACATAACAGGATGCAGAGTATTTGCATATTCTTGCATCAGTGCTGCTCCAATCCCAGTGGATGAAGCATCACTCCGAAGAACAAAAGTCCTATCAAGAGTAGGTAATCTTAAGATGGGAGGAGAAGAAAATATATTCTTGATTTGGTCTAGTGAAGACTGGCATTCTTCAGACCAACGGACCAGATTAGGCGAACCTTTCTTCAACAATGTTGAGAGAGGTGCCATGATCGAAGATAAATTTGGAATAAATCTCCCATAAAATTGAATTAAACCTAAGAGACTCCTAACTTGTTTTTCTTCGTTTTAGGAACAGAGATGTTCAGTATTTTGGAAGTATTGTGGTCTTCTGTCTTCAAGAGACCATGACCAACACGATGACCCAGGAAAGAGATTTCACCAAAACCAACAAAAGCTTTAGAAGGTTTCGCTGTCAAATTATTCTCACGTAGAGTGGACAGTAAGTCATATAACCCTAAATAGTGATCTTCCCAGGTATCACTGAAGAGACAGATGTCATCTAAGTATGCGATGACATCCGAACGATGTGACAGAATTCGACGCATCATGCGAACGAAAGTGGCAGGGGCGTTCATGAGACCAAAAGGCATAACATTCCATTGAAATAGACCCCTAGGTGTAGAAAAAGCAGTAAGAGGTTTGGCATGCTCTGCTAAAGGCACTTGCCAATAACCTTTAGACAAGTCAAGTTTAGTGAAGAATCTAGAATTAGAAAGTCTAATCAGTAGATCTTCTAACAAAGGCATCGGTTCAGCATCGAACTTTGTGACCTGATTCAATTTGCGATAATGAACACAAATTCGTATGTTCTTATCCTTCTTCCGGACAATAACCATGGAAGAAGAATATGGTGAAGTCGATGGTTCAATTATATTTAATTGAATCATTTCATCCAATTCCTTTTCCACCTGCGACTGAAAGTGTATAGGAATAGGATAAGGCCTAACCCTAATTGGATTATTGTCGGTAAGAATTATGTCATGTTCTATGACATCTGTGTGTCCAGGAATGTCAGTGAGAACATCCTGAAATGTTTGTAACATCGACGAGACTTGTCGATGTTCGTCACCAGAAAGATTAGGAGAAACAGAAACGTTTTTCCAAGATTCCGTAGAATGTAATGGAACCACTGGAAGGGGAAGGTTGACATCAGAGAAGGTAGCTTCCTCATCCTGTATGACAGACAGGGATGAATAATGACCGTGAGGTGCAGGAGCATCATCCGTTGCCTGGAAAATAGGCAGCAAATAGTCCGGACGTTCGTGAAATTCCGAAAGCATGTTTATGTGGAAAGTTTTATGCTTTCCATCAATATCGACCACATAGTCAACATCGGAAATCCGAGAGACTATTACATACGGACCTTTCCATGCAATAAGAAGTCTATTTTCCCTACTGGGGAGTAGGACGAATGCTTTGTCACCTGGACAAAGTTGTCGTAGACATCTATTCTTATTAGCAAACTGTCTTGCCTTCTCTTTAGCAATTTCTGATGAAGCAGTTGCTAGCTTACATGCCTCAATGATCTTTTGTCTAAGAGCAATGACATACTCATATGAGGATTGAGCTTCATCGCTAATATCATCGGCAGTGATGAGATCGTGTAATAAAGACATAGGGCCGCGTGGACGCGCGCCAAAGACAAGTTCGAAGGGAGAAAATCCTGTGTGTTCATTAGGGACTTCTCTATAGGCAAAGAGAGCCGCGGGTAAAACCCTGTCCCAATCTTGAGGATGATCTTCAGTTATCTTACCAAGCAAAGTCTTGAGCGTTCTATTCAGACGCTCAACTAACCCATTAGACATAGGATGGTAGATACTACTGAGAGATCGTTCAATATGTAAGGTAGACATTACCTGTGACATAGTGTCAGATATGAGTTGAGTGCCATGGTCTGACAATATTTCTCTGGGGAACCCCAAGCGAGAAAATATCAACCAAAGAGCATCTGCGATATCTGTAGTAGATATGCTCTTAAGAGGAATAGCCTCTGGCCAACGTGTGCACATATCGGCACATGTAAGGATAAACTGATGTCCTCTGGCCGACTTGACCTTAAAAGGGCCAATAATATCTATGGCCATTTTCTGAAACGGCCGAATAGGAATGTCAGCAGCCTGGATAGGCGCAGCATGTCGTGGTCCTCTAGATTTGACCTCCTGACATACCTTGCATGATCGGCAGTAAATACGAATGTCCTTATTGACAAAAGGCCAAAAGAAAGCCGCAAGGACTCTCGACTTCGTACGGGAAAAACCCATATGTCCAGCACATTGCGAGTCATGAGCATGTTGTAATATTTGCACTCTCATGCTCTTGGGAACAAGAATTTGCGAATGTGCCGACGTAGTCGAATCTTGTACCATACGTACAAGTACGCCGTTTCTCATTGCAATCCAAGATTTTCTATTTGTATCCTGATTCGGATCACCTTTCTTCGCAAGAACGAAGAATTTTTTTAAAGAAGGATCTTCTTCTTGCAATTTTATGAAAGAGTCACGAGTAATCACTAAGTGACTATCTTGGCTATCAACTCCATTATCACTATTCAGTGAAGTTTCGGGTGTTTGTAGAGCTTGTGCTCTTGTAACCACTGCATTTGTAGCTTGCATGTTATTATCTTCCCAAGCAGCAATCTGCTGTGGGGTACACTCCCTAACTCCGTGAATACGACCAATAATAAGGTCCGCAATAGGATTAGGTAAGAGACAAGCATGCACATCTCCAGTAAAGAAAGGAGTGGCAATGCGAATTACAGCAGTAGGATATTTTTCTAGAGTGCCGCCAAATGTGACACATTTAATAACCCTTCCTGTAGCACAAGATGGATCTACAAGCGATTGTCTAACACCAATAGTGGTGCATCCGGAATCGAAAAGTAGTGAGACCGGAGTATCATTAACAAGACCCTTATGTAGGATTAAAGAACCCCTCCCGTCATGCGCAACAGCAGCAGGAAGAGCGGGAAGTGGGTGACCACAACTCAAAGTAGTTATGGTACCCGGTTCGAATAAAGTACTGCATTGGGGGCATTTGTTTGCTCTCTCAAAGTCAAAAGCAGAACCAGTGACAGCGTCAAAGTTTTTATTATCAACAACATGATTACAGGCTCCCTCAGTTTCCTGTTGTACAGCATTAGCCTGCTGATATCTCTTTTTTTTGTGTTGAGATCTACCCCGACTATTATTACCTCTGAAGTTATCAGAGTTATTATTATCTCTGCAGTTATTATTGTCTCTATTGTAATTGTTATCCTGGTTCGAATTCCAGTTTCCACGATTACTATCATGTTCACATTGATGCGAACATCTATTTGTTTGGTTCTGAGGTCTTCGGCAGGAATAACCTCTATTACCATATCCTCTTTTGAAATGCCTATAATTATTAGGGTGATAGTAACGACCACCATCAGGTTGTCTCCAATTCTTCGAAGAAGAATCACCATGAAATTGGTTTCCATGATTTTGACAGAAATTACCGCTGCCCTTTCTATCAAAATTTTGTTGGGATCTACGAGCAAAGTTTTGACCATACGGAGCTGCCGAAGCAACTGGTAAACCTTCTTTCACCTTAGAGTTACCCATGGTTATGTGTGGGTGCGCAGTTACGTATTGGCAACAGAAATCTTCCATTTCTTTTATTGTTTTAGGTTTACGTTCATGAAGGAAAGCAAGGAAAGACTCATTGACAGACGACATGACTTTGTCTCTAAGTATTAAGTCCATAAGTCCTTCATAAGTTTTTTCCGTCTTAGATAGTTCAACCCATCGTGAGAAAGTAATGCGTATTCTTGCAATAAACTCGGAGAATTCAACTCCATTTTCAGGTAACATGTTTTTAAATTGTAGATGATAGCCGTCTTCGTTAAGCTGATATTTCTTTAACAGAGCGGCCCTGACAACCTCATAATTGTTCTTGTCAGGTTCATCCACTATATTTAATATACTTAGAGCTTTACCTGTCAGTATCCCTGATAACTGATAAACATATTTTGCTTTGTCTATGTTATGAGCTGTACATGCTTGTTCAAATCTGTCCAGATAGAACATTATGTCATCACTGGAAGGACTAAAAGTTGGCAACTTAATCTTAAAAGTATCATTATTAGCCTTACCAGAAGATGAACCCTTGTTTGAATCATTACCATTACTCATGTTCATCAATTTCAATTTTTCCAACTCTAAAGCTAAGACCTTTTCTTCATGTTCCATTTTTGCTTTCCTCTCATCAGATTCTCTCTGTAATCTTCTCTCCTCAGCCTGAGCCTCTATTTGAAGTCTTTCAGCTTCTTTTTCAAGTCTTTTATTTTCAGCCTCTTTTTCAAGTCTTTTATTTTCAGCTTCTAGCTGGAGTTTTCTTTCCTCAGCTTCTGATTCCCTTTTTTGTTTTTCCATTTCCATTTGGAATCTTTTTTCATCCACCTGCATCTGCAGTTTCTTTTGTTCAGCTTCCATATGCAGTTTCTTTTGTTCAGCTTCCATTGCTTTATCATATCGAGCAGTTGCAAATTCTTCTAACTTATCACCAGTCTTCCCAAGCAATTTACCCTGCTCAATAAAGTGCTCAAATGTAGACATGTTGTCTAACATATGAGTCCAAAACCTGAAATAATTAACTAATTTATTTCAAACCTAAGTGTAACAAGTCTTAATTAAGCACTTGTATATTCACATGACATTATATTATCCCAATCTCTGTGGGAAACAAGTCTCCAATCAAAGAACTTGTATATGAAATATCAGCACTCAATTCTTGATCATAAGTGCACTTCTCATTCAATAGTGCACGACACTATTCATCATTCATTTATCATCAGTGTAGTAGTAACAGTGCATTAGCATAGCCCATTAACTAATTACTATAACTGTAAACAATGACTATGTAAACACATGCAGAATGTAAACATTGAAAATGTAAACAATGCAAACAATGTAAACAATAACAATGTAAACAATAACAAAGATCAGCAACAATACAAAAACGTTCGCAGAAATCAACTAAAAATAAAGCAGAAATTAATGAAATATCACAAAAAATGTGACGATATCTGCGCTATAATTAAACAAAATACATGACACCACAGTGTATAAACAAAAATGTTGTATGAAACTAAATTATAGACAAGAGTAGGCTAACAAATACAAACAAATCAAAACAAAACTAAAGAATGCGAAATAATAACGAAAACAATATTAAAACATGTCATCACAGCTAACATAAATAGCAACAGAAGTCGCTTAGCAAATTCCAGTATCGGAAATTTGCAAACCCTACAGAAAACGCTCACAATAGACGACCTCTATGACGTGGCATAATCTAACGGAGACACCACCCAACCGAGAACCCGCTGAAATATAAACATATAAATATACAAATAACATATAGACATATAACATATAGAATGAGATGATACACAGAAGACTCAGCAGAAGTATAAGGGCACAGTTTACATACAAACAGGCCACTTAACTTATAGGCTTCCAATCATCGAACAGCAGAAAAACGGATGTCAATCAACGTCCTAAAGAGCGAAGCTCCAACGATGATGGCACATCTGAACTGCTTCCACTGCTAACACGATGGTACTTGAGCTTCTGACATACTGTGTGTTGAGTTGTTTCGGCACTTGACCTTCTAATCCAAAAGTAAGTTGATGGAAATCGGTACTTGGCCTTCTTCAGAAAACAACCCGTTTCAACCGGCACTTGACCTTCACAAAAAACGACAGCACTGGAACCTTGACAGCAGCAACTTGCTTGACTTGCGTAAAAGATAACAGCAGTCCGAGTTATCCGGCAACATGTAACAACGCCGGGTACTGTCAAATTCTTGTTTCCGTCAAAAAATTGAAATTTTGACTTTTACCGGGCAACGCCGAGTACTTTGAAAATGGTGAAGATGTTGACTGTATTGAAGAATGTTAATTTCTTGAAGGATGCTGATGAATTCTTGTTGAAAATGAAGTGGGTAAGGGACCCCGTGTTTGCTGGTACCAGAATCAAACCAGCTTATGGCCACCAAATGATGCGTGATGCCATATGATGATGGATGGTATCCGCATGTCTGGTTTTGTGTAGTGTGCAGATGTGTTCAGTCAAAACAATGTTCATACAAAAATAACAGGGCAATCCACATAGGACGTCAGTAAACTCACGACGTATAAAGTCAATGATTCTTGTAACAGCCGTTGACGTTTTTCTTCATTATTTATTGTGGACGCCACAGTGACAAAATGGTTACGCAAATATGTAGGCACATCAAACAGTCATTATCACAGCAACATTCAATACAGCAATAGATGGTAGACAGCATTACAATGATGAGTCAGATGCATGTTATATTTCATAGTGCTGTAAATGTAGTCAGGTGAACAACTCCATCCTTTTCTATAACAGCCAGGAGATAACCAGATGTATGAGATCAGTTCACTCTCCTTAGTCTGACTTCAGCAAGACAGACACGTCTGCCGAAGTATAAATAATGTCCTCAAAAATATCCTCTAGATAATAAAGGTTTTCCAAACCTAGTTCATTTAACAAAGTAGCAAGTAATGGTCCTTGGGACCTGCATCAACCAATGCAGTACAATGCAGCGACATGTGAGCTGGGAAAACATCTCGTGACGACGACTTTCGAAGACAGGCTATGAATCGAAATCGCTCACGACCCAAAATCGATAGAGTTAATGAAAAAGTCAATTTACCTTGCTTTCATGAAATACACAGAAATATCACGCCTCCCGACATGTGGGAAACACTAGAGGTATTATCTCGAATAAACGAAATATCCATTAAGAGGACTACACATCCCTGACAGAACAAAAAATAGCGGAGATCCCCTCTTCAACGAGGCATCTCTTTTGCCATTCAAATCGCTCACTCCACTAGTGGTGGGCGGAAACCGATCGACCAAAAAGCAAGACCAGTCATGCGCAGTCCGGCGCGAAAAATGACCACAGCTCAAAAACTCAACTGCATTCAATACCAACGCGAGAAGACAAATGCTTACCGAGAAAAGTGACTATAAATTTCAAGCAGTTGTTGCCCTTGCGTTATAAAATAGATATTGTAATAAAATGATGTTGCGAGAATTTATCACGCAACATATGTCCAGGTCTCGCTGCCATATAGGAGTGTGCTGGTGACGCAGGCATTATATACCGCAGCTTTGGTCTTTATTGTGAGTTAAGGATATAGTATGCAAGATAAATGAGAGTAGAAGGGCAGAATGTTAGACGAGCCTGCGCGCCCAATTCTTAACCCTTCGAAAATAAAGTTCGTTCGTTCGTTCTCATAACAAGCCCAAAAACGTGGCTTGCTACCTTCTAAATATGAGTGATTTCTGTTTCTATACTACTCGTCAAAAGTCAAGGGCCACCCTATTATTTTCAATACACTTTTATATAAGCACATAGAATGATTAAATGAAGGAAGTTTTTAGTAAAAATGGGTGCAATATCTTCCTCTGACAGTCCTCTATGCACGTTAAGCATAAAAACAACTCACCGACAACCATGGTGATCACGTGCAATTTGGTTTGCTGACCATAAATTCACATTTTAAATCTGATTTTTCAAACTTCCGTACAACCAAACAGGTGAAGTAATCGTGCTGATTGACATTCCACGTGCAATGACGACTTTTCGTGAACAGAGTTCACTCTTAATTTGTTTTACAATCAGCAGTTTTAGGGTAGTTTCATCATTTGCAAAAACCATGCCACCGAGAAGAAGTCTTGACACCTTACAAAGAATGAGGGCTATAGCGTGGGTTGAAAGTGGTTTATCTATCCGTGAGGTTGCCAGACGGCTTGCAGTGTCACACTCTACTATCCAAAGAATTTTGGAGAGATTTCAGGCCACAGGAAGTGTGGAGGATCGCCACCGGCCAGGTCGCCCTAGATGCACCAATAGACATGATGACCGGTACCTCTTGTTGTCAGTCCTGCGCCATCGAACAGTGACTTGTTCCACTCTAAGATGTCAGCTGAGACAAACTGTAAACGTTAATGTCAGTCAAAGCACCATTCGCAGACGTTTACATGAATTTGGACTGGCTGCTCGACGTCCTGCAGTCAGAAACCCTCTTACTCCTGCTCATCGCAGAGCCCGTGTTGCTTGGTGTCGCGAGCACATCCGATGGACAATGCCACAACGGAGTCAAGTTCTCTTCACTGATGAATCTCGCTTCACTGTGTCATTCAATGATGGCAGGATTCGAGTTTGGAGACGACCAGGAGAGCGATTTACTAATGACACAATTCGAGAGGTGGATTGTTATGGTAGGGGTTCTGTCATGGCCTGGGGAAGCTTCTACAGACACGGTAGAACCCCACTCTACATCATCCAAGGCAACTTGACCGGCCCAAGATACCAGAACGAAATCTTGAGACCAATTGTTCAGCCTGCTCTGGAGGCCATAGGTGGTAATGCCATCCTCCAAGATGATAACGCTCGACCCCATCGAGCTCGTGTGGTGAATGAGTTTATTCAGCAACATGGGATCATCAGGATGGCGTGGCCAGGTCATTCACCTGACCTTTCTCCGATTGAGCCCCTCTGGGATGTCTTTGGTCGAAGATTGTCTACAAATCACCCCCTGCCAATGGATGTTGCACAGCTGACTGCATTTCTGCTTCAGGAATGGCAAGCTGTTCCTCAGGATACTCGTCGGACCCTTGTGGACTCGATGCGTCTACGCTGTCTTGAATGCCTTGCTGCAAACAGTGGTCATACCCGATTTTGAAATGTCTATTTGTCCAATATCTATTGTGTGACTTTTGAAAAGGTGGGTGACACACTTCACAGCTTCATTGCGTTTGAATGTGTGTTTCCATTTCTTTACGTGACATGTCAATTTGGTATTCAATAAATGCCGTTTTGACTGATACCAATTACATTTATATGAGATTTGTTTTATGGTTTCAACCAAGGTTTTTCTAAGTGGCCCTTGACTTTTGACGAGTAGTATACCTATTTCATGCTTCATTCCTCGCGTGGTTAAATATCTAGCCAACATTTCACGTTTAGTTTCTTAGGTACACTCTGTTGCATGCGCAAATATTCAGTACTTTTTTAGTTACACTCGCCAATGCTTTGATTCTTACATGAAAAATTTTTTTTTTAAATAACAACAGTTATGCAGTACCCTGTGGTAATCATGTCACGTTTCATCGACTGCATTTAACAGATGCTAAAAATCAAATTTGAACGTGTGATTAAGTTTTAAAGCATTTTATCCCCCTCTCTCGCTCTATAAGAAGAAATACCATTACAGTAAAAGTGCAGATGTGAGTGTTTTGGGCGTTGTGTATCTCAGTATGAAATTTTTTCTACTGCCTCAATAAACAGAAATGAACTGTTGGAAATATTTACATCATAATGGTTAGGTGAATATCAAAACTGGCGAACTCCACCTTCTGATTGTCTTAGTGTTGAGTGGCTGTTGTGTGTGATCCAATGATTTTTTTTCCTTTGATCCTTAGCCGCCGACCGTCAAAGCAGTCAGTGGCCATCACGCCTAGTAGCGTCTTGTAGGGCAACAACAAATTGATTCCACTTTGCTCGGTCGGCGGCCATCCTTCGTACAGTGCCCCACCTCTGGTTCATTCTTTGCATCTCAGCCTCCACAGTCCTCCACCAGGTTGTTTTTGGTCGGCCTCTCTTTCGTTTTCCTTCAGGGGTCCAAAGCATAGCTGTTCTTGTGATGGCATCGGGGTCTCTTCTGAGGACATGGCCAACCCAGCTCCAGCGTCTGCCAGCTATGATGGTGTGCATGTCGTCTTGCTTGTTTTCCGCTGATGAATTTAGTTATTTTGTATACTGTGCTTTGTTCATTTCTCAGTACTGCCTCATCCGCCTGTCTTGCAAGATCGTCTAGGAAATTCATTTTGTTGGCTCGGGTTTGGCGTTTAACTTCCTTGTCCAGCTGACTGTACTGTTCACTGTATAGTTGCTTTAACCTGGGGGACTTCGCTTCTGTTTTCTTTCTATTCATTTCCTTTCTCAGTGTTATGGTGTTTAATGTTTCTGGTGTTATCCAGTCTTGCTTCTTCCTTTCCTGGAATCCCAAGCATGATTTGCTGCTTTCCTTATATTTTCTTGAAATGGTGTTGAATTTCTGGTCTACATCATCAGTCAATGTCTTTTCCTGACTTTTGGCAAATTGATATCGCTTCTTTATATCAGCAGCAAAAGCTTTTCTGGTAAGGGGGTCCTTCAATTTGCTGATGTCAAACCTTTTCTGTGTAGTTACAGTTGGTCCAGCCCTTCTTAGTTTCACTTTCAGTTTTGCTACTACTAAATGGTGATCACTTCCCACATCTGCACCTCTTCTTACCTTCACATCTTGTAATGCATGTCTCCATGTACCGTTAATCATGATGTGGTCTATCTGGTTTCTGTCCCGACCATTTGGTGATTCCCATGTTAATTTGTGAATTTCTTTATGTGGGAAAAGTGTTCCTCCAATGACCAGATTGTTAATACTACATAAACTTATTAATTTATCCCCATTTTCGTTTCCTGTTCCGCTGCCGCATTTCCCCATTACTCTTTCATTATATGTATTGTGTGTACCAGCTTTCGCATTGAGGTCTCCCATTACTATAATAAGATCATATCTAGGTGTGTCTTCCATTTCTTTCTGCAGCTGTTGTTAGAATTCATCCTGACCTCTTCATCGCTGTCATTCGTTGGTGCGTAGCATTGTATTATTGTAGTATTGGTGAATCTACCTCTCAATCTTAATCTTATCAGTCTGTTGTTGATGGGTTTCCATTCCAGTAATGTCCTTTCTATTCCTTTCTGTAGAATAATGGCTACACCTTCATTGTGCTGTCCATCCTCTCTTCCAGAGTAAAGTACTGTTTCTCCTGTTGCTGTTTTAACTTTTCCTGCCCCTGTCCATCTGCTCTCGCTTATCCCTAGAATGTGTAACTGTTACGTGCAGTCTTTGATATCTTGCAATATTACACATTTGTATGCTTGTTATGTTCGCAAATATTTTGTAAACAAAATAGAAACTCTTTTGCTTAAGGAAAAGTCAATATTGAGTTACTTCCCCTTGAAAGGAGTCTCAGATCGAACTCCGCGGACGAATCCAGTTTTACTGCAATTTATTCTTTGTTTGGGTAGAAATAGATTGTTCTTGCTTCAGAATATCTATGGCCTGAATTTATGTGTAGTGTTTGTCTAGGTAGGACGAGTCTGTCTTATATCTGTATATCTTTACATATCTAAGTCGAACTATATGTTCTTTGTCGCTAGAAAGGTCAAAGGCTGTTCAGCGGATGTGTGGCTAGAGAGGTGTGATTTGGCTTCGCCCTGATGATGGGGGGCTGTCGTGTTTTCTGTATCGGCTTGTCGCCGGAAAAAGTGATCGATTTATGTGTAGGGGAAAGTGATAGTCGTCTAGACCTATCGTGTATGCTTTACCCCAGTGTTTATTCTTATTGCCAAGGAATGGCAGAATCATATTTCTGATACCAAGGTAACAAAAGCACTTCTTATGAACTCTCTTACGAAGCCATCGTTTTCGATAGGCAGACGCACGATTTGTACGTCTGAGGTAATATTTAACTAGATGAAGATGACATTCATTTCTAGCAGCACTATATCTTGTATGATGAAGTCAATTGTATCATGATAGAATCTACAGAGCAATGAGAACATTTAATGAATGACTAACTTTAATACAGATTCATTGTCTGTATCCAAACGTGAGTGACAGCTCACCAGAAGCCATCTTGTATACACATATTTAAGGACTATCAGGAAGAGAAAGGGATGCCCCGTATTATCGCTTGATGAGTCCAGAGATCACTGCTACAGATGAGAACCCATTACTAGCGGTTCAATATGACTATATGAAAAATATGTGCTGAACATTATTTAAAGGAATCTTCGCTAGACGAGGTTAGGTCTAGAAGCCATCTTGAATACCGTTTATAAACTGACGTGCTTTGTCAGTAAACTCAGATGATATATATATATATATATATGGGCAATACTGAGTGCTTGTCTACTGACATTCCATCGTGCTATTATTCAACGAGTGCCCATGTATCATTGCAAGACCATTTATCAATTGTACCATGATGTATTATGCCAACCTGTGATTTGTCACTGTATCCGTGCTGTCGAATGTGTACGTCCAATTAAACTGTAACAAAAAGTACACAGCAGTTGGCGTCGATGACTTCCAGCCATACATGAGTGAGAAAAAGAACAGTTATCAACTCTTCGAACTCTTTCATCATTCACGTATTATACTCTCACTCTATGTCTACACACCACTGCGTAGGTCGAGTTGATATTCCTATTCCTAACAACCACTCTGACGAGCAACGCTGGGGCCAACAACATGTCTTTAACATTGGAGCTTCCACAGACCACCATACCTCTTAACACTGTGGTCCTGTAAATAGTTGATGTCAGTGTGAACAAGGAACAATGCAACTTCATATCTATACACCATTCAACAGTATATATAGAAACAGCATTTAACTCTGGTGGAATTCAACAAAGCAGGATATTTAACAGTAACCTATAGTTTCTCATTTCTGCCGTGACATGTTTTAGTTTACCCGTCTCATTCATTGTCCTGACATTCCAAAATCCTATTCTTGTATCATGTTTTGCGGTCAGGACGTACGTTCTCATGTCAGTGGCTTCCTTTCAGCTTTCACCACTGACAGTCATACGAGCCTCAGACTCTGGATGTCCGTCCCGCAGCAAAGTTTGTTTATTCGTTGTTGTTTCCGTAACTTCAATTTTTTTTTACATAGACAGGGGTGTCAGCCCTATGCTAAAACCCCCAACCTGGAGGACCAGGGTTTCTGCTTTAGTCTGACCCCTGCCTGCGCAAACCTGTCCAGCTTGGTAGAACCTTCCAGGAGTAAAACTCCCGCTGGCATAGTTCTGGGGGTAATCAGGGTACGCAGCCGCCATACCTCGACAAGGTATTGACACCGGTGATGGCAGAATGATTTGCAACTATTTATCACATTTCGACATTGGCACTAAGCTTACGCTACCTGTTGGTAAAATTGCAAACTTTCCATGCCACACATATGATGTTGCAATAATGTATTAATATGCAATATCACTATCTATATATATATATGTATATATGTATATATATATATATATATATATATATATATATATATATATATATATATATATATATATATATATATATATATATATATACACACACACGTGTGGTGTAAGTGCGTGACTGCCTGAGCAAAAAAGAATTTCCAGTCTACTAAAGTACAATCTATGTCCATCTCTATCTTTTGTAGCATTATCATTATTAACTGCCATGCTGGGAGGCGTAGGCAATTATTTCTTCCCACAATCCTTTTCCCTGTGTTGCCTATACTTTCTGTTGGTGACTTTCTTCCACGCTATGTTATCAGTCCATCTATTATTGTCTTTCTCTGTCTTCCTCTTTCACACTTCCCCTCAATGTTTCCCGTTATTATCATCTGTTATATTGTCCCTTTCTCGGAACATATCCTATATATTTTTTCCTCTGCATTTCTCATGATCTAATCTTTAGATTTCCTAGCCATTTACAGATATTTTAACCCCCTACTAAGAAATCAAATGCCATTGGCTTTCAATAAGCTCTGCATTCGGTTCCTGTCCATGCTTCACTTCCATACAAAAAAACGTGTTCAATGCATCACACAGGACGGCAACTGTTGCTCAAAACTGATTTCTATTTAGGGCCCTAATCTTCAGCACTGACCATGGGATTCTAGTTGCCTTGCCTTCCTCTTTCACCGTTCCTTACCAGACTCTCTGGCCTCCCCACTATTTTCTTCCCATGTGGGAACAAGCCACACGTTTACAGTATGGGACAGCTTTACAATAATACTCTTGTTTACCACATACTACAAGTTTCCAGTAAGCTACAAGAATGCAATACATTTGTAAAAATTTACTGAGTACAATATCTGTAACAATTAATATGTGGCTAATTCTATTCTTGATTCATGTATTTACTCATCTTCTTTCATTTCAATTAAAGCAAAAAAAAAAATTTAAAAAAATGGAACAGTCTCATGGAGACAGTGACTCAAAATAATAAGTTTAATGTTCTCCTTGTCAAGTGTGACGATATCAATTCGGCTATCTACATTTCTTTCTACTAATTTGCTATACCATTTAAATCATTTACTTTGAGGGACGAATTCTCTTCATTAAATCCGATATCTGTAGAACTTCTACAGTACTGCTTTTTAAATCTCACACACTCCCTCTTCATTCCTTCCATTCCTCACTCTCTCTCTCTCCTTTTCTTTAGAAGGTATACATTTTTTGCTTTGCCTGGGGTGATCAAAGAAATTTAATCTCTGTGATTGGGACCCTGGCCAAGCTTGAGCCGGCCACAGGGGCGAGTTAATTTATGAGGCCAGGGCATGGCTTGACAGCTGACCCACGCTTCCTCGCGTGGGCACGCTGGTCAGCTAGAGAGCGTGGGGTTTTTAAAATATGTATCTGAAAACTGTGGGCACAAACATTCCCCAAGTTAGTCTGGTAGAAGATAGACAGGTTTTATCAGACCTGTAAACTCTTTGTAAAGAGGTTCTAGCAGAAATTTGCTAACACAACAGTAAACCTACTGTTGCCTTTTCGTCCTGAAAAGATGGGCTTTTTAAGCTATTAGCACTGCTAAACACTTAAGTAACTAGAATTAAGTGCCTCTACAAATTAGACAGCTCAGATTAGTGGCCACTACCATCATAAGCAAAAACTAGAACAAGGGACCACTAGAGCTGAGAAGACCAGGCAAGCCATCAAGTCAAACATATTCGTGGTTGACGTGGGACAGGTATGCATAATTTTATTATTCTCATTTTAATACATGATTTGCATATCGAATACTTAAATTCATGTTCATTATTAAGATGTACAGCTGTAAATGGGTACCTGACTTTGAGTTAGGGAAGGAAAAGGCAGTGAGGAAGGGAACTGGTCATCCCACCTCTCGATCTGGAACTATTATGGTGGAGTCTCTAACACTTCATTTCCCCATGATAGTATCTGCTATGGGATTACTTTTACCTTTTCTAAGCTGAAGCTGTATTTTCATTGCATTACTCAACTCTTACTCCCTAGTATATGCAAGCCTCACCACTTCTTAGATACTATTTCTCGTTATTTCATTATTACCCACTGTCCTTGTCTTCTCCATGCTGTAAATGCAAGACATAATTCCACAGTTATGATCTTCATAATTCTTTCTGGGACCATCTAGCACACGTTGGACCCTATGCTCCATGCGGAGCCAGAAATACTGTACATAGCTATCAGTAATTTCTAACTTCTATCATCTGTGTCAATAATAATCTATTCACTGTTTTTTGTTTGACTTTATGTACAGCAGTGTTTATTATTGTAACACTTTTGACATTTATGTAATGCATATAATAACTATTGTCATTTTATATGGGTGGGAAAAGTGTTCTATGATTGCCCATGATTATAGAACACATGATAGAAATAGAGACTAAGAAAAGTGCAAACTCCGTTATGTTTTTGCTTAGCCAGGCTAGCGAGACATTCTTAAACTAATAAAGTCAAGATTGGGGGCAGAAAGGTAGACTATGTGGTTACAATGCCACACTGAGGTTTTTTTTTTTTTTTTTTGCTGGGTCGGCTCAGGAGCCGCCAGTCCCTGGTCGATGACTTACTTACTTACTTAGTCGTTCCCCTTCTACCGTGAGGTGTAGAGGTTTGGAAGAGAGAGCGCCAGACCATTCTATCAGCTGCCCTGGTCGATGACACTTCTTCAAATGTCTACGCCAGGGCTTGAATTAATCCAGTCCAAGTCCCGGTCGACGACACGTGTTCAAAAGTCCTCGCCCGGGATTGAACCTGGATCACTCGATCGCCAGCGCAGTGTGGTAACCATTACACCAGCGCGGCTCCTCCACACTGAGATGAAACCCGCTTCAGTGGGTGTCATAACTTATCTGATGGACTGAGTCCTTCAGAGAGGGCGGACAAAATGCGTTGCGCTTAGCACTGAGCTAAGGCAATATTACATTTATTTGCTCTCCATCCTTACTGTCGTACAATAACAATTGGAATCTTGAGGGCAGAAACGTGGAGACTGTAAGAGGAGACTGTAAGATATGAGGATCCTGCAGTATTGGTCCAACACCGCAAGAATACCACTAAGACTTGGCTAACCTTACAGCCAGGCAGGTGCACACAATTAGAAAGCTGAGTATTTAATACCAGCCTTGAGAAGCATATATACTGTAAGTCAGTTTCCATATGACGAAAAAATCTTTTGCTTTTAATGAAACAACATTATATTTCAAGTAACACATCTATTGCATTTGTAAAAACGGCACTATAAACTGGGTTTTCTTTTAGATTATATCTTTTTTTGGAAATTCTATTTATATTTATAGAAAATCAAAAACCATTGAGTCTGTTTTATTTTCTTTGTGTCACATTTATGGTACATGTCAACATTTTTGGTAATAATATAAAGTCTTTTATTCTTTTACCTGGGGGAAACGAGCCAAAATACACTGTAATTGTTGATGATAATATAATTACAGAAGTCAGGGAAGGGATAAATTGTGACGAGGATGCCTAAGCAACTGCCTATATCCTATACTTGTTTTCAGTAATCTCTCTGCAGATTCAATAAGAGGCAAATTTTACTATTCTTATATCCATTTTCACGTTCTTTAAAAGGAACTGCACTGATTAGGAGAGAGGGAGAAGTGTTTTTCATGTGTCAGTGGACAGCAGGCATTCTTCATAGAATAGTGCCTGCTTCTTTCTACTGTCACTCTTTTATTCATCCACACACCTTCACTCAATCACTCTCTCTTCTATTTTAAAATATAACGTCACATCAAGCAAGGTGGAATGAAGAAATTTTCTGGTCCAGTAAAAGCTATAATGACAATCATAATAGTTTTCTATAACGAATCTGTCAAATGTGATTGTTAACAAAGTAAGCAGAATAACTAAATATATGCAATCATGGGGTAAGCAAGATGCCCTGCTGTTATACAGCAATCTTCTGCAAATCTCATTTTCTAAAATTACAGGGTTACAATCTTAGTTGTGAAACTTTCCTACAAATTATCTGTGTTAAATTCATACATATATGCAAAGGCTTTAAAAAGGAGAAGGCACAGAACATAAAAAAAAAAAAAAGATTTTATTTCACTTATACTTCAGTTCTTTTTATTTTCTTAATATTTTGTGACTATGAAATATTGAACACAGAATAATTTTAATCTAAATAGACATCTTTTTTTTTCTAATTTGTAAATATTTTTATTAATCTGTAACACTTGGTTTCCATAGTTCTACATACAGGTTAGTTATATAACAAACGAAGAACAAGAGGTGCTGAGAGAATTCTACATAGTAAGGATCACCACAGTGTTCAAAGATGTTTGCATTAGTGGACATGTATGTAATAACATGCACATTCTCCATATCAAATAATAGCAAAGATTGACCTGCACTTGTGCATAATACGTTCATGCAATAAGTACATTCAAGTCATATTGCAAATACAACCTTTCATTATTTATTTCCATTCCCCCCCCCCCTCCCCCTTTTCTATTCATATGCTCACATCACTAACCACTCACATTAAGGCCATGGCACTCCACTTTTATTAAAACTTTTTTCTTCTTTGTCACAACTGCCTCAAATGCAAATCATTCCAAGAGTGAAAAAAAGCTAAAAAAACTCAATAGTTTCTAAGCTACACAAATGAATACTAGCTGTGACAAAATAAGAACAGATAAAGATGAAATGAAAAAAAAAAAAACGATATGAAACTATTATTGCTATAATATCAACCATTTGACATTTCAAATCCAGTGTGACCAGACATTCCATTTTTAATCGAATTATCTTGTTTGTCACATCTCACTGTGCCAAGAATACAAAGTAGGATATATTGTTTTCTTTTAATATATTTCAATAATTTCCATTGTTAAGGAAATTCAGAATCCGGTTCTTGTGTGATTATTCACCGGCAAATTACAATTGTGGCAATTTATAACCCAAACCGAGCACCATACTTCTTCTTGACTGAAAAAGGATCATTTCACATTGTGAGATCCCCCTCCCCAGCCACAGTTACAAACAGGTGACAAGGACAAGAAATACATTTTTTTAAATGGAGAGACCAGTTTCCTTCCTCGCTGTCTTTTCCTTCCCTAACTCAAAGTTAAGTACCCATTTATAGCTAGGTAGGCCCCACCTCTCGATGCTGGACCTAATGTGGTGAAGTCTCTAACACTCCACTACCGCAATAAGTTACCGGGTTTCGGGTTCAAAGCTTGGTAGTGTCACGCATCAGTCTAACCAGCTGTAAAAGGGTACCTGACTCTGATAGGGACTTGAAAGCTGATGATGATGATGATGATGATGATGACTAGCAATTCCCTAGACTTAAGGGTCTTTTATATTTGGAGATGCGCCCTAATATAACCGACTAGGTTGAACGGGACGCGCCTCGCCAAAACGAGAAAACTTTTTTAAAAAAATACATTCGAGTAAGTTGTATTTTTTCAGGATTACAAAAAATAAGGACAAAAAAGGGGACAGGGTGGGTAAGAGATTTGTGACGTTGCGTAAGGGAGTGGCAAAAAAATGTGACATCTCCACGGTCTAGACATTGCGATTGGATTTGCCGATTTTTCGCGGTACTTTTTCTTACATTTTTTTTCTTACATTTTTTTTTTCTTAAATTCGAGCGAAAAATCTAACACCGTCTCTGCGCGGCAAATCTCTCTCTCAGTCCGCCAAGATTGTGCGCTCTCTCTTTCACTACGGCAATGTACTTGTGCGCTGTCTCTTTCTCCACGGCAATGTACTTGTGCGCTCTCTCTTTCACTACGGCAATTTATCCATCCGGTTGTGTGGCAGGACATCAAAGGGATTATTCGACTGGTTGGGTGATGGTGGTGGTAAGAGTCTCTCTTCTGTAGATTGAAGTGACGTCCATTTGTAGCAATGTAATTTATATGGTCCTGTGTAGGGAATGAAACAGCTCGATTGTTCTGTGATCTACATTGATTCGAAGTGTAAGGGATTTTGCAAAGGTTGCTTACTCTACATCTTTGCAACCTGGGTTGATCTTGTATAACTAGGTTTACAGTGTTCCTCGTAGGGCTACGTTTTTCCTTAGGAGACTGTGTATTCCGATAGGCTTCTAAAATGATCTCTTGATCAACCATATCTGGGTATTTAAACTGATAATCGATTTCTGGTTGTCTTCGTGTTCGATATTTGCGGGTGTTCTGATAATATTCTGTGCAATCCTTGTATACCATTTCTCTTTTCGGTGCTTCCAGGTATCCTCCGGTCAATTGTTTAGCTTGTTTTGAACTCTCTGTATTTCTCCATGGGGGTATCAGTAAAAAATATGTTGGCCTTGTAAAAAGACACAGTACCTTACTAAAGACCATAATAGAAGGCGGAGTTAAAGGCAAACGTGCAAGAGGAAGACAGCGCTATTAGTGGAAATGTAACATCAAGAGATGGACAAGAAAGAGTCCATCATAATATCAAGAGTAAAAACAGAACACGCCTGAGATCCATTCCAGCCGATCTAAGATATTGATATGTCTGATGATGATGAATAGTCTTGATGTCTCCCCCCCCCCCAACCACAACAAACAAACAAAAAAATGTATTGACAATCATCTTAACAAGACAATTTCGAGAACTACACGTTAAATCGTTGAAAGTATTCAAAAAGAGACATGAAAATAGGTCGTATATCTTTATCATCACTGCCCTACAGATCGCAAAGGAGCATCATGATGATGACAATGATGATGATGAAAAAAGGTAAAGGTAGTCGCATAGCAGATACTGCCGTAAGGGAGTGAAGTGTTAGAGACTTCACTATACTAGGTCCAGCATCGAGAGGTGGGGGGTGACCAGTTCCTTTCATCGCTGCCTTTTCCTTCCCTAACTGAAGGGCAAAGTCAGGTACCCATTCACAGCTGGGACGACTGGAGCACGATGATACCGTGAATCGAACCCGGTATCTTAGCCGCAAGAGACAAGCGCTCTAACCACTCTGTCAATCGGACACTCATTAAAAAAAACATGATAACGGATACAAACAGAATGTTAAAAATATGAAGGGGGGGGGGGGAAGGAAGAGGTTTGTGACGTCGTGTAAGGGGGTGGCAAAAGTCTTTTTGTTGCACTGGCCTTGACACTGCGATTGGATTTGCCGAACTGAAGAAAAAGTACGATGCTCCGTTTACCCTCAACATTTCAACAATTTTCATCGCCGGTGAATTATCACACAAGAACCCAGAATCCTGTTATACTTGGCTTCAATGGTGGTAAACAATATAAATAAAAGCCCTAGCCTAAACAGAACTTACACAGAAGCAATTACCAATTCAAACAATCAAAATTCTCAAGAATGCAATACCAAAGGAAATGCAACAATTCTGAAAGAAGCCCAAAGATATAAATACTTGGGCAAACTAATAACATGAGATGAAAGATGTAAATTAGAATTCAACAACAAAGTAGCATTTTTTTAAAACAGCATTTTTAAAAACGTGCAAAAACTCTTTATCCTTTTATAAATAAAGAAAATTCTTCAGTGTCAGTGTTCAGTCAACATTGTTACAGTATATGGATGTAGACAACGGACTCTCAAAATGAAGTTCACTGCAAACCACAGAGATGTGGTTTTACATAATATCAATTTGAATCCATTGGACAGCTAAAAAGACTAATCATGATGTCCTGAAAGAGGTCAACATTACATGCATCAGAAGTATGTAGCCTGTGTGTATTACTTTCATTTCATACCTTTATTAATAATACAAATAATATAATGCAAATAAAATAAAATAAAACAACATACCTTTATTTCTTGTTGCCAAGCTTCCACTGGCTCCAGCTTCGCCAGGTGACAGACCTAACATGGGAAATCTGTATCTCCTTGGACCCTGGTTCTTATCTTCTGCTGGGTCTGGCAACAAGTGTGAAGAAAGGCTCCTACTCTTGTCCTCAGCAAGATCTGGTAAGAATTTATAAACAAACCAAAAAAAAATAATACAAGATAATTTTGCTTTTTTGTTGGGCAGAATTATTCTTTCAGCAACATGTTGCTTGTAGACAATACATCTTTCAAACTGAAAAGTTTGATGAATTAAACAGAACACAGTACAGTGTCAATTTTTAAGAAAATCAATTATCCAAAATGTTAATTATTTTAATACTTAACGTAGTTTCTGGGGGCTTGTGAAGACATGAAATAACAACAGGACTACTACTCCCTCAGGCAACTAACTATTGTTGTTGTTGTTTAACTAGAGCTGCTGAGCTTCTCGTTCTTTTGCAGCCAATACCAAGTTGAAGACTCCTTGGTATTATCTAAATAATAGGCTTTTCCTGTGGCTTTTCTGCCATTCCGAAACTTGCCGAGTTGAAGTCAAGAGCTCCAGTTTCTCCAGCTCGGCTTGCATTTAAAGGATCATCACATCTGGTCCTAAGATAGGAGTAAGAAGTACATGGCATACTATGCATTCCCCGCCATCCAAGGGGGCTCTCCAACTATGCAGAGACAAAATACTGTACTCTGGTTCTGGGCTCTCCCATGGAATTGTCATGTTCTGCACAGAACCACTTCTCAGTTCCCCCTGCCTATCACTGGGTCGATAGTGAGATCCTTCTGCATGCAGTTAACCAGTCAAAGCCAAAGTATTACGTATGAGGCTCAAGTGACTTCTTCAAGCATAGTGTGCAATGCTGGGTTCTCAACATGTTTCACCACAGGGGGAATCCCTGGAAGTGTGTGGATGATTTCAAGAGTCAATGAGGATGTAATCAGTCTCACAGACAGAGGTTCACTTCCACGTATGCATATTGAAGCATTGTGCATAGCTGGTGGTCATATAAGGATAACTCCAGATATGCCTCCATAGATACAGGCAAATAATATTAGTTTGTGCGAGGGACAGGCAACTTCATAACGTAAAACAAATCGCTGCAGAAACCACAGCTGCAAGAGCGTGTAATCTTAATAGGCCTCCTCCAGGGGACCATCTGGAGTCGAGGATCATAGGAAAGCAAAAGTAAAAAGATGGTGAATTATTTTAACTTTTTTTTATCTGAACAAAAGCTCATGACAAAGTTGTTTCTTCCTGAAATCAAAAATGGGACTGGGGCTCTGCATATAACTCTGCATGAGAGATGATACTCTGCATCAGTCATGAATGGTAATAAATTGGATCATGCTTGTTCAACACACCAGGTTGACAACAATTTAAGTTCCACTAGTTGAGTTTGAAACAGGTGAGGTGTGCCAACTGTTTCAAGTGAGTGTGCTACTTTCTGGTATCATTTGGCACAATATTGAGAAAGCATAATGTTTGTAACAACTGAGACCAAAAGAAACATTGTGACCATTCTTATGAAGGTTTAAAGCATGTCTTCTATCATCATCATCATTCTTTTTCATTCCCAGTGAAATGCTGGGCCGTAATTACTGAGCTCTACGATTTTCTATTTGATACTTTTAAAATTCAGGTCGGTCCATTGGGCTTATGGTTGCATTTGCCACCTCGTCTACTGTTCTTTTCCAAATATTTTTTTGCCTCCTAACTCTTCTGGTCTTCTCTAGCTAGCATTACTACACTGGGAAACAATCATTTCAGAAAAACATAAGCAACAAATTAATAATTATGAAGAATGTAATAAAACACAATTCTGATATGGTCTGATGAACTGAAAAACTGAGAGGGCAAATGAGGATCATGCTCTACATTTATGGTTCATGGAAAGATGAAATATAAAGTAACAAGCAACCACACCTTTAATGTGTGAGTGTATGAACAGGCGCTAGAATGGAGCAAAAAGGCAGCCTATCCAATTTTAATTTTAAATGCCAAGTACAGACTGGCTGAAGAATTTTTTATTGCCACATGAAAAATGTTTTCAGAAAGGACTTCTTTTCTGATGACAAAGTTACGAGCTTTCACTTTTCCCCTGTACCAGGTAATGGAATGTGCATATCTTTTTCCTATGCATATAGGGTGTTAGTAGTGATGGTGCGGTTTGGTGGTAACAGATTTGTTAGTGTCAGGCATTATAGGAGGTGGTGCTCTACTATTTCTTCTCTTGTCTACGGCAGTGCTTGCGGCACGCATGAGTCTGTGGTCAGTCTGTGCAGATGTCTGTTGTTTTCAGCAAGGAAACATACTGTGCCTTTTTCTTTAAGATGAAGAATAATGAATTCTGTACTATCTTTCAACCTCAACGTTTGAGCATGTGTCACTGTTCAGTTAGTTTGGATAATCGACTTTAGATTATTAGGTTATGAAAGTTATGATCAGGTTCAGGAAGAAAGAACAGAATTAAAGTGGAAAGAAAAGGTCATGAAACTGCAACAGAAATTAGTTCAAAATAGACTTATACACATTACGTTTTTTTTTTTCCAAATAAATAAGTAAACTTACCACCAGCTACTCGTTCTCGTCTTTCATTTCCTCTGCTTTCTTGTCGTTCCCCTGGAACATAAGGATAAACCAAATTTCATGAGCAGAAATGTCTAACAGTTCTCTATGCTCCAGCTAAGAAGATATTTATTTGTTAGTCTTTAAATAACATAAAATACTAGAATTTTGACACATAATTTTCTTTTTAATTAACTAAAATACACACTGGCCTTATGTGAGTCTTCTGGGGAAATTTTGTTTTTTAAAGTTGAACCACCATTTTGCATGTATTAATAGTCATACTTTCATTTATATCAAGTGTCTGAGCAGATCACTCATATTCAAATAACATGTACTTGTAAGCAGAAGGCTGTGATAGGAAGGTTCAGTGTCGAAAATCTGGTGTAGGTAATTTGCATACAGAAAGTGTCAGACTATTGGGTTTAACTGAAGGGGAGATAAGACTATGACTTGTTGAATTGTAAGTAAAGGACAATAACTCCTTAACTCTTTCCGTCCACAGTGGCGCACCACGCGCCAGATAGGACTTCCGTTTGGACCAATGACGCGTGGCACGCCAGTACGATATATGTCGAGTTTGAACGAAAAGTTATAAATACCTAGCAACTAGCTGGTTTTTAAATCATTTCATTACATCTAGGACATGTTTATGGACGTTTGTGAGCGAAAAACAAATTTGTGAAGCTAAAATTGTGTGTTTTATATCCATTTCTATTCCTTTGTTTACATACAAAATGGATCGAGAATCTTCAGACCAATGACATATGTCGAGTTTGAACGAAAAGTTATAAATACCTAGCAACTAGCTGGTTTTTAAATCATTTCATTACATCTAGGACATGTTTATGGACGTTTGTGAGCGAAAACAAACAAATTTGTGAAGCTAAAATTGTGTGTTTTATATCCATTTTCTATTCTTTGTTTACATACAAAATGGATCGAGAATCTTCTTCTAAACACCTGCTTTCGGCTGAGCAAGCACGACGCTAATTTCTCAGTGGACAGAAGATAACTCGAGCGACACGGATTTTTAGAAGTTAGGTTTAGTAATTCCAATGAAGACATTGTAAAGACTTTGTGTCAGAATATTCATGAAAGTGATCATTCTGAGGGCGATGTCGATCAGCTGATTGAACATGCATCAGGTAGGGCTGGTATAAAAAGAGCAAAACTTTCAGTCACTAAAGGAGAAGGATAAAGAGGCAAAAACACCATTGTGACCAAAAGTAAAGCTATGAGAACTGCCACAAGTCTAGAGGCAGGTGCATCCTCACAAGATGTCCCAGAGTGGTTAGAAATTGCTGAGGGGATGACACAAAATGCATTTCGATTTTGTCCAAAGAGAACACCAGGTGTGACTGAGGGGTTTGACCTGTCAACCCCATTGAAATGTTTCAGTGTTTTGTTTACAGATGAGGTTCAAGATTTCATGTTCCAGTGCATCAATGATTATACCAGACTCAAATCTATTCAAAATAACCCTGCGAAACAATATTCATTGTATTCTCGGTGGACCAAAGTCACACGCCATGAACTTGATAAGTTTATTGCTGTCCTAATAAATATTGGGATTCAGAAAAGACCATGCATTCGCAACTACTGGTCTACATCTGCAGAATTTTACACTCCTTGGTTTCTTCAAATGTTTTCAAGAAGTAGATTTGAAGCATTATATCATACAATGCTTCATGCCTCTGATGAAAATTCACAAGGAAAAGAAAAGATTTTATGAACATGTTGTTGCAAAAATTTCAGAGTGCCTTTTACCCATTCCAAAATCTCAGTTTGAATGAAGTGGTAATAGGGTATAAAGGCAGATGGCAATATAAGCAGTATAATCCAAGGTTTTCCTTGTATCTTCTCAGGCCCCAAAGTGGAAGCACATTGTCAAACCAAAAAGGATAGACTCTAGTTGGGGTAAATAGTATTAGTCATAGTTGTTTGGAATTTACAAAAATTTGTGGTGTAGGAAAAAAATCATATAAATTATATATTTGAAGTGATTGTGGTAAAATGTGTTGTGTTTCAAAATGGATGTGCACTGATATTCTGAGATTTTTCTGCTATGGATTAAACTTGAGCTGACATATGTGAGTACAGTTTATTTATCTTTTTTCCAGTTATTTTTGATTAGGTCTACACTTCACATAACATGACAGATTCTTTCCCTACATCAAATAATTATCTACAGCATTTCACAAGATTCTTCAGTCAATTTCCCACATGTTGATGTATAACATCAACACCTAGTTAAATAAAATGTGTATCTACTGCCTGCTTTTAAAATATAACCTGAAGAGAAAAATTGCACACATTTTGAGCGGTTGTTTTTACAAACATATGTGGCTTTGAGAAAAAAAAATCATAACAATTACATCTATGAAGTGATAGTGATAAAAGTTTCTAGATATGTTTCAAACTAAATGTGCACTGACATTCTGAACATTTTATTGCCATACATTAATTGGGAGCTGAAATATTTAAGTTTAAGTATGCAATTTTATTTTATTTTTTAAACATTTTTAAAATCAAGTCTACACTTCACAAGACATAACACACCTATTCATATCAATTAATTATATGAATCAATTCATAAGATTCTCCAGTCAATTTCACACATTTAAATGTATAACATAAACTTACTTACTTAGTCGTTCCCCTTCTACCGTGAGGTGTAGAGGTTTGGAAGAGAGAGCGCCAGACCATTCTATCAGCTGTCTTCTTCCTGGCCTGGTTCCATTCTAGTCCTCGGTCCTTCAAAGATTGTCTAATGTTGTCCTCCCAGCGGACTCTGGGTCGTCCTGGAGGTCTGGATCCCTGGCTCTTTGTTTCCCATGCTTGTCGTGGTAGCCGATCTTCTCCCATTCTGCAGACATGGCCAAACCATCTTAGTTGGGACTGTTCTATTTGGGTCTGCAGCGGATGGGATTTTAGGCCTTGACGGATCGTCTGGTTGCGGACCATGTCTCTTCTTGTTACTTCAACCACTTTCCTCAGATACCTCATTTCTGAGGTTTGGATCTGGCTTTTGTGGGTTGTAGTCATTGCCCACGACTCGCATCCATATGTCAAGACTGGGACATAGGTGGAGCGGTATACAGCCATCTTCGTTTTCTTACCAACCTCTTTCTTGCTGAGGAATCCACAATTTATGGCCTGAAAAAGTCTCCCAGCCGCTGCTTTTCGAGTGGCCAACTCTTCTTTGATGCCTCCCTTTCGGTCTATAATAGCTCCGAGATATTTAAAGTGGTCGACCTGCTCCAGGACCTGTTCTCCCAACTTAATCTGATGTTTTTCTTTCTTCTCGTGATATCACCATGGATNTTGTTTTAGAGCTGCTTATGACCATCCCTCTCTTTCTCCAGCTCTTCCTTCCAGACTTGCAGGTTGGATTGGAGATGTGCCTCTGATTTAGCAATCAGGGCAACATCATCAGCAAATGCCAGCTCCGAAATATAGACCTGTCTCATCTTCCAGTACCCCACTGAATACTTTCTTGTTCTCTCCTTACATGCCTTGATGACATCGTCCATAAGGAGTATGAAGAGGTAAGGTGATAGGATATCACCTTGTCTTACACCAGTGGTGGTCCTGAACTCTTCTGACTTATGGTTTGCTGTCCTCACATAATTTCTGCAAGACTTGTAGAAGCTCTGTATAGCATGAATCAGAGGTGCTGGAATATTCTTCCTTGCCAAACAGTCCCAAAGTTTGCTCCAGGGGACCCTGTCAAACGCCTTTTCCAGATCTATGAAACAAAGATGGATCTCACTCTTATACTCAAGGGCCTTTTCACTCAGCTGTCTGAGTGTGAAGATTAGGTCTTGAGTACTTCGGTTTGCTCGGAATCCGCACTGGACCTCATCCAATTGTGGCTCAGCTAGGCGTCGGAGTCTCTGCTCTAGGATTCTAGAGTAGATTTTACCAGGGACACTGAGAAGGGATATGCCTCTATGGTTTCCACATTGTCGATTGTCACCCTTTTTGAAAATTGGTGTTATGATGGCAATCTCCCAATCCCTTGGTATGGTCTTGTTGCACCATGCTGCCTGTAGGACCTTTAAGAGCAATAGGTCGCCTGATGCTCCCATGTACTTAACCATTTCTGGTGTTATACCATCATGCCCTGCTGCTTTGCCCATCTTGATTTTCTCTAGTGCTGCCCTCAGTTCTTCCATCTTTATGTCATCTTCACCATCATTGGTTTCCTCTTCTGTGTCAGTGGTTATCATTTCTGATGCTTCATCATGCTCACCATCCAGGAGTTCTGAGAAATATTCTTTCCATCTTTCCATTACTTCCTTCGGGGCAGTAAGCAATTTGCCTTGCTTGTCCTTTATAAATTTGAGAGGGCATTGTTTTTCTTTCCTCATGTTCTTTAGGGTCTTATAGAACAATTTCTGGTTTTCTTGTGCATCTTTTTCTAGCTTTTCTCCAAATTCTTCCCAGGACTTCTGTTTTGCTGCTAGCACTTTGTTCTTTGCTTCTGTTCTGAGTGTCACATATTCTCTATATTTTTCCATTTGTCCTGTTGTGTTTTTTAGCTCCTAAGTATTGTTTCCATGCCATTTTCTTCTCTCTTATTTTCTCTTTGACTTCCCCTGTCCACCAAGGTGTCCTCTTTCTCTGGTTCCCAAGTCGGACTTCACCGCATGCTTCTGCTGCAGCTGTCTTTATGATATCCTTGAATTTATTCCAGAGGGTTTCCAAGTCATCAGGTCGTTCTTCTGTGTTGCTCACTGCTGTAGCAATAAGCCCCTGATATCTGGTCTTAATTTCTGGCTCTCTCAGCTTGTAGGTCCTAATGCTCATTTCTCCTGCTCGTTTACTTGGTTTCTTGCGTGATGTTGGGCAGTTCCTAGGCTGAGCAACTCTTTCAGTTGTTCGTTTGATTGTTAGCAGGTAGTGATCACTTCCAATCTCTGGCCCCCTCCAGACTCTTGCATCTCGGACATATCTGAATGAGCTTCTCCGAACAATGGCATAGTCGATCACTGACTTCTCATTCTTGGTTGGTTCACATCTAGTGTATGCATGTATGCGCTTATGGGGGAACTTTGTGTTTGTAATGATCAGATTCTGCTCACTGCAGAATCTAAGGAGTCGCTTTCCATTGTCATTGAGAGTATCTTCTCCATATCTTCCGATAACTCCACCCCATCTAGCATGGTCATTTCCAACTCTGGCATTAAAATCTCCGAGCAT
Organism: Oreohelix idahoensis; assembly: GCA_024509875.1. Classification (NCBI taxonomy): domain Eukaryota; kingdom Metazoa; phylum Mollusca; class Gastropoda; order Stylommatophora; family Oreohelicidae; genus Oreohelix; species Oreohelix idahoensis. Next base: position 207,373 of record JAMPIV010000986.1, read on the forward strand.
AATAACTTCATCTAGGCAGTCATCCACTGTCCTTTGAAGCAGCTCGAAGAATTCCTCCTTGACCTCTGCTCTCTCATCCTCATTTGGCCCATACACTATGACCAGGTTGACTATGGTTTCTCCTTCTTTTAGTTTTACAACCATAATGCGCTCCGAGACAAAGTTCCATCCCTTGATACTATCTTTTTGATTTTGGGCCACAATGCAACCCACGCCCCCTTTAGCTCTTTCAGATATGGGTACACCACTGTAAAGCAACGTGTTGCCATCGAGATCCATAACTCCTTGTCCTTTTTTCTTCGTTTCCGTTATAGCCAGGATTTCTAGTTTTGCTTTCCTCATCTCTTCCACCAGCTCCTCTTCCTTCCCATTTATACTTCTTGTGTTCCAAGTTCCATAAGTCGTAGTCCGTAGTCCGTTCCAGTTCGTCGCCTTTAGAATCAGTCCGGTTTTCTCTCTTGTAGTTCGCGTAATCATGATTTAAAGCAAACAGGTGATTGGCCTGTTGTGCCTTTGCATGGTGGAGGGGCTGCCTCCTTACGGCCTCCATGCAGGCCGCCCTCCTCCTTTTTCATCCGGGCTTGGGACCGGCATTGGCGGAGTTTATAACATAAACACCTAGTTAAATAATATGTGTATCTACTGCCTGTTTTTTTAAATATAACCTGAAGAGAAAAATTGCACACATTCTGAGCGGTTGTTTTTACAAACATATGTGGTTCTGAGAAAAAAAATCATAAAAATTACATCTATGAAGTGATAGTGATAAAAGTTTCTAGATATGTTTCAAACTAAATGTGCACTGATATTCTTAATATTTTATTGCCATACATTTATTGGGAGCTGAAATATTTAAATTTAAGTATACAATTTTATTTTATTTTTTAAACATTTTTAAAATCAAGTCTACACTTCACAAGACATAACACACACCTATTCATATCAATTAATTATATGAATCAATTCATAAGATTCTCCAGTCAATTTCACACATTTAAATGTATAACATTAACACCTAGTTAAATAAAATGTGTATCTACTTCCTGCTTTTAAAATATAACCTGAAGAGAAAAATTGCACACATTTTGAGCGGTTGTTTTTACAAACATATGTGGCTTTGCGAAAAAAAATCATAACAATTACATCTATGAAGTGATAGTGATAAAAGTTTCTAGATATGTTTCAAACTAAATGTGCACTGACATTCTGAACATTTTATTGTCGTACATCAATTGGGAGCTGAAATATTTAAGTTTAAGTATACAATTAAAAAAAAAAATTTTAACACTTTTTTAATCAAGTCTACACTTCACAAGACATAACACACACCTATTCATATTAATTAATTATATGAAGCAATTCATAAGATTCTCCAGTCAATTTCACACATTTAAATGTATAACACAACTACCTACTGAACTTATGTATTTGTCCACTGTCTGTTTTTAAAACCTCACCTGTCTGAAAAAATTGCATCCATTTTCGGGCCTGGGTAAAACCCAAAAACAGCCTGGGGGGGAATGAGTTAATCGCACCCCTTGAGAAAAAGTAGTGTTTTTAGTTAATAGGGAGTCGTGTGTTAGAAATTCCGGTTTCAAAAATTTGCATAAGCTGATTTAGCGGGCTTGGAGTTTGCACTAGTGGACGATAAAACTGACTTGTTGATTGGGAAGCAAAGGGCGATAACTTATAATTACGTCCCTTGAGGGATAAAGTGAGTTTGGTTTTTCGGGTAATGTGAACGAAGTAAGTTTTGTAGGGGATTTTGTAGAAGCAAGTGAACGGTTCGTGACAAAGTTTGATCTAGAAACTTCATAAATAATTGTAATGGTAAATCAGGGTTCTAGGTTTAATTAGTTCAGATCCAGACACGTTAAGCGTAAGTTGAGAAATATGGGTTCTCTCCCAAGTGTTAAAGATACTAAGAAGGGTGGACAAGAGAGACAGTGTTTCCATGTTGAAGAAAATGTATACCTTCTCAAGGCTACCAGACGACCAGGTATGTCGAATCTCGACAATTAGATAAACGGTTAGAATAATGAGAACAATAGGCAGCAGCAAGCCATTGAGAATTGCGAAACAATAGACATTTGGCAGAAATTATTACCCCTGGCAGTTAGGCCAGTCTGTTCTAAAGATACACCAAGTAATCACACTAAGACTCGAATGGTAAGAAGATAGAAGTACAACAGAGCAAGCAATAGCAGAAGTAAGAACGAGTACTGAGATAATTGCTAAGAGTTTTAAAATGACAACAGTGGTTCTCAAGCCATAACCATCTTGACTACCAGAGTCTGTAGACTAATATAGAAGCAGTGACAGTGCCTAAGAGAATATAAGGAGAAATGAGTAAGGATGATGTTTTAGAATTTGCATCATGAAATAAATTTTGCTGTACAAAAGTTACTAGCTTAAGTGGAAGGTTGGGCAGAATATCTCATTTCAACTGTTGCTGAATTTCTTATTTAAATAAACTTCATATTACTTTCACCGCTGTCGGCGTGTTTACCAGATATTTAAACCATCTGTTTGTCATAAGCTGTTGTAATCACCAAAGTGGTCATGAGAAGTAACTTAACATCATCATCCAACTGCCTACTGTTTAGGGCAACGATACGAATGCATTATACACACCATCATCACACGCCATCAGCACTCATGGCCACAAGGCAAAAAAATGAAGCAGGCACAAATACATAAAACAACAACACAAGGCTTCAATTTGGTTTTCTTTAACTTCTCAGAATGCTATATTTGTATGATCTAGCAGACTGTAACATTTTCAGGTAAATAAATTCAGCCCAAAGATCTCAGGACACCAAACTATTACAAAATGTTTCTTATTTTTCATTTTTTTTTTCTTCTCTAACCAGCGGCACTCGAGCTTTCCAGCCCTTTCGGCCCAATGACATGTAATTGCGAGGCTGGAGGGTCAGTGGACTTTCCTTCCAACCCGGTCAGGAGCTTCGCTCCTTCCCATCCACAGGGGGTTTATGTGCAGGAGCCGTTCAGGTTATTCAGTCAAATTCCCGGTCGTAAACATTCCTTCAAACGCTGACGCACGGGCTTGAACCTTGAAAACCTGGTCACCAGTACAACGTTATTTTTCATTAAAATGTATAATCCCTATATGCTGAAAATATGACATAATTTACAAAATGTAGAGCAGAAATAAAAACTGTGAAAGTAATTCACATTCCTTTTCACAGGAAAAAGAAAAAAATAAAGAAATTTAAAAGCACATCAAGCGTCTAGATGTGTCAAGAAATAACAGCAATATAATTTCATCAAAATGATTGACCATATTGCAGCAGGTCTAATGCTAATAGGCTTGACCTTTTTCTATCCATTTTCCCTAAAATCTGGCACATTATCAAGAGTTGCTATCCTTAGTCCAGCTGGCTGAGTGGTTAGAACGCTGGCCTTTTGCTGCTAAGGTACCAGTTATTGGCTGAGTGGTTAGAGCACCGGCCTCTCACGGCAAAAGTACAAGGTTTGAAACATGGTGGCACCAAGCTCCAATCAATCCAGCTATAAATGGGTACTTGACTCTGCTCTTGAATTAGGGAAGGCAAAGGTAGCAAGGAAATGCACTGGTCACCCACCTTCGAAGCTGGCCTAGTATAGTGAAGTCTCTAACACTTCACTCCCCTATGGCAGTATCTGCTATGGGACTATCTTTACCCTTTTATCTTTAGTCTCTTACAAAAGCAGACACAACATTTTCCTAATCTTAAATTTCTGCCTCAAGGACAAATATGAATCTATTAGTTTCTGTAATCTTTTTAATAACCAGATTCTATTCAGAATAACTAAAAACTGCTTTGAAAAAGATGTTTTCTCTCATTATTTATTGCAATTGTTACTTGACCTTCAGCCTGGCTTCCAAAGGCAGACTGGCATAAGGTACAGATTTTCTAGATTTTAAAAAATAATGATAGCAAAAGTGTTTTTTTTTTTGGGATGCACGTGATGTCTGAAAAGTCACAAGTACCGGCACCTGGTTTTCACTAGATACACCTAATTACCGTTGTGCTGAAAAATATCTTACCTGGGAGAACTACAAGAAGAAGTAATGCCAACTTCTAGCAAGAAACTGCCCTTTAAAGGCCAATACAATTTACAAATCCATTCATCCACGAGATGAAGAAAAAGAAAACCAACAACAATGACAATATAGGCTTACTTTTATTATTAATACCCCTGTGTCCATCCTAGGTGCTATCTAAAGTAGTCACTGACTGCTATATAAAAACTGTTGGCGTACCAGAGGTTCTTATTGCTGCCATCACCTTCAAAGTAGTCCCCATAGGAGTTGATAAAGTGATCCCAGTGCCTTTCCCACTGCTGGAAGCACCTCTGGATCTGTTTTTTGGATGTTATTCACTACCTCCTGCAAATCCACCTGAATTTCCTAGATGTTCTTGGCTATTTGTCCTTTCAACGGAAACTCATTTTATAGAACAGGAAGAAGTAATGGTGGGCTAAATTGGGAGAGTAGGGGTATAAGAGACGGCTGCATACTGTTTCCAGCCAAAAAAATGCTGCACAGATATTGTGAGCAATGCAATGTTGTCATGCAAGAGTAAATCCTGTGAGTGTCATATGTCTGAGTGTTTCTGCCTGAAAGAACACGTTTGCATACAACAGGTAACTTATTATAAATTAGACATAGCTGTTAGGGACTGACAAGGGCACAAAGAAAACTAACGGCAGAAAAAGACAAATGACAGCAGCAAAAGAAAAATCAAAGCACTAAGCCAAACAAAATGTAGAAAAATTTGAGATCTTGGGCAGTACATTACAATTTAAAATTGGAAACGAAAAGTTTAACCCTGATGTCAATATCAACAGAAAAACAAAACAAAATAAAGTACAGAAAAATAATCTCAGTACTCACTGCATGGGTCTTCAAAAAAAGCACACTATTGCATTAAAAAAATTTGTAAAAGCAATATCCTGTGGTCAAAATGTGCCTTTCAACTCCCAACGGAGCATATGCCTTCAACAAACTTATGCCAAGTCTTCCTGTCCTGTGCTATCAACTCGGTTATTCCATGTCTTCTTCATCTCCTTCATGTCTGTCTCCAGTTCTCTTTTCCATGTGTTCGTTGGTCTTCCTCTACCTCCCTTACCCTGGGGATTGCAGAACAGGGATTGTCTGGTAATGCTATCAACAGGTTTTCTAAAGGTGTGTCCTATCCATCTCCACTGTCTTTTTCTGATTTCTTGATCCAATGGCGCTTGTCTAGTTCTTGTCATTAGTCTCACATTAGTGATCTTGTCATATCACTTCAATCCTTCTCTTCTATGCAAGAATCAATGTATGAAATTGAAAGTTCTTTGCAAAACTAAACTTCTTTAAATACTTACATGGTCCAGAATCAGTAATCATCTTAGGCTGACTCTGAGACTTTGGAACTTGAACTGCAAAAAAAAAAAAAAAATTATTTTTAAATATCCATGGGCAGTTGTAAGAAATTTACATTGCAACAATTTGACAGTCTATTAGCTTGAATACAGACTGTATTTAAAGCTCTTTTCACCCCAAAACCGGGCCTGACCAGCCACTTCCTCCATCCTCCCCAAAAGCAAATATGTTCCTGCTTTAATTAATTTTTCTACTGAATTTATATCTTTGCTTTGGGGCATGTCACAAAGATGACACTAGATTAAGTATCACCTTCACATCAAGATTCGACTGTGACAGTTTTCCTTCTTTTCTGTCCCTTGCACTGATGATACACTTGATAGGCTGTTTCATGTCAATGTCTTGATGTCACCATCACACATTTAACACTGTTATCCCCCTGACCAGTCTGCCTTCAAAATTTTTCTTCTATTAAGCTTTTGAATAAAGTGTTATGTTTCTTTAGAATTCCCAAATACTTTATTTTTCTAATTTTGATCACATTCACTGTCTTTTTATTATTAGCTTTTAAAATACTTCTTCGTTTTCTTCTGTTTGACCTTTCCCGACAATCACATTATCTCATGTAAAGCTCTGTACAGTTTCCTGTTATTTAAACTACAATTGTTGCTTTTTATAGTGTCTCTGTTGGAAGTAATTTTTTGCTAGGGGAAATAACCTAAATAAGAAAGTAATACAATATTAGTGGTCAAATGTCCTTGCATGCAGAGTATTTCAAGAATTGATAAGAAAACAACATTTGAACTAAATTATTTGCTACCACAACAGAAGCTACTATATTTGTATGGCTCTTACCAGTTGATATTTTTCTGCCCACTGAATACATTAACATTATATATTGGACGTGTATGGATGATATCATGGAGGAACATACATCACAGACATACAAAATTATTTATAAAGATACATAGCTGAGTTTTCTTGGAGGAAAAGATCCAATATGGCAAATTACACAAATCTGTGTAACAGGTTCCCTTCCCCCCCCCCCCCTTTTTTTTTTCGCTTTCTCTGAAACACATGCACAGATGTGTGTGTGCACACATACACCCTTGCACACACATATATACAAGATACTTGCATGCACTCTCACATAAAGAAAACATCACTACACAAACTAGACTTAAACATTAAAAATAAGACACAAACTACCCACCTCCATCTGCAAACACTGAGGCAACAGAGGAAGTAGTTTTAGATGCCACGGTTGATTCAGTGGGAACACTCCCTAACTTCATTTGATGGAATGAGGAACTGGCAGTGTTACCACAAACACTATGGACTTCACTAGAAAAACTTAAGTGGCTGTCCTCAAATCCAAGAACTGCAACTTCCCATTCATAGGTAAGTGGTACATTTGAACATCTTGGGCAATGAGTTCGAAATGACACCTTTCTGTCAGGATTAACCATGTTTCTCCAGCACTGAGGGCACTCAAGGAGCAGACTGAAAAACAGAAGTTGAAAATTGACAGCAGATAAAAGCTGATTAACTAATGGTAGGTGATGACTACTACACATGAGATGTCTCATTTTAACAATGATTTTGAACTGTCAGAATATATCAATTAAATGTTGAGAGCAAATCAACAAAAACAATTATGAACTCTTGTCTGTTTTCTGAAAGAAACAACTCTGATTTTGCAATTTTAATGTTTCCTAATAAGCATAAGTGGTAAATCTGGTGCGGGTTCCCTTTAATTAACTGTAACAAACGCTGAATATCTAATGCAGGATTTTTTAACTTGTGGTTCACAGGCCTCTTGATGGTTCATGAATAGATTCTAGGGGGTCTGTGTATATAACCTACAAATTTGAATTTATTTTCACCAAAATTATTACTCAGAAAATTATCATAGATTTTTCCATTTAAAGAAATATATTCTTCTTACACAATGCTTTTCTATTTCAGTATGACTATATGTAAGCTTAACGATTTTTCTTTGTAATAAAATGTGTTATTTGTATGCACAAATTTAATTATGTGTCAATGTATATTTTGTCTAAGACAAGGTCTCATCTGCTAACTGTCGTAGAAATAAATATCTGTCTAAGCGTATACATACTTTGAAGGCCAGCACGTGACAACACCTCGACATTTGTCACTTTATCTTTCCACGAGATGCCGAGGATGCGGCGTAGACACCGCAAATGGAAGGTATTGAGCCTTCTTTCTTGCTTAGCATAGGTCGTCCAGGTCTCGCTGCCATATAGGAGTGTGCTGGTGACGCAGGCATTATATACCGCAGCTTTGGTCTTTATTGTGAGTTTAGAGTTTCCCCAAACACGCGATGTGAGGCGGGCAAAGGTAGCTGCAGCTTTGCCAATGCGGCTGTCGATTTTGTATCCAGTGAGAGTTTGTCATTGATGGTAGACCCTAGGTATGTGAAGTGGTGCACCACTGCCAATTCATAGTTATCGATAGTGATAACTGGTGCAGCACCCACATCCTGACTCAGCACATTCGTTTTCTTTAGACTTATTTGAGGCCAAAGTCCTTGCATGCTTTAGTGAAGCGATTCATCAAGCTCTGAAGCTCCTGTTGGCTTTGAGTGACGACTGCAGCATCATCAGCGAACAACAAGTCTCTTATAGTGACCCTTCTGATTTTTGTTTTTGCCTTCAGCCTTGAAAGATTAAACAGATGGCCATCTGACCTAGTGTGAAGGCATATTCCTTCAGTTGCATCTCTGAATGCATGTTTCAAGAGTAAGGCAAAGAAGATTCCGAAGAGGGTCGGAGCCAGAACACAGCCTTGTTTAACGCCACTTCGTATATCAAAGAGCTGTGACGTGCTTCCAGCATATTGGACTGTTCCCTTCATGCCGTCATGGAATGACTTTATCATTTCCAGCATTTTAGAAGGGCAGCCTATTTTCAGGAGGATTTTGAAGAGTCCATCCCTACTAACCAGGTCGAATGCTTTTGTGAGGTCTATAAAGGCGATATATAATGGTCTTTTCTGCTCTCTTGATTTTTCCTGAAGCTGGCGGAGAGAGAAGATCATGTCTGTTGTTGATCTGCCAGCTCGGAATCCACACTGTGACTCTGGATATATGCGCTCAGCTAACTTGTGTAGTCTCATTAAGATGACTTTGGCAAAAAACCTTACCAACAATACTAAGAAGAGAGATGCCTCTGTAGTTATTGCAATCACTTCTGTCTCCTTTATTTTTATACAGTGTTACAATCTTGGCATCTCGCATGTCTTGAGGAATAATTTTCTCTTCCCAGCACTGGCACAGCATCCTATGCAGGGGATGTAATAGCGTGCTCTTACAGCATTTGATTAAATCAGGAGGAATCCCATCACCCCCCTGGTGCTTTGCCAGAGGCCAAGCTATCAATGGCCTTGCTGAGTTCCTCTAATGTTGGTTCGGCATCCAGCTCCTCCATAGTTGGCAGACTGTTGACACCATCAAGGGCTGCAGGCGTAACGGTATTGTCTCTAGCGTAGAGCTCAGAGTAGTGCTCGACCCACCTCTCCATCTGCTTACCCTTATCGGTTAGCTTCTCTCCGCTGATGGTTTTTAGCGGTGCCGTCTTACTTTTATGGGGGCCAAGTGCTTTCTTTATACCGTCATACATTTGTCTAATGTTGCCTGTTTGCGCTGCGATCTGGATGCTCTCACTGAGCTGGAGCCAGTAGTCATTTGCACAGCGTCGAGCAGTTTGTTGAACTTTGCTTCTCGTACCTCAGGATCTGTAGGGTTCTGGCACTCGGTGAACGTTTGTACATTCATAGCACTGCGCTTAGCTTCAATGACAGGTGCCATCACATCTGATGAAGCATCAAACCAGTCATTTGACTTTGCTGTTTTCTTACCAAAGGTGGCAAGTGCAGTACTTTGAATGGTGTTCCGTAGATGCTCCCAGTTCTCTGTAATAGTATCACCATTCTGAGGGCTACTGAGCACTTTCTCGAAGGTCGCAGTGAATTGAGCGATCATGAAAGGGTCTGACATCTTGCTGGTATCAATGCGTGGTTTCCCTTCATGTCTGACACGATAGAGTTTTCTTGGTTGTGCTCTGATTTTGCAGCAAACCAAGGAGTGATCTGTATCACAGTCTGCACTATGGTACGAGCGCGTGGAGAGCACAGACCTGAGGAGTGGCCTTCTGACGAGAATCAGGTCAAGTTGGTGCCAGTGCTTGGATCGTGGGTGTCTCCATGACACCTTATGCTGGGGTTTTGTCTGAAAGTAGGTGTTGGTCACGCAGAGGTCATGGTGGACGCACAACTCTAAGAGCCGTTGTCCATTTTCATTCATCTTGCCATACCAAACCTGCCCAGACATGAAGGCCATGAAACATTATCGGCACCCACTCTAGCGTTAAAGTCACCAAGGAGAACAAGCTGTTCTTGCCAGGTATGCTTTTGATAATTGCTGTTAGATTCTCATAGAACTCATCTTTAGCTTCTGAGGCAGAGTACAGAGTAGGAGCATACACACTGACAAGGGTGATGGGACCTGTGCTAGTTTGCAGGCGGAGCGTTAACAGGCGTTCTGATCCATTCTCGCCTGGTTCAACCATGTTAGTTAGCGATTTTTTTGACCGCAAAACCTACTCCGTGTTCTCTAGCTTTATTAAGATCTTTCCCTTGCCAAAAAATGTGTAGTCCTTCTCGCTCACCGTTCCAGAGCCCGCCATTCCTGAAGTGCAGCTATATCCACCTGAAGTCGTTTAAGCTCATCATTAATTAACATCGTTTACATCCTGTAGGTTTTCGGATAGTCCAGTCAACATAGTTCGGACGTTCCAGCATCCCAATCTGAGAGTTTGCTTATTTCTATTTTTTCGATAATTGCTTGGTGCAAAATTTTCTGTCCACAGTTCGGGTTTGACCCTAATCCCCATGCACCCAATGGGGAAAGCAGACAGTGGCGGGACAACACCTTATTGACTGGGGGCTGCCCAGCTTGAAGCGGGCGGTAGCTGTCCAGTGGATCCTAGAACCTCTCCCACTGTCGGAAGTAGCCCCTGGCGCCATGCCCTACGCCAATTGGGCAAAATGCTTATAACCGGTAACTGCTACTTCCCGTGTTTTGCCGACACCTATAGAAGCTGGATATTCTTCCAGGGCGCGAGCTTGGGCACAGTTATATGGAGGTCAAGCTGTTGCCCATGCAGCATGTTCCCCCTCTCCACACAGCCTGTAGATCCAAAGGAACGGCAGTAGCCGATACAGTTTGGTACCAGCCATGTGTAATAAATAATGTGTTATTTGTACTGCTTAGGGACAAATTTAAGGGTTTACTCCCGAAGTCAATCCATAAATGGATTTCCCGTCTAAGGCACGGTGGTTTGAATTCAGAGTCTGATAAGCTACCAACAAGGATGGAGCCCAATCTGCCCGAAAAAGGCGCCAGTCGCTCGCCTTTGCCCCTTCTCCCGTCAGTGGAAACAGTTCCGCCGGGCTCAAATTGAGCCACACGAGAAGGCCGGGAGCTGGACTTGGTTGTCAGAGGCTGTTTGAGGCGCGTGCCATAGAAGTATTTTCAGGGCATAAGAAAGGTAAATATCCTGATCTAATGCTGTCATAAAGCTGACAAGTGTTAGTAATTATTTTCCATAAACAATGGCAAAACAATAAACATACAAGAAATGGGAAAGTAGACAGGATAAATATAATCAATAACAGAATGGTAAAAGATAATGCTTTTTTAATGGTGTGGGCTAAGGAATGAATTTAATGATGTTAATAATGTATGTACATATACACTAATAAGCACTGTATAAAGTATCTTACTCCATGGTTTTGCTCTCTCTCTGTAATCCGATAACTTGACTGGAATATGCTGTCATCTCAGCCTTTTCAACTACTCCAGCCTGATCATTTAGTCTGAAAACTGTGAGACTGAAGTCAAATTCACTGTAGTTAGAAGATAGCCAGCTTGCAGGAAAGCTCAGCTGTGACTTATTCATCACTGGTACTTGATCAGTGGATTCAAAACAATAATTTCCTTTAGCACTCAATGGAGAGCAGGTCCACTTGTATCTGAGAAATCATAATTATAACAACATGTAAAAGCATTATCATCTAGGAAGCAACATAGACAAATTTGAAGGAATGGATATATACTGAAGCACATTAAAAACGCACCACTATTATATATACTGATGCCGAGAAGCTGGAAAAAAAAGTGTGGGAATAGATTTTCCCCGTGTTTGTCATGAGGTAGAGAGCGAATAGCTGCTGGAATGGAAAGTGCATGATTCAACCCACGGGTTTGTGTACAGACTACATGAAAACAATGAAAGTTACACGTGCAACACGATTCCCAACAGCTATGACCCTGAAAATGTGTACGCGTTGTGGCAGTATACTCGGTATAAAAAGGCCGTTGAGACAAAACACCCAGTACATGTGCTTGAAATGCCACGACTATCTGAAAACGACCGCCAACAAGCCATTGGTATGTTGGAGACTGGAATGAGCTCGCGGGCCATTGCCAGAAGGATGAATTGCCACCACAGCACTATTGTACGTCTCAATGAACGTTACGGAACCACTAGCAGTGCCCGGGATAGACTTCGGAGTGGCCAACCAAGAGTTACTAACCCTGCGCAAGATCGTCATATTGTGCTGAGTCACTTAAGGAATCGTTCTCTCCCAGCAAGTCAAACAGCAAAAGCAATATTGTGTTTGATGTGGGCAAGTCTCTCGAAGGACAGTCATACGACGACTCAGAGATACAGGCCTTACTGCAAGACAACCTTATGTTGGGCCAAACTTGACTCACAGACATCGTCAGCAGCACCTGCAATGGGCAGATCAACATGTCAGATGGACTAGACTGCAGTGGAATGCTGTCCTATTCACAGTCGAGAGCAGATTCAACGTATCCTTTGCTGATGGACGTATGCGGATTTTGCGACGGTGTGGAGAGCGCTTTGCAGATTGCTGTGTTCGTCAGCACAACCGATTTGGAGGTGGCAGTATTCACATTTAGGGAGGATTCAGTTTTCACCATCGCTTGCCTCTTCACGTCTTCTGTGGAAATGTTAATGCTGTGACATATCGAGATGAGGTTCTGGATGCATTGGTTGCTCCTGCGTTCACAAATTATCCAGACTTGCAGCTTCTCCAGCAGGATAACGCATGTGCGCACACTGCATGCATTACGCAGCAATATCTACAGCAGCAGAACATTGTGACGATTGATTGGCCTGCCCTATCACCAGACATGTCCCCCATAGAACATCTGTGGGACGAGCTTGGACGCAGAGTCTACAGGCAAGGTTCTCCAGCTAATCTGCAACAGCTCGAAGCTGCTCTTACACGTGAATGGGACTTGATTCCCTGGAATTTCCTCCAGAGACTTGTGCGTTCCATGCGGAGCTGCTGCCAAGCTTGTTTGCAAGCACACGGTGGACATACCAGATATTGAGGATAGTGTGAATGAATTTTTTTATTGGTTGCATTTTTGGTTTTCTCCCTTGCCTGCACAGAATGCAATGAATTTCATAACAATCAAATGTACAAATTAATGACCAGCATGGATTCTTAGGAAAATGAATAAAGATTCCAAATATGTAAACTTGTAAACACTTATATTTACATTTCACACTCTGTTCCTGGATTATACAGGTGGTGCGTTTTTAATGTGCTTCAGTATAGATATCACAATAACTCTTTCTAGGCTATGCAGGTTTTAGGTTTTCCAAGGCACCAGAATGGATGCCAATTTTTTATCCACAAGAGATAATTTAGTGCAAGCAGCTGAAAAACGTTAATGTAAAAATTCTCAGAATTAATATAAAACAAATGTAAATTGGTCTGAGAATATTTTTAAGGTTTCAGTCATATATGCAACAAATAAGTTATTTTTATATGTAGTGAAGTGCATAATGGGGTAATATAACCAGTGGCGGCTTTCTTTAATGTGCTGTTGACTGCAGCACTCCCTATAAAAAAAAAGGACTGCATACTGTCTCTACTAACGTAATCAGGACAGACCAAAAAATTGAGGTTACACCGGAAGGGTTGAATAACTTGAATACAAGACACACAAAAAATTATCTAAGACCGTATCGTGGAGTGCTGCGAACGATTTCAGTTCAAGTGACCTTGACCTCTTATAAGCGAATGCTTGTTATACACAGCTGCGTTTGGGTTGAATTTATTTAACTCTTTGACTCCGGAACAACGCTCTGAGCGTGGTTTTTAGACTATCACGAATGAAAATTACAGCACAGGGTGAAAAATAATTGCGGAGTCAAAGAGTTAACAAGTGCTGCAACGAAAGACAGCTCCAAGTGCAATGAACTGTATTTAAAGGGAAGTTACAATGAAAATTTTAAACACGAGAAATAGCAGCATAAATGTCAGTGTAACCTGGTTTGAAACTCGGGGAAACTGCTTCGACTGACAAGGATTACTCCTAGTTGCAGTAAACTTTTAAAATAACTTTTCAGAACTTCTTGACAGAACGAACGAACGAACGAACTTTATTTTCAAAGGGTTAAGAATTGGGCACGCAGGCCCGTCTGACATTCTGCCCTTCCTCTCTCTCTCATCATGTATACTGTATCCTTTCATCCTCACATTTACTTTAAGCATTATTAAGGCATTTATCATTATAAAAGTAATATAACATCAAACATTTGCAATAATCATCATAATTAAAGTATGTTTTTAAAATAAATATAGATAGATAGATAGATAGATAGATAGATAGATAGATAGATAGATAGATAGATAGATAGATAGATAGATAGATAGATAGATAGATAGATAGATAGATAGATAGATAGATAGATAGATAGATAGATAGATAGATAGATAGATAGATAGATAGATAGATAGATAAATAGATAGACATTAGATAGATAGATAGATAGATAGATAGATAGATAGATAGATAGATAGATAGATAGATAGATAGATAGATAGATAGATAGATAGATAGATAGATAGATAGATAGATAGATAGATAGATAGATAAATAGATAGATAGATAGATAGATAGATAGATAGATAGATAGATAGATAGATAGATAGATAGATAGATAGATAGATAGATAGATAGATAGATAGATAGATAGATAGATAGATAGATAGATAACGAACGAACGAACGAACGAACAAACTATATTTTCAAAGGATTAAGAATTGGGCACGCAGGCCTGTCTTACATTCTGCCCTTCTTCTCTCTGTCATCTTACATACCGTATCCTTTCAATAGCACATAGTATTTTTAGCATTATTTAAGCGTACAAAATTATCGAGGTAAAATAATAACATACATTTGTAACATCCAGACATAATCAAATTTAAGGGGGGAAAAAATTATTAATTAAAATAGATTAACAAAAATTAATACCTTAAAAAAAAAAAAAAAATAACAAACACAATCAAAACAATTCATACAGTAAATAAGACATAATTAGAAACGTAATCAGATAATGGTGGCATATAATAAGAACTCGTGACAATTTAGAAATCTGCTGAAATAGCTGGGACTTCATGTGTTGTCAGCGCATGCGGAAAATGTTCCCACAGGTGAGCAACTTTGAGTCCCAAGCAGATACTGCCACAGGGAGTGAATTGTTGACGCCTCCACTACATGAGATCCAGTTTTATGATTGTAGATAAGACACTAATCATTTGTGTCTGGGTTGATATTTTACATGGTGGTCACAATTTGTGAGTGTTATGTACCGTATAGTATTTTAAATGAATGAAAAGTGCAGCACCCCCAATGACAACCCCCTGGAACCGCCACTGAATATAACTATAACCAAAACAGGCATTCCACGTTGCCCTTAAAAGGTTAAGGAACCCTATAGTAGTGCGTCACATGGCTCAAGGCATAGAAAGAATTAAGAGGCTTTCAGTAGTTTGGAGGTAAGAATTGGAAATAAGAATGTGCATTACTTTATCAACACCCTTCAACTCCACAACAAACGTATGCCAATAAGTCCTGTGCCATCAATTCCAGCTCTTTCTATGTCTTCCTTATCATTTTTATCTCTCTCCAGTCTCTTCTCCTTGTGTTTTTCAGTCTACTGCCTTGTAATGCTATCAGCAGGTTTCCTCAATGTGGGTCTTATCTATCATCAGCATCTTCTTCTTATCTCCTGATCCACTGGTACTTGTCTGGTTCTCATCATCAGTTCCACATTAGTGATTTTGTCAAACCTCTTCAATCCTTCTATTCTACACAAGCACCCACTTATAAAAGTTTATAGCTTTTTTTGTAGCTCTCCATGTTTCATAGCCATAAAACAGGACTAACTTGGCATTTGGGCTGAAGAATGGAAACTGGTATCAAAATAAGATTATGCACTAATTCTTTCTAAGCTATGCAGTTGTTAGGTTTTACCCACACACAAGAAGAGATGCCACCCGTGTGTTACAGGGGCCCGAAAGGGGAGCAAAGAATAGTAAAACTGTTCCCTTCCATGCATGTCGTAGAAAGTGACTAAGGAGGGTTGGGAATGGGGCTGGTTACCCCATCCTGTAAAAAATTTAAACCACAAAAAACTTCAACAAACATGGACAAGTCAATTAAAGAAAATAAAACACAGCCATTCAAGACAGGGGAATGTCCTCTCGCTGGGAGGCATATGATGCAACACAGAGAAAGCCGAAAGGAGTCTGTGTTACTGACTAACCTTCTTTTTTCTAGGAGAACTTCCAGATTTGGCACCTGGAATGTTTGGGCATTAAACGAACAAGGGAAAGTGGCACAAGTAGCAGCAGAAATTAGGGAATATAAAATCGAGGTTCTGGGAATGTGTGAAACAAAGTGGAAGGGGGTAGACAAGAAGAAACTCATCACAGGTGAATTGGTGCTGTCCTCAGGACATGAAGAAGAAAGATCACACCACAGTGAAGGGGTAGCTCTTATGATATCTAAAGAAACACAGAAAGCACTCACTGAATGGGAAGCGGTTGGACCCAGAATAATAACAGCTACTTTTAAAACAGCTAAAAAGAAAATACATGTAAATGTCATCCAATGTTATGCACCAACTAATGACAAGGAAGAGTCTGTGAAAGAAGCATTTTATACTAGACTACAGGAAATTATGGAAAAAGTAAAAAGAAGAGACATCACAATTTTGATGGGTGATATGAAAGCAAAGATAGGTACAGTCAAAACCAGCTTTAAAGAAGTCATGGGAAAACATGGGCTAGGAATAATGAATGAAAATGGGGAACTATTCTCAAACTTCTGTGCTTCAAATCAACTAGCTATAGGAGGAAGCATGTTTCCACATAAGAGAATACACAAGGCAACATGGATATCACCAGAATATAGAACAGAAAATCAAATTGATCATATATGCATAAACAAGAAGTTTAGATCATCATTGCAGGATGTAAAGGTATATAGAGGAGCAGATGTGGCATCAGATCACACCTTTTGATAGCCAAAGTAAAAATGAAACTCAAGAGATATGCAACAATGCAAAATTATAGACAACAATTTAATGTAGGACATCTAAGAAATCAAGAAACAAGAGACAAATTTGCGGTCACAATATCCAACAAATTCCAAGTGCTCCAACAGCTGGAAGATGTAGAGAATACAGAAGACTATTGGCAGCAAATCAAAATTGTATGGAATGAGACATGTGAAGAAATACTGGGGAAAAGGGAATGACAACAAAAAGCATGGATAACAACAGAAACCATCAATAAGATAAAAGACAGAAAAAACAAGAAAGCAGATTTAAACACAAGCAAAACCAGAAGTTCCAAAGCCAAGGCTCAAGAAGTGTACACAGAAGCAAACAAAGAAGTAAAAAGAAGTATCAAAAGAGACAAGAGGAAGTATATTGAGGAGTTGGCAAGAAAGACAGAAGATGCTGCAGCCAAAGGAAATATGAGAGAACTGTATAGCAGCACAAAGAAGCTAACAGGGAAATACAAGCAAACAAGTTGCCTCATAAAAGACAAGAATGGAAAACTGCTCAGCAATATACAAGAGCAAATGAAGAGGTGGACAGAATATTTTGAGAACCTTCTCAATAGACCAGCCCCACAAAACCCCCCGGACATCCAGCCAGCAGAAGAAGAGCTACAAATTAACGGTGAAAGACCAACGAAGGAAGAAATAAAGAAAGCCATAAAGCTTCTAGGAGATGGAAAAGCGTCTAGACCTGATGGCATTCCAGCAGAGGCAATCAAAGCAGATATCGACACGGCTACAGAGATGTTGTATAAATTACTTGGTAAAGTCTGGGAAAAGGAAGAGATACCAGCAGAATGGAAGGAAGGATATCTGGTTAAGTTGCCTAAGAAGGGAAATTTACAAGAGTGCACAAATTATAGAGGAATAATGTTACTATCAGTGCCAGGAAAAGTATTAAACAGGATTATCCTTGAGAGATTAAAAGAGTCCATAGACAAGAAACTGAGAGATGAACAAGCAGGTTTTCGACAAAACAGATCATGTACAGACCAGATAGCCACTTTGAGAATAATAGTTGAACAAAGTCTGGAATGGAATTCACCAGTATACATCGGATTTGTGGACTACGAAAAGGCATTTGACAATGTAGACATAGAATCACTTTGGAAATTGATGAGGCATTATGGAGTACCCCTGAAGATCATTAATTTAATAAAGAAAACATATGAAGACATGACATGCAGAGTTCTTCATGAAGGACAGCTTACAGAACCGTTTGGGATAAGAACAGGAGTGCGACAGGGATGCCTCTTGTCTCCATTTCTTTTCTTACTAGCAATAGACTGGGTAATGAGATCATCGACAACACACAACAGAAATGGAATCCAGTGGACTCTGACTAAGCAGTTGGATGATCTGGATTTTGTTGATGACTTGGCTCTTCTGTCCCATAACCGTAATCAGATGCAGGACAAATTGAAAACACTCGATGAGAGATCACAGCAAATGGGTCTGAAAATACACAGGGAAAAGACAAAAGTAATGAGAATAAATGCAGGTAATGATAACAGGGTTGAACTTGAAGAAACACCAATACAAGATGTAGAATCGTACACATATCTTGGCAGCAATATAGACAAAGTTAGAGGGACAGACAGTGATATCAAACTAAGAATACAAAAAGCAAGAGGAGCTTTCATTGCATTGAGAAATATATAGAGATCAAGAGAAATCGGATCCAACACGAAAATAAGAATCTTCAACTCAAATGTGAAGTCAGTCCTATTGTATGGCTTTGAGACACGGAGAACAACAAAGACAACAACCAAAAAGCTACAGACTTTCATAAATGGGTGCTTGCGTAGAATAGAGGGATTAAAATGGTATGACAAGGTTACCAACGTGGAACTGATGACAAGAACTAGACAAGTGCCAGTGGAACAAGAGATGAGAAGAAGACGATGGCGATGGATAGGACACACACTGAGGAAACCTGTTGATAGCATTACAAGGAAGTCCTTGTTCTGGAACCCCCAGGGCAAGAGAGGCAGAGGTAGACCAAGAAGCACATGGAGAAGAGAGCTGGAAACAGAGGTGAAAATGATGATGAGAACATGGAAAGAACTTGAGATGATCGCACGTGACAGGAGGACTTGGCATGTGTTTGTTGAAGGCCTATGCTCCTTTGGGAGTGGAGGGTTATGAATGAAGAAGAGATGCCAATGTTTTCTCCACAACTGATATATGAAAACAAGAGGTAAACAAACATTTATGTGAAAATACTCAGAATAAATATAAAACCAAGGATTATTATTCTTCTTCTTCTTTGATCCTTAGCCGCCGACCGTCAAAGCAGTCAGTGGCCATCACGCCTGGTGGTGTCTTGTAGGGCAACAACAAACTGATTCCACTTTGCTCGGTCGGTGGCCATCCTTCATACAGTGCCCCAACTCTGGTTCATTCTTTGCATCTTAGCCTCCACAGTCCTCCGCCAAATTGTTTTTGGTCTGCCTCTCTTTCGTTTTTCTTCAGGGGTCCATAGCATAGCTGTTCTTGTGATGGCATCGGGGTCTCTTCTGAGGAAATGGCCAACCCAGCTCCAGCATCTGCTAGCTATGATGGTGTGCATGTCCTCCTGCTTGCTCCGAGTAAGCAGATCTTGGTTGGTGATGGTATTCGGCCAAAAGATTCGGAGAATTTTTCTTAGGCATGTTGTGTGAAAAGAAGACAATTTCGACATTTCCTTCTCTGTAACTCTCCAGCATTCCGCACCACAGAGAAGCACAGAAAGCACACAGCTCTGATATAATCTTAATTTTGTGCTTGTGCTATACTGAGAGGACTTTCAGATGTTGTTTAGACTAAAAAAGGCTGTTCTTGCTTTGTTCATTCTGTTGTTGATGTCTTTGCTTGCTCCGCCGTCTGGTGTTACATCCTAAGTATGTGAAGGTGTTTGTCTGTTCCAGTTGCTGATTCCTTACTGATATGGACTCAGGGTTGCTCACTTTGAGCGTCATGTCCTCTGTCTTCTTTAGATTGATGTTCAAGCCCACCTGCTGGCTATACTTATTAAGTCTATCCGTTTTTTCCTGGATGTGTTGATGTGAATGTGTTAGTAGTGCAATGTCATCTGCATATTCCAGATCTTCCAATGTAGAAAATGTAGTCCATCTTATTCCTCTTGGACTGCCCTCTGTTGTCTGGCACATACCCAGTCTATGACTGTTAAAAATAGAGTGGTTGATAAGGGACATCCCTGTCGTACTCCTGTCATCACTTCAAAGGTTAGGTTGCTCTGCCCAACGCTACACGTAAAGTTGGCATAGAGGCTTTTTACGATTGACACTAAGCAGCTTGGAATTCCATAAGCCCTAAGTATTTTCCATAAACTGTCCCTATGTATACTGTCAAAGGCCTTTTCAAAATCAACGAAATTAATGTACAGCTGTCTTTGCCATTCTGAGCACTGCTCTATAATGTTCCTGAGGGTAAATATATGATCTACACATCTTCTGTTCTTTCTAAATCCTGCTTTTTCGATTCCTCACTTTGTGGTCTACTGCTTTTGAAATTCTCTGTATAATTATCCTGCCTAGTGTTTTGCTGGGAACTGAGAGAAGAGTTATTCCTCTCCAATCATTGCAGTCTGCAAGATCTTCCTTCTTGGGCAATTTGACAATTATTCCATTGTTCCACTCCGTTGGTGTTGTCCCCGTTTTCCAGACTTGTGCAAATAGTGGTTCTAATAGTTCTGCTGCAAGCTCAGGGTCTGTCTTAAATAGCTCTGCATTTAAGTTATCATGGCCAGGAGCTTTTCCATTCTTTAACCTTTAGCACGCTGCAGTCGCATTATTGCGACAGAAGTACGCTATGCTCTGCCAGCTGGAGGCGCATTATTGCGACTGCGGATATCTTCGTTTTTTTTAGCATTAGGACTTGTGTTCACGTGATTTCAGCCCCGGATGTTAAGTTGTAATGTTATTTGCAAGAGAGTTAGCTTCCGTTTCCGATCTTAAAAAAGTGATGGGTGTATCCGCGTTTATTTTTTGTAAATTTTTTAAATCGAAATGAATCGGCATCAACACGCGGCCATATTCGCTCTAATTTTATTGGATTCTGACGCCATGCGGTGGGGATGAGATTTTTGTCTTTATAAGCGCTGATATCGGTTCTCAGAATATGTTTGATGGCTGAGATGGAAACGAAAGTAAAATGGCATTTCTAGTATGTATAATTTTCGGGGTTAGGATTAGGAATATCGGAAAGGTTTAATTTACGGCCGAATGTCACTGCTGGCTAGGGAGTTTGTTGCTTTGCTACTGATGATGGGTGTAACGAAAAGATCGTTATTTCATTTGTATTGGTCAAATGACTTTCATTGAGATGCAAGGGATATGGACTCTTCGTTTGTTGGTCATTTTTTTTTTAATTTTAAAATTTAAAAAAAAAAAATGTTTTAATTTTTTTAATTTTTTTTTCTTTGTTTTCATCTTTCCTTTCCTTTCTTCCTATCACATCTAACATGTACACAAACAAATTTTATATCATCAGATTCATCATTCATTCATTTCTATACAGTCTAAAAATTAGAGCAATTGACCAAAAAAAAAAAAACTATAGAATTTACAAGTCACCCACTATAAAAATGGGGGGTTGTGAAAAAGAATGCAGTGGTTGGGCAACTTTTCTGAATTTTTATTATGCAGCGTGCTAAAGGTTAACCCTTTGATTGCTGTGATTTCTTCTTTTCGAGGAATGTCTGTATTAACATCTAGACCATTTTCAGCCTCAGGAACATTCAACTGTGTCTCTGGTGGTTCCTTGTTCAGAGTTTCTCTGAAATGCTCTGCCCATCTTGTTTCCTGTCCCTCTGCTGTCGTGATGAGATTTCCTTGCTTATCTCTTACTAATGTAATATTTTTTGCACCTCGTTTTCCGCTGATGATTTTAGTTATTTTGTATACTGTGCTTTGTTCATTTCTCAGTGCTGCCTCTTCTGCTTGTCTTGCAAGATCGTCTAGGAAATTCCTTTTGTTGGCTCGGGTTTGGTGTTTAACTTCCTTGTCCAGCTGACTGTACTGTTCGCTGTATAGTTGCTTTAACCTGGGGGACTTCACTTGTTTTCTTTCTTTTCATTTCCTTTCTCATCGTTATGGTGTTTAATGTTTCTGGTGTTATCCAGTCTTGCTTCTTCCTTTCCTGGAATCCCAAGCATGATTTGCTGCTTTCCTTATATTTTCTTGAAATGGTGTTGAATTTCTGGTCTACATCATCAGTCAATGTCTTTTCCTGACTTTTGGCAAATTGATATCGCTTCTTTATATCAGCAGCAAAAGCTTTTCTGGTAAGGGAGTCCTTCAATTTGCTGATGTCAAACCTTTTCTGTGTAGTTACAGTTGGTTCAGCCGTTCTTAGTTTCACTTTCAGTTTTGCTACTACTAAATGGTGATCACTTCCCACATCCGCACCTCTTCTTACCTTCACATCTTGTAATGCATGTCTCCATCTACCTATAATCATAATGTGGTCTATCTGGTTTCTGTCCCGACCATTTGGTGATTCCCATGTTAATTTGTGAATTTCTTTGTGTGGGAAAAGTGTTCCTCCAATGACCAGGTTGTTAATGCTACAGAAACTTTTTAATTTATCCCCATTTTCGTTTGCTGTTCGGCTGCCGCATTTCCCCATTACTCTTTCATTATATGTACTGTATGTTCCAACTTTTGCATTGAGGTCTCCCATTACTACGATAAGATCATATCTAGGTGTGTCTTCCATTTCTTTCTGCAGTTGTTGATAGAATTCATCCTTGACCTCATCATCGCTGTCATTCGTTGGTGCATAACATTGTATTATTGTAGTGTTGGTGAATCTCCCTCTCAATTTTATTCTTATCAGTCTGTTGTTGATGGGTTTCCATTCCAGTAATGTCCTTTCTATTCCTTTCTGTAGAATAATGGCTACACCTTCATTGTGCTGTCCATTCTCTCTTCCAGAGTAAAGTACTGTTTCTCCTGTTGCTGTTTTAACTTTTCCTGCCCCTGTCCATCTGCTCTCGCTTATCCCTAGAATGTGTAATCTATAGTTTCTCATTTCTGCTGTGACCTGTTTTAGTTTACCCGTCTCGTTCATTGTCCTGACATTCCAAAATCCTATTATTGTTTCACGTTTTGCGGTCAGGACGTCCGTTTTCGTGTCAGTGGCTTCCTTTCGGCTTTCACCACTGACAGTTATATGAGCCTCAGACTCCAGATGTCCGTCCCGCAGCAAAGTTTGTTAATTTGTTGTCATTTCCGTAACTTCATTTCTTTTTACATAGACAGGGGTGTCAGCCCTATGCTAAAACACCCAACCTGGAGGACCAGGGTGTCTGCTTTAGTCTGACCCCTGCCTGTGCAAACCTGTCCAGCTTGGTAGAACATTCCAGGAGTAAAACTCCAGCTGGCATAGCTCTGAGGGTAATCAGGGTACGCAAGCTGCCATACCTCGACAAGATATTAACACCGGTGATGGCAGCAAGGAATATTGGCTTGAGAATAATTTTATGGGTTAAGTCTTACATGCGATAAATACGTTTGTTTTACATTGAGTAAAGTGCACATATGAGGTAATCTAACAACAGCAAAAACTGGCATTCCACAGGCACTTGGGAGAATAATGAACCCTACAGTAGTGTGCATGGCTCATTTTGAAAGAATTGAGAGCTTTCATCAGTTTGAAGATATCTGGAAATAAATATTTTTTTTTTTTTTTTAAGTCCTATACAAAAATAAGAATTGTACCTAGACTAAAATGTCAAGTCTGTTCAACTTTCTGCACTACATCACTGTTACGGGTGCATTTTTGCTGGTGTTTGAATACATGTCGTGGGTTCATAGATTTGATGTTAATATATAACATGCACACACTGTAACATCGTAAAACTGAAATCAAAAATGCAGCGAAGATTGTCCAACATTCAAATATTTATTAACGAATTCTTTACAATTGACGATATGCTCCACATCTTAAAATAGTGATCAGTAAAGGTTTTGTTCATACACTGACTGTCTTTGGTCTGTCCTTAGGCATTAATACTCAGGCAGATTTGCCGATAACCATATTCATAGTCCATGCAGCTTATAAGATACATCGTCATAGTCTTGACGGAATTTAATTAATAAAACATGTCCCAAAACTTCTCTTAGAATGCCTTCCAACACTGGCATGTAAATATCAAATAGCGATCATCATCAGATCGAAGAACACTTTGGTGGACTTTAAAATATCTCCATATCTTTTAGCACATAAAAGATACGTCCACACACTATGACGGACACGAGCCAAAGAGCCGTGAAAGTTAACCGTTAGGTTCCAAAGCAGATGATGCTTACGTCACACTTTCTATTACACTATACGTCATAGATAACATAAATGATGCGCTCTTTTACAATCAGTGCGTTCTCGTGCTCACTCATCTTGCGCACAGCTATATCTTCTTAAAGAACATGCACTTGTGTGCATGCATGAGGTGTAACAATCACACAGAACAACAAAAATAATAACCAATATGTTCATAAATGAGTGTTTCCACATAATAGAAGGAATCGATTGTTACGGCAAAATCACCACCATGGAAATGAGAGAAAATACCAAGGAAACGAACGAACGAACGAACTTTATTTTCGAAGGGTAAAGAATTGGGCGCGCAGGCCCGTCTAACATTCTGCCCTTCCACTCTCATTAATCTTGCATACTATATCCTTTCATTCCCACATGATGCTTTAAGCATTAATATAAAGGCATGCAACATTATAAAGTTATAATAACAGCATTCATTTACAGTATGCAATCATAATTTTAAAAAATGAGTCGGTTTTTTTTTTTTTTTTTTTTTTTTGAAACAAACAAGCTAGTAATTGGGGGGGAAAAAGTAATACTAAAATAAAATAAATAAAACAATAAATAACAATAAATAAATTCTGTATACCGACACTCACTCGTGCGGTCAATCCGTCTACAATTAATCTGTATTTTTGAATGTGTCATCAATCATCAATACAAAAATTACATAAACACATTCTCGCTTATGTCCATACATTCTTGGTGGAAAATGAAATAATAATAATAACACTTTCTTACGCACTTCTGTGGCAGGAAAAGTCTTTTAGCAGTAAAAAAAAAAACAAATAAAATAAAATAAAAAAAACAGTTCACATTTCTAAAGTACAGTGGTATGCGGGTACATTCTCACGACTCACATTTCTAAAGTACAGTATTATGTGGGTACATTCACACATACATTACATTATATAATAATATTTTTAAGTGAATATAATAATGATATTACATGGATATAAAACAAATTATTCACACAAAAAACGAGCGGAAGAGGAAAAGAAATGTTGACCTATGGATGAGATGTTGACAGGCAAATGCTGTTTCTATGGGGGTAGATAATCAGTGTTGAGGAAGTGTTTGAAAAGTGCTTTGTTAAAAGAATATTGTGTAGGTAGGCTTTTTAGGTGGTGTGGAAGGCTGTTCCATAAGTAGGCACCAGAATAGGCTAGACTCTTTTTGAACAGGTCGATCCTAGGTTTGGGCAGACGTAACTGATGTAATCGTTGTCCCTCCCTTCTACTGGTTTGAAACAATGATCTTAGGTACGATGGGGCATTGTTAGATAGAAATGTGTGAGTCAGCTTGGCTTTGTTGTAGAGAAGACGGAAACAAGATGTGAGGATAGGTTTTAGAGCTGTTAGGACAGCAGTGATTTTCCAAAGCATTGCAAAATCTGACTTATAGAAAAAGCAAAATGTCCACAAAATCATGGTGAAAACTTACCCAAGGGTAGCAGATGAATTATCAAGATATCGTGACCCTCTTCCATCCAAATGTATGAGATTCTGCTGCCCTACATGTCTGTAGATTCCTCCATGTATGATGCTGATAAGAGGTGTTGCCAGCACCGAAATGTCTACCTCTGCCTCTGAATATACTGGTATTTCAGTTCCATTCATTTCAACCTGACATTATGAAAGAAATATTACTTCAAAAACAATGCATATGATGATGGATCATCATTAGTTTAAAATGTTTTTCAATAGGTGAAAAGCTGTGAATAACAGTTTCAATAAACATAATGCAGTAAACAGAAGCACTGTGAAAACTTTCTAAAACAATGCTACAGAATAATTGTCCAAAAACTTTAACGATAGAAACTACTGACAATGACAACACTGAATGTATTAACTCTTACTATACGGCTCGCCAGCTGAAATGGTGCACCATTTTTACCAAAAATACGGCTCGCCAGTTGAAGTGGCGCAAGACAGTAAGTCTCTATCTGCAAAGTTTAATGAAAAATTTTTGATGTTTTATCCAATTCAATATTTATAAAGTCACTTCCTGTATTCAATCTGTTTACATTTTCAGCGTGGTGTATTTTTATTCGTCATTACGTTCGATTTTAGTACCTTTGTTGTTCGGCTGTTGACCGTAAACAAATTTTTTCTAACCAAAATGGCTTCATCTTCAAATGATTGTAAGCAACGGTTATCGGCTGTACAAGCAGCACAACTTATTTCTTCTTGGATTGAACATGAGGATGATCAGTTATCGAGTGATGATGACAGTTCAAATTCAGAATATATTTTTCCCAGCGAAGATATATGTAATCAAAACACTGAATCAGATGAGAAGGGGGCATTTCCCCTAGCTGGTTCTGTCAGTAGTACTCGTACTAGAAATGCCAGGCCAGTGAAAAGATAACAAGGAAAAGGTAAAGCTCTCATGAAGAAAAGATTAAGAGAAGATACATCTAGATCATCCCATAGAGAAGCAGAACCCACAAGTACTGATGGTAATACAAGTGCAGTGAATGAGGAAATTAGGTGGAATGAAGTTAATGCTGGCTCAACACAAAATGCTGTCCGCTTTGTACCGCCTCTTGCTAGGATTACAGGTGTGAATCCAAATATTATACCTGATGATTCTTCTGCATTTTATTGTCTCAAAGCTCTTTTAACTAATGAGATTATAGATGAGCTTACTGTTTCTATAAATGAATATGCTGAGTGACTCTGTCAGTCAAAATCAGAAATGGCAACAAAAAGATCTTTCTATCAAATTTGCTGTGATAATAGCAATGGGGATTGTAATAAAAACCAGCCATTAGTGATTATTGGTCTAATGAAGGCTTTATGCAAACTCCCTGGTACAGACAGATGTTTACACGGGATAGGTTTCAGATGTTATATATTGGTCTAATGAAAGCTTTATGCAAACTCCCTGGTACAGACAGATGTTTACACGGGATAGGTTTCAGATGTTATATCACACGATGCTTCATGTGAGTGATTTAGATGCACAAGGTAAAGCAAAGATCAAACCATTTCTACAGAAAATGTTATCTAGATTCCAGGAAGCATTTTACCCTTACAAGGAGATGTCTTTGGATGAAATGGTAATTGGGTGGGAAGGCAGATGGGCTCACAAAATGTTCAATGCCTCTAAACCCCAAAAATATCATGTGAAGACATTCAGTCTTTGCGACAGTAGCACTGGATCCGTACTAAATTTGTTTATATACTTTGGGGCCAATACTTCTTACAGTCCAGAAGTTGATGTAAATAGCCAGCAAGCCATCAAAGTTTTTGACACTTTGCTACAACCATGTGGAAAAGGTCATCACATCTATGCTGATCGATATTACACAAGTGTGCCATTGCTTCAATATCTGAATAACAGGAGTCATTATTTCACTGGGACTGTCAATGTTAATCGAAAGAACTTCCCAAAAGAGCTGAAAACTACACAGCTAATGCATATGGAAATGAAATGGTATGTGGAGCAAGAAAAAAAATTTTTATGTGTAATGTTTAGGGACAAAAAAACCATGCATTCTTGTATCAAGCTGAGCAACAGTGGAAAGCAAGGACATCACCAATCGCTCTTGTGAAACAAAAAATAAACCACTGATGATTGATGATTACAATCAACGCATGAATGGATGTGACAAAGTGGACCAAAGCATTGTAACATATGGCACATTTAGCAGAAGAACAAGAAAGTGGTGGAGAAAGATTTTCTTCTGGATTTTTGAAATAGCTCAGCTCAATGCGTATAAATTATTTGCACTGTCAAGAACAACAAATGCCAAATAACAGAGCCTTCTTCAATTTAAACTGCAACTTGTCAGTGAGCTCTCTCTTGTTGCTGCTGTGGATTTCCAGCATATTCCTACCAGGATTGGACATAGCAATCAAGTGTACAATCCAGTCAACAGACAATCCCCATCTACATCCAAATAACTGTTTTGCTGCTTATCATGAAAGGAAATAGTTTGTGGTAAATATAAATATCAGTTGTTGATATGTGTACAGTATGGGGCATAATTCTGTGGTTTCTTGAAGCAGCTTCCTCTGCATATAAATGCTACAGTTTGTATTCAGTAGCCTGGCCTGGTAATATTATTAGAATAAGTTCCTAGGGATCTGAGGCCCGTTCATTAGCCCGCCCTCACACAGTACACTGGCTAAAAGCAATCACAATCCAACGGCCAGTTTGGACAGTTCACAAAACACTTTATTATCTCACGAAACTCCACTTTGACATCCAAAGAGTATGTTCATACATAGGTATTGTTCCTAGCACGGTCTATACATTGTCGAAGTACCGTCTAGTACTAAGGAAACATGTCGATGACATTTTCACAGCATTTATTAATAAGACATCACTCACTTTCTCATCAGCATCCTCGTACAAACTTGCATATGTAAACTATCGTTGACGCACGGAGTTGTATGCGTAACCTAGTGATGTTAAAACCTCATGCATGTAGAGGGAATATCATATACTCTTTGGAGCAGAAATATACAGGTGGCTTACACAGTGAAACGCCACATATCGAATGCCGGCAGGGCACGCTAGCTTGACCGACTTTCAGACTTTATCGTCTGCATACATGGTCAGCAAAAGTACTGACGTCACTTCCTGAAACCAGGACAACCGTCCATAAACAAATCAACTAGGAAGTGACGATCAACAACCAATGTTATGGAATTTACTCATAACAGTTGTGTATAAAGTTGTGTACATAGTTTATTTTCGTCACGATTTTTCAATATGTGACCTGAACATTTCAAAAGGAAACATTTTTATTTATATCCAAAACAACTGAAACTTGTCTGTGTTCTGTATAATTGAATGAAAGTGGTTCTAGGAGTTCCAGGCTTCCAAATTGGATTATTTTTGTGGGTAAAATTTTTCAACTGTTGTGCAATCAATACTGTATATGCTGCATGCATGTTTAAAACCAATGAACAATTCAGTTAGGTGCATGTCAAAGGAGTTTCATTTCTCTATATTTTGATATCTAACACTTTATGCTATCATTATAAATAAATTATTTAATACAAAATCAGTAACGATAGTCATGTCTGTAAACATAGGCTTAAAATATGTGTGCGCTTTATCTAAATACACCAAAATAATTGTGATAACAACTTTATTTGTGCTCAGGAACAACTGCAACTTTCCTACAATATGTGAAAATGGATGTACTTTAAAATGAAAGTAGGTTTAGGGGTTGAAGTTTACCAGAATTAATTACACATATTGATAAGAACAATTTGTTTTTCAATTTTTTATATTAAAAAATTTTTCTGCATTCATTACTGCATATGTTGCATGCATGTTTAAAACCACTGAACAGTTCAGTTAGGTGCATGTCAAAGGGGTTTCATTTCTCTACATTTTGATATATAACACTTGATGTTATCATTATAAATAAATTATTTAACACAAAATCAGTAACAGTAGTCATGTCTGTAAATATAGGCTTAAAATATTTGTGCGCTTTGTCTAAATATACCGAAAAAATTCAAATTGTGATAAAAACTGTATTTGTGTAGAAGCAACTGAAACTTTCCTACATTATGTGAAAATGGATGTACTTTAAAATGAAAGTAGGTTTAGGGGTTAAAGTTTACCAGAATTAATTATACATATTGATAAGTACAATTTGTTTTTCAATTTTTTCAATTTTAAAATTTTTCTTCACTCATTACTGTATATGTTGCATGCATGTTTAACACCACTTAACAGTTAAGTTAAGTGCATGTCATAGATGTTTCATTTCTCCATATTTTGATATATAACACTTTATGTTATCATTATAAATAAGTTATTTAATGCAAAATCAGTAAATGCAGTCATGTCTAAAAATGTACTCAGTTTTTGAGCATGTATACTAAGAGTTAATAAATGTCTAACACCACAATCATCATTATCCTTCAGCTCCCCAAGTAGCAAAGGTCTTCAACAAATGCATGGCAAGTCCTCCTGTCATGTGCCATCCGCTCAAGATCTGTTTATGTCTTCATCATCATTTTAATTTCTGTCTCCAGTTCTCTTCTCCATGTGTTTTTCAGTCTAAGATCTTTACTTCTCTTACTCTGAGAATTACAGAGCAAGGACTGTCTGATAACGTTATCAACAGATTTCCTCAATGAGTGTCCAAGCCATCGCTAGCATCTTTGTCTTATCTTCTCTTCAACTGGCACTTATCTGGTTCTTGTCATCAGTTCCACATTGGTGACATTGTCATACTACTTTCATCCTTCTAATCTATGCAAGCAACCATTTATTTTGAAGAAATAAAGAAAGCCATAAACCTCCTAAAAGATAAGTGGTACATAGTAGAATAATATGTTTCTAGATAGTTCTCTATATAAAATACGCCTAGCAAAAATGATTTTTTAAGAAAATGAACATGTGCACTCGATGATGTTCGAGAGATATCTGGCTAAGAACTATAACTCACAGAAGCAGTAGTCTTAGCATTCCTTATTCCTCCTCCTCTCCCCCACCCCCCACCCACCCCAGTTACGAACAAGATCATATTTCTTTGGTGGCCAATGAGGGTTCTGTGACTATCGCATGGGCACTTGCAAATCTGCAGCAGGTGTCTTGATGCATTGATTCCACAGAAGTATTTTCACAGAAGTATTTCAACAGCAGACAACTGGTTTTCTGGAACTTCCATAGGCATAAGAATGCTAAGTAGGTGCTGCTTGGTTGAGCTACTCAAAATTTGCTTTATTCAGTACGAAGTCATCATATGCCTGGATTCTGGAATTCGATACATATTTGGCCCTGGCGCCTACAGATAATCTGATCTTTGTGAAGTCAAATGAGTGTGAGTGAGGTACATTATGGTCCTAGCTTATGTGTGATGTGCTATAAAAGCCAAGGATTGCAACTGGTTATGAAATTTTTGAAGACTGGTTCACCAACCTTGATTCTGGATGATCTGTTCCTGCAGGACATGACTTTCTGTTCTACTCTGGGCGTCAATGAGTGATAACTGTGTTCATGATTATTGCTCATGCACCAAGTCAGCAGGGAATTTATCCAAAACATGATTAGAGATTATTCTATAGGTGAACAGCCATTTGTCTAGTGCATGATTTTTTTAAAAATCCATCTCCAGCAGATTTCTGCCATGTATGACATAAAAAGTTCTGATATACAGAATTCCGGAAATATTGGAATATAGTTCGTCGAACGCTCAGCACAGAATATGGATATTTTAGAGTTATCTCCCTTTACAATTTCCTGTACTGGGTATTTACAACTATACTGTAACCCTCGGCTCGGAGTCGTCACATCAACCGGAGGATTCAATAAAGTTAAAACGCTTCGGCTCGGCATATTGACCTCTGGGGCAGAAATATTTCTTGTACGCCATCAGCATCAAGCTTTTAAAAAAAAAATTTTTTTCTCCAAATTTTGTTTATAATTATCTCTGCGTTTTTGCACCCCACATAGTATGACAGTTCATAATTATAATCAATAAGTGCACACTACGATACATGTCCAGGAAACTCTTCTAAAGGCAGGAAGGGAAATAACTGCAAGTGAATATTCTGTGCTGAGCGTTCAGTGAACATCATTCTGATATTACCAGAATTCCTTAAACTGCTGTGAAGTGAACTGGGCACCATTGTCTGACAACCTTTCATGTACAAAAATATTACTTGGTGCACATTATGTTGTTTCTGTTGTTATCAAGCTCAGAAATAAACAGAAGTTCCAGTATCAAGGCTTACGAACTACATATAAAAGTAAACAAAGAGGTAAGAAGAAGTATAAGAAGAGAAATGAGGAAATATACTAACAATTGGGCAAGAGAGACAGAGGAGCTGTAGCCAAAGGAATTATGAAAGACATGCACAGCAGTATAAAGGAGCTAACATGGAAATATATGCAAACAAATGGTCAAGCATAAGAACATAAAATTGCTAAGCAACAAAAATGAGCAAAGAAGAGTTAGACGAATGTTTAAGTAGACCATCTTCTCAGAATCCCCTAGAAATCCAGAAAGCAGAAAAGGAGTTATCTGGTCAAGTTGCCAAAGCAGAGAGATGTTACAAGACTGCAAAATTACAGAGGGATAATGTTAATATCAGTGCCAGGAAAAATATTAAACAGGACCATCCTTGAGATTAAAAGAGGCTGTAGACAGTAGAACAAGCAGATTTTCAACAAAACAGATCTGGTAAAAATTCAAATAACTGGCTGTCCACAATTAATATTGTATCATGTTTTCACATACAATCTGAGTTGAAAATCTTATTTTAAAAATTAAGAACATGCTTACAATCAAGTGAACCAGATATTGCCCTCTCGCTAAAGTCCAGGCTGGCAACAACAACGCTGGGCAGTGAAGGTGATTTTTCATGTCCGAGAGTACCGAAAGGTGAACAGGTTGCCTGCTTTTTGCATCAATAACTTCCCATTTAAATTTAACTTGATTTGAAGTAGTGCAGTTGATTCTAACTTCTGCTTCGACACGAATAGGCTCAGAGTGAAGAAACTGCAACTAGAAGAGAAAACATTTAATTAAAATAAATAACAAAGACTATGCTCTGTTACATTAAAGATGATGATACTGACAGTGCAAAAGCAATGGATAAGTGAAAATGAAACTACTAAAGGGTAAAAAAATATAAAGCAAGATGACCTTTAAGCAACATACCTCACTCTGATTCACAGGTCCCCTCACACCTAAACCTGCGATTTCTGGTGGTTCACAAGGTTGATTAAGCACAAAGATCCTCCTGCTCACATCTGTTTGGCTGACAGGGTTCTCTGCATGGAGTCTTACAATGTACTCACCAATTCTGTAGGAAGATTTGATTATCTTATATACTAACTTGATAATGTCATTGCAATAACAATGAAAAATGAGGTATTTGAAATGTTATGTCTGAATTTTGTCCACCAAATTAATTTTTTTTTTTTAAATAATCTGACAACAGAAGTCTGAAACATAAGAAGAAAGATATACTCAAAAATGTGTTTTGGTAATACCACTATATATGGAAACTACAGACAGTAACAACTTACTGTGAGTAATTGTGCGAGATGTATGAACGTTTAGTTGTAACATTTTCTGAGCCATCCCCAAAGTTCCAAGTGAAGATGAGAGAGTCACCCTGCCAGTAGTTAGCCCTCAGATTCACAGAGTAGGAAGACACTGTGGCACTGCTCAGAATCATGATTGATAGACCTTCAAGTTTTGCAACAACGTGTATTTCTACCGCTGCTGATTTGACAGAACCCAGACAGTTCCAAGCTTCCACCTGAACTAAAGGTCTGTGGATAATTTTACAATCTTATTCTTGCTGACACAGAGAAAAATAACAACAATAACTTTAAAAAGTGTGCATGTTATACATACATTTCTTCTTTACTGAACTGGCATTAGTGATTATGTCTTTTCATAACTTACTGCTTCCCAGTGCTGTTTATCACTTCTGCTGTTAACTTCTTGTTTTTGCCAAAATGTTAAATTGTCCAGTATTTTCACTCTTTTTCATCAACTATGTCATTTTCCTTCAGCCTTTCCTGTATCATAAAATATTCTAATATGAGTAATAAGCTTCCATTCCATATTAACCTCTTTCAGGACATCCTTTTTACTCATTTTTTAGCAGTCCATGGTACTCTTAACATACTTCTGTAAAACCACATCCGCGTGGCCTCCAGGAATTTTCTTGCCTGTTTACTGATTGTCCATGACTCACTTCCATATGACAGGATTGGCTCTACTGAAGTATTCTGTTTATTTTACTCCGGCTGACACAGGTTTGTTGTGTAAAATACATTTCATTTTATGGAATGCTGCTTTTAATTGTGCTATTTTACTCTCTTAACCTCTGAGATGCATCTTTTATCTGATGTTAGTAATGTGCTCTCATATATGAATTTAGTGACTTGTTTCAAAACTGCCCCACTTACTTTGATGATGTATTGTAAGTAATTAAATAAAGAGGCTGCTGTAAAACTGGTCAGGAAAGTAATATATCAATTAAAAAATAAAATGGTATGGAATCAGTTTTCAATTTTTATATTACTTTGATTATGTATTCTGGAGAATTCCTTTTCTTCATATGACCATTACTTCTTTATTTTAGCTACTTCAGCTAAGGCCTTCATTTATTTATTTATTTGTTTACTTTTCTTCGTAGCACACCCCTTTCAACTATTTGCCATATACATGGAACTGTTGGTTATATCTGGATTCCTTTATTTTTACTGTCTTTCACTACTTATCAAACATTCCCCGTAACTCTTTATCAAACGTTCGCTATTAAGACTGTTTTATCAGCATATCTCAAGCTGTGTATATAAAGTCCGCCAACTTATATTACAGGCATTTTCTCTGTGGATCTCATTAGATTGTCATGGTATAGAAAGAACAGATCAGATGACAGTTCACAACATTAAGGAAACCTGCAGCTTTTGTTCCCTAGTGTTTAAAAAAAAAAAAAACAGCATCCTGTGGTATTCTAAAATTGTACTAGAATATTGTATTTCCTACTGTTAGCCATACATAAATCTTAGCAACAACTTAGACCAAGCTGGAGGAATGGAAAGTAACATTAAAATAAGAATACAGATGCCAAGAAGAGTTAGAACCAACGTTACAGACTTTCATAAATGGGGGACTGTGCAGAACAGAAGGATTAAAAGGGTATAACAGAGAACCAGATAAATTCTAGTGAAACAAGACATTTATTAAAAAAAAAAAAAGACATTAGCACTGGATGGGGCACACATAGAGAATACCAGCTGATAACATCACCAGTCAAGTCTCTATTCTGAAATCAGCAGGGTAAAACTAAAACAAGACAGAGACGTGAAGAAGGGAAATGGAGACACATTTAATATAAAAAAGAAGCATAGAAAGAAATGGAAAAGATAGCACAAAACAGAATGGCCAGAGTCAACTGAAGGCCTTTGTTCCTCAGGAAGCTCAAGAGTACTGAATGAATGAATAAATTAATTAATAATATCTCTAATAATTCCTGTTCCTACATTCATTCTTTTCTGCTTCATAAGGAATATAGGGCTGTAAGAAAATAGCTTAGCCATAAATAAAATTCAGCATGACCTAATCTTTTCCTCAGTTTATTATGCACACAAAAAAGAATGACATTTCTGGGCTTAGAGATATGACTGAACAACGAAAAGAATTTATTTTTTTAAAAACACGTGTAAGGAAAGACAAGAATGTGAACTGGCAGATTTGTATGGGGGAGAGAAAGGGGGTTGACTTGTATACATATATGTGAGGTAGATCGCCAATGTGAGAGACAGCATGTAAGAGATAAGACCATCAGCTGTGTGAGGAAGACAGTTTCCATACATGTATTTTAGATAGATCGTGTGAGTGATGAACAACATGTGAGAGAAGATGTTAGCTGTGTACATGAGGGAGACAGCTTGCAAAAGTGTGAGACATATTCTGTGTGAGAGTATCAGTATTGTAGTACTGACTGTGTATGCACATGTGATAGATTGTGTGTGTGTGTGAGGGACAATATGCAGGACAGAAACTATCATTTGAGAGTGTGCACATGCATAAATGGGTATTTGCACAGAATATGACTGAAATGGTTATAATAGGTACCACAAAGTGATTTTTTTTTGCACAGAAACACCAGAGAAAACAATGCAGTTTGAAAGCTCTTGGAAAACCATGAAATTCTGTACTTTATATTTTAAAATCGGACAAAAAATAAAAAAGTTACGGCATTTTTAAAAGTGTAGGGACTTTCGCAAAGTTGAAAAAGTTACATCACACCAACTTCAGAGTACTCCCGTTTTCTTAAATATTATCTTGGAACCTTCTCTGACAAACAGCGTGCAGTCTGCTATACACTGATTACATAAAGAAAACTGTAGGGCTACATCATGAATAATTATCAATATTTTGAGACCAAAAATTGCAAATCATTACCGAAAAATGTAGTATTTTGCATGAACATCAATATTCACATCATCATATTTCAAAAAATATAAAAGGTACAAGCTTTAAATATGCACATATTAATCTGCATACTACACAAATACAACCCAATTTTTTTCAGAGGATTTGAACATCAGTTTGTTCTTGTATAATTTTTTAAAATATGTCCAGAGGCCAATTTGTCGCAGGGGAAGAAAAAGAATGTGAAAATTAAGAAAAATGTTTTTTTGAAAATACTGTCCATATCTCATTTTAAAAATCATTTGTAGGCAATAATTAACATCTAAACAATAATTAACAACATCTAAACGCTATTTTTTGATAAAACAACTGGTTAATAGCATTAAAAAAACGTTTTTTTTTATACCATCGTAGTATGAGTCATATGCAACAATTGATGTGCAAATGTCCACTGCAAAGTGGTGATAACAATTTCAATCCACGTTGTTACAAGGAAAAAAACTGTGCGAGTTATCACGGCCAATGTAAAATTTAAATTTAAAGTTCCTCGCTCTATATCAATCTCGCTAAAATTGATGATGTTTAACTTGAGCAATATACAGAACTTACGCAAATTCAAATAGCTCCACCAGCAAATATCAGAAGTCTTTAAAATTTCACACGAATAAAGGAAAATGGCTCCCAAATCTTCTCATACATTGCAAACAATTATAACAACATTTAAAATGTCAAATCTTGTAAAATTTCAACTTCACTTTGAGAAATTGACGTCTTCCACTTTGTTTTCTACAGCTTGCAATATACGAAATTAAAGATATGCATCTTCCCATCATAATGGTGAAAACAGTATGCAAATCAGATGTCTGCTGGTCAAGCGAAACCCGTTTGAATGAAGCGGGGTGAGGCAAAAACGCCGAGAGTTGGCCGCGCGCCCGGGCAAACTACGTGTAACGTTGCTGTTAGTTTTTATTAGTAAAAAAATACTTCAATAACTTTTATTATTCGGGAATTAATACATTTCAAAAGAGAAGAGGATAATGAGTATCGTGATATAAATTTTATTACAATCCGTTAATAGCAAAGGGACAGTGACGACTTAAACTTGACGAATTTTCCTCAGTTTTCTCAACTTTCGTGCGTTTTCAACCAAAAAAGCGGGCGGTTTGTGGTACCTAGTTATAAGGTCACCAATGTGGAACTGATAACAATGACCAGACAAGTACTAGTAGAACAAGAGACGAGAAGAAGATGCTGGCAATGGACAGGACACACTGAGGAAACCTGCTGGTAGCATTACATGGCAATACTTGTTCTGGAATCCCCATTGTAAGAGACAGACCAAAAAACACATGGAAAAGAGAACTGGAGACAGAAATTAAACGAATGAGGAAGACATGGGGGGAACTTAAGATGATGGCACACAACAGGAGGACTTGGCATGTTGCTTGATGAGTGCCTGTGTTCCTTTGGGAGCTAAGGGGGATTGATTGATTGATGTG
Source organism: Oreohelix idahoensis (assembly GCA_024509875.1). Classification (NCBI taxonomy): domain Eukaryota; kingdom Metazoa; phylum Mollusca; class Gastropoda; order Stylommatophora; family Oreohelicidae; genus Oreohelix; species Oreohelix idahoensis. The sequence continues at coordinate 244,929 of JAMPIV010000986.1, forward strand.
TATGTGAGACATTGTGTTTGAGAGAATTCACGTGTGTGGGAGAGAAAAATATTGTCTGCTGTGTATGTGAGACAGCTTGTGATTGAATGAGAGAGATTTTGTATATGTGGAAAGCATGCAACATAAAGAGACACTGTCAAGTGTGTATATAAGTGAGAGATTGTTAAAACAATAAAGTGAGACCTGAACATATTATAGCAAAAACTTGTGTGCACTGTGAGACAGGCAAGCACAGGAAGCAGACAGCATTTACATGAAAATTCTGGGCAGACAAAAAGACAGATATAATCAATAATCCCAGCTTCTATATTTAAACTTCAGAAAGTAAAAAAAAAAATGGTCAGAAGAGTGAGTCCTTGAGCGTTCTAGCCTCATGTTACAGGAAGGAGTAATCAGCTTCTAGAGTAATCAATACTACAACGGGTCACAAGGGACCATTCCCAATAACGCCATATCTATTTTGATCCCGATACCTTCATTCTGCAGTGTGCATACCTGTCAACCTGTACGAATTTTTCATACAATGTACGTATTTTTGATACTTTTAGCAGTGTACGGCCGTACAGACTCGTTGTACGGATTTTTCTGCCCCTCCCCAAAGAAAAAAAATTATTTATTTTTTTTATTTTAAAAATATTTTCCAACCCAAGTTTTTTTTTAAATTTTAAATCTGAAAATATTTTCTAGCCCAGGTTTTTTTTTAACCAATTTTTTTATTTTAAATTCCGGGAATCTCGGCGTCTGTTTTTAAACTGAGGTCTCTCCCAGTGACCAACCAAATCCTTTTATACCCAACAATTTGGCAAAAACTTTGAATTCTGCCTCAAACACTTTCGGTTTTCAGCGTGACATGACATATTTTTTTAAGTTACCAGTTATCAACGACCACGCTTGCTTGCCACCACACTTTGACGCCATTTTGTTTTAAAAAAGCTAAGTACTTATAACTTGGTTAAATATTGCTGTTGTTTAGCTTTGTTGCAATTTAATCGCTGTCTTAATCTTTCCAGTTATATCTTGCCCTTCAATATATTTCCGATAAATTGTCATAATATTCTGTGTAGGCTCTACATAACTAGAAAAAAAAGATTGTTTGTGTTGAGTAAGCCTACTTTATTCCAGCGCTCGAGATTCGCTGCTTTATTTTTTTATAAAGTGGTGATCTATTATCACTGGTCTAGGTCACCAACTTTTAAATAATAATTTTGTAAATTTTTGGTGGTACGTTTTTTCTTCCTAGATTTGATATTCTGTTCATAATTTGGTTACTGTTTTATTTTTTGCTGTTAGCTGTTTGCTTTGCTTCATAGTATATTATTTTTGTCATTCTCTTAATCTTTCCAGTTATATTTTGACCATTTAAATATTTCCAATAAATTAATATCATAAAATTCTGTGGAGGCCCTACAAAAGTAGAAAAAAAAAGTTTATTTGCGTTGAGTAGGCTTTATTCTAGCGGATGAGATTCGCTGCTTTATTTTTTAATAAAGTGGCAATCTATTATCACTGGTCTAGGATAGCAAATCTTAAATAATATTTTGTAAATTTTTGGTGGTACGTTTTTTTCTTCCTAGATTTGATATTAGGTTCATAATTTGATAATTTTTTATTTTTTTTTGCTGTTAGCCATTTGCTTTGCTTTGTTGTATTTTTTTTTTTTCGTTCTCTTAATCTTTCCAGTTATATTTTGATCATTTAAATATTTCCAATAAATTAATGTCATAATATTCTGTGTCGGCCCTACATAACTAGAAAAAAAGTTTGTTTGCGTAAACTTCGCTGCTTTATTTTTCACCAAAAAAAAAATCCACACAGACTGCAGAAGGTCCATGAATGCGGACAGACTCACTTCTTTTTTACAGTGTAAGATTAACATTGATACATGCTGTGCAGGCTTTAAGCCCACAAATGCAATTCTGCAAAGTGCTAAAAGTATGTGTTGATTATAATATTTTTGTTTTTTTTAAATAAAATTTTGCCTCGTTTTGGCGAGGCGCATCCCGTTCAATTTAGTTAGTTATATTAGGGTGCATGTCCAAATATAAAAGACATTCAGGTTTGGAATTTTGATTATAATACAAAACATTGTGCATCGAAAGAATAGCACCTCACAATCACTAAGTTTTTTTATATGTAAAGAACAGCATGAGACTATTAGCATGTTTTATATCACACTAATTCAAATACTAATAGATTTGTATATGTCATTTCTCGTTTTAAAACTGTATTGTGTATAATTTATTTATTTATTTTTTTGCGTAAGGATGTTTGGGTGTTTGTAAGGATTTTTTTGGTCCAGCGTACAGGTGTTTGTCTCAGGAGGTTGACAGGTATGAGTGTGATTCACATAAAACTCAATGTTAATTGTATTAATAAACAATATAACACTGCATGAGATTCAAACAATAAAATCTTTCCAGCAGAGATAATGCAAAATCATTCTATCTGTAAGTCCCAAGTGATAATATTTCACTTCCAAAGTTTATCCACTGCAGTCTTTTTATGAACTCTGTATATTTAAAATACAGAAGAGCCTCAATAATCCAAACTAACTGGGACTGGGCAGTAGTTCATATTTCAGATTTATTTGGATTTTCAAACGTACCATACCAAAAATAAAATGTTTTTGCTCACATAAAGCCATCGCAGTCTGTAATTTCTAACGTGCATAGGCCCATCATTAGAATCATATTTCAATGCATTATAATATAATAGCCTGTTCAGTCATAACTGACTATGGGAATGCGCTCCTGAGGTGACAGCCCTCAACTGCTTATTTTCCTGGTGTTCCTTTTGATGTTTTCTCCTGGCTGTGAGAGCTTCTTTTCGCCCAATCTGAGGTGGCGCCATAGATAGCATCGCCACTTGGTGCGATCGGCAGCTTTATCCTTTCAGGTTGCTGGATTTATGTCCAGTGCACTCATGTCTCTCTTGCACACATCTCTAAATCTCAGCTACAGTCACCCAACTGTTCTTTTGCCATCTGCCAGGTGTCCGTAGAAGATATCTTTCGGGATGCAACCATCTTCCATGCGACAGACATGGCCAAACCAGCGTAGTCTGCACTGTCTGAGCAGTGTATAATGCTTTGAAGGCCAGCACGTGACAACAACTCAACATTTGTCCCTTTGTCTTTCCACGAAATACAGAGGATGTGGCGTAGACATCATAGATGGAAGGTATTGAGCCTTCTCGCTGCCACATAGAAGTGTGCTGGTGACGCAGGTGTTATATACCTCAGCTTTGGTCTTCATTGTGAGTTTGGAGTTTCCCGACACACGCGTTGTGAGGCAGGCAAAGGTAGCTACAGCTTTGCCAATGTGGCTGCAAATTTCTGTGTCCAGAAATGCATTACAGCTTTTGTTATACATGTTGTTTTTAATATATGTTATGGGACCCAAAGATGCAGCAATAGTGAATGCAGTCAGCAACCCATAGCTTGACTGCTTGCATCAGGACCAGCGAACCAGAGCTGGTCAAGACCGTACTCCACCTCCACGTGGTGGTCCTGGAAACAGTCTGCAGCAGCGCAGTCTGGCTGAGCGAGTACGGATCGCAATGGGAAGGCAAACCCGGTCCCTAAAAAATGCCATGCTGAAGTCGGATGTGTCGATCGAAAGGTGCAGATATCACAGCTACGGCGTAAACAGACACAACGCAACCACCGTCCTTTTCAGGGCGAACGAAGAAGAAGAAGAAGAATATATGTTATGAGTGACTCGCAATATTTGCCTAATGAAGACACCTGCTTCCTCCCTTTGAAAGTATGTTTAAAATCTTTTTTTTTTTAAATTATTGAAAATTTCTCATTCTTTAAAGAAGACAAAGAAGATGCATAACTACCCTGCAGTACAATAATGCTTTGTAAACACTAGACAATCACACTGACCAACTGTTTCTTCTCTTCACTACAATGCTCACTGCCAAGGACACATTTGGTTTAGAGAATGTGCTTTCTGGGCTAGGATTTTTTAAAATGCTGGCTGTTTCAGATAACTACACTTGGACTATTGAGGTTCTACTGTACATTACATTTTTAAATACGTATTTCTATTATTTGTTCAGGCCAACTGTAACATATGTAAAACAGGTAAGAGACGGACACAATACTCTTAATATGACACTTACCTTCCAGATTGTGCATATATATACATAATGCTTTTGTTAGAATGTGGCAACGATACATCAGAGTTTGAATCCTTAAACCTGAACTTCCAAACATACAGTAGATTAAACTGAGCTGAGGGTGGATGCACGACTGCCATATGGTGGACAGGTTCCCCAGCTTTGATGACAGAATTATTTACACTCACGTTCACACCTGGACAAGGTAAGTTTACACAGAATAAGCTGAATCACTTAGCAAACCTTTCAGATTTGTTTACAACAAAAAATATTTACAATACACTAAATATAACACAGCTGAACCCAATAAACTTTAGTAATTACTTAGTGTTATACAGATATATGTTTACACTATATAATATAGATAATTTAAATTAATTAGCTGAAAAGCATTTATTTCTTTATTTTTCATTGAACATAGCTGCTATTACTTAAACTTTCAATGAAATTCTTCTTCAGCTGGCACAGGCAATTATGTCTATCTCAGCATGTTTTGTGTGGCTGTTGAGTAGCTGTGCTCTAGTGGGAGTGAATCTTGAATGGTAGGTTTTGTTTAAATTTTGTGAGCAAAATGTCAGTGAGCTGACTGTTTGTATATGGCATGGACCAAGAGTGAACGAATCTATGGTTGATTTTAAGTTCCTGTGTATGTGAGCTGATCATGTGACAGGAATGGGACATAAGGATTGGTTGAGAAAATAGGAGATTAGAAAGCTAGCAAGAATGTTAAGTCACTGAGACTGGACAAAGAGAGAGAGTCTAAAGTCAGCGTCTAAAAACTCAGTCAGTGATGAAGTCTCATGCAGATGTAACATGTTCGACGAGGCTGTGTGCTTTCACCACTACTGTTCAACATTTGTGTGGACAAAATTACATCAGAATCACATCTAGAAGCAAACCTAGAAGATGAGATAAATCTAGAAAATGAAGAATATAACCCACTAAATGATTTACTTTTTTGCAGATGACCAAAGTTTAATGCACAATGATGAAATCAAATGGTAAAACCATACAAATGCAATTCAATCAACTTGTGGAGACACAACATGAAGATAAGCACATCACAGACATAAACTATTAAGATCAGTAAATCACTAGGCCCACTTGGCACACATGTTGACAAAACCAAGTTGTATCCAAGTTCCAGAGCTAAAATACGTAGGACAATTTTTTTTCCTTACAGAAAATGGAAGATTTAGCAGAGAAATGTCAAGATGTCAAAAAGCCAGTGTGATGACTTACTGTCAGCACTACTCAAACATCAGAACATCTGTATGGAAAATAAAGATAGCTGATACATAGTATATTCTTACCAACTATCTTATATCAGTGTCAAACATGGTCCCTGACCAAAACACAGAAGAGGAAAATAACATCCTGTGAGATAAGATGCTTAGACGGATTGAGAAATGATGACTTACTTACTACTTAGTCGTTCCCCTTCTACCGTGAGGTGTAGAGGTTTGGAAGAGAAAGCGCCAGACTATCCTTATTGGCTGTCTTCCTCCTGGCCTGGTTCCATTCTAGTCCTCAGTCCTTCAAAGATTGTCTAATGTTGTCCTCCCAGCGGACTCTGGGTTGTCCTGGGGGTCTGGATCCCTGGCTCTTTGTTTCCCATGCTTGTCGTGGTAGCCGATCTTCTCCCATTCTGCAGACATGGCCAAACCATCTTACTTGGGACTGTTCTACTTGGGTCTGCAGGGGGTTGGATTTTAGGCCTTGACGTATTGTATGGTTGCGGACCATGTTTCTTCTTGTTCCTTCAACCACCTTCCTCAGATACCTCATTTCTGAGGTTTGGATCTGGCTTTTGTGGGTTGTAGTCACTGCCCATGACTCGCATCCATATGTCAAGACTGGGACATAGGTGGAGCGGTATACAGCCATCTTCATTTTCTTAACAACCTCTCTCTTGCTGAGGAAGCCTCGATTTATGGAGAAATGATATCAGAAAAATTGTAGGAACTACATCCTGCATCAAGTGCACAGAAAGACAGAAAATAAATTAAGTGGTTTGGTCATCTCATGAGAATGGAACCTGAAAAAATACCACCACACACAAAAGTAGATTTGGTTTCATAGCATGGCACAGACCAAGAGACAGATGGATAGACAACACTACAGAAATCCTACATGGCCTCACAGCTGCCAATGCAACATATTTGGCTCAAGAATATAAACTTTAGGTCCCCACTATGCTTCACAGCAATATAGGACCAAAAAAGCAAATTAACAATAAATATTCAGATACATCTTGAATGTCTTATCCCCTCTGATGAGTTGAACTTCATCCTTTCCATCATCCCCTCCATCAACCACATTCTTTAATCAGATTTTCTGTCTCTTCAAACATGTGAAGCAATCTGTTTGTCCAAGTGGTTGTACTTAAGTGTATAGATCTGTTGCCTAGATGTGCATATAATTGTTATTGTAGTTCAGAATCAGCATTACTGCACTCCAGGCAAACCCATAGGCACTGAGTCTCCCTCAGCAAGTGTCAAAGGATATGAATGCTGATTATTCCTATCTGCACTGGTTGTATGCATGCCTGACCCATCTTCTCATACATCCATCCCTGCTAGTTTTATGTTTGATGCCTAATTCCACCAGTCTGAGTTGAATCATCGATTGCAGTGGCATTCTCTACCAGGGAATCATTAATTGCTCTTATTATCTCTCCCTTATCCATTTCCAGTGTCCATGGTTTGAGGCCTCTATGTATATTCTCCATTCATGTAGAAGCCATCCATTTGGGATTTTCCAAAGCATGGACTGTAAGTCAGAAACAATAACCACCTTGGTTAATGTAGTTTCAGACAGCCACCTCAGGGCTGTAGTAGCTGCCTCTACCTCCATTCTTAAGCTGGAGTTTACTGTCATGTAAGCTCGACTCTGTTCGGAGACGACCCTGTCCTTAACGCTAGTCAAGAAGTCCAATCCTTATTACCCACCACAGAGACAGACCCATTAGTGTATACTATGGCATCATCATTCCCAGAACGATAATTGATAAGCTGATTAATTTTCAGTTCAGCTTTCCCTCTGCATCAGTCTTTACACTCCTTGCCATTTAATGATGATGACTTGATGGTAGTATGCCTAGAACACTCCTTGCTGGTAGTATGCCTAGCACTCTCCTGTCTCACTCCACTCTTCCCCCTTGAATATTTGTCCAACTGTAGTCACCTGATCAATCGTTCACTCTGCCTTTGCCATCCATGACATACACACACACATGCTCATGCCTGCACATACATGCAAATATATATATATATATATATATATATATATATATATATATATATATATATATATATTATATATATATATATCACCCGTGTGTTATATATATATAAAGGGGAGCAAAGAATAGTAACACTGCACCCTACCACGCATGTCGTAAAAAGCGACTAAGGAGGGTATGGGCATGGGGCTGTTTACCCCATCCCGTAAAAACTTCGCACAGTGGGCTGATCACCTGCTTGCCAACCAATCTGATTACGGAAACAATGATAGATTGTTTGGTCTGTTTTTGTTCCGCCAAGACGCCACTAGGCGTGGTGGAAAACAGTGATAGATTGATCAATTTGTTGTTGCCCTAAGACGCCACTAGGCGTACTGGCCACATACTGCTTTATTTTTTGATGGCTAAGGATGGAAGAAATATATATATATATATATATATATATATATATATATATATATATATATATATATATATATATATATATATATATATATATATATATATATATATATATATATATATATTATATATATATATATATGTATATATGTATATTATGTATATATGTATATCTTAAAGTTGTGTTTTAAGTAGCTGCAAATACTGACTTACCAAGTATTTTCTCAACAATTTTAACACTGAGGAATGTTGAAATGGAGTCCACCTTGTTTTATATGTGTTCTTTCGATATGACTAAATAATATACATAGATAATAGAATATTTATCAGTATTTTCATCATTATACAGCCGATATGATACCTAACTCTTCCAATATTTCAAATGGTTCTGTGTTAATAAGGAAAGTAACCAGTGCAGACTTATTTTTCTCTTTTTCAGTAACTCTGTAAGTAATTTTTTTATTTAAAAATTGAGTTATGATTGCCGAGTATGATGCCCAATGATTTCATCATCAACATCATCACCCTAAAGATCCTCATGCATTTTTTATTTTGAATAATGATAACCATCCATGGAATCCTTAACATTTATCTGAGGAGCCATGTCTCTTGTCATCTTCAAGATTGTTCTACTTGTTTATCTTCTGTTCAAGACTTAATCCTATATTAAGATGTTTTAGCATCATTTTATCCATCTCAGTTCACTGACAAAGGTTTGACAACATAAGATTTTTCTCACGTTTATAATGCTTTCTTTGCAAGTAAAAATATTTTTTGCTTTAAAAAATGATTTAACTGCGAATGCTTACCTGCATCAAGAAGTTCTGTTTCATCATCAAGTTTCCAAGTGAAGGACACATTTGTTCCTGACTGCACACTTGAGCTGAAATAAGCTTTCTTGCCAAACTGAATGCAAGTTTTTTTAGCTGCTACCTCCAATCCTTCTGGAGGGATTTGCACGTAGAAATGTTCTGGTAGGAATATGGTCAGATTACTGAGAGCATTAGATGCTGTCATTTTCACTTTGTAAACACCCTCTGAAAGTAATCACATAATACAAAACTATAGTCAAAACATAAATCGAATGATTTAATGTAAAAAGCAATTGCTGCAATACATAAATCTAAAGCTCTTTTCAACAAAAAATTGTGGCAAAATATAAATTCACAGATGTGATTTCAGCAAACATTTATGGCAAAACGTAGTTCCAAAGATCTTCTTCAAACAACTAATTTACACAGTAATATATAAATAAGATCAACCTTCATGATCATATCTGTACAGTGATCATATATCAAACCATAGGAAAACACAAAACTTTTAAAACCACAAACAATTTATTTAAAGATAGTTCCAGATATGATTCTTAACTGAAGATCCAACTCATTAACATTTTCAGGCATTTTCATTAACTAAAATATTTTTATTGCATATGATATCCATTTTTTCCCCTTACATTAAATATATGAATCTGGTGTGAAAATGAGAGAATGCATGAATATATCATGCACAGTGTACTATGTCTTAAACACTTCCAATTTTATGCATTTTAGCTAAACACTGCATACCTGCCAACCTCCTGAGACAAAAACCTGTACGCCGGACCAAAAAAATCCTTACAAACACCCAAAAATCCTTACGCAAAAAATATATTAATAAATTATACACAATACAGTTTTAAAATGAGAAATGACATATACAAATCTATTAGCATTTGAATTATTGTGATATAAAACATGCTATAGTCTTATGCTGTTCTTTACATATAAAAAACTTAGTGATCATGAGGTACACTATTCTTTCGATGTACAGTGTTTTGTATTATAATCAACACATGCACTTTTAGCACTTTGCAGAATTGCATTTGTGGGCTTAAAGTCTGCACAGAATGTATCAATGTTAATCTTACACTGTAAAAAAGAAGTGAGGGTGTCCACATTCATGGACCTCCTGCAGTCTGTGTGGATTTTTTTTATCAATGAAAATGATCTTTCGCAGTCAGCATTGCTGTGAGGGAGTATCAGCAGTCGCTGAATGATGACTTTAAAATTAGGGAAGCGGATGGCACCAGTACTAGTTTTCTGGTCAACAACTTCCAGCCAATAGCTACAGAAGCTCTTTTTCTGACCACTATCTGTCAGTAGGGGCACACACACATCAGACAACATACAGTAGTCATCGATCTCATCTTTCAGTGCTTCCTGATCAAGATCTTGGGCAAAAGCATCTGCCAATCTGCAGATGTTTGGATACCTGAGATTATCTTTAGTGCTTGGATCTAGCACTTTTAAGTCCTTTAGAACCTGGTTGTCAAAGGGAAATTTATCAATAATTTTTTTTACCACTAATGTGTCTCTGTACAAGAAAAAAAGGGATACTCACGCAAAATCAGTCTCAGGTTAGACATACTAACCTGAGATTTTGCCTCGAGTAATAGCGGGCGTACGGAAAAAATATATATATATATATATATAAAACATGCTAATAGTTTCATGCTGTTCTTTACATATAAAAAAACTTAGTGATCGTGAGGTACTATTCTTTCGATGCACAGTGTTTTGTATTATAATAAAAAATCCAGAAATAAAGGTCTTTTATATTTTGACATGTGCCCTAATATAACCGGCTAGGTTGAATGGGACGCGCCTTGCCAAAACGAGGCAAAATTTTTTTTTTTTTTAAATATACATATAATCAACAAATGTACTTTTAGCACTTTCCAGAAATGCATGTGGGCTTAAAGCCTGCACAGCATGTATCAATGTTAATCTTACACTGTAAAAAAAGAAGTGAGTGTGTCCGCATTCATGGACCTCCTGCAGTCTGTGCGGATTTTTTTTTTTATTGAAAAATAAAGCAGCGAAGTTTACGCAAACAAACTTTTTTTCTACTTAGGTAGGGCCGACACAGAATAATATGACATTAACTTATTGGAAATATTTAAATGATCAAAATATAACTGGAAAGATTAAGAGGACGAAAAAAAAAAATACAACGAAGCAAAGCAAACGGCTAACAGCAAAATATAAAATTTTTTTTACCAAATTATGAACAGAATATTAAATCTAGGAAGAAAAAACGTACCACCAAAAATTTACAAAATATTATTTAAGAGTTGGTAGCCTAGACCAGTGATAATAGATTGCCACTTCATAAAAAAAATATAAAGCAGTGAATCTCGACCGCTAGAATAAAGCCTACTCAACACAAATAAACTTTTTTTGTCTACTTTTGTAGGGCCTACACAGAATTTTATGATATTAATTTATTGGAAATATTTAAATGGTCAAAATATAACTGGAAAGATTAAGAGAACGAAAAAAATAAAATACAACAAAGCAAAGCAAACAGCTAACAGTAAAAAATAAAACAGTAACCAAATTATGAACAGAATATCAAATCTAGGAAGAAAAAACGCACTACCAGAAATTTACAAAATTATTATTTAAAACTTGGTGGCCTAGACCAGTGATAATAGATCGCCACTTTATAAAAAAATAAAGCAGCGAATCTCGAGCGCTGGAATAAAGTAGGCCTACTCAACGCAAACAAACTTTTTTTTTCTAATTATGTAGGGCCTACACAGAATATTATGACAATTTATCGGAAATATATTGAAGGGCAAGATATAGCTGAAAAGATTAAGATAGCGATTAAATTGCAACAGCAAAATTTAACCAAGTTATAAGTACGTAGCTTTTTTAAAACAAAATGGCGTTGAAGTGTGGTGGCAAGCAAGCGTGGTCATTGATAACAGGTAACTTTAAAAATATGTCATGTCACGCTGAAAACCGAAAGTGTTTGAGGCCAAATTCAATGTTTTTGCAGAATTGCTGGGTATAGAAGGATTTGATTGGTTGCTGGGAGACCTCAGTATAAAAACAGACGCCGAGATTCCCGAATAAAAAATTGAAAAATTGGTTTAAAAAAAAACCTGGGCTAAAAAGTATTTTCAGATTTAAAATTTAAAAAAACTTGGGTTGGAAAATATTTTTTGAATTTTGTTTTTTATAACAAACAAAAAAATTTCTTTTGAATTTTTTTTTTTTTGGGGGGGGGGGAGAGAAAAATATGTACGACGAGTCTGTACGGCCATGCACTGCTAAAAGTATCAAAAACACGTACATTGTACGAAAAATTCATACAGGTTGACAGTACATTACATGGGCATCTTACATTACTTTCTTTATTGTAATATTTTAAAGTGCCATTTAAAAACAGCAAAAACCTTTTTTTTTAATATTTTTGTAAGGCATGAGGATTTGTAAATTTTTAAGCATATAACAGGCAAATCTTCTACAGCAATAGATTCCCTTTAAAGTCTCAATTTTGTTGAAGAATCAACCATTTTAACCCACATATCACACAGTACAAAATTGGTAAGCATGGGCAGATCTGTTTGTAAGTGCTTAACATTCGTAAAACGTTTTAAACATGGATTTCAAATTTGTGTAATGCACATTTAAGCAAATCTTAATTTTAACCCCTCGACTGAGGAGCCAAATGGTCAAATGGTATTTGCCAGTGTGATCTGTTCTAGTTTTCATGATCATGAGTTGTGGTATTTTTGCCTCAAACAATGTTGTGACCTGGAATGTGAAAGATGCTCAGTGAAGTGTGCAAAAGTTTCACATGTTTTGGGTGAACATGAATGGAAAGGGACGATTGGACAGAGAAGAGAAGGGTGTGTTGGTAGACAGTAGACAGCGAGGAGTGAAGAGAAGAGAAGAGTGGATGGTTAGAGCAGTGTGCGAGTAGAGAATCAGTGATGTTGGGCAGTGGATTTATTTATGAAGTAGCCTACTTTGCTGATGCAGTTATTCGAGTACCAGAGTGATTGTAAAATACTATGGATTTGTTATGTTTCCAGTGATCAGAATGGCCTTACGCCCATTGTGACTTGATTTGTTACATAAAGCTATGGAGACTGAACCAGCTGTTGGAGTTGTTGTATTATAAATTATTACCTGGACAGTGAGCCAGACAGTGGTGTATGTTTTTGCATGAGCCTCTACATCTCTACATCCATAAACATACACATAACCTGTCACAGTGACTCTAATTATGGCGACTACATTACATTCAAATCAGCTATAATCTTAAAACACTTCAGCTAAGGAATGAGTTAAATTTTCAAAGATGCATGACAATTAGTTTATGTACAGTCCAGCTATGAAGCATGTACAGATATAAGCAGCCTCAACCTGATACAAGCGTAATCCATGAAGAGGCCAAGAAGTTTATCAGGAGCAAAAAAACGGATGCATATTACTAGCTCAACAGATGTGAAGAAATGATAATCTTCAGATTCAAATAGAGGACCCAAAGATGCAGCAATAGAGAATGCAGTCAGCCACCCATAGCTTGACTGCTTGCGTCAGGGTCAGCGAACCAGAGCTGACCAAGACCCTACTCCACCTCCACGTGGTGCTCCTGGAAACAGTTTGCATCACTGCAGTCTGGCTGAGAGAGTAGGGATCGAAGAGGGAAGGCAAACCCGGTCCCAAAAACTGCCGTGCTGAAGTCGGATGTGTCGGCAGAAAGGTGCAGATATCGCAGCTCCGGCGTAAACAGACACAATGCAACCAACGTCCTTTTCAGGACGAACGAGGAGGAGGAGGAGATTCAAATAGGCCACTACAGATTGAGATATCGCCTGTTCAACAAGCTAAAGATAGGAAATACACATGAGCGTAACTGTACCACTGATAAAATGAACTCTAAACATCTGTTGCAAAAGTGCCCAACATATGAGGAACAGAGAAAACACATAATGGTCATCACCAGTAACATTTCTTGACAACCTCTATGGAGGCTCAGGCTCATAACTGCTTTCTTTAAACATATTCATGATTACATCTGAAAGTGTACAAAGAAGATGTAAACAGTGCCACTGTTTGGTATGGTGGCAACAGTTAAAACATGTCATTTTAGAATTGATATTAGATGATACCTTGAGTGTAGACATGCTTTGCAGAGGCCAGCATCATCTGGAAAAATGGATTTTCTATACCATCAACAACTGAAATGTGCCCATCTCCAAAGTCAAAGGTAAACTGTACAGATGACCCATCAGCCCTGAAATATAAGTATCTTCATTAACATATTAGCTGCTTTCAAACACAATGTTCTCAGCAACGTAGCACACACACATATTTTTTAATGCAATAACAATTTATGTGAGTGCTTTTTATTTGGTTACAAAAACCTTCAGCAATGTTTTTTTTTACTTCCACTATTCATACCAGATTCACTATCTGTAAAAAGACAGTATAACTCTTATGATAATGCTTACTAAACTTTCACTGCTCTTTTTCTAAAAGTTTCTACTAATAAAAGAAAAAAATATTTTTGTAGGCAGTCGTCACATTCTGGTGCTGGAAAATTTATAATAACTATTCTTGTCTCAATGCATGAAATGTTATCATCAATCTTCCAATGCAAAGCACCAAATCTTACCAGATCATAAGATAGTGCTACAGATATAATTATAACACACTTTGAGATAAGACAAATAATTATAGCAACAACTAAACAAAAAATTTCAGCTATACTAGAATATTATACTAAGCTCACCTAGCTTCAAACTGCACTTCTTGTGTCAAGAACAATCCACCACTCTGAGCCAACAGAGCTGCAGAATTTTGATGACGGGAGGCAGTGTTTGCAACATGGGTGACTGTTGCCTTAGAAATAGGCTCAAAAACATTCACCAAGAAGGGAAGTGTAGCTCTCACCCCTTTTTGAAGATGATTAGAAACTGTTACACTGATTTCATACTGGTCAGGAATACTGAAGGCGTGGGTTGCTGTGCTAGTGTTTCCTTCACTGAAACAGAGTTAACCATTATTCAATATACATGTAAATAAATATGTGTTCTGTTGATTAACAAATTGCAACTTACTTTTATTAGTGCTACAAAAGGAAAAAATAATACATTAACTCATTCAGAATTAGGGCAGAAATACAGCTCTGGTCAGAGCAGAAATGCAGTTTGCAATATAGTGGTCCTTAATGAAATAACAGTTGTGATGTGCATTAAAAAATAATTTATGGTGTTTGTAGCATGATGAAACACTTGCCTAACATTCATCATATAGTAAAATATTGTCCAATCAAAACCACGCAACCTCTTGCGCGTGAGTCATGCAGATTTGCAAGTGAAGTAACAGCAGAAAGAAATTTTGTGTAAATGGTACCATGGATTTACATTAATTGCAAACAGATGGAATGAAGAATAGTAATGGAATTTATTGCATTCTATTCAGGAGAAGGCCACACTGTTATCTTCGATAGGAAATGGTGCTACGTGCTTTAATTTAGGAGATATGCGCAGTAAATTTGGCCAACATGTTAGAAGATAGTGTGAAAATGGTCTTTCAAAATTTGCTACAATTCATAGGCAAAACGAATTAAGGAAAACGGAAGCTAAAGATCGTCCAAATAAAAGGATATATACATGAAGATGGTTGATGCCAGGGTTGAGCAGAACGACTATGCTTTCTGGACCAACCTAACTGTTAAAGAAGATTATAATGTATTTTACATGTTGACCACACTTAGTTTTGTTAGCAGTTTAATCTACGCGGTAACAATTCTATCTGGGGCCAACATGATGTATTTTGCACCATTTTTTAATTATAATGAATGCGATATAAGGTTTACGTCACTAGATGATGATGACGTATTAGGTTCTGCACTAATATATGCAGACCGTTACTTCGAGGCCTTTCGATGTAAGAATCCGTCAGAGTAAGACATTGATGCCATTGCTTCCAAGTTATTTGAAGTTTAACAGTTCTCCTACATGGCTTAAGGTATTGCGAAGGTCGCCACTGATATTCAAGAAGATGCCGAATGTAAGTATTCAAGTTTCGATGATTTTTATGCAGAGGAATCTTTATGGGAGCAAATAATAATAATTATCTCCATATTCTGGTTTTCACTACTTAGGTGTTAACCGTTATCGGCACCTCTAGTAAAAAGGCCAGATATGAGACGATGTATCAATGACTAGGAGATTCAATACATGTATGTAATTCCATTTTGCCATGAACATGTTATTATGCTACGTTTGAATAAATATGCTGTCATCTGTGGACCCATTTACCAAATCGTTTTGGAGGTCACTTTATGATTGATAGCTTTTGCACAAAGCCCAAGGTATTCCACAATATCTCATAAGCACGATGCTCAACATAGAAGTCAAATGATTAACCAAGAATCTTGTTCAACCACACCCTCTGTAAATAACAAAAACCATTCGTAACAGAGGATTTCAAGGTGGCCAGTGTGGGGACTTCGATGCCAAGAACATTTGTTATATGTTGAATAAGGACAGTGACTGCAGAAAAAACTTTTCTCAAGACCTCACATGAATTTCTTCAAGGTGTGGCCCCGGTTGCATAATTGTAATTGGAATGCGCATGTCAGCCGGTTTTGCAAACGTCAAGAACTGTATCAACATGTCAGCTGCCCAGGGTATTTCTGAAACTTATTACTAGATGCCAGCTTTCAATTCTGCCGTGGCCTGCTACTAATTTTTACGGGACTTCTGTTTACTGTGCCTGGAAGGATCAGCTAGCTCAAGTACACCAGTCTGCATGTGGGGAAACATTTTTCGGTGTATACTGGCATCTGCAGGGATTTTTTCAGCTGTTTAAGCTAAGTAACCTGTTTGTGCATTATTTTCACCAGGCTACTGTTGGCAGTCCCTATTGTAATTTCTACCTTTTATGTCTTTATGTGCATCTTTATGTCTGTTGGTTTTTCTTCGTGGGAGGTTGGTGGGAACTTTGGATCTACAATATCTCTGAGGACGATCGTAGATTCAAAGTCGTTCTGTAGGGCCATTTTGAGCATTTTCATTTGAGCAGAAGATCCAACTCGAGTAAACTCGTCGAATATTCTGTCTGCTACTGGATTTTGTCAATAATATATGTTTAGCTGTAATGTTTTGTTTATCTATATTGTATTTTCATTGCTCTCAGTTTCATTTTTCTTCGTTGTGTCATCGTTTGTTAACAATTTGTAGGTCTAACCTTGCTATCGTTTAGTTTTTTTTCAAATCAGCTGTCTGTATTGGGACCTGTCTGTGTCTATTTTTAGATTTTTCTTGCGGTAGTTTGACCTAATTTGCTGTTTTCGTCTTGTTTCTCTACTAGAATTTTATTTGGTTATTACAATCGTTTCCTCGTGTGTCTTTTGATCTTGTGGTGTGATATTGTTTTGTATAGTACTTTGCTTTACCTTTCCTATTTCTTTTTCGTACATGACATTATATTATATTACTTGCATAGTGATTTATGCAAATATTGTAAGATAGCCATAATTATTGCTTGCAGTGCGTTATTAGGCCACTAGCCACTATTTTTTCGACTGTGTAAGGCACAGCTATAATAATAATAGCCACAATTGTAGTGCTTACAACAGGGTTCATAGCAAATTTCTTCAAGCATTTTCCAGGCTTTTTCCAGGTTTTTCCAGGTCCAGCACGTAATTTTCAAGGATGGGAAACTCTAATATTTTCCTCATCTAATTTTCTCAGATATAATTATCACTTTGCTGACCAGCAATCCGGAGCATTACCGTCTCCCATTACCAATGGTGTTTGCAGATTTTTTTTAAAAGAACTGTTTTTTTTAAAATAAAATTCATAAATGATTGAAAAACAGACATCTTTTCCAAGTTTTTAGTGAATTTGTTCAACGTCAACGCAATAAAGTGTTAGTGACATGGATGGTAATGAATAAAATAAGCTTGATTGACATATTGATTTAACGATTAACCATGTATATCAACATAACAGGCTAATAAAATTGTGAATAAAATGCAAAAAAAAATGTATTTTTCGTGTTCGTCTTTTTTGAATGTATTCTGCGTCTGTGGCATCTGACAATGAGCGTTTTTAAATGTTTGAGTAGTTACGTACCTCTAGTTGTAGTCTGAGCTGCTTTTTTCATTAACTGGGGTTGAAGTTGTAGCAAGGTCTCTGCAAGAGTCTTTGTCTGGTTCGTTGATAATCCTTGACTGTGTGGTATAACTTGAAGCGGGGTATCAGGCATAGAGGTACATTGTAATCTGGGCAGTACATGCAAGTCTGGCTTCTGTTCCCTGCAGCCTTACACACTTTACAGTCTGGTTTGTACCTTGCCCTTTCATATTTATCAATGAAGTGGTGCTCAGTAAGTCGTGTTGTTGTGACTTGTGGTTTTGATGGTGTCACATTGCGTAGAAGAATAGCAGGTTCAATAAGAGTTATACTGACATCCTGATCTTTGCTTTGATTTTTTTTGTAGAGTTAGCAGTGTTGTAGTTATGTGCTCATTGACCAGGACAGTTTCTTGTTTATATTATCATTGGAGTGAACAGTAGATATAAGATTAAATCTGTTTGTATCATGCCAGGTGACTGTCGGCATGCCTTATCTTCTGTCGCACAAAACACAGGATGATTTGTCTTTTTTCAATTTGAGTTGTTTTTTTCTTCAGTGCTACAGGAAAATGCTACCTATTTTCAGCTACTGTTCCAAATGCACCAATCTGAATTTCAGGTCTTGAAATAAAGGTGAAGGCTGAGTAAAGACTACCACAGAAGAAAATATGTCCCATGTTGCCTATCCATCAAGAAGATCTTTGACAACCCTGAAAGTTGCCCCAACACAACCTTCAAATCAATGGACATATATTCAGTTGTGGCACCATGAACTTTGTGCAGCCCACAGCTTCCAACATTCAGTAGTTCTATGCCATAGTTCTGGTTCAGTAGCACATTAATTTTGTCATGAAAAGACCAATTTACATTAGGCCCATCCATGGACAATTGAAGCAAATGTCCTAAATTTAATGATGAGCATGCATCATCAAATAGGGAGCCGCGGTAGCATAGTGGTTAGTGCACTGGCTTCCTAGCGCAGTGGTCTATGGTTCGATCCCCAGATGAGGCGGAAAATTTTTAGGCCACAAACGGCTCCTGGGTCGACCCAGCCCCGAATGGGTACCAGAGCTACTCTGGGAAGGTTAAGGCGGCCGGCGTGATGCCGACCACATCACCCCTCGTGTGCCGACGGTCAAGATAATATGGGCCTAACACCATATTCCCAATATGCCTCAATGGGCGTGTAACGGGTTCCTTTACCTTTACCTTATGCATCATCAAATGCAGTCTGCATATCAAGAGCTCTAGCATGTCCAAGAAACTTTGATGTTAGATAATGTGCTTTTATCACATTCACATCCCAGAAACGAACATGGAAATCCATTTGCTTTCGCTGCATTGATTTGTTCATGCTTTCATCAAACAGAACAATATAACTGTTCTTGCTAAGCTGGCTCTCAAGAAGTGAGGTGAAATATGGAGCCAGTCCAAAAGAGGCCAGGTAGAAAGTTTTCCTTTCAGATAGACCAAAACTGTGGCAATTGGCAATAGAACTATCAGGACACATTTTCTGAAAATTTTTTATTAATTCCTGTATTTGAATTAAAACTATGGTGACTTTTCACTGAAAAAAGAGTCCAAATAATCTCAGCTCTGAGAGTTTCTTCCTTGGTCACAAATGATGTCACTCTGTAGGTCTCCTAGTAGTGTGAGACGTTTTTGACGTGTCCGAGGAAGTAGTGTCGGAGGGAGTAGTGTTAGATGGTTTTGATATTTCTGAGGGAAAAACTGCTCCTTGTGGTTGTGTTCTTTTCTGTTTAAAAAAAAAAAAAAGGAACACAAATAACTTATGAGTAGGCCTAAGCTATGTATATTTACCAAGTCAAAGTTCTAAACGCATGAATAATAAAGTCAAACAATATTTAACCAGAACAAGAAAAGTTAATATATAGTAATTGGGAGGGTGAAGGTATGATGATATTCTTATAGGATATGTGAAAATCAATTAAATATCTAACTGGAAACAGCATGTCTTTACCCCTTCCCCATCTTTACTATCTTTGTTTGGTGTTTTTGTTGGGTTTTGTTTTATCTCGTTTGTTTGTTTAGATATTTTTTTAAAATTTTATTTAATTTTACTTATTTACCTATTTATTTTTAAAATAACATAGGCCTATACTATGCACAAATTTGGTAGTCTAATTTTCATGCATCCTAATTAGGCCTAGGCCCTACAGTGATTTAACATAAGTTATGGCACTTTCATGAATCAGCAGTTATTCATGTTATCTGGAATGGAAAACACGTAGGCCTATCCTAATTATAGGCCCCTAACCCTTCAGAAGTTGAACGAGATATGTCCCTTTAGGCTGTCATTAAGAAAAAAATCATTCAAAATATATTTATTTCCAAAGAATGAACAGTGGGACATAAGTATGATAACAGGGTCTATGGTATGGAAACGCCATCAATTGCTATTCCTGACAAACATAAATTGTGTCTAAGAAGTTCCCGTAAACAGTTGTAAACTAAGAAAAATTTCATTCAAACACCAGCCTATAAATTTTGGCCATGGTTAAAAGTAAAACTGTAGCCTAAATATATTGTAAATTAAAGACGCAAATACAGTAGGCCTATCTATAAATTTGACTTATTTAAATATGTTTTATAAATGAGATAAATAAATTTATTACTTACCTCAGTTGAAATGAACGATTTAATACAACTTGAATGTGCAGAGACAAGTTGTTGGTGTTTTTTTCCAGTAACATGCGACTTTACTGCACTTTCTCAAATGCTGGTCAAACATATTTTTTTTTTACACATGGTGCAACTTGCGTAATTTGCAGTTTTTCCAGGCGCTATCCATGTTTTATAACTTGGCATTTCTAGCCATGAATGCTGAAAGTTACAACCGGGCATGTTTCTAAAAAATAAATTGAAGAGTGAAGTATCGCTGGAAAAAGGACCTTACATACAAATATGTGCTACTGTATTTGTAGCTAATTTTGAAAGTCGCGATTGCCTCCTTTTTCCAGCGATACGGGTTTGGCCGCCATTTTCGGTCGAACACGTCATAAACGCAAACCTCCGAAAACGCAAACTCCCGAAAACGTCTGGATATGGATTTAGCGCACAAAGGGAAGTAAAAATTCTTCGGTAACTGAAGGTTAACGAAAAATACCACCAATAACTGAAAAATGGACGAAAAGCGTACGACTTTCGATTTGTATTTTTTTTCAAGGTCCGATGCGAGAAATTCAAGGCTTGTAGCCATTTTTCCAGGCTTTTCAAGGCCTGGAATTTTTTTTTTCGTTTTCCAGGTTTTTCAAGGTTTTTCAAGGTCGCTACGAACCCTGTTACAAGGATTATAAAGCAACTTGCCATTTATCTAATTGACTGAGAGAGTCACAGTAGAAATAACATGGCCACCCTAGAATCTTGTATGAGGATTGGAAAAGAATTTGGTTATAAAGGTGAAGCGTTAAAAGCATTTGCCATGGCTGAGTTAGCTAAAGCAAAACAAGAATTAGTTGAACAGGAAGCTAAAGAAGAGAAGAGGAAAGCTGAAATGAGGCGTGAATTAGAGGAACAGAAAGCATTTGAAGAAAGAAGACGTCTCCAGGAGATAAAGGAAAGAAATATTAAAATGCAATATGATAGAGAGATGGAAGAGAGGAAAGCCTCTACATTAGCAAATGAAAAGGAGTTGATGCTTCTTCGTTTAGAAGAATTAAAATTAAGAGGTCAAAATGGAAATAATAGCAACAATGGTGATTCAAATACTGCTACTTCTGCAGTTAACAATAAGGGTAATGATAGATTTAAATTACCAATATTTAACCCAGCTTTTGATGACGTGTCATGCTTCCTTTCACGCTATGAAAGTGTATGTATAGCACATAAACTAGATAAGTCATTATGGGTTGCTAAACTTATGGAATTTTTAGTTGGAGAACCTATGACTGCCATAAACACAATGGATGAGTCAGTTAAAAACGACTATGATGCTGCTAGAGCAGTACTATTAAAACGTTTTCAACTTGATGAAGAAGGATATCGGATAAAATTTAAGACATTGATTCCTGAAACTGGGAAGGACTTCTCAGAATTTGTCGCTGCCATACGACTTACTTTTAATAGATGGGTTCAACTCTCAGGAATTGAGAAGTCTTATGATAAACTTATGGATCTATTGCTAAGGGATAAGGTGTTATCCTCGGTAAGCAGGCCATTTTGGTCTTTCTTGCAGGAACACAAGCCATCAAATCTATCGACTATGGAAGAAATTGCAAAACAATACTGAACTGCACATCCGGGTGCATGTATTAGTAACAGCCAAATAAAAGATTCTCTCCCAGTTACTTCAGCTACAACTTGGAACAATAATGTTAGAGCCAAATCTCAGAGCCTAGACAGGAATTTCATGCCTAGGAGATATAATGAAAACAATTATACTAGAAATGGTAACTTTAACAAGAATGATAACTTTAATAGAGGTCGAAAACAATTTCGGAACCAGTCACCTCAATACAGGAATAACAACAATTTCCAACAAAGTTCCAATTGGAGAAAACAAAATAATTTTTTCCCTCAAAATAATAATTGGAGTAATAATAATCAACATTACCGAAATAGGAATAATAGTCAAAACTATAGAAATCATGGTAATTCTGTTGATCACCAGAGGCAACGATCTTGTTCACGTGGCCCAATGAGGTCAGAGCATAATGCAGGGGCGGCACTTACTGGTAGTGCACCTGTAGGTAATCAGGAATTGAATAACCAGGTTCACTCAACTGCATGTTGCTCATTTGATTTTGATGTTGCTTCTCATTGCCAGGAATGTCTAACTATATTTCAGAAAGACAGTACTACAGTTCTGAAGTGCGGACATCCTCTTCCTGCGGTTAGTCTGTCTGCCCATGATGGCACCAGTACTCTAGTATTCCACAGAAGATTTGTGAATGGTACCAAAGCGTCTGTACTCATGGATTCTGGGTCAATGACAGTTGGCATTAGAGTCGCTTGTACACCCTTCTTGTTCTACAGGAAATTGTGTAAAATGCATTACTTTCGGGAGAACAATTGAATTTTACCCCACTGCAATTGTTGATATTCATACCCCATTTTTTTCAGGAAAAGTCACAGTATGATTATTAAATAACCCAGTCACTGATCTGACGGTTGGTCGCATCCATGGGAGCAAGGACTGCTCACCACAGGAAATTGAAGAGTGGGAGAAAAATAATTTGTTGACTGCCAATGCAGTTACTAAACATGCCCAGGCTCAGGCATTGGAAACTGATAACAGTTCAGAGCTAGATACAACAACTCAGGATGACACTGAAGTACATTCAGTTATAGACAGAGTGTCTTTTGCCAAACTCCAAAGAGAGGATAACTCATTAAAAATTTTTTTTTGCTCTGGTCAAGTGAATAAAAGTCGTAAACATTGGTTTACTGTTAAAAATGAAATATTAGTGAGAAACTTTGTTGATAACTCTAATATAAAACACCAAGTTATGGTTCCTCTTAAACTTCGCCCATACATATTACGACATGCACATGACTCACATTGTGCGGGTCATATGGGATACACTCGAACACGTTCCAGAGTGCTATCTTCTTTCTTTTGGCCAGGTGTTTCCAGGGACGTATCATTATACGTACGTTCATGCATTACCTGCCAAGAAGTTAAATCTCGAGGAGCTTTCCATGTAGCTCCAATTCAGGCATGTGATATATCTATTTGACCTTTTGATAAGATGGCCGTTGATATTATCGGTCCTCTGTCTGTTATTTCTGCTAGAGGTCACAAATATGTCCTCGCGTGCATTGATTTGTGCACTCAATGGCCAGAGGCCATTCCTCTTAAACATACCACTACCTCGGAGGTAGCTGATGCACTTTTACTGATCTTCTCAAGATTAGGTTTTCCTCGTAAACTTCTGTCTGATCATGGTTCACAATTTGTCTCTGAAACCATGACATCAGTCATGAAGACACGTAAGATAGATAGATCATTAAGTAGTATATATCACCCAATGAGTAATGGTTCTGTGGAGAGGCACAACAGAATACTCAAGCAACTGTTACATAAGATAACTGACAAATATCCTCAGGATTGGGACAGGGTCTTGCCGGCTGTACTTTTTGCTTATCGAGAAGTGCCGCACAAGCAGACCGAATTTTCCCCCTTTGAGCTTGTGTTTGGAGCTCCACCTCATGGTCCAATGGGTTTGATCAAGGATCTCCTTACTGGCTCTGAGATGACTCAGGACACTCAGTCATCTTACAAGTACGTGATTAATCTTCATCGAAAGATTGTCGACGCATGTCAGTTGTCTACAGCTTCGTCACAGGCTGCCAAACATAGATCACGTCTCTTTCTAAATAAGAACAGGCATTTACGTCAACTTTTTCCGGGTGATGAAGCTTTTGTATTGCTTCCTCGGAAGGATAATAGATTGCTTATTGTGTGGAATGGACCATTCAAAGTGACATCTCGTATTTCAGATGTTGATTACGTAATCAATATTAAAGGTCAAAGAAAAATTTTCCACATTAATATGCTCAAAGAATTTCATACCAGACCAGAGCATTTACAGTCTATTTTCCATGACATTGATGACAATGTTGGTAGTTTTGTCATTATTCTAGCTTATCTGTGATTCAGGAGGAGGAATCTTCCTTCCCTGATATTCACATGTCTTTACCTATAGCTGCTTTGGATTCTATGAAATCTTGGTGGGATGTTGATATATCATCTTCTTTAACATCTCAACAACATTGCCAGGTATCCAATCTACTAGAATCTTTTTCTGATGTTCTTACTGACCTACCTGGTTGAACATCCGTTATTTCTCATGATATCATCCTTACTGATGATATTCCAATTCGTCTACGTCCTTATCCTGTTCCACTTCATTATCAGAACAAAACTGCACTCGAGCTAGATCAGATGTTAAGTTTGGGAATTATTGAAAACAGTAATTCTCCATATTCTTCACCATTAGTTATTGTCCCGAAAAAGGATAATAATATTAGATTATGCGTAGATTATCGCAAACTAAATGCTAAGACCATTTCTGATGCTGAACCACATCCACTGCTTGACGATCTACTTTCTCATCTATCCAATGCTAATCTATTCCCTAAAATAGATCTGACTAAAGTTTATTGGCAGATTCCATTAACCGAACAAGCTAAACCTCTTACTGCGTTTTCGACTCCACGTGGGTTAAACCAGTGGAACGTCATGCCTTTCGGACTCATGAACGCACCTGCCACATTCATTCGAATGATGCGTAAAATTGTGTCTCATAGATATGATATCATAACTTACATTGATGATATTTGTTTGTTTAGTTCATCTTTTGAAGAACACTTCTTAGGACTTCGTTCTCTGTTAGATACTCTTCAGTTACATAATCTTACTGCAAGGCCTACTAAAGCCCAGAGTGCATTTAAGGAACTTACTTTTCTTGGTCATACTGTTGGTTCTGGTCGTCTTCAGACTATACCTCAAAATGTTTCCAAGATTCTTAACTTATCTATCCCTTCTACAAAGAAACAATTTCGCAGTCTTTTAGGATTAGTTCAATATTACAGTCGATTCATTCCTAACTTGTCAAACATCACGGCTGTACTGTCATCTTTATTACGCAAGGGAATGCCAATAAAGGTAAGCTGGTCAAATGATTGCCAGATAGCTTTTCAGAAAATGTTAGATATTTTTTCTTCACCTCCTATTTTGAGGTTGCCTGATATTACAAAAGTATATATTCTTCGAACAGATGCTAGTAATTTAGGCTTGGGAGCCTGCCTTCTACAAGAGTACAAAGGAATTCTACATCCGACCTTATATATTTCCCGGAAACTGTCAGAGACTGAAAAGAAATATTCTGTGATCGAAAAAGAATTGCTTGCGGTTGTTTGGGCAATACAGAAATTGGAGCGATATCTGCTCGGAGTGCCCTTCATAATACAGACAGATCAAATATCTGTTGCAGCTTAGAAACGAGCGAACCATAGAAACCCAAAGCTTGCGCGCTTCTCAATCTTGCTCCAGCCTTTTGATTTTAACATTCAGTCTATACCCGGATCTGACAATGTCATAGCGGATTCACTATCAAGAAATCCTACGTTAATACCTGAAGACTGATTGTTACTCAAGAAACGTTCAAGTAATTCGTGACATTTATTAACAGACATACATATTCTTGATGCATGCAGGTCACTTTCGGTTGAAGCCTGAAATAGTACATGTTTCGTACATTGATTGACATCATACTAATTTATCGATGAATTTCTCGCTGAACTATTCGTTGTGATCTACCTGCACTCGGAGATCGAATTTCCACTGAACAGATGTGTAGCAAGAATGTACACCTTCCATGTAGTCAAAATACTTGCCAGGATTATACGGAGCTGGATTGAAACATTGAACTATATAATATACAGTGTCATTATTGACTTTACGGATAATAACATCAATTCTCAACTGCTCCTGACTTTGTGAAATACACAGATTATGGAATGCTTTTTCCTGAATTTGGAGCATACTGGACTACATGTTCCCTATTGGACTTATTATGTAATATTAATAATTTTCATTAATGCAGATTTTAGACTTTAATCTTTAGTTAGTTAATTAAACTTACTATTGTTATTTAGATAGATTAATTATTATCTTTCTATAACATTTTCTCTGCTTTGTAACACTTCTGGATAGATAACTCATGATTTATTTTTTTCCTTCTATGCTATTCATACTTACTTCCCTTTTTTCTGTCACTTTTTTGTACTAAAATATTTTCTTTCTACTAATAAATTTCTGTTTTATATGTTCACACACATAACTTATTTTATTAACTTCTTCCCTTTCTGAGTGTCGACATAACAATATATTATTTTTTTAATTCACATCTTTGCAGTGTCATACATATGTTACATTCTTCTCTCTAAGTTACTTATTTGATATTACATAGCAATTAATTATACTATAATTATAGTTAGCAAATATTTTGTGTTACATGCTTATTAAGTATTGTATTAGACTCTACTCTATTCTTATTGACCACTGACGACGTTCTCTACTCAGTAACCTTAGTTATATTTACATTTGTTTTAAAATTCTTTTGACTTACAATTATTTTGTACAACGCCATTGACATTGTTAATTGTAAACGTATCTGGCCGTCTGTTCATAAATTTTTCGCGATTTTTCCTTAAACCTCATTGCAATTTTTAATGTAAAATTTTTGTAATATTGTTGTAAAAAAATCAATTCTTGATTTTTTTAACTCCACCGTCTGGGGAAATTGTTAAAGAAGATTATAATGTATTTTACATGTTGACCACACTTAGTTTTGTTAGCAGTTTAATCTACGCGGTAACAATTCTATCTGGGGCCAACATGATGTATTTTGCACCATTTTTTAATTATAATGAATGCGATATAAGGTTTACGTCACTAGGTGTTTACATCACTAGGTGATGATGACGTATTAGGTTCTGCACTAATATATGCAGACCATTACTTCGAAGCCTTTCGTTGTAAGAATCCATCAGAGTAAGACGTTGATGCCATTGCTTCCAAGTTATTTGAAGTTTAACAGTTCTCCTACGTGGCTTAAGGTATTGCGAAGGTCGCCACTGATATTCAAGAAGATGTCGAATTTAAGTATTCAAGTTTCGATGATTTTTATGCAGAGGAATCTTCATGGGAGCAAATAATAATAATTATCTCCATATTCTGGTTTTCACTACTTAGGTGTTAACCGTTATCGGCACCTCTAGTAAAAAGGCCAGATATGAGACGATGTATCAAGGACTGTAGGAGATTCAATACATGTATGTAATTCCATTTTGCCATGAATATGTTATTATGCTACGTTTGAATAAATATGCCGTCATCTGTGGACCCATTTACCAAGTCGTTTTGGAGGTCACTTTATGATTGATAGTTTTTGCACAAAGCCCATGGCATTCCCCAATATCTCATAAGCACGATGCTCAACATAGAAGTCAAATGATTACCCAAGAATCTTGTTCAACCCCACCCTCTGTAAATACCAAAAACCATTCGTAACACTAACACAAACTTGCTCGAGTCTGCAAATATTACACAGTCTGAAACCGGTGACACAGATTGCTATCCGACACGTCCGCTTCCCCTGTATAAAAAGGCAAGCAGCGGAAATTTCAAACTTCGCACACACACACAAGCAGAAGCCAGATAGATGGAGGGAAAGAGATGCACGTCAAGGCTATAATTTTACCATGCGTTGGCCAAGCAGTTCTTCATCACCAAACCGAGTCTATTCTGTGTTTTTCATCTATCCTAAGAGGGTATGTAAATTTACGACTAAATAATTTGTTTTATTGCAGATTATTGTGTTAGAATTGTATCAGTATCAGGCCAGAGGACTGAACTGAATTTGAGTTGTGGATATAAAGGAATTCGATGCTTACCAATGTTTAGCATAAATATCAGTAGGAGTGATCGATTTAAAACTATTATACTGGAATATTTTTCAAAACAACTGTAGGAGTTCGGCAGGGATGTATCCTGTCCCCAGTGCTCTTTAATATTTATCTAGAACATATTATGCAGGAGGCTCTCTACGATTATAAATCAACCATATCGATTGGAGGCCGACCTCTGTGCAACCTACGTTTTGCTGATGATATTGATCTGATAGCTGGATCAGAATCAGAACTTCAAGACCTTACCTCTAGACTGGAGAAAGTAACAAGAACATATGGGATGGAAATTAATATAGAAAAAAGCAAGATATTGGTGAATAGCCATAAGAAACATGTTCCGACCAACATTACGTTAAATGGGCAAACGTTAGAAGAAGTTAACACCTTTAAATATCTCGGGTCCACTATATGCAGTGATGGAAGATCAATTAAAGAAATCAAGACAAGACTTGAGATGGCCTCAGCTGCCATGACAAGGTTGAATGTGATCTGGAAAAGTAACATCAGTTTTCCTGTGAAGATCAAATTATACAAATCACTTGTATTATCTATTCTCTTGTATGGGTGTGAGAGCTGGACACTCACTGCAGATACGGAGCGAAGGATTCAGGCTTTCGAGCATAAATGTTATAGAAGAATTTTGCGCATTTGCTATAAAGAGCACAAAACAAATGTCTATGTTAGAGAGAAGATAAACACCTATGCAGGCCACCAAGAACCACTTTTGTCAACAGTGAAACGTCGAAAGCTTGCCTGGTTTGGGCATGTAACTCGTCATGACTCCCTTTCGAAAACGATCCTTCAGGGAACAGTCGAAGGTAAACGGAGAAGAGGAAGGCAGAGAAAATCCTGGGCTGATAACATCAAAGAATGGGCAGGACACGGTTTTTCCACACTTGTACGCATTGCTGAGGATAGAGAGCAGTGGAGGACCCTGTCTGCTGATACTTCCACCATGGCACCCCTACGACCCATGACCGGTTACGGGCTGAGATGATGATGATGACTGGAATATGGACTTGGCACTCCAGAGTGTGAAAGGCGACGGTAACATCATAATCATGTATACATGTTTTATATTTTATTATATATTCATGTATTATATTATTTTAGAAATGTTATGCAGAACTGATCCATGTATCATTCATATACATGCAAACATCTGAACACACTCATTCATGAACACATAGGCTTGTGGAACGTATAAACAAAGGCTAGCCACTTGTCATATATTGTCCTCAGGTTCATTTGTGTCATACTACATCAGAGGTCTTGACTACTAGATCAATAAGTGCATTCCTGGATCAACACAGGAGCATCAGATATTGTCATCTAGATTCACGCCTTAGACCCCATCAGTGTTTGGTGGTCTACTGCAAGACTTTCCACTGACACTGCTGTGTATATTCCTACAGGACAATCACAACACTGAAATGATAAGTAATCTATGTGGAAAATTCCATCAGCTATTGTGAGGGTCAAATCAAAGTGACTAGTGTGTAGGGATGAGAAAAACAGTTCTGCACTACTAGAATAGACAAGATATAACTTTAGTAATAATTGAACATTTGTATGAACATTTTATGTTATTCTGAAGATCTCAGAAGGACTTCTTAATTAATTACTGAGTGAAACTCCATTATTAAGTAAAGTTGTAATTAGATTTTATTCATTCACTTTTTTCATCATTTCATCATCCAGATTTTACACAAGAAGAACCAAAAGATAGATGTAAATAATAAATGATTCATTAATTGTAATTCTCTGACTTGTCACATATATAATGTTGCATTTTTGAGTTTTAATGAATTGTTGATTATCATAAGTTAGTTACATAGCGAAGGTGGCACCTTAGGCTCTGACTTTAATCTGAATATTATCTGAAGCAGAGACCTTCACAGCCGTGAATATCCTGTGATACCAGTGCTCTTCTCTGACACTGGGACTATATTCTTGTCAGACAGAATTCTTCTGTTCTTTCAGTAACTACTACTGACTACTACACTCATAAAAACCTTTCGCTACAGTGTTATGCATGTAAATGAAGGTAAATGCATGTAAATTGTTCTGCTGGTCAAAGTGTGAGAACTTACTAGAAGAAACAAGATTATTAGTGCTGAAATGCCAAGAAAAGTAATAGGAAAAAGTTATGACAAAAAATAATGAAAAACCCAACTTACAAAATGTAATAAGATATGCCAAATGCAATCACATATCATTTCCAATCTCTCTCCCTCACACACACACCACATGGAAGCACATATGCATGCACACACGCACACAGCCACACACATGCATGTACATATAATTTTTCATATGTAAGAATTCAAGTAAATGTTTTGATGCAATACAAAATAACAAGCACACTGGAAGATCATGTAGTATATTTCAAACTTTAACAAATTTGTGTATATCAATCACCTTACATTAAAACAATGTCAAATATAGCAGCTTACCTGTGGACAGTTGGTAATAAGGTATCTGAGAAATCCCAGTCAAACTGTAGATTTTTGCCTGAACTGACCACAGCTGTTACCACCAGATCATCGTGAACAGATAACAACTGAGAGGCCTCTGTAAATAACACTACATTCCCTATGGCCTCCTCAACCACAGCCCTGGTGCAGCGGTAAATGGAAGAGATACCATTTGCCACAGTAACAGACACATTATACTCTCCAGTATCCTTGTAATCATGACTCAGCACAACCTCATAGACTGGTATTGGATTTTGTGGGTAGTCTGATGGCAATGGTGAACTTCTTTCAATTTTCACAACAGCCAAGTATCTAGATAAAAATGTTATATTCTGTCCATCTCCAAAATTGCACCCTATTATGAACTCCCATCCTCCTTCTATTTTGACTGTTATGTTAGTAGGCGTGCCTAAAATATTTGGTAGAATGCTAACAGATACGTTTATGATAGGATGTTTGACGGTGAAACTTAAGGAGGCTTGTACTGCGCTGACATCATTGGACACATTAAGCTGCAGGACATGAGTGCCTGGCACAGAGAATCCCACAACATACTGCAAGTAAAACATATATGAAATATTGTCAAGCTAATTATAAAATATTGCACACATACTACAAATAAATTTTAAACATTACAACAATTTAAAATTTATTATCTAATGTTTTCACATCACTTTATATCATGAAAAAAAATAAACCAACCATCAACATTTTGAAAATTGTACTTACTTACTTAGTCGTTCCTCTTCTACCCTGGGGTGTAGAGGTTTGCCAGAGAGAGTGCCATTCTACCTTATTAGCTGTCTTCCTCCTGGCCTGGTTCCAATCGAGTCCTACGTTCTTCAGAGATTGTCTAATGTTGTCCTCCCCGCGGACTCTTAGTTTCCCATACTTATCACGGTAGCCAATTTTCTCCCGCTCTGCAAACATGGCCAAACAATCGTAATTGGGACTGTTCTACTTGGGTCTGCAGGGGCTGGATTTTGAGGCCTTGTCTGGTTGTGGACCATGTCCATTTTTGTTACTTCAACCACCTTTCTCAGATACCTCATTTCTGAGGTTTGGAGCTGGCTTTTGTGGGTTGTAGTCACTGCCCATGACTCGCATCCATACGTCAAGACTGGAACATATATCAAACTGGCTCGTTATACAGCCATCTTTGTCTTCTTGCTAACTTCTCTTTTGCTGAGAAATCCTCAATTTATGGCCTGACAAAGTCTCCCAGCTGCTGCTTTTCAGGTAGCCAATTCTTCTTTGATGCCTCCCTTCCAGTCTATGACAGCTCCAAGGTATTTAAAGTGGTTGACCTGATCCAGGACCTGTTCTACCAGCATAATCTGCCTTCTTCCCTCTCCTGTTTTCACCATAGTTTTTGTTTTGGAGCTGCTGATGACCATCCCTCTCTTCTCCAGCTCTTCATTCCAGATGTGCAGGTTGGATTGAAGATGTGCCTCTGATTTAGCAATCAGCATTGGCAAATGCCAGCTTTGAAATACAAACCTCTCTCATCTTCCAGTACCCTATTAAATACTTTCTTGTCCTCTCCTTACATGCTGTGATGACACCATCCATGAGAAGTATAAACAGATAAGGTGACAGAATATCCCCTTGTGGTGGCCCTGAACACTTCTGATTTATGATTTGCCATTCTCACATAATTTCTGCACCTGTTGTAGAAGATCTTTGTTTTTCTTTGCCAAGCAGTCCCAAAGTTTGCTCCAGGTGATTTGTCAATGCCTTCTCCAGATCCAAGAAACAATGATGCATTTCACCTTTATACTCAAGGACCTTTTCGCTCAGCTGCCTGAGGGTAAAGGTAAGGGTCTTGAGTACTTTGGTTTGCTCAGAAGCCACACTGGACCTCATTCATATGTGGCTCAGCTAGGTGTCTGAGTCTCTGCTCCATGATTCTAGAGTAAATTTTACCAGGGACACTGAGAAGAGATATGCCTCTATGATTCCCACATTATCAGCTGTCACCTTTTTTTAATATGGGTATTATGATGGCAATCTCCCAATACTTTGGTATGGTCTTGTGGCACCAGGCTGCATGTAGGACTCTCAGGAGATAATAGATCACCTGCTGCTCCCATGTACTTAACCATTTCTGGTGTCTAGAAACCACATGCTTCCATCATCCATCGTGTCCTGATACTTTACCCACCTTCACTTTCTCCAGTGCTGTGTTCAGTTCTTTCATCTTCACCACCAATGGTTTCCTCTTCTGTGATAGTGCTTATCATTTCTGAGGCTTGACCTTGCTCACAGTCAAGGAGCTCTGAGATATATTATTTCCATCTATCCATTACTTCCTTTGGGGCCCAAAGAAATTTGTCTTGCTTAACATTTATGAATTTAAAAGGACACTATTTTTTCCTTCCTCATGTTCTTTAGTTTCTTGTAGAACAATTCTGTGTTTTCTTGATCATCTTTTTCTAGCTTTTCTCCAAATTCTTCCCAGGATTTCTGTTTTGCTGCTAGCACCTTATTCTTTGCTTCTGTTCTGAGTATCACATATTCTCTATATTTCTCTGCTTTTCCTGCTGTGTTATTAGCTTCTATTGTTTCCATGCCTTTTTCTTGTCTCTTATTTTCTCTAACTCCTTCTGTCCATCAAGGTGTACTCTTCCCTTTTGCCAAAGTAGGACATCACACATGCTTCTGCTGCAGCTGCTTTTATGATGTCCTTGAATTTAAGCCAGAGGATTTTCAGGTCATCACGTAGTTCTATGTTTCTCACTGCTGCAGCAATAAGCCCCTGATATCTGGTAACTTCTATTTTGAAAATCATCCCAGAACTATTTATATTAAGTCCTAACAACAAACTCTATGTTAGTCGTGAATCTAATCTGTAATTTACATACCACTAGCAGTGTTCACTCTAAGCCAATGATGTCGATTTTTATCAAATCTGTTGGTTAGAGACTTGTGAAGCATGGATAGTAAAGTGTAGTCAAAAATAAAACCATGCAAGTACTGCATGGTCAGATTAGTGCTTGATTATGTAAAAACGTGCATCTTAGAGGAAACACTGCTGACAGTCCTAACCACATTCAAGCTGCAACGTGAAACAAACTGTGGGAAAATATGTAATGTGGATCTTACTAGGAGACAGAACAAAGAAATTGCTCATGTTACGACCAAAGAATCTTCATCAAGGTCAAACTAATGAAAACAAAAAACAAGTGAAAACAAAAAAAAACAGCAAGGCTGGGCAACTGTCTATAGTTCACAATTTACCTTGTTAATTGTGGTGGGCTTCCCAACAGCCCCATCTAAAGACCACATATACACAAGATGTGAGCCTGTTTCTAAGTCAGCAGTCCATTCCTGATCACTGTTTACAATACATACAAATATATTTACTTTCACAAAAACTGCACAATGAGTTTAAGAGAACTGTTCAAATTATAATTGAGTATATGTTAAAAAAAATTTGATATTATTATAAAAACAGGGAAACAATAGTTCTGGCTTGACATTTTCAAGATCAAAAAGCTTTCACTTTCACACACAGTGCAGCTGTGTCATATTCATATTACTTGTTTTTTTTTTTTTTTTAAAGTCTTAGTAAAGTATTACATTTAAGAAATTTGCATCCCAGCAATGATTAAATAATATGCACATCAACACATCTGTTTATTGTGACAATAGTGATATAGTGTCACATTCATATTAATACCTAATACTGTCTTAGATTTAATTTAGTTTAAGAAAAAAAAAACACTCACATGCACAAAACACATTAATCTTGTAAACTGTTACAGATCGTTTTCCACATCTGTAGCAACAACTGGTTCTGGGTTTCCTAATTATAACCCATCAGTGGTTAATATGATTTTTTTCCCATTAAATGAAATTTAAAAAAAAATAAACTGTTGAGTACAGGCCCAAGTGTTGGCAGTAACAGACATACATTGAAACAAACAATCAAGTTTCAAACAGAAAATGGTGCCCTGATGGAACGAGGAGGAAATGACAATGCTTACATATTACAAAACACTTTCTTGATCTCTTTAGGCACTGCAAAGAATTATGCTAAAATAGAAAATGGACTGCAGCTGATGAACCTCATCTACTCTGGTGTCTTGATTGCTTTAGAACACTTTAAGGAAAGATTTGTTAAGAAAAAAAAATCAATAAGACTAATCATCATTAGTTTTAGATCTTGGTCATGAGATTTTTAACTAGTTTCATTTTAAATTAATATAAAAACCCCAGGGTAAGAGAGAGACCAAAGAACACATGGAGAAGAGAACTGGAGATAGACATGAAGGGGATGATGATGAAGATATGAAAAGACCTTGAGCTGATGGCACAGAACGGGAAGACTTGGCATAAGTTTATTGAAGGTCTGGGCTCCTTGGGCAATTGAAAGGTGATGATAATGACTTGTGGATACGAGTTTATGATTCTATATTTTGTGAGATTATCAGAGTTCTGTGATAAAATGTTATAAGGGTAAGGTAGAGCCACATCAGACCACAGTCACTTCTTCTTCTTCTTCTTCTTTCGTTCGCTTGAAATATATTGTCTATATCTGCAATGTTGTTATCCACAGTCACATAATATCATATATAGGCAGCCCTATATTTACAAGAAAAAACACACCTGCACACAAACACACATACATGCACAGGCATACACACACCTTTTGTCACACAAATCTTCTTCTTCTTTCTCGTTCGTCCTGAAAAGTACGTTGGTTGCGTTGTGCCTGTTTACAGCAAAGCTGCGATATTTGCGCCTTTCGGCCGACACATCCAACTTCCGCGCGGCATTATTTGGGACCGGGTTAGCCTTCCCTCTTCGATCCCTGCTCACTCAGCCAGACTGCAGTGATGCAACCTGTTTCCAGGACCACCACTTGGAGGTGGAGTGGGGTCTTGGTCAGCTCTGGTTCGGTGACCCTGCTGCAAGCAGTCAAGCTATGGGTCGCTGACTGCATTCTCTATTGTTGCGTCTTTGGATCCCTGTCACACAAATGACACTTCTCTGTCCCAAAAACAGTTTAAACAATGCTGCATACATTACACTCAGGAATGACAAAATAGATAATAAAGGGGAGTTCCTAGTTAATAAATTCTACAAAATAACTGAGAATCATTCAAAAGAGAAAATCTTGAAGGAATAAGTGTAACTATAGATAGTGACATAGAAGCACTAAAAATAATAAATGTATACCATCCCAGTAGCAATATACAGGAACATGACATCAACAAATTTACAGAAATAATACAGCTAAAAACAGTAGTAGTAGGGGACTTAAATACCCGGCAGGAAACAAAACAGACAAATAAGGAAAATTACTATTAGACTTTATTCACAATAATGAACTAATAATACTAAATGATGACTCACCAACTAGAATCAACCCATGCACAGATCAACCTGACTCAGCAATAGACATGAGCATCAATAACACAAAATCAAGTCAAAGCAAAATGGTAGCCATTAACCAATACTAACTCAGATCACCTCCCCATAAAGTTAATGCTAAAACACAAGTATATACTAAACAAAGGAATAGAAAAACCAGTGTTCCTCTACAAAAAAGCCAATTGGATAGCTTTCCAAACTGAAAATTGAAGGAATAAAGCGACAAAATAGTAAGAGAGAATATCAATACATTTGTGAATATTCATACATAATAAATAGCACCCAGACTCACATATGTCATCACAAATAAATGTAAAACAGAACACTAGAAAAGACAAAACAGAATAGTGGAATTAAACACCCTTCATCCTGGTGGACAAATGAAAGCTCAGAAAAAAATCAAATCAAGAAAACAAGCGCTATGAGATATACAGAAGAAATAGGGCAATAAATAATATAAAAGAATAAGAAGTGAAAGAAATGAAAAAGGAAGTTTGCTGGAAAACGTTCTGCCTAACACTTAATCCAAGCAAGCATTCCACTATAGAAATGTGGGACAAATTAAAATCAATTAAAGGAAAAACAAAAAGAGTTATAATGCTGGCTTAAAAATGCCTAAATAAGCTGAATCAGGCATGCATATAGCTGATATCCCAGTCAGATACTTCTAAAAAGTAAGTGCAAGAAAAAATCTGGGACAGAAAGTAAGTAATAGAAGAGAGAAATTCTTAACAGCACTTACAAATGAAGAGATAAGAAATCTCATACTCAAAAAAATTACATTTTAGGAAGTAGAAAAAGTGATAAATGAGAAATCAATCTCAGCCTCAGGACAGGACATCTTAAGCTACAAAATTATTTTTGTTACCTAAACATACCATAGAAATATTTACCTCTCTATTCAACACTATAAGGAACACATGAAAAGTACCTAAGTTCTGGGACGTAGCAGTGATACCATATTGATACAAATACTAACACCAGATAAGGAGGCACATGATGTGCATTCCAACTAATCAACAGCATTGATGTATCAGTTGGGAAAAATAATGGAGACTGTTGTGAATAACAGATTAAAATTCCACATGGATAAAATCAATCTATACAGCCCAACTCGATCTGCTGTCAGGAAAAACAGAAGCACAGTGAACAAACTTATCAGACTGGATGGAACATGAAGTAAAGTCAGGTCTAAAAAGCAATGCAAAAACAGTAGCCATATTCTTAGGTGTAGCAAGAGCATATGATTAATGCTGGAGAGATGATGCATTCCACAAGATTAACAAGACAGGTGTATCAGGGAAAATGTACAGCTACTTAGAAAACTTCTAACAGGAAAGATACTTCACAGTTTGTATATTTTTGTAGTCCAATTGCACGTACTGCCATAGGGGAATGAAGTGTTACAGACTTGCCTATAGTAGGTCCAGCTTAATGAGGTGGGGTGATCAGTTCCATTCTCACTGGCTTTGCTTCCCTAACTCAAGAGCTCAGTCAGGTTATCATTTACAGCTTGGTAGACTGGAACCTGACACTGCCAGGTTTAATAAAACAAGTGCTATAACCACTCTGCCAACTGGACGCTGCTTTATAGTACTTTACAGTACAGGTAAATCATATAAATCAGAATTAAACCAACAATAAAATGGAATACTGCAAGAATCTGTACTATAATTGTCATCCTTTGCTATAATGATTAAAGACCTTGGAGAGGAATTGCGACATAATAAATAAACTGTTATAATCTGCAAATGATGCAGCACACTGGAGGACCAAAAATACAATTTCCCAAACAATATAAAGATCTATAATAATAATAATAATAAATTCTTTAAGCGCCAAACACGGCGCATAAGGCAGAAACCAGTGCTCTCCAGGTTGTTCGTTGTGACGCCACTCCTCTTAGCTCTTGCACATTATTTAGGCCCAACGTTCTTCCTTCTCTTATTATTGTTCTTCTGAGTGTTTCTTTTGGTCTTCCTTTTTTCCGCTTACCCTCAGGAACCCAAGTCAGCGCCTGTAGTGGTATTCTGTTGTTTTGCATTCGTAGGACATGACCGATATATGACCATCGTCTTTTCCTTATATAGTCGGAGACATATTTCTGCCTAGAGTCTTCTCTTATTTGTCGATTAGTCTTGAATTCTTTCCAACTGATGTTCATGAGTTTTCTAGACATTTGTTCTCGAATGTATTCAGCTTGTTCTCCAATGATTTTGTTATTTTCCAACTCTCACAGCCGTATGTTAACACTGAGATAACATTTGAATTAAACAGACGAAGCTTGGTATGTATATTCAATGATCGTAATTCCAAATGTTAGATAATCTATTGAAGGCGCTAGCTGCCAAAGCAATTCTAGTATGGATTTCTCTTGTTAATCCTGAGTCAACTGCAGAAAATAATTGAAATTTCAAACTTTCTGTAGTTTTTCCCCGTTCAAGATGATATCAAAGGTCTCGTTAGAAAAGTTCATAGCTTTACACATTTATTTGGGAGAAATTTTAACCGAGAGATGACACAAATTATTTATTGCTTCTTGGGATTGTCTTGGTGTTGAACTTAAGAATGCTACATCATCTGCGAAATCCAGGTCCCCCAGGAATTTTCCATTTGTCCATTTTATACCCAATTGTTCATTGTGGGTATAGTTTCTCATAACCAAATCAATAGCTATTCCAAAAAGTAGTGGTGACATAATACAGCCTTGTTTCACCCCTGTTTCTACTGTAAACCATTCTGTATTCCCTTTATTTGTTCTAACACAACATCTTGCATTGTCATATAGCGCTTTGATTATATTCACATATTTTGTTGGAAAACCATAGATTGTAAGTATCTTCCACAATGATGGGCGGTGTAGACTATCAAAGGCTTTTTGAAAATCGACGAAGGTGATAATAAGTGGCGATTGCCTTTCCACTGATTCTTCTATAATTGTTCTTAGTGTGAATATTTGATCAATACATGATCGTTTCGGCTATATAAAGATCTATAGGTTCAAATAAATAAGGTCTCAGAATGGATGACAAAGTGAAACTTCCAATTAAATGTTAAAAGACAGTAGGAATGATAATCAGTCAAGGCAAAGTAATGAAAATAATATATTACACATAAAGATCCAGGAACATAATATAAACACATTAAAAAACTACGAAATACTTAGACACAACATTAGACCAACACTGCTTTGGAATAAACATTTTGGTAAACTGGTGGAGAGTTACAGAGGGCTCACAAACATGAGATACATAAAAAGTAATAGATGAGGTGCAAGCATTAAGGCAATGCTTATGTTCCACAGATAACACTGGACAACAGCCAAAATGTATCCAAGACAAAAGTAGCTATTTTTAACTAATTTGGACATGCTGATCACGAATATGAACTTAAAAATCGCAAATTAGCTCTAGTTTTCAAGATCGGGGGGAGGGGGTGGTTCAGTAGGCTGGTGACTTCACCTTCCCGACGCGAATAACCCAGTCCTTTTCTTTTCTATAGACCTGGCGCGTGATTCCCCACGAGACGGATAGCCTTGAGCACCAATTGGATGATGCAATCTGTAGCAGTCATTGCAACCACATTTCCTCCTTGCCATCATTTGTGTTGTGGATTCTGTGAGTGCAGACGTGTCGTTCAAGATGCCTCGTGAATGTGTGAACAGTGCGGATTATCTTTGCTATATTTGCTGACAAATAACTTTGCTATCACAAAGGCGACCCATTACACCGATGATAAAGAAAGTTTACAGCCTTTATTTTGGTTGTGAGATCGGTGACCAGGACCGGTATTGGGCCCCACACATGTTGTCAATCCTGTGCAACGAATCTGTGCTGCTGGTTGAACCGAAAAGGACGATCGATGCGTTTTGCAGTTCCAATGGTGTGGAGGGAACCGACAAACCATCTTAATGATTGTTACTTTTGCATGACTCCTCCAATTGGACATGGTATTTCTAAGAAGAAAAAGCGGCCTGTGACCTATCCGAATATTCCCTCTGCTATGCTGCCAGTGCCTCACGGGGAAGGACTTTCTGTTCTGGACCCACCAGAATCTTATACTCTGGATGATAGATGATAATAAGGCCAGTGGACATCCGTCACCTGTGAAAGAATCTACATCAAGAGATCCTGATTTTGTGCCTATTGAAGTGTCTGCACAGCCACATAAAATTACCCAGAGTGAATTGAATGATCTAGTAAGAGATCTGGAATTGCCAAAAAATAAAGCAAAGCTGTTGGCGTCCAGACTGCAGCTATGGAATCTTCTAAAAGAGAATGTGCATGTGTCTGTGTTTTGTGCTCGGCAAAAAGATCTTCTTCCATATTTCAAAATGACAGATAACCTCATTGCTTGTGTTGATATAGTGGGTCTGATGGCAGTACTACACATCAACTACAAAGATGACGATTGAAGGCTGTTCATTGATTCTCCAAGTTGAGCTTTGTAGTGAGATTTGGTACCACTTGCTTTGTTTGTGAAAAAATGTGTAACGCGACACACACAGCGCAGGGATAACATGCGACGGATCTTGCTTTGAAGTTTGAAGAAGGCGGAAAAATGTGAATTACGTTTAGCCGGACGATACTGAAGAATGAGGAAATAGCGAATATAGGAATGGCCGACTTTAAAAGTTTGCATTTACAGGAAAGAAAATTTAAAGCTACAAGAGCACGCCTGGTTGGAATATATTAAAATAATAATAATTCACCAAAGGAGATAGAGTATGATTGAAATCCAAAAGGATATTATTCAAATATAAATTGTTTCAAAAATAATTAACATTTTTCATCGTCATCACATCTGCTAAAAGTTAGCTAATAATCTTTAAAAATGTATATAACTACATGCCTAAATGGATTTCGATAAAACTTAGATAGAATGAAAGCCTCATATGGGGAAAATGAAAGGATACCTAGGAAAGAAGGAAGGATATAAGTGTGTAGTGAAAAGAAGAGAAAACAAGTACAGAAAAAGCACAGATCGCCTCAAACCAGGAGATCAAACGAAAATTTTATCGGACTTCAGGAAGTGTTTTCTCATATGGGAGAGATGCCCAAATATAAGGACAGAGCGGCACGTTGAAAATCACACACACCAAATCCAGAAGCCAGAGTGAGAAACTGGAAGACAGCATCTGCAAGAAAAGTTCTTTTTTTTTTCATGCTGCATGCAGGGCGGATTAACGTCAACCAATACAGCCTCACCGTGAGCTTATTAATCCTAAGAGGGTATGTAAGTTTATTAAAGATATATGTATGACTAATATCATTTCATTTCAGATTTTATTTACGATTTGATTGTATCAGACATAATAAAAAGGGAAGGACGCTAACTAGAGATAACCTCCACCGGCATTGTCAGGAAGCATAACCATTAATTGGTTAACCAAATATATCATGGCTAGTTCTTGCCTGGAAGCTTACGACATACCAGCAAGTACCTAAGTGACTTGGCATCCATAAGTGGAAGGCAAAGGTTATATCGTACCCATGTATCATAACATGTGATTTATTCATGTATTTTGTTAACTCTGCACAGTGGACAGTATCTTATCATGCTATCTCTGTAACTTACTACCATGAATCATTCATTTATATACAAACACTGGAGACATGGTCGCCTCATGAACAGCAGTGGGTGGTGAGATTGTTGGAACACCATGGCCACCTATTACCTTTTGTTCCAGGTTTTATGATCAAGTTTTATGATCGTTCCTGATCAAGTTTATGACCGTTCATGATCGAGTTCATGATCAAGTTTAACTAAAGACTTGAGGACAGTTGATCCTGCTAACTGAAGCCTAGAGGTCAACCAATCTTCAACACCTTAGTCCCCCGTAGTTATAGGGCGGGCTGAAGGACAGTCTATTGATTCAAGTGTGTCTCAGGAACCTCGAACAAATACCAGATGAGTTTATGTGTTATTCAATCCAACAAATCCTGTGAGCAGTTTCTAAAGCGAATGACGATGATGATAACAGCTAGAGACTAGATAGTAAGATATATCAAAATATATAGTGACAGACTGTTCTAAATTCATTGGAAGATTCCTCCAATATATTTTACTATTATTTATTTTAATTTGTAACTATAAATAATCATACATTTTACCATCTTCCAACATCCATTTCTCAGTACAAGAA
Source organism: Oreohelix idahoensis (assembly GCA_024509875.1). NCBI lineage: Eukaryota > Metazoa > Mollusca > Gastropoda > Stylommatophora > Oreohelicidae > Oreohelix > Oreohelix idahoensis. The sequence goes on from JAMPIV010000986.1 coordinate 287,071, forward strand.
AATATAGATGTACATAATAAATTATGAAATTGTACTCATTTGACTTAGTAAATATTTAACTGTTAAATTTTGAGTTACTTTTTATAATTTAATTAGTGATACCAGTGTACTTCTCGGGCACTGGAACTTCATACTTTCTGGAGAGAGATTCTACTTCTTCTCTACCACTATCATCACACCAGAAAAACCTTTTGCTACATTGGGGGCTTTTTCGCGGGATATTATTTTTTATCCTGAGCCACTATCTATGTATTCTTCTATCTTGAGCCACAAATAGTTTGTAAACATAAATTTTTTTGACAAATTCTAAAACTTAGAAATTTTTTCGTAATAATAGTACCACTGAGTACCAAGTAAATAGGAGACGCTCACAAGGTTTTAAGGATTTGTTGTGTTCAAAGTAATTAATTGATTTTAATTAAGTTAGTTGGTTAGTGAAGATAAAATTATATACCCTCCAGTAAGTAAGCACCATGGCTGATTTGGTGAAGTTTTGATCTGCAATCATGCAGGAGGGAAAGGACGTTGGATTGACAGGTGATGCTCTTATCCAGTATGTCGCAACTGAAGTGGACAAATATTTGGATAGAGAGGACAAAAGATTGGAAGCTGAAAGAGAAGTCAAAAGACTGGAAGCAGAAAGAAGACTAATAATGGAAGCAGGGGATAGGAAATTGCAAGCAGAGAGAGAAGCCAAAAGATTAGAAGCTGAGGCTGAAGAAAGAAGGTTACAAAGAGCTCATGAGTTAAGTTTAAAGGAACTTGAACTCTAGGGAGCGGCTAGCAATCAGGGTGCTAGCTCACCTCACTCTGAGAGTAGCTCCAACCATAGCACGGCAAATGGAGCCAGGAGTTTCCACCTGGATCCATTTATTGAGGAGGACGCCATTGAGTCGTACCTGGATAGATATGAGAGATTGGACTCTACCTATGGATTGGAAAAGGAAAAATGGAGCCTTAAACTATCTCAGGGGTTGAGGGGAGTTTCATACAATGTTTATTTAAAACTCTCAAATGAAGACCAGGAAAATTATGAAATCTTAAAACAAGCTTTACTGGTCAGGTACGAAAAGAATTCTGAATCTTATAGAAAGAGATTCTGAACTGCTAAGCTACTTCCAGGAGAAAACTACCACCAGTTTTCTGCCAGATTGGAAACATATCTGACAAAATGGATTAGCTTAGGAAAATGTCAAGATATAAAAGAAATGGTCATGATGGAACAACTGAGACGTCGTTCCGTTTCGTTTGTTTCTCAAAACTTCATCGTGATACAAGACACCAACGTCCTTCTCAGGACGCCACTACTCGAGATAAGATCGCGTTATCGTCAAAATGCCCAGACATAAGCCACACGCTAAAAAGAGGAAGGTCTACACCAGCCCACCAGCGCAGAACAGCCAGGGTAATCACAATATCACAATCAACAATGACAGACAGCCAGAGAGCAAGACTGCCCCAAGTACTCGTGCCGGGACCGGCCCTTCTATAACTCCGGACACGACGGAGTTAGCTGTGACATGCGTCGACCCGACTGAGAGTCTGAGTGGCCCGACCCCTTGCCTAGATAAAGAAGACCCAGAACATAAAGAAATATGGAGAGCGTTACGACAGCTGGAGAAAAGAAAACAAACGCTTCTATCCAGGCTGCACCCACCACACGTACCCGACTCGTCAGCAGAAACCCGGTCTATGACAGAGAAGCCGCACGATGCCGAGATGACAGCCGACCCACCTGCAAGCACTATGAAGGAAGTGATAGAGGCAGATCCTCAACACAGACAGGTACAAGAGGAAGATATCGCAGAGACCATTTTAGATGCACTTCGAAGACTTGAAGACGGAGACGAGTCCCTTAGGCTCGCTCTTCAAGAAGCAACAGTAGAAGTAGCCCCAGACGTGCTGGACATCGAAACCACTGAGAAGCAAGCTACCATTCCTAATCCTGAGGAAACAACAGCTGATAACTCAAGGGCTCAGACGCAAGATATCACACCGAATAACCAAGAACAAGATTCGAACCAAGCCTGTAGAAGGAAACAAAGACCAAACACTAAAAATACAAGCAACTCAGAAACGATACAGGAGAGGATTGTTAAGATCACCCAGACGTCAGGAAGTGAGGCCTCACTCAGGGCCCTACCCGACAACAAAGTGATCAACATCCTCGAGGTGATAACTGGACGGAGAGGTATCGCCAAAGTAGGGAGGCACGAAAAGGGAGTAGTGCTTTCTCTCAACAACACAGACAAAACAACCTCGCTGATGATCGAACTGGAATCCGGTCCAAAGGAAATCCAGTTGCCCCACCAAATAAAAGTGGTGGTGGAAAAGTACAAGACAACAAAGAAGTTGGTCATCAGAGGGGTGGATACCAGATGTTCCGAAGGCGAGGTCCACAGACGCCTTCAAGCTGAAAACGCAAATCTTAAAATCAGGCAGGTCGAAAGGCTAAAAACCTGGGCCAAGAAAGATACCAATCTGATGATAGTTACGGTAGAAGGATCGACAAGACCCGAGAGACTGACGCTCGAAACCACAACCAAAAAGACAGAAGCCTATATCCCTCCGGTGATGCAGTGCTCCAACTGCCAGCAGTTCTCGCACACAAAGAAGACGTGCAGGAGGGATGCAGTCTGTCGATATTGCGCGGGAAACCACCAATATGGCGACTGCCCCAGGGCGAAGGAGGACCACAACTACAAATCAATTAATGCAAACCGTACCTGTGCAAACTGCCATGGAAACCACGGGGCAAGGTACCGAGGCTGCCCTGTGTTTCAGGAAACAAAGAGCATCTTGAAGGAGGCCGTGTCCAAAAACATCCCCTTCAAGGAGGCAAAACACAGAGTGGCTGCGGATGGTGCAGAAAAACAGCGCATAATAGATAGACGACAGTTACACAAGCTGACCGCTGAAGTGAAAGAAATGAAACTACAAGTCGTAAACAGAAGCAAGCAGGCTCCCGAAGAACAAACCGACAGTGGTGAAGACATAATAATTCTACAAAGCGTCAAAGATATGATGGAAGAAATGAAAAGAATCCAGCAGCAGATAAAAACAGATGTCAAGAGGCTGACAGAACTGAAGGAAGAAAACTACACAATCCTCAAGAGAATCGAAACAGAGCGAAGAGCCATTGAGGAAATGACATCAAACACAAGAGAGACCAAAACAAACGAACAATCAGACGAGGAAGTCATCGAAGAAACACTTGAAAAACTAGAAAAAACAATATTACAGATACAGGAAAGCAGGAAGACAAGAGAAACAGAAACGAGGAAAGCAAAAACTAACAAAACAACACAAGACAGATAGGAAGGCAGAAAATGAACACCATAAACACACCACGACCGACAAGCAACGAAGAGGAGACCAGACAACCAGCTAGTGGTCCTTTTCAGGACCAGTCCTTTTCAGGACTAACAGACGACTAGCACCGAAGAATCTAATACACAATATACCCCAATTATAACCAACTTTCAGGTTGAACAGGGTATTACAGCAACATAGTAGACGAAAACAACAACAACAACAACAACAACGAACAACTGAGAGAATCCATGCCTCAAGAAATTAGAGAATTTCTCATGGAGCAAGGAGCAGAGAGATTGGAAGATATTTTAACCATGGCTGAGAGATATCAAGCAGCTCAGTCAGAAGTATCAGGAAATAAGAAGAAGCAGGGTGAGAACTACAAACCTCAACAAAACAATACCAACTATGAACACAGGGACAATTCCAACAAGAACAAACACAGAACGGATTATAAAGACAAAAACCCTCTAGGATCAGATAAGAAACCTTCAAGAAAGGAAAGAAAGTGATGTACATCTTGCCAAATGAGTAACCACAATACTGCGGAATGCAGACGGAAAAACCCTCCTCATCATGCTGCATGCCTTACAACAGGGAACAAGGGAAGGAAGGACCTGGCAGATAGTCAAAAAGACCTCCATCATCCCAATGTCTGTGAGGAAGTGACCTTGAATGGCACCCAAGTACTGTGCTTATATGATACAGGCTTGGACTTTGACTCAGTAGTGTGCTCTTCTCTGGTGAGTCCTGAACAGATAACCACAGAAACCATGGAAATCAGAGGACCAGTCAAGGTAGCAGGAACCATGACACTGCCCATAGCCCGAATCAACATAAGATCTCGCTTTGTGGAAGGAGAGATCAAAGCAGCAGTGATGGACAACTCTATCTACCCATTAATACTGGGATGTAGATATGTCTTTCTAGGAGAACCTATAAGACCCATAGTGATGGCAACAGTCCAGACCAGGGCAAGCTCTAAGAAAGAGGAGGGCACTATCATCAATACTCATCCAGAAGAGATGAGAAAGGCTCAAACAGCAGACAGCACATTGAAGCCTTGCTTTGGCAAATTACCTAAAAGCCATAACCCTCCAGAGAAAGGAGACTTATATACGAAAAATGGCCTACTATATAGAAAAGCTGGAACAGGACCTAAAGAACATGGACAGCTTGTAGTGCCACAATCATACAGGAAGCAGGTTATGAAGCTAGGACATGCTATACCCTTCAGTGGACATATGGGAATAGGGGCCACTGGACAACAGATAGCCTGTCACTACTTTTGGCCAGGGATCACAGAGGACATAAAGAGGTATGTGAGATCCTGTCCAGAATGCCAAAGAGTAGCTCCTAAACATAGGACTGCACCAGCAACACTGGGAGAAATACCCATTTTGGGAACGCCCTTTGAACATGTTGCCGTGGATATTGTTGGACCCCTCAGTAGGACCAAAAAGAGAAATGCATATATCTTAACCTTGATCGATACTTGCTCTATATGGGGAGAGGCAGTAGCAATGTCATCGATAGATTCGAAACATGTGGCAGAGGCACTGTTAACAATATTCACCCGATTAGGTTTCCCACATCAAATATTGACTGACAATGGTTTTCAGTTTAGGGGAAAGCTAACACAAGAAATATTCAGGATATTTCAAGCTAGACATTATCACTGTAGCCCGTACCACGCCCAAGGGAATGGTCAAGTAGAGCGGTTCAATGGCATGCTCATTTCAATCCTTAGAAAGTTGGCTAGTGAGAAACCTGAAACTTGGGACACATACTTACCCTCTGCACTATTTGCATATAGGGAAGTCCCACATAACCCCACAGGATTGGCTCCAGCTACATTGTTGTTTGGACGACCAATCAAAGGTCCACTGGAAGCATTGTTGCGGACATGGACTGATGAAAAAGCAGAAGAAACTATGACTTCTTCATACCAATACGTCAACAAGTTGACATCTCAATTGAAAACAAGTTGGAAACTGGCCAATGATAACTTGAGACAGGCCAGGAGGAAGCAGGCTGCTTACTACAATAAAACAGCAAAAGATAGGGAACTTGATGTGGGAGAAAAGGTTCTGTTACTGTTGCCCAGCAGCAATAATAAATTGCAAATTGGATAGCAGGGTCCCTACGTCATATTGGAAAAACTTTCCAGGACCAATTATAAGATTGACAAGAAAGGAAAGGAGAAGGTGTATCATGTCAACCTTCTTAAAAAGTATTATGACAGGGAAGCATCAGAAGTTGCACATATCATGACCCCGGCCATTGCAACAGAAATGCAGGATGGACCAATTTCCTCCATGGAATACCCCCTAACTACTACATAAGTTATGCTCAGGTTAATGTGAGTAAACATTTAACTCTTGAGCAGAGGAAAACGGTTCAGGAGGTGTTAGAAGTCCATGCTGATGTACTCACAGATAAGCCGGGGTGTACTAATCTGTTAGAGTATGACATGATGATTACTGACCCTACACAAGTTTGTATGCGGACATACCCTATACCTTATGCGAAAGGACAAGCACTCAAGGATGAGATTGACTATCCCTTAAAAGAGAAAATTATTTCAAAGTCTGAATCTCCCTACAGCTCAAGTGTGGTGCTATTAAGGAAGCCTAGTGGTGAACACAGGTTATGCATTGATTATAGGAAACTAAATGCTATCACTGAATCTCAGGTAGACCCATTACCTGACACCAATCAGTTGTTTGCTACATTGAGTAAGGCTCGGTATTTTTCAAAAGTAGATCTAAGCAAGGGATTCTACCAAATACTAGTGAAACCAGAAGTTAGGAAACTGTTAGCCTTTAGTACACCGGATGGACATTACGAGTTCAATGTACTCCCATTTGGTTTAAAGAATGCTCCAAGTATCTTCTCCAGAATGATGAGGAAATTGTTGGAACCATTACAAAATCCTCATATCACCAACTTCATGGATGATATTCTGATTGCTACCACTACATTCGAGGAACACATAGTAGCGCTCTCCATGTTGTTAGATAGACTGAGAGAAACGGGATTGACAGCACGTCCAACTAAGTGTCATATTGGATGTGAGGAACTGGAATTTTTAGGTCACACTATCTCTACAGGGCAAATGTCTACTGACCCAAAGAATGTAGAGAAAATGAGAAAAGCACCAAGACCACAAACTAAGAAGGTGTAAGATCCTTTGTGTCACTGTGCGGGTTTTATCAGAAATATATACCCAATTTTAAATCATTATGCGCGCTATTAACCGATTTAACCAAAACAGGTCAGCCGGATAAAATACAATGGACCGCGGAGTGTGAACAGGCTTATACAGAATTAAAAAATAAGCTGACAAATAAACCTATCCTTGCCCTTCCCGATCTCACACAAGAATTCGTACTGAGAATGGATGCTAGCAATGTAGGCATCAGAGCAACATTACTACAGCGGGCAGACACACCGCCACATATGCTATTACCAGTAGCTTTTGCCAGTAGAAAGTTAAATGCAGCTGAAAGAAATTATTCTACCGTTGAACGTGAATGCCTTGCTTTGATCTGGTAGATCAATAAATTCGCCCCTTTTCTTTATGGGAAACACTTCATTGTGGAAAGCGATCACCAGCCTTTGATGTTTTTAGCAGTGTCTAAAAAATTAAATTCACGACTTTTAAGGTGGAGTTTACTGTTATCTCCATATTCGTTCACTGTGAGATACATTCTAGGACGGGACAATCTTGGACCCGATTTTTTAAGTCGTCATCCTTTCAAAGGAGATATAGAGAGACAGAAAAGTAAGGAGGAACTGCAGCATGTGTTACCAAAAACTTAACCGTGCATGCACTGTTTTAAAGAAGAGGGCTCTGTAGCGAGATTTGGTACCACTTGCTTTGTTTGTGAAAAAATGTGTAACGTCTCACACACACACACACACACACACACACACACACACACACACACACACACACACACACACACACACACACACACACACACACACACACACACACACACACACACACACACACACACACACACACACACACACACACACACACACACACACACACACACACACACACACACACACCCACACACACACACACACACACACACACACACACACACACACACACACACACACACACACACACACACACACACACACACACACACACACACACACACACACACACACACACACACACACACACACACACACACACACACACACACACACACACACACACACACACACACACACACACACACACACACACACACACACACACACACACACACACACACACACACACACACACACACACACACACACACACACACACACAACACACACACACACACACACACACACACACACACACACACACACACACACACACACACACACACACACACACACACACACACACACACACACACACACACACACACACACACACACACACACACACACACACACACACAGCGCAGGGATAACACGCGACGGATCTTGCTTTGAAGTTTGAAGAAGGCGGAAAAATGTGAATTACGTTTAGCCGGACGGTATTGAAGAATGAGGAAATAGCGAATATAGGAATGGCCGACTTTAAAAGTTTGCATTTACAGGAAAGAAAATTTAAAGCTACAAGAGCACGCCTGGTTGGAATATATTAAAATAATAATAATTCACCAAAGGAGATAGAGTATGAATGATATCCAAAAGGATATTATTCAAATATAAATAGTTTTAAAAATAATTAACATTTTTCATCGTCATCACATCTGCTAAAAGTTAGCTAATAATCTTTAAAAATTTATTATAACTACATGCCTAAACGGATTTCGATAAAACTTAGATAGAATGAAAGCCTCATATGGGGAAAATGAAAGGATACCTAGGAAAGAAGGAAGGTGTTAGTGTATATTTACGGCCACCACAAATGTTACCGTATTATTTACGCTAACCACGAATGTTATGTCCCTTTTTTATGTGACCACTACAAATGTTAAGGTGGGATTTACGTATGATATGTAGGAACGTAACAATCTCCTTGCTGTGTACTGTTGTAGTCTGTCCGACCTGGGCCAAGCAGCTTTGTTATGCATGAATAGCTCACCAGGCGTTGAGGCGCTGAAAGGGTGTCATGTTGACATACGAACATCAGACATTTCTTGTATGTAAGGTACTCGAAGATTGTATGGTTGACAAGTGAGGTGGGTGTGTAGAGACACGAATGCGTATAGGATCTTTGAAATGTAAACAAGGCACCCACTCACTCACATGCAGTAGTCAGTAATTGTAGAAAACTGCTGGAACTTTCAACCATTTAATTACGTGACACAGTGACATCAACAGGTACAGTCAAATGGACGAGAATCAAGACACATCATGTATATTGGATATGACTGGCAAAACATCTGGTAAATAAAGCTTGAACCACTCATCTATAAGGACGTTATCGACAATGGTCTGTCCTTTAACCACTGTTCATAGGTGGTAATAATTAATAACATCGAACATCATCAGTTCCGTATAGCTCACAGGTATGATGCTAATAACGCTGGCTTGACAACACATTCTTTTCCTACTGTAACTCAGAGCCCCCCTGACTGAATGCGTCAGGTAGTCCTTAAACAAATATAGTTGCTTAATATGGAAGTCTGTGAACTTGATAATACAGTCAAGACTTTATCTGGCTTCACCTTTCAGGTACTTCTTCTTCTGGTCAAAGTTATAGGCCGTAATGACGGGCCTTATAATGGTTGATAAACAACTGTACATTTTTCCATAGGCATGTATTATCTTTCATGCTGAAACGTACCGCCATCCTGCGGGTTTCATAACAATATATGGTTATTGTGCTTCTATAAAGTACTTCAACGAATAGACCTAACTGGCTACGTCAAGCACACATAATGGACTCTGGATCACAAGAACTGTGAGCGCTACTCACAGGTTCATACTAAATGTTCTGCAAACTTTGCGTAATAATAAAGTAATTTTACCTTGGACAGAATTCCAAACACTACACAAATAACACCTGTCGTCATTCCAGACGAACAGAATAACTCTGGGGAAATCACTAATATGACAAGACTATCTTTTCCCCAGATAATGCAGAAGAAGAACAACGGACATCTTCGTCCGGCAGAAGACCAGCTCATAACTCATAGACGGAAGTCTGTTCCGTTCGCGCTAAAAGCTAGCGCATGCGTAGACAGAACAGATTTGAGAACAGTTAACTATCCCGTCTTAAGAAAGAATAAACACAGGGAAGGTAACCCCTAATCAACATAAATAACACATAAGGAAGGGAAACCCGAGGCCTATAAACAGTGTTTTTTACTGTTTACAGGCCTCGGGTTTCCCTTCCTTATGTGTTATTTATGTTCATACAATACCAGAAACCTACCCACTGTTCTATACTATTGTCCTTTAGTCTTCTACTATTTACTGGACCCAGTATCAAGGTCTTTGTCTTGTTTGGACTGACACATACTGTTAATAGAGGAACAACAGAAGTGATTGCGTCATTAAGGGGCTGAGTTGCCCACTGTATACTTCCGGTGTTATCTTGTGTTTCTTACTGATAAATAGCCAGTAAAGCATCTTTTTTTGGGGATGCCTAGCTGGCCGTGGGGTCAGTGTGATTCGCTTGATAGCTAGGCGGAGTTGTCGTACGAAAGGTACGGGGTTCGAACCCTGGGTAAGCCACTCACGTCTGTTGTTTTTCTGTTGTCCAAGTGTTCTACTTCTTTATTTCTTACGAGTGCCTGAAAACATACCTTTATGTTTGTCTAATATTAACCCCTAATCAACCTGTGTCAGGGAGTTAACATAGAGTTCTGTACCTTCGACCATCAAAAATATTAAATAGATTTACATCTTCTGGAACCGACAAAAATGATGGTAACAGAAGGATATAAGTGTGTAGTGAAAAGAAGATAAAACAAGTACAGAAAAAGCACAGATCGCCTCAAACCAGGAGATCAAACGAAAATTTTATCGGACTTCAAGAAGTGCTTTCTCGTAAGGGAGAGATGCCCAAATATAAGGACAGAGCGGCGCGTTGAAAATCACACACACCAAATCCAGAAGCCAGAGTGAGAAACTGGAAGACAGCATCTGCAAGAAAAGTTCTTTTTTTTTCACGCTGCATGCAGGGCGGATTAACGTCAACCAATACAGCCTCACCGTGAGCTTATTAATCCTAAGAGGGTATGTAAGTTTATTAAAGATATATGTATGACTAATATCATTTCATTTCAGATTTTATTTACGATTTGATTGTATCAGACATAATAAAAAGGGAAGGACGCTAACTAGAGATAACCTCCACCGGCATTGTCAGGAAGCATAACCATTAATTGGTTAACCAAATATATCATGGCTAGTTCTTGCCTGGAAGCTTACGACATACCAGCAAGTACATAAGTGACTTGGCATCCATAAGTGGAAGGCAAAGGTTATATCGTACCCATGTATCATAACATGTGATTTATTCATGTATTTTGTTAATTCTGCACAGTGGACAGTATCTTATCATGCTATCTTTGTAACATACTACCATGAATCATTCATTTATATACAAACACTGAAGACATGGTAGCTCTGTGTGTGTGTAAGTATTATTTTTAAAATGAGTCATGCGGGTGCAGACATCAATTCACTCAGCCCACTGATAAACTATGGATTCATATTTACATAGATAACAAGAGATTATTTTAATGAAATATTTGATCAACAAAACTAAAATGAATAAAATTGATTTGTCCAGAAAAAGTACATGTAGCGTGTATCATTAGTAATACCGTTTCCAAAGAAAGGAAATCTAAAAATGTGCAAGAACTACAGAACAATTAGCCTTATTAGTCATCCAAGTAAGGTGATGTTAAGGATACTTTTGAACAGAATAAAACAGAAATCAGAAGAAATCTTGTCAGAGGAACAGGCTGGCTTTAGACCAAAAAGAAGTACCTCAGAACAAATCTTCAATATTAGATTACTGATCGAAAAACATCTCCAGCATCAACATGATTTATACCATAACTTCATCGATTTCACAAAAGCCTTCGATCGAGTCTGGCATGAAGGTTTATGGCAAATAATGAGAAAATTCAATTTTGATACCAACATCATAGATATCATTGAAGCACTATACAAGGACGCAAGCAGTGCTGTTTTTGCAAGCAATGACATTGGAGAATTTTTCAAAACAACTGTAGGAGTTCGCCAGGGATGTATCCTGTCACCAGTGCTCTTTAACATTTATCTAGAACATATTATGCAGGAGGCTCTCTACGATTATAAATCAACCATATCGATTGGAGGCCGACCTCTGTGTAATCTACGTTTTGCTGATGATATTGATCTGATAGCTGGAACAGAATCAGAACTTCAAGACCTCACCTCTAGACTGGAGAAAGTAACAAGAACATATGGGATGGAAATTAATATAGAAAAAAGCAAGATATTGGTGAATAGCCATAAGAAACATGTTCCGACCAACATTACGTTAAATGGGCAAACGTTAGAAGAAGTTAACACCTTTAAATATCTCGGGTCCACTATATGTAGTGATGGAAGATCAAATAAAGAAATCAAGACAAGACTTGAGATGGCCTCAGCTGCCATGACAAGGTTGAATGTGATCTGGAAAAGTAACATCAGTTTTCCTGTGAAGATCAAATTATACAAATCACTTGTATTATCTATTCTCTTGTATGGGTGTGAGGGCTGGACACTCACTGCAGATACGGAGCGAAGGATTCAGGCTTTCGAGCATAAATGTTATAGAAGAATTTTGCGCATTTGCTATAAAGAGCACAAAACAAATGTCTATGTTAGAGAGAAGATAAACACCTATGCAGGCCATCAAGAACCACTTTTGTCAATAGTGAAACGTCGAAAGCTTGCCTGGTTTGGGCATGTAACTCGTCATGACTCCCTTTCGAAAACGATCCTCCAGGGAACAGTCGAAGGTAAACGGAGAAGAGGAAGGCAAAGAAAATCCTGGGCTGATAACATCAAAGAATGGGCAGGACACGGTTTCTCCACACTTGTACGCATTGCTGAGAATAGAGAGCAGTGGAGGACCCTGTCTGCTGATGCTTCCACCATGGCACCCCTACGACCCATGACGGGTTATGGGTTGAGATGAGATGAGATGAGCGTGTATCTTCCTTGGAAAAAGGTTGTTTTATGGTGGAGTTTTAACAAAGATAGTCCGTAAACTGTGTCAGTACTCAGTACTTAGCTGGCAATGTGGGTGGGTGGGTGGGTGTGTGTGTGTGTGGGTTTTTCTTTTTAAGTAAGTCTAGACTTCAAAGCCAAAATTGGAGAATGGGTTTTGCTGGATAATTGAATAGAATCTCATGTGAGAAGATTATGTCAGCTGTTTTTTTTTTTTTTTTTTGTGAACTGAATTTAAATAGCATGATGCAAATCTAGCGTCCCATTTTATATACATCCAATTTTTAAAAAAACAGAAGCGGCATGGCGTTAGAATTTTCAGTAAGTGCTGATACCCTGTCTATATTTTGTGGTAAAGAGATAAAAAGGCTGAAAAGAACAATTCTAATCATATCAAAGACGAAGTAAGTGATCAGCCAGAGAACATTTAATTCAAATAACCACTATGCGACACAATTAGCCTCTTCTACAAATTATTAAGCCTGGTATACGATTCAACTAGCCAGACTGGCGTGGTTAATTTTTTCTTCACTGACTTCGATATTGATTTTCCATATTTGGGCCACGCTGATGTGGAAAATTAGTTCTCACCCCTTTTCAGCCCAAAACCCAACTGGAAAATTTTCTACTAACGCCTTAAGGTGTCCCGTATTATTCATCATTTTTCTAGTATGAATAATGGTTGCGTGATCGAAGACCTTTCAGAATTATTGTACAGTTTTCTATTATAACATAAAAAAATGTTTTATATTACAGTTCCTATATCTGAGTGTTGATAACAATGCCCACGGAATTCCCGTTTACCAAATTTCCAGTGCGACATAGCACATTCAGACCATCGCACTATTCTCCTGCAAACAACTAGGTATTTAATTTATATAACATGTAAAATTATTTACTAGACAAAGATAATGACAATGAATGCAGGAAATGATAACAAGGTCGAACTTGAAGAAACACCACTACAAGAAGTAGACTTGTACACATATCTTTGTAGCAATATAGACAAAGTTGGAGGGACAGACATTGATATCAAAATAAGAATACAATATGCATGAGGAGCTTTCATTGCATTGGGAAACATATGGAGATCAAGAGAAATCAAGTCGAACACGAAAATAAGAATCTTCAACTCAAATGTCAAGTCAGTCCTATTGTGTGGCTCTGAAACATGGAGAACAGCAAAAACAACAACCAAAATGCTAGACTTTCATCAATGGGTGCTTGCGTAGAATAGAAGGATTAAAATGGTACGAAAGTCACCAGTGTGGAACTGATGACAAAAACTAGCCAAGTTCCAGTGGAACAAGAGTTCAGAAGGTGACGCTGCCGATGGATAGGACCCACACTAAGGTAACCTATTTTTAGCATTACAAGGCAGTCCTTGTTCTGGAACCCCCAGGGTAAGAGAAGCAGAGGTAGACCGTGGGGGGGGGGGGGAACATCTCATTATATATATATATATATATATATATATATATATATATATATATATATATATATATGAGAGAGAGAGAGAGAGAGAGAGAGAGAGAGAGAGAGAGAGAGAGAGAGAGAGAGAGAGAGAGAGAGAGAGAGAGAGAGAGAGAGAGAGAGAGAGAGAGAGAGAGAGAGAGAGAGAGAGAGCACATCCTTGGTAATTCGTGCACGGACAAAATGACAAATGTCGAGGTGCTATCACTCGCTGGACTTCAAAGCATGCATACACCGCACAGATGTCGCCATACATTGGCGAGACCAAGTCCGCCGCAAGGAAGATGGTCGCATCCCCAAAGATATTTTCCACAGACAACTGGCAGATTGCAGATATATATATATATCTGTCAGCCAAAAAAGTCAGGCGCTGACTCAGTCGCATTTGCGATAAAATTCGTGACCAGAATGTTATTTCCCGCAAAGCAGCTAATTACATGAAATATGGATAAGCCCATGGTGTTTCTGACGAGTAACAACAATTCTTTTGTGATGTCTCCACTGGTATTTACAAAATTTACACGAAGAAGTAACAATGACTTATCTTGTAAAGCTGTTTCATCAGGTGAAGAGTACAAATTCAGTAGTACTTACGGACTTACATAACTCAACTTTGTAAATCACAGCCATCTCATCAATACTTCTTGAAGAATTGTTCATTCATTCACTCATTAGCATTCAGCTCTCCAAAGAGTAAGCTTTCAACAAATTCATGCCAAGTCCTCCTGTTCTGTGCCATCCGTTCAAGGTCTTTCCATGTCTTCTTTATCCCTTCATTTCTGTCTCATGTTCTCTTTGTGTCTGTTGTCTCCCTTTACCTCGAAGACGCATTGAAGAATACGTATTGAGAATACAGTAGATCATACAAGTCAAGAACTGGTACTTAATGAAATGATGTATCATTTGTATTATGTCCCATCAATGTAGTGATGACCTCTAGCACAGCCCACAGAGTAGGTCTGTCTTCAAGTGTGTGTGATCTTCCATATTTAGCAATGAAGTACAGTTTGTAATAAGAACAGAGTGTTTGTCCAATATTGAGGGATTGGCTGTGCATGCGTGTGTTGTTGTTTTTTGGTTTTCTTTTTTTTAAGTTAGATGAAAGTACTTCCTTCTCTTCCTTCAACCCCCCCCCCCCCCCCCCCCCCCCCCCCCCCCCCCCCCCGCCCCCCCCCCCCCCCCCCCCCCCCCCCCCCCCCCCCCCCCCCCCCCCCCCCCCCCCCAACCCCCCCCCCCCCCCCCCCCCCCCCCCCCCCCCCCCTCCAACCCCAATGTTATTCTTATACTCCCGTCTTACGCAGATGATCGGTCAATTTAGAAGGCTTCGTAGCATTACTGGAGAACGTCTATTCACAAATGAGGTCCACAGGTAGCTTTTCAATTGTCACGAGTGGGAAGAAATCGAAATTGTGAATCTATCTGTAGAATAGTGACAACACTTTTTCTCGCACACACTGTTTCTAGCTACTGTTGCACGCAAAGTAAAACAACAGGTGAGCACACTATGTGACTCGTGTATCTATGGAGTAATCATAGACATAAATACCAATAAATGGGAAGTAAAGACAAACAACACAAAAAAGTAATATATCACCAATACAGATCGGCACTAAATAATCAGGAAGTGAACATACTTCAATGGCCTGAATATGTGCTGTGACTGGAGGTTAACCAAGCATCTAGAAAGACGTTTATTGAACAAATTCAGGGCACAAGAAAATGATGGACAGACAATATGGTTTACGTTAAGACAGAGGTGGAAACTATATCCGCAGAGGTGGGAACTAATGAGATTATCTCCATTAGACGGTTCATACTTTATACAGACACTAGGTAATATTTAAGTGAATCTCGGAACACAAAACGCTTTCCTATTTCCTTAAGATATACATGAGATGCTTAGTGCAATCATCATCATTTCCTTTAGGCTCCATACGGAGCATGAAGCCACCACTGCAGCTGGCCCCTTTGCAGGAAGACTGAACCAAGCAGTCACATGCTCTTGCAACAGTAGTTTCTGAGGCAATTTGTTTGACATGATTAAGTTCCGGGCGTCTCTGAGGAGGCAAAGAAAGAACAGGTCTTCTGCTCCCTTAAGCATGTCGTAAGAGGCAACTAATATAAGGTTGGGCATGGGGCTGGAAATCTCATCTTGTAAAACAGATTGCTACAAAAACTGCTGCTGCAAAAGCAAACGAATGCTTCAGTGTAGGCATCCTGCTACAGAACCAGCTGCTGTGGTGGTTCCGTGCTCCATAGGGAAAAAAACAGGAAAACGAATCTTTCATGGCAATGAAACATTTTTCCCCACGCTGACTGAATTATGCAATGTCCTCTAAAAGTACACATCAACTGAAGTGGAACTAAACGTGTTAACAGGAAAGAATAATTTGGAAATAGCCAACTGCGCTTGCCGCACAGGAACCGTGAATAGGCGGGGGAGAATAAGACAATATGACCACCGCAAAGTGAAGTGTGTTCAAATGTCTATCTAAAAAAAAAAAAAAAAAAAGAAGTGCAACTTAAGCCAAACCCAATGTAAGTTGTTAATCTCGCTTTCATAATAGATTATCTGGAGCAGACCTAGAACAAGATTGGGGAAAACAGAATTAAGGGTCATCATGTTGATTTTTCCAGTTACTTTCCTCAAACGTCAATCGATTTTCACTGCAGTGGCTGAAGCTAACTGGCATGTATGTACGGTGTTTTTTTCCCACAGCCTCCTAATATCAGGATGTGAAGTAAAGGCAATATGATAATAACAATTTTGGGTTTGTCAATGAAAGTTGTCTGCTATAAAACAGTCTCAGTATAAGGATAATAGCTGTATTAAAAAAAATTCTACTCAACTGTCAGTCTGGTAGCTAAATAGAATCCACAGAAAGCTACAGAAAACGACTCGTCAAGCACTCAGCATTATCATGAAAACCCCTACCTGTTTAATGCCAGCAACTCCAAACTTTAGTATGGTTGTGCATATCCATAATATTTATATCGTGCCTGTCACGTAGGGTTTATATTCATTTAATTTCCTACATCTTCTTCCTATTCTTTCACCCGATTTCTCTCTTTTATTATCTCTGTATTTCCTTTTTCCTGTATATTTTTCATCCATTCGTTTGATATTATTATTTTCATATAATTCGCAAACTTTACCTGTTTTCCTTTCCCTAAAACTGAGAATCGCGCTAGGACGATATTACGTAGATGTCAGGGCTGCAGGGCGTCAGAAGGCGTGATAAGTCGGTTCGCTGAACATAGGACGTAGCAAATCGTCTACATTCTCACCGAGCGCGCGAGCTTCTTCTCGGCATAAGTCCCGGTGAGGTGTGATACTTTACATCTGCACCGGTCAGTATCCAGACATTTGTCTGGAAAATCCCAAACTGACACGGCGCTCACGGTGGGCCATGGTCAGCTGTAGTGTGAAAACTGCCCTGCATTGGAGTCAGGCTGTCTGGGATTTGAAACTGACACGCGTACATCGTGGTCAGTAGGTGACAGTTACGACACGCGTTAAGCGGACGTAAATGTTGGGAGTAGGGGAGATAATTTCGCTTGGCGAAATAAGTTTGGGCCCTTTGTCTGATTTTAAGATATTGGCCCGAGTTTGAAACTTTAATTTCATTCTCGCTCATAGACTCACAGTAGATAGGTTGCTCGTAAACAGAATAGCTGTTAGCGAAGTATCTCAGTTTGTTTCGGCAATTTGTCGAACTTCTAGACTTCCAGAAATATTTTCAGCATTTTTATTCTTAAGTGGTGCGACTACCTGTAATTCTGTGGTTGAGGTAATTAATATGATAGATATATAGATTTTGTGAGTGTTAAAGTGTTAAATCGCTTAATTCATTTTAATCTATTTCTTTAGCGCAGAAGAGAAATAAAGTGGTAGGCTATTATATTTTCTAGGGAAGCATTCAGTGGAAAGCAGAATAAAATTAAAATTTCTAGCTTATAACGGCAATTGTAGCTATTTATGAATTTAATTTAACTGCTAATACTCAGTCGAGTGTATTTTTCTAAACTAACGTATAAACTCTAGAATCGAGCCTCATGAATGGTGACGGAATACGCACGTGTTCTTAATTCATGAGGATTGCTGATTTTTAAATATAACTTACGTCACGGGAAGTTTAAATGATAAGCAAAGCTCTCTGCTTGCAAGTTTAAATGTAAGTTATAACCAGTACAGATTCTGTTTATTATATGTGTTATTTTTCCTCCACACAGTGAAAGTTTTGGGGTGACCCTAACTTTACCAGCACCTAGTAGTAGTTTCCATACTTGTGAAGAAATAGACAGTCCTTATTTTGAACCACGTGGGTTTCTTAAGTACCACTGGTCTAAACAGTGCATATGCAACCCGAGTTAGCCAGAAATACTATATCCCAATAACGGGTTTTCAAAGACTGTAATGATAAATACTGGACCTTGGAGCCAGATCTTAATTTCTTCTAGAAAACTCTACGTAATTTTTCTGCCTGGTGGCGCGAAATACTTCTAGTATTAACTAACATTTCCCGACTATATATATATATATATTTTTGTGGACAAATCTGTGGTGTGACTAAAGTGAATCCTATACTGAGGGAAGGCACCGACCTGACATTCATCATTTCTAGAAACCTACGCTATTGACACTGTGCTCTGCTAACTCCCGCGCCTGGAATAATTGTTAGGTGACTTAATCAGACATTTGAACAAATTTGCACACCCAAGTAGTCGTTCCCGGAGACTCCGAGTTAAATACGTCTTTTGGAACTGGGGACTTCTTGGCAGAAGACTGCATTTTTTTGAGTCTGTGTGAAAATCTAAAATCAGTGTGTTCCAAGAGGCAGCGAGCAAAGTCGTGAGTACCTGTATGAGAGGCCATGGCGGAATGAATGAGTGTACGCTGGTTTGAGTGATATTTTCACTATTATATCTTTGACACCCTGTTGCTGTCCTATTTGTTTTTTCAATCTGCATAATTTGTTGCTAAGGCTAGAGTTCTTGTGTTTTTGTCTTAGGTTAAATCAGATTTTTTTCAAACTCTGTGCATATAATTACGAGATAAAACAACGAAAACTCTTAGAACCAAACCCTATGTATCTGTGACTCTGGCGCCATCATCTGTTCTCTTAACGGGGCCCGGCTAAACCTAGAGTTAACACTATAACGGGGCTATCATCCTTGCAACATTTCCTTGAATTTTTATGACTATGTGTATATGTATTTTCCTTGATGTACTTTCTTTGATGTTGTGAGCCGATTTTTCCTGATATTAAAATCGCTCTTGAACTTAATAATCGTGTTTGGTCAGCTCGTTCTAGATAATATATATATCATTGTTATAGTTTTCCCACGTCTGTGTGTTTACCTGTCGTCACGTGTATGTGCGTGCCTGTGAGTGATAGAAATATACGTAATATGTATATTGGTGTAGTCTGTCTGACGCTGTAACAACTGTTGTAGAAGATAGGTGAGAGAGAGAAGAATTCTTTTCGCTTTCAGAGACAGCCACTATATCTAAATCTATCATCTCACGTGTGTGGAAATTCTATTACCTTTCACTAACTCTCACTGAGTCTATCACCTATTCAAACCTATTCAGAAGGGACCAAACCTAGTCTTAATTCTCCTATCGAAAATCTACGACAGTGCCAACAATAGAGCATAGATATCACTGGAAACCTTTCATTTACAAATCTGTACAAGAAAAAGATTTCAGAAGAACACTGCGTTGTCTCCGACTTTTCCTTATACTGACATCCAAATAAATTTACATCCACTTATGGTTTGGTGAGAAGCTGATCCAAACGAAACAAGCGCTTTTCTACCAGCGTGAAACAGTGGCGCATCTAATGAAAGACGTTATCCTATCTGCAGCCCCCCAGTCTAAACACTATAAAATATTATCAAGTCTCTACTTACCACCCGATTCCAACGTCAGTGGGCCCTAGAAGCCGCAGACCTTTGATTGGCTCTTCCACTACCAGCACTGAACGCAAGGCCTGATCTTTGCGATTTGGTCTTCTGCCGTTTAAGGAGACATCAAGCGCAAACACACCTGGGCCCTGAAACTTGCGGCCCCAGCTACAACTGTGGAGGAGTGAGGAGAAAAGGAAAAAAGTAAGCACAGAAAGAAAAGCTCTCACATCAAAAGAAAACAAACAGAGGTTTGTTCGTGGAATGTTGGCCTCTGGCGGAAAAGTCAAAGTTAAAACACTAAGGGGAGGAAATAAGATTGGGAAAACCGGCAGAGATTACTGGAATAAGAAGTGGCAGCAGTGAAATCTTGCCAGTGATGTACACTGGAAAAGGGGAAAAAAGGTAACTATGAGAAAAGGGTCTTCAAAACGGAGAATTTTCAGATAACATATACATATATATATATATATATATATATATATATATGTATATATATATATATATATATATATATATATATATATATATATACATACACACACAGAGTTCGATTACTGAAATTTAGGAAAGTACGTGGGCTTACATGTGAGGAAATCTAAAACAGAAGCACTGAAGGGTGGCAGAACTCGAAGCCCGTTCAAAATCAATGTCAATAATACCTTATTTAAACAAGTCAAAGAATTCAAATACTTCAGAAGCTTTTCAACTGTCGCAACTGCGAGGTAAGTCACCAATGTATATCTAAGGAAGCAAACCGACAGCTGATAAATAATTCTGAGAGAAAAGATTTAAAAAAAAAAAAAGAACAATGGTATTGCAGTCAGTTTTACAAATGAACAATATACTGGAAACACGGGATCTTTCGGAATAATCCTTCGTCAGTCACAATCACAAAAAAATAAAACAAAGATGAGAAATGTAGAAATGTGACGAGAAAATAGCAAAGGACAGCAATAACTAATTAACAAATACAAAAATAAACAAGAGTGAAATATCAAAAAGAACCTCACTACAATAAAACTGCAAACAGTATCAAATGAAATCATCATGATTATTATACACAGCTGATATAAGTGGATGGGTCATCTAAACCTAAACAAAAATGGAAGCACAAGGTCATGAGAAAGACATGAGAATATAACGTGGCGTCTTAATGTTGTTGTAAGGATATCAGAAATGTCCCTCGGCTTCTCAAACAAGTTATATATGAATGCAAGACTCAGATGCCAGGGACTGTCTCGCCTTCTTCAGACCACTTTCTATAATTATTTCTATTGCACAGAAATACGGGGCCTATGTGTGTATGGTTCAGTATTCAAAAGACGTTAGTTCAGTGATAAATATAGGAGGAAATGTTTGTTGAATTCAATATTGTCTACAAAAGAAACGGGGAAGGGGAATTATGTATGGTATCCAAATGGAAACTGGAAAGTCTATATTTATAAAATACAAGAGCATCTAGGATAAGTAAGAAATGGTTGCTAGATGAAACCGATAAGCTGGGAATAAAGAGTCAATTCAGTGGCGGTTTTAGGCATAGGCAACCTAGGCTTTTGCGTAGGGACTCGCGCTTTTGGAGGCATCGCGCACAAATACGTGCCTGTCGATACAACCGGAATTTATTGAGACGGGGCATCGCAAGCTCACGATTGCCCAAGGCCTCGCACAATCTAAAAGTGTCACTGAGTCAATTCATATATATCGACCCTGTGTTACTCCGATAACAAAAAATATTAACCATTTAATATTCAGTTAATACTTTAATGACATAATGAAGAGGGGAGGGAAAGTGAGACTGTAAAGGTGAGTAGTCAACTGAGAATTGACTAGACTGAACAGTATGACAGAAAATACACACAAAAAAGTGTGTGTTTGTAATACAAGAGCGCCCACATTAGATGGAAAAGCTATTTAAAATAAAAATGTGAATAAAATAGGGGTTACGTGGGAAGTGTATGCACGCGTTCGTGAGTACGCGTGCCTTTGTGTTTGTTAACTGAAAAGGAAAGGGAAGTTAGAGAAACGGGATACATTTCAATATACATACCCTCCCTTATTTTAATGCCCGCTCTGTCCCACACAAGAGCTCCTGCATCATTAGTCACGCACGTATAAAGAAGGACACGGAGAGAAATGCACTTACCCTTTAAAAATAAGCCTTTGTTTATGTAAAAAAGCTACAAATTACATCTTTTGACAGAATAGTCATTAAAAAACGAGTTCAAACAGATAATGAACACAGCGATCATTTTATAAAGGTCGTTGACGAACTAGTGTCTCAAATTTGGGTCTTGCTTCACGAAAGTCCCACCAGGAACAAATCAATAGAAATCATCAAGCAATGACAGCTCTCAATTTTCAGCACAACTCAAATTCCATCGAGGCTGGCTAAAAACTGGCGAAATTGATCATCCCAGGGCCAGCTAATTTAATTAGCTGCACAAACAGTAGAACAGACAAAGTGTGGTGAAATAACAGCTCCAAATGAAGCCAGCAGCCAAATAAACAGCCAACAGGTAATTTACCAAAACAGGTGGCTTCATCTCGTTCAAACTGTCTTCACTCTTAGATCGTTAGTACAATAATGTCAGGCTCGCGCTCATCAAAGAAAGTCAAGTAATTAGTCATTATACACTGCTGCGGGAGTTATTTCTAATGACTTTTAATGACTTTTACACACACTAACTGTAAGTTTTAATGGGTAAGAAGGCCTCTAGCATGTGTATGTGTGTGTGTCTCTGTCTGTCTGTGTCTCTGTTTGTCTGTTTTGAAGACATAAAATGAGAGCTGAAAAGCTGTCTCTTTTGCTCTCTACCCTCTACAATATATATAATATATCGAATATATATATAAATATATATAACATATATAGAATATAACAGACAGAAATAAGTATATTACTAATATAGCATTCAGCATATAACAAACACACTGGTGTATATGTGTATGAGATATGTAATCCACAAACAACACACACGCGACAAATAATTAACTGATTTTAAAATACTTATTGGCAATCTTCAGCCATCTTCATTAAAATCGTGACATAATTTGCATACAAAATCATTACCTGTCACTTAGGCAGGACACGTTTTCTTTCAGTCCATCTCCGTAATCGATATGCAAGGCACTGATGTCTCTTGATTTGTTCTGCAACATATGTTTTGTAAATGTTTACAAGCATCATCAGTATACTGATGATGTATTACACAACCTGACAAACAAACAGAGCATTGCAATAAGACACATGAATAAAGAAGGAATAGTGAAAAACAATAGTAAATTAATTTATTTATATTTCTACTTTAAATGACTGTTCACATTTCACAAGTTCGTGGTTGGATACCATTCCCAATACTCCTGGCAAAATAAAAAAATTATCAAGAGCCCACATTAACTTTAAAATAAATACTTTCGGTTCACATGAACACCAGTTTCGCCTGAATTATGAGAAAGCTTTTGAACCTTTGCAATTCCAAACATTCACAATTTATTAAAGTATATTAATCAAGGGGATCACATACCGCCAATAAAAATGAAGTGAATTCATCAGTCCTGACAAAAGTGGAATGCCATAAGATTGGTTTCCTTCTTCGTTTCCTCAAATTTTTAATCGGCTTTGAAAAGTTCTTCCTCATTACTTTTCGACAATGGTTGTTCAGCCCTTGCAAAAACATCGAGAAAATACTTTCAGCAACGAGGCAACTATAAAAATAAAAAGTGACACCTAAATTAATTCTTTCATGTGTTTGGGCAAACGATGACTTAAAATAGAATTATTATGAAATGTGTAAGGTACTGGTTTACTACAATACAATAACTGACAACCTCGCTGCACGGAAAAAAAAATCATGTAAAACTCCATTATTTTTTTAGACGAAACAAGTTGATCCCGCCAGTGTTTTTCAAGTAGTTGTCTCTACGCGTCTCAGGACATTCTATGACAGAACGATTGTTCGCCCGCATTTTAATTTTAAAGGTGAACACCACAATGACCAAATGCTACTGTTTTTCAAGTTGCTTACGGCACGCAAACAGAATACAGCTTGAAAGGAATATTCGCACGGGATGAAGAATGTACAAGATGAAATGTCTACACTTCGAATCACTGGAGCCTCTATACTAATGTTTATAAGGATTTACTTTTCACAAAGTACAAACTGACCATGCTGCATTGGCATTCGTCATCTGTGTCAATAAGGATCTTTAATTCAAAGCATTATGTTTGGGCGTCTAGTGACAAAGTGTACTCGTTCAAAGTACAATAAGTCCAGGGAAAGTAAATGGTACAGATTTTATGCTCGAAATGGAGCATTATGGAAGCAAAGGCAAGTGAGGAAGCAATCACTGTTCACGGATGACATAGCTACTATTTCCATAAATGAGATATGAAAGGGTTTCACATCTTCAAGCCCGGGCTTCCTGTGACGTATAATGGAAATATAGCCTAAGGTAATCTGACAGAATTTGTAATCCCGTTAGCGTGCTATGATCTGCTAGCAAAACCATGCATTTTTTCTGCCTGTCTTACTCACACAAGCTTATTTTTCATCCACACCTCTTTTCCTTGAACATAAACAAACGAAGCGTTTACAAACTTCCGTGACCTGCCAGTCATAATAGGTAGCGAATGAGGTTTGTTTAGCATGTTTCTCACGCGAGCTGATCTGTCAATCATCGGATACCTGACAGACCGCACGTGAATAACCCCGGACCTTTTGAAGTAGACTCATGGGCAAAAATCTTTCCCCGAGTACCTTTTGAAGTTCGTACACAGAGTGAAGGCGGGAAACCCCAAGCTCCTTGATGTTCAGAAGTGGGCAAAATCTTCGAGAACCCCGTTACACGGATTTAAGTCTTTAATGGCGGTCTAACGCCTGAGAAAGGCCGACCGTCAGCCTTTATCTGGGGAACTCATGCTTCTGATTCTCTGGTACACACAATAGTGTGAAAAGTAGCATCATCTATAGATCAGAGAATCATGACTGTGCTTTCTTAAACCTGCTATCAGTTGTCACTCAGAATTTTAGGATAGTCTAAACACGTAGCCTAGAACCATTGTGGAAGATGTGTTAATAGCATTCGTGTGGATTGTCATTCTGATTTTCTGTTAATAGAAATTAGTGTTAGCGTACCATTATAATTCACTGTAATTTTCTAGCGTTAAAACTAGTGAAATAAAATAACGCGCAGCTATTTCATACCGGAGGTTCAGTTAATAATGTTAATTTTCAACACCTGCTTTCTCACACAAGAAGAGACGGTTAGCTGACTGATTATATGTTAGGCGCAACTGATAGTGACAGAAAAGAATTCACGTTTTATTTCATTGTGTATATTTATTATAAGTGCCTAGTATTTAATACCATACGATGACCAACAGACACCGACAATTTAAAAGCTATTAACGACAGGCGATATTTATGTACGTGCGCGTATGGATAATTGAATAACAATTGACATTGTACGCTAATCGTTACAGCGCGAGCAAGGGCGGGGACGGTTGCATACCTTCATCTGACCTGAAATCTCAGCATTGGCGACGTGCGATAGTTTAGGCATAAAGGAAGACACTGTGTGCCTTTTAACTTTAATCAGGACTGACGGAGTGGATAAGAGATTGTCTTGTCCCCGTCTGTGTGCATATATGTAGCTATGTAGAATAGTAACATTTTTTTCATAAATGTTCTTTATTCCTAGCAGACCTGATCACAAGGGCGTCCAGCGGTCTTTTTCGGTCTTTCCTTCATTTACTGATTGGTTAATGTTGTCTTTTTCTTGGCTTGTGCATCACCAATTTCATTTGTGAGCCAACGATACATGAGAAACATTTTAACTTGTAAATTTTAACTGGACTTACAAAACCCAGAAATATTTAGTTCAGTTTTATCAGCCCACTGGGTTGTGAAACCAATAACATTACTCCTGACTTTTGAGTCGTATCCAAGCGGATTTATCCAGAAAGTTACGCTGTTTCAGAATCGGCACTCACCATAAAGCCAGCCGATAGGATTATCATCATCATCATAAGTAACATCTTTTTTGCAACCAGATGTTTCCCAATACTGGAAGTATTTTCCTCTTTTTTTTTAACTGTGAACCTCAAGAGTACGTCTTGCTACACTAACGATTCGCGGTGACATTTTGTTCATTCAGGGAAAATTAAACCACCAAATTCGGCGTCCACCTCATTAATCTTACTTGTTAGAGGACGGACTGGGGCCAATTTGGGAAATACACCTGACATTTTGTATATTCAGGAACCATTGTAATTCCAAGGGATATCACCAAGAATGGGTAAGCGAAAATTTGAGTGGCAAATGTTTCAGAGAGAGTGATTGTTTTTCTTTGTTATAGGAACTGTACCAACCTGGGATTTTGCTAATCTTGTTTACTTTACTGGGTAGCATATAGTAGGAACTTGTTCTTTACTGTCTATTCTGTAACATAGTGCTAACCTTTGACCTCTGGGTTATTAACTCTTTGGATTCTTTTATCCATAGGGGAAAGGCACATTTATTCTGTTATTTTCATATGTATGTAAAGCTGATTTCATTTGATCGTTCTTTAGATGTTTGATGTTGTCAAGTTTAAGTGATAATAAACAACAAAAGAAACTTAACTTTGTGTGTTGGTCAGACCCATACCCAATTAACCGTAGTTTTTCACGTTTGTTTGTCTTGTTGTCACATAGCTGTGTGTGTGTGTTTAGTTAAACTCATATTTATATGTATGAGGAGGGAAAGATTGTCTTGTACTAAATTATAATCGTATAGATAGGCTGGACTAAAGAAACTTACTCATTCAAGAGACATATCTTCTCCTTAAACTATTCCCCCGTGAAATCTATTTCTCACGTACTTTTTTTCTCACGTACTTATCACCATCCACTCTACTCAGACGGGACCTAAAATAACTCAAACCTATCGGTACGACACTTCCCTCTTTCATATGCCATCTTTGATCGGTATGTGTCCAGTATACATTGAGCTTTTCATCTCTTCAGTTTCACTGTATCCCTCCTTACCAGCTTCTACCCAACCCAAATTTACTCCTTCTGACCTTCAACTGTCTAGAGAAAAATTATAAGTCCACAGTAAAGGTATCAAGTTTGTTCCTCTTTGTTCTTGCTTTGATAAATTTTCTCTGCTTAAATATATCCATCACTGCCATCTCCGAGTGCACTTTAGGTTTTTCTATATTGATGGTGTTGATTCTGACCGGGTTTCCAATACTAATGATGAATTATTTCATTACTTCGACAAACCAAAATCAGACTGGATTCCATATACACGTGCTTCTCGTGCTCTTGATTTGTCTACTGCCAACACTGTACATGGAACTGCAGATATACAAACTGGCAAACTGTATGTTCGATTGCCATTGGGAGGCGCATCCTTATAAGATGTGGAATCATACAAATATCTTGCAGCAACATAGACAAGATGGTGGAACAGACAATGATATCAAAATAAGAGTAGAAAAAGCAAGAGAAGTTTTCACTGCATTTTGGAAATGTAGTGAAATCAGCACAAAAATAAGAATCTTCATCTCAAATGGCAAGTCAGTCCTACTTTATGGTTGTGAAACATGGAGAACAGCAAAAACAACAACCAAGAATCTACATACTTTCATAAATCGTGCTTGCGTAGAGTAGAAGGATTGAAGTGGTATAACAAGATCACTAATGTGGAACTGATGAGACGAACTAGACAAGTGCCTGTGCAACAAGAGATAAGAAGAAGACGATGGTGACAGAAAGGACAAATATTGAGGAAACCTGCTGATGGTATTACAAGGAAGTCCTTGTTTTGGAATTCACAAGATATAAGAGGTTGAGGGAGGCCAAAGAACACATAGAGGAGAAATCTAGAGACAGGCATGAAAACACCTTGAAAGAATAATACACGAAAGAAAGCTTGCTGTGAATTTCTTGAATGGCCAATGTTTGACAAGGAGCTGAAACGTAATGATAGATTATAGCCAGTCACTTTTTAGGATTTATATTTCATGCACAAGACTTTTCGATAATGGTTATTTTCTTTTCATGTGTTCTCTTTTTTTAAGTAGGAACCAGGCACTGCATTTTAACAGGCATACAAGAGTTCCCATTTATTCCATTTATGCCGGCACAATCCTGGCTTTTAACAGTGAATCCTTATTTCCGCTATTGTTCACTGGGAGGAAAAAAGTGGGGGTTTTTAACCAGGAAGGCAACTTTTTATTTTAAAAATTAACCAGGCACTGCATTTTAACAGGCATACAAGAGTTCCCCATGGTTATTCCATTTTTATGCGTAGCACCCAATCCAAAGGTCACAGGATTTTTGGAAAAAATTTAAAAAATCCTAGTGTTCCGCTATGTTTTCACCAGGAAGCAACTTTTCCGGTATTTTAAAAATTAACACTGTAAGTAATTAGCGCATGTACACCGACCTTGCTGTAGATCGACAGTAGATTTATATTTCTTTATCTGCGTCATTACTGAATGTCGTCAGAAAAATGCCAGATCGATAATTACTCTTACTGGAAGCTTGAAAGAACTGTATCCATTTATAAAAGAAAGTGGTAATGATGTAAGACAAGAAGACTCTGCGATATGTGAATCAATTTTCAAAATTTCACGTGCTGGACAGCTGAATATCCTAGAACCAACTGCGTATTAATAAACAAAAACAGCGTCTGTTAATTAAGCGTCAATCCAAGCAACTGTATACACATTTTTTTGCAAAGAAACGCTACAAATACCTTGGATGTCCTCAAACTAGATTATCGCACTTCTGACCAGTGCGTTATCATCATACAGTAAGCGATAGGTCAACAACATTTTCTGAAAACGAAGCAACACGGAAAAAAGTGTCCCAGTTTTGTGTTTTCAAAATCTGGGACTCCAAAGCGAAATCCTTCGACAGAGTAGTCAAGTATATGTTCTGACATATTTTATGGAATATATTGGCAACGTGTAGATAGTATGTGAACTTTGTACCAAAAAACTTAAACGCAGTAAGAACAATGAATGGTTACACTATTGCGCTTCAGTGCGACATAAATGTGTACAACAACCCCCTAATTTTCAACATTTATGTCGAAAAGATAACATCATCATCAGCCAAAATTAGAAACCATCAAAGAATTGCTGTTTGCAGATGACAAAAGCTTACAACACCGATGTTAAAATACTCCAATAACAATGTGGAAACCTATACGTCTAAAACAGACGCCATGAAGGTCAGCAGCCCACTAAGTATTCGTACCAAGAATACACTGATTAAACAAGTTAAAGAATTCAAAACCAAGGAAGCATTTTCAAAGATCATGGCAAAGAAAGTGACATAAAAATAAGATAGCAATAGGCTAACTCGGTATTTTACCACCCGATTCACTGTTAGGCACCCGCACATCTCAATAAAGACAGCATACAGTACGCTACATTATCCGTAATCGCATTAACAGGGATACCAAGCGATACCGAAAACAAAATAATAATAATAATAATTTGGAATAGAAGACGCTGGCCGCTGAAAAAAATACAGTATTCAACAGTGTAATACGATGCAGAAATCTTATTATGTAATACTGTCGCGAGGTGGATTAGAGGTTGTCAGAGGTCAGACACTGATTGTAGATAGATATAGAGTCGCGAATGTGCACAGAGAATGAAGTATGACCTTCAGGAGAGAAGAAGATATGTCTATGTATCAAATCTCTTCTTTCCCGCCACCTTCGCAACAATTGTTAAATGTCATACATACACTCTTCCTCTCCGAAATATACTACTTATTTCAGTAAGGACAGAACAGATTAACGTTCAAGTGACAGGTGAAATATAAAGTAAATTATGACCGCTAAGTACATTATATATATATATATATATATATATATATATATATATATATATATATATATATATATATATATATATATATATATATATATATATATATATATATATATATATATATATATATATATATATAACCGCAAAACACAAAACTAGAATTGGATTCTGGAACGTCAGAACCATGAATGAGGCAGGAAAGCTAAGCAGATGACAGCAGAGATGAGGAACTACAGATTACATATCCTGGTAATAAGTGAGAAAAGATGGACCGAGACGGGGAGAATAAAAAGAGCTACAGGAGAAACAGTACTTTAATAGAGAGCATGGTCAGCACAACGAAGGAGTAGCCATTATCCTGAAGAAAGGAAAAGAAAGGTCATTACTGGAATGGAAACCCATCAACAACAGACAAATAAGAACAAGACTGAGAGGAATTCTCACCAACACCACAATAATACAATGCTATTCACCAACAAATGAGAGTAGCGAAGAGGTCAAGGACAACTTCTATCAACAGCTACAAAAGGAAATCGAAACTGCACCTAGGTACGATCTTATTATAGTAATGGGAGACCTCAATGCAATAGTTGGTACATGTCACATCGCTATTTTGTGTTTGCTTGCTTGTTAGTGACAAGGCAAGCCGGGCGGAAGCCGGCGGAAATAGCCGAACGACTGTGTCATGTGACCAGTGGAAAATTCGGGCGCCAAAAAATAAAGAGTATTAGAGACCTGACTGCGGTCCTGTGTGGACGCAGATTGTCGCCAGCCTGAGGCTGCCTTTATTCTTTGGAGTATATAATACAGTGCCCGCCACATGTCTTTTCCTAGCGTTAGTTATTCTAGGGAGGTGATTGTTTTCCTCAGTGCTAGTTCTATGCACAATGAGTATGTTTGTAAATCCTTAGGTTGACTGTCAGTTCAACAGTACCATTTTGGTTGTCGCTCGATTGAGTGAAGTTCACGATAGAGGCTTGGGTAGCCATCTTACCTGGTGTTATATCTGCACTTATATTTATATGCATTTTGGTGGCAGTTGTAAATATACGTTTTTGTATGTCATTCGGCCGAGTGTTGTAAAGTTTCGTCTTGGTAATAAAGGGACGTGAGCTGATAGAAGTGTTAATTTCTTATATCACCCATTGTTGTACAGTCATACCTTAGTGGGCACGAGCCATATTATGTGTCGCAGTGAAATCTTTACAACAATGGTAATGCACTTGCGGTAAGGGCTTAGCCAGCTAGCACCTTGCCCCCACTATAGCTAAATCGGGGTTGTGATAGTAAACACAATACTTATAATGAAAGAGTAATTGGGGAAATGCGGCAGCGGAGCAGTAAACGAGAATGGGGTCAAACTAATACGCTTCTGCAGCATTAACAACCTGGTCAATGGAGGAACACTTTTTCCACACAAAGAAGTGCACAAGTTAACGCGGGAATCACCAAACGGACGGGACAGAAACTAGATAGACCACATTATGATCAATGGTAGATGGAGGCATGCATTACAAGACGTGAAAGTATTAACGTGTAGTATTAAGACTGAAGGTGTAACTCAGAGTTGCAGGACCAATTGCAATCAAACAGAAAATATATAACATCATGAAACTCAAGGACTCCTCGCCAGAAAAGCTTTTGTGGTTGATGTAAAGAGATGATATCAAATTGCCAAAAGCCAGGAAAGTACAGTGACTGATGACGTTGACCAGAAATTTAACACAATTTCAACAATATACAAGGAAAGCAGCAAATTATTGGGATTCCAGAAAAGAAAGAGACAAGATTTGATAACACCAGAAACGTTAAACACGACAGCGAAGAGAAAAGAAATGAAAAGAAAGAAAACAGAAGCAAAGTCTCCCAGGTTAAAGGAAATATACAGCGAACAGCACAGTCAGCTGGATCAGGAATTAAAACGTAAAACCCGTGCCAACAAAAGGAAATTTCTGGATGACCTTGCAAGGCAGGCAGAAGAGGCAGCACTGAGAAATGAACAAAGCAGTTTATAAAATAACTAAAACTATCAGCGGAAAACGAGGTGCAAACAATATAACGTTAGTAAGAGACAAGCAAGGAAATCTCATCACCCCAGCACATGGGCAGGAAAGAAGATGGGCAGAGCACTTCATTGAAGCACTGAATAAGGAACCACCAGAGACGCAGCTGAACGTTCCTGAGGCTGAAAGTGACCTAGACGTATAGACATTCCACGAAGAGAAGAAATCATCACAGCTATCAAAGGGTCAAAGAATGGAAAAGCGCCTGGTCACGACAATTTATTCAAGGCAGACCATGAACTAGCAGCAGAACTATTAGAACCAATATTTTCACAAGTCTGAAAAACAGAGACAACACCAACGGAGTGGAGTAAATGAATAACTGTCAAATTGCCCAAGAAGGGCGACCTTGCAGACTGCAACAACTGGAGAGGAATTACTCTCCTCTCAGATTCAAGTAAAATATTAGGCAGGACAATTATCCAGAGAATTTCAAAAGTAGACCATAAACTGAGGAAAGAACAAGCTGGATTCAGAAAGAACAGAAGATGTGCAGATCATATATTCACCCTTAGGAACATTATAGAGCAGTGCTCAGAATGGCAGAGAAAGCTACAAATTAACTTTGTTGATTTTGAAAAGGCTTTTGACAGCATACACAGGGACAGCCTATGGAAAATACTAAGGGCTTATGGAATTCCTTGCTGCACTGTTTCCTTTATAAAAAGCCTATATTATAACTTTACATGCAGTGTTGGGTTGAGCAACCTAACTTTCGAGGTGAAGACAGGAGTACGACAGGGGTGCCCCTTATCAACAACTTTATATTTGACAGTCATAGACTGGGTGATGCGCCAGACAACAGAGGGCAGTCCAAGAGGAATTAGATGGACAACATTTTCTCCACTGGAAGACCTGGAATATGCAGATGACATTGCATTACTCGCACATTCACATCAACACATCCAAGAAAAAACCGACAGACTGAATAAGTATAGCCAGCAGGTGGGTCTGAACATCAATCTGAAGAAGACATAGGTCATTACACTCAATGTGGGCAATCCTGAGCCAATAACAATAAAGAACCAGAAGCTAGAACAGACAGGCACATTTACATACTTAGGATGCATAGTAACATCTGACGGCCGAACAAGCAAGGACACCAACAACAGAATGAATAAAGCGAGAACAGCCTTTGCTAGTCTCAACAACATCTAGAAGTCTTCCAGTACAGCACAAACACCAGATTAAGATTATATGACAGCTGTGTACTTTCTGTGCTTCTCTATGGTGCATAATGCTGGAGAGTAACAGAGAAAGAAATGTCGAAACTGTCCTCTTTCTTCAGAGTATCTACTGAGGGTCTTCGAAGCTCTGACTGAAGGCCACTTATACCACACACTTGTTTCACAGACTAGTACCACCAATTCGTACCACCGAATATTATCATGAAATGCGAGAGAAACAAATATCCCTCCTGGGTACTGGGTCTCCTGACACGAAAATCGGCTATCCCTCTATTTCATTCCACCATCCCATCTCACTCTGAACTTTACCCTCTCTGAGCATTAATGTTAATTCCAGTGCGCGGAAAACACCCATTGCATTTATATAAAACATGTTTACATTTACATATGCACTGGTAACAAAGGTTAATATAATACTTATGTACATTATTTCTTTCATCATCCACTTTCTGCTTTAAATGGAACTTGGGGCTACCTCTGCTTTCGGTTCTCTGTGAGAAACACGCATGAAGCAGTCACCAGCTCTTGTAGTGGTGGTTCATGAAACCATCATTCTATATGCTGAGGTTGCCAGCTTCGTATGAACTTGGACATACACTAACAATTTTCACATGTTAATAATGTAAAATATAGAATGATAAAATGTACAACTCACCCCAAATAACTTTGGGCAATACAGACTTATGGCTCAGAGATATGGTTTTTGCAACTTAGTTAAGATGCCTCTTAGTATTACTTTATAATAGAATCCCACTATGACTTCGTGTTCTGGTTCCTAGAACTCTGGGCTTTCTGTATTAGTAAATGTTGAGTTTTCTTACTGTGTAAGTCCAGAAGATGCTAAAATACGTTGTCCAATCCTTTAAATTAGAATACTGATTCTATTCCCTATCCTGGCTTGTCTGACTGGCTTCTTGACGAGTTGAATTCGCAGTGCCATAGACTCCGAATGTGCTAGATTATAAGCAACATTTGGCCCACGCATCCATATGACAAAGCTCCAATCATAAATGTTGTATTTTAACATCTCAAATGCAAAACCAACAGCAATCACATTTCATACTTTGGTAGGGGTTATCCCACTACCCTCTCATGGAAAATTCCTGCGTGACACATAAGATGTGATTTTTTTCAAAAGTTACTCCCATATAAGGTATTGTCTCCTCCGTTGATATAGATCATGTTTGCAGTCCACCACTTCATAAATCTATCACTGAAAATATCTTCCCACACGGACAACTTATCGTAACGATTGCCTACAACAAATCTGCCTGGAAACGATTACATCATTTTCGTGCTACAAAATCCATTCGTTATCTTACGTGCGTGTCTTTAATATGTCACCAGATTGATATTTACCGACACGTGTGTGCGCAAACAAACAGGTTTCAAGCAATAAACCTGGGTTTTCTTGTTCCATCTCAGATAGGAAATCGCAGGTAACAACAGCCGTATTGGTGATAAGACAACTGAATGTGGCCATCTCCAGTTTGTTTACGTATTAATCCGGGTGCTCCCATTCACTGTCGTTATCTTCCTATAAACATTTGGTATCACTACACGAAACTGACCAGCATGACCTAAGGCCAATATGGCCCACCTGTGACTAATCTCACAAGGGATGGCCAATTAAACTCCCATATAACATGAATTCAAGGCAGAAAGTGTAAACAATGAATCGAAAATCACAACCACTGTCAGACGTGGGAAAATAGAAAGGGAAGAGCACAATGAATTGAAGGATGGCCAGGAAAATGTAACGAGTAAGGTGATTTCGTCACATTGGGAATGAAAGGATATAGTATGCAAGATAAATGAGAGTGGAAGGGCAGAATGTTAGACGGGCCTGCGTGCCCAACTCTTAACCTTTTGAAAATAAAGTTCGTTCGTTCGTTCTTAACGGAAAAAGTGCATAGAAACATTAAGAAACCAAAGTTAAAACTGAAAATTTTTGAAATAACTCCCAGGGTTTTTTTTTTTTTTTTAAAGAATGATTTACGTTCACGAATAGACGTTTTTCCAACAAACAATACGATCTGACAGACATTACCGAAAGGCCGAGCACAAAATTAATGTAACAGCTCACATTGGAATGTTGCTGCAATAATCATTTTGAAATCAAACTGCAGGATACTAACAAAAACAAAACCTGAGTGGGAATGTTGCACTGCGCTTACATGTGGCTTTTCTCTGACATAAGATAAGCGACCTTGCAATGATGTAATATTAATGCTGTAAAATGGATTTCGAAATCTGTTATGGGATACCCGAGTGTCCATTAAGTTTAATGTTTGCCATGTTAGCTTCAAACACGTCGTTTCATTACTTCTTGTTCTCCCAGTTCTTTCCATTAATTTCACGATGGTAATGCTGTAATACAACTCCGCCTATGCCGGTCCCAAGCCCGGATGAAAAAGGAGGAGGGCGGCCTGCATGGAGGCCGTAAGGAGGCAGCCCCTCCACCATGCAAAGGCACAACAGGCCAATCACCTGTTTGTCTAAAACTATGATTACAAGCAATATAAGAGAGAAAACCGGACTGATTTTAAAGGCGACGAACTGGAACGGACTACGGACTACGACTTATGGAACATGGAACACAAGAAGTATAAATGGGAAAGAAGAGGAGCTGATGGAAGAGATGAGGAAAGCAAAACTAGAAATCCTGGCTATTACCGAAACAAAGAAAAAGGGACAAGGAGTCATGGATCTCGATGGCAACACTCTGCTATACAGTGGTGTACCCACATCTGAAAGAGCTAAAGGGGGCGTGGGTTGCATTGTGGCCAAAAACCAGAAAGATAGTATCAAGGGATGGAACTTTGTCTCGGAGCGCATTATGGTTGTAAAACTAAAAGAAGGAGAAACCATAGTCAACCTGGTCATAGTGTATGGGCCAAATGAGGATGAGAGAGCAGAGGTCAAGGAAGAATTCTTCGAGCTGCTTCAAAGGACAGTGGATGACTGCCTAGATGAAATTATCATGCTCGGAGATTTCAATGCCAGAGTTGGAAATGACCATGCTAGATGGGGTGGAGTTATCGGAAGATATGGAGAAGATACTCTCAATGACAATGGAAAGCGACTCCTCAGATTCTGCAGTGAGCAGAATCTGATCATTACCAACACAAAGTTCCCCCATAAGCGCATACATGCATATACTAGGTGTGAACCAACAAAGAATGAGAAGTCAGTGATCGACTATGCCATTGTTAGGAGGAGCTCATTCAAATATGTCCGGGATGCTAGAGTCTGGAGGGGGGCCAGAGATTGGAAGTGATCACTACCTGCTTACAATTAAAAGAACAACTGAAAGAGTTGCTCAGCCTAGGAACTGCCCAGCACCACGCAAGAAACCAAGTAAACGAACGGAAGAAATGAGCATTAAGACCTACAAGCTGAAAGATCCAGAAATTAAGACCAGATATCAGGGGCTTATTGCTACAGCGGTGAGAAACACAGAAGAACAACCTGATGACTTGGAAACCCTGTGGCTTAAATTCAAGGACATCATAAAGACAGCTGCTGCAGAAGCATGTGGTGAAGTCCGACTTGGGAACAAGAGAAAGAGGACACCTTGGTGGACAGAAGAAGTCAAAGAGAAAATAAGAGAGAAGAAAATGGCATGGAAACAATACTTGGGAGCTAAAAACACAGCAGGACAAATAGAGAAATATAGAGAATATGTGATACTCAGAACAGAAGCAAAGAACAAGGTGCTAGCAGCAAAACAGAAGTCCTGGGAAGAATTTGGAGAAAAGCTAGAAAAGGATGCGCAAGAAAACCAGAAATTGTTCTATAAGACCCTAAAGAACATGAGGAAGGAAAAAACAATGTCCTCTTAAATTTATAAAGGACAAGCAAGGCAAATTGCTTACTGCCCC
This sequence comes from Oreohelix idahoensis, assembly GCA_024509875.1. NCBI lineage: Eukaryota > Metazoa > Mollusca > Gastropoda > Stylommatophora > Oreohelicidae > Oreohelix > Oreohelix idahoensis. Next base: position 323,932 of record JAMPIV010000986.1, read on the forward strand.
GAAGGAAGTAATGGAAAGATGGAAAGAATATTTCTCAGAACTCCTTGATGGTGAGCAAGGTAGAGCATCAGAAATGATAACCACTAGCACAGAAGAGGATACAAATGGTGATGAAGATGACATAAAGATGGAAGAACTGAAGGCAGCACTGGAGAAAATCAAGATGGGCAAAGCAGCAGGGCATGATGGTATAACACCAGAAATGGTTAAGTTCATGGGAGCATCAGGCGACCTATTACTCCTAAGGGTCCTACAAGCAGCATGGTGCAACAAGGCCATACCAAAGGATTGGGAGATTGCCATCATAACACCGATTTTCAAAAAGGGTGACAATCGACAATGTGGAAACCACAGAGGCATATCCCTTCTCAGTGTCCCTGGTAAAATCTACTCTAGAATCCTAGAGCAGAGACTCCGATGCCTAGCTGAGCCACAATTGGATGAAGCCCAGTGCGGATTCCGAGCAAACCGAAGTACTCAAGACCTAATCTTCACACTCAGGCAGCTGAGTGAAAAGGCCCTTGAGTACAAGAGTGAGATCCATCTTTGTTTCATAGATCTGGAAAAGGCGTTTGACAGGGTCCCCTGGAGCAAACTTTGGGACTGTTTGGCAAGGAAGAACATTCCAGCACCTCTGATACATGCTATACAGAGCTTCTACAAGTCTTGCAGAAATTATGTGAGGACAGCAAACTATAAGTCAGAAGAGTTCAAGACCACCACTGGTGTAAGACAAGGCGATATCCTGTCACCTTATCTTTTCATACTTCTCATGGACGATGTCATCAAGGCATGTAAGGAGAGAACAAGAAAGTATTCAGTGGGGTACTGGAAGATGAGACAGGTCTGTATTTCAGAGCTAGCATTTGCTGATGATGTTGTCCTGATTGCTAAATCAGAGACACATCTCCAATCCAACCTGCAAGTCTGGAAGGAAGAGCTGGAGAAGAGAGGGATGGTCATAAGCAGCTCTAAAACAAAATCCATGGTGATATCACGAGAAGAAAGAAAACATCAGATTAAGTTGGGAGAACAGGTCCTGGAGCAGGTCGACCACTTTAAATATCTCGGAGCTATTATAGACCGAAAGGGGGGCATCAAAGAAGAGTTGGCCACTCGAAAAGCAGCGGCTGGGAGACTTTATCAGGCCATAAATCGAGGATTCCTCAGCAAGAAAGAGGTTGGTAAGAAAACGAAGATGGCTGTATACCGCTCCACCTATGTCCCAGTCTTGACATATGGATGCGAGTCATGGGCAATGACTACAACCCACAAAAGCCAGATCCAAACCTCAGAAATGAGGTATCTGAGGAAGGTGGTTGAAGTAACAAGAAGAGACATGGTCCGCAACCAGACGATACGTCAAGGCCTAAAATCCCACCCGCTGCAGACCCAAATAGAACAGTCCCAACTAAGATGGTTTGGCCATGTCTGCAGAATGGGAGAAGATCGGCTACCACGACAAGCATGGGAAACAAAGAGCCAGGGATCCAGACCTCCAGGACGACCCAGAGTCCGCTGGGAGGACAACATTAGACAATCTTTGAAGGACCGAGGACTAGAATGGAACCAGGCCAGGAAGAAGACAGCTGATAGAATAGTCTGGCGCTCTCTCTTCCAAACCTCTACACCTCACGGTAGAAGAGGAACGACTAAGTAAGTAAGTAATGCTGTAATACTATTCTAATCAGTTTAATCTACACCATTTCATTCAAGAAAGTTAGTAACTTCATTGTTACTGTTCTTGTTGTCCTCCATGTGTCACGCCTATGTAACAGGACTCATTCTAACTAAAACTTTCAGTAAGGACAAAAATTCGGTCTGCAAATCTGTAAATGCTTTCTGTCAAATAAAAAGGAATGAAACACAATCGTCATCTGAATTTTCCTTTGCGCTCCTTGCAAAGCACGAAGCCACTACTGCAGCTGATCCTGCAGGAAGCAAGCACGAAGCCACTACTGCAGCTGATCCTGCAGGAAGCAAGCACCATGCAGTCACATACTCTGGCAGTAGTAGTTTCTGTGGCAATGTTTTATATTATAAGGTTGTTAGCCCCATGCACAATCACATATTAGTCGCCTTTACGACATGCCTGAGGGAACATTAGCCCTATACTTTCTTTGTCTCTTCAGAGACCCCTCAGGAACTACACGGTGGAATAAAACATAATGTGTTATATTAAGACTCATTTTACATAAAAATACTAACCTTTATTGCTGATGGTAACATTTACATGGAAGTGATTGTCGTGCCTATCACTGCTGAAATCTTCGTCGTCATCGTCATCATGATAGAGAATATCATCCGAGGTGCCCCACAGAGATCTTAGTGTTATATGTTTGTCTTCCCATACAACCACTGGCACCTGAGTCATGCGCGTCACTCCATCAGAGAAATGGAAGTTGAACAAAAGGTCGTCCCGGTGCAAAAACTCACCTGACGGAGTAAGGACACAGATAGCCGTGTTAGACATTGTAACTTTTGATGTGAGTACAAGCATTACAATATATGAGACTATGTCATTTCTTATTCTTAGCCATTTGAACGAATAGAATACATCGTTAATATGGAACTAAGCCAGTTTCATTTCAAGGACTGGATCTCTAGTGGTGCGACATTTATTGAATGCACTGTCTTCTTCTTTTTCTTTGATCTTTAGCCGCCGACTGTCAGTGGCCATCACGCCTGATGGCGTCTTGTAGAGCAGCAACAAACTGCTTCGGTCGGCGGCTATCCTTCGTGCTGTACCCCAGCTCTGGTTCATTCTTTTCGTCTCGGCCTCCACAGTTCTCCGCCAACTTGTTTTTGGTCGGCCTCTATGTCGCGTTCCTTTAGGGGTCCATAGTATAGCTGTTCTTGTGGATGGCATCAGGGTCTCTTCTAAGGACGTGGCCAACCCAACTCCAGCGTCTGCCAGCGTGTGCATGTCCTCGTGGTTGTTCCGAGTAAGCAGTTCTTGGTTGCTGATGATCAACCACAAAAGCTTTTCTGGTAATGGGGTTCTTCAGTCTGATGTTGTCATACCTTTTCTGTTTAGTTACAATAGGCCCAGCAATTCTGAGTTTCACCTTCAATCTTGCTACTACTAAGTGGTGATCGCTTCCTACATCTGCACCTCTTCTTAGTTTCACATCTTGTATTGAATGCCTTCATCTAACATTGATCATAATGTGGTCCATCTGGTTTCTGTCCCGGCCGTTTGGCGATTCCCATATTAATTTGTGAATTTCTTTGTGTGGAAAAAGTGTTACTCCGATGACCACGTTGTTAATCGTGCAGACGCTTATTAGTTTATCCCCATTCTCGTTTGCTGTTCCGATGCCGCATTTCCCCATTACTCTCTCATTATATGTATTGTGTGTTCCAACTTTCGCTCGTCTCCCATTACTAGAATAAGATCGTAACTAGGTGCTGTTTCCATCTCCTTTTGTAGCTGTTGATAGAATTAGTCTTTGACCTCTTCATTGCTGTCATTTGTTGGTGCATAGCATTGTATTATTGTGGTGTTGGTGAATCTCCTCAGTCCTGTTCTTATCAGTCTGTTGTTGATGGGTTCCATTGCAGTAATGACCTTTCTATTCCTTTCTTTAGGATAATGGCTACGCCTTCATTTTGTTGTCCATCCTGTCTTCCAGAGTAAAGTACTGTTTCTCCTCTTGATGTCTTTATGCTCCCTGTCCCGGTCCATCTGCTCTCACTTAAACCCAGGATTTCTGTTGTGATCTGCCTCAGTTTTCCTGCCTCATTTGTAGTTCTGACGTTCCATAATCCAATTCTGGTTTCGTGTTTTGCGATCATGGCATCCGTTTTCTTGCCAATGGCTTCCTTTTGGCTTTCACCACTGTCAGTCATACGAACCTGTGCTAAAACCCCCAACCTGGAAACAATATTTAAACGGCATCAACATCAACGTTAGACTTTTAAGCTCGAGGAACATGGGGCCACCACTCCAGCTGCCCTTTCACTTGTAGAACGCTGTGCGGATGCACTTTATGTGCTCTTACATTGGTGATTTCTGCAGCAGTGTTTTATAGGATAAGGTTGCCTGCCTTATGCGAAATATCACAATAGCCGCCTCTTTCGACATGCATGAGGAAGAACGGTGTTTTCGTATTTTCAAAGGCGCCATGAAAACATACGAGGGATGTTATAACTAGTGGTATATTGATGTTTTCTTTCTTTTTTTTTTTTAACTCAACGACGTTTATACACTATCTACATTACAAGAAAAATAAATAACTAAGAAATGTAAGGAAATAAATGTACATGTATTATAAATTCCAGCTTGAGAAAATTAACGACAACAAGACTAACATTAAGGAAATATGGCATGCAATGTGAGCAAAATATCTGTGTAGACTTTCTACCTGCGCTATGTGATTAGCAGCTATAATTCCTTGTTATAATTGACATCAATCATGGGTATTTTTAACACAGAGTACAATAGGGTTCGACAACCGATGGATCGCGACCGACCAGTAGGAGGGTGGGGGGGAAAGGAGGATTAGCTGGTAGATCTCAAGATGACGGAAAATGGGGTGGAGAAATAATTTTAGCTACGTAAATTTCAGACACGGCACTTAAAAGTGCGGCATCGCCAGGATTAAACGGACTTTAATCTGCGTTATCAGTGAAAATCATGAGCTAGCTTACAAAAATTCGCTTTATTTGTAACATGCGTCAGATGGGAACGCGATCTTTTCTTCCAAGTAATTTTAACATTCGGTAAAATATCATTGTATTTGAATTTTCTGCCGCTCTGTTGATGGAACTGCAGGAAGCCGATTTTCTGGTAGCGATAAAAATTACGTATTGGCTGCGCTTATTCCAAATTCCGCATACTCTGGAACCTAAAAACCGACATGATTTTATCAATGTAGAACTTTAGGAAGATCAGTGTTTCAAACGTAGATTCTTTCATCTCCTAGGTTGCGTAGAGATCGCATACATTATGTCACGCAGTGAGGTGGTGGTGGGGGATCCAAATTTTGTGACGCTTGATGTGACGTCACACAAACAATGCAAGTGAGGATCGCTTCTTTCACGACCGATGTCGAAACTAAATATATTTTGTCGCCTAAATCTTTATAGCCTACGTTTATCCGCAATACTTATTAACAAGCTCGTCGACGACTTATATTAATATTATAATTTCAGCTGAAGAATCAGATAATTGTTACAACCTCTCATTGGTTTAATATGTTTGGTTTCTTTTAATTACTTTTTTTTTTTTTTTTAATATAGTGTAACACTGACCTTTCCATTAAGTATGTTGATCTGGAATCAAACAGATTTCTAATACGTTCAACGTAGCAGCATCTTACTTTGCGGCGGGTACTGAAAACGAAGATTAATAATTTATTGATAACGACTTCAGTTTTTGAACCATTGAATGTTTCTTGATTTGCTCTCGGGTGTAACATTATTTAATAAAACTTTAACACATGAAGTGAAGCAACTGATGTGTTTACTTTACACTTAATTGATTTTTTATTGTTAGAAATAAAATTTAAGCCAAAATGAGCGACATTTTAAATAAATTTAGCAACATTTACCCAGCAAAGCAGTCTTTCTAAAAGTCTGATTAATCAAACCCAGTTTTACTTAAAAGATTGTTATTCTGTCTGCAATAGTGAACTAATTTACATTCGATAAAATTCTTCTGTTTTTCGGTATTACAAAAAATGAGGAAAAGATCGGGGGAGGGGTCTGACGTGACATAAGGGAGGGTCTGGTTTTTTGTGACGAAGTGTGACAAGGGGGAGGGGTTTAAAGTTGCAAACAGTGCGTGACGTCATATGTGGACGACCCCCTGCCGCTGGTGCACACTTTATACAAACCTGAAACTACCATGCAGTGACACATATACTGTGAGTAATAAATCATAAACGCTAATCCACATAAGTAACAAAAGTAAATGCGCATGCATTAACACACAAGCAAAATGCTGTATAAACACAGGCACACAGCATCGACATCATCATAAATGAAAACAGGAAATGAAGTCACGCAAACATCTATCACGACATCAGTACACTAGCAATTACGTGGGCGTATCCATGTGTCCTCGCTACCAACGCACGAATTCAGAATAATCAAGTTGTGATAATGCTAGAGTTGCGACTTTTGTTCCTGTGCACACACAAAGCAACATGTGCACCACGAAGCGCCCTTCTGTTAACTCTTTCCCTCAACACTAGCTCACCTCTGAGCGTGGCTTTACATTGGCAGTAATTACTTTTCGATGAGTCGATGCAAAAGCATTGACTCTTCAGGTCTGTTGTGTTCTGATAGCTTCCACATGATGGTGATGGCTGTCCTGGCGGCGGTGAATGATACCCTAAAAATTATATAGGAAGCAGTAAATCTGGTTAAAGGACAAGGGGGCGTCTGAGAAGAACGCGGATACACGTGTTAAAGAAGCCCTGAAGCAATGCTGTATGGTGTTATCCTCATCAACACATACTTCGCACAAAAACGAAAACTTTTTCTTCCCACAACGATTAAATAGTACATCTGGACAGAAAAAGAAAAGTCAATTAGAAAGTGAAGTTAAAACAGACTTGTAGGCGCAAACTGGAGTGAACTCAGTACAGAGCTACTACTGTCTTCAGTGGATTTCTGGGTGGCATAAACTAGACTCATTAAATATGTTTAATCTAGAGTGGGGATGTGCATAGTACTTCTTTCTGTCTTTCGTTCGTTCTTTCTTTCGTAGCCAAGATTCAACGTTCTAATTTTACAACCTCCAGCCTTCGACTGTAAATTTAGCATGACAGGCGACAGCGTGCTGTTTGTAACTTATAAATGCTTCATTTGCAAGATGCATAATAAGAGTTTTAGGGGAATTTTTTCTGATGATAGAAACAGAAACAAAATAAAATATCAAAATACTTGACAATTAGGGTATAAATAACCTGCTCCTAGAAATAGGTATCGTATTACCGGACCTTCCATAAACCTCACTTTATTTGCACGTTCACAGCTCGATCTAGGGCTTTCAACTGACAGCAACTAAATAATAACAGGTTTATTAAATAAATAGTGTCTGCAGAAACGTACAGAGGTCCGAGTAATAAACTTCTATATGTCTGGTCACGAATGTTAATAAGCTTCTATATGTCTGATCACGAATGTTACTAGTCAGTTAATAAATATTCCACACCACAGGTTTTCGACGCACACAAAGAAATAAATTAGTGAGTACTGCTAAGTTAAAGCTCATGTCACTTGCATTACAGCACGTGCATACAAGGTGTTAAATTTTCAACAAGAGGAACACAGCATATCAACGCATGCGCGCCGAACGCCTTCGCCTCTATTTTTTAGTTTCCAAATTATACATAGTAATACATTTGTAACAATACGTTTATACTATTTTAGTATTTTCAGCTTGAGGTGTCTCTTCTATAAGCGTGCGTTCTCTTCCTACGGTTATCAACAAGTGATTTTAAAACTCAGCATTTGTTCGCATGAAGTTAAGACATTTTCGTTCCCACGTCCAGAGTTAATTATTTCCCGTCTCTTGCTTAGACACGTAAAAAGATTTATCGTGGCGGTCTTCAGTTGACCACTGAACACGGAAATATAATCCTCTGGGAACCACTGTGGTTTCGACCAAGCGAATAAATTGTACTGATGTCCCTAAAAAAATACTTTAAGTGCCTTTGTAGGAGAAGATAGTATTAGGATCGTATGACAGAACTATTAGTGAAGACTTGAAAAACAGCAAAAGAAAAGACTGCAGGTGCAAATATTTCGTAGAGAAAACAGACAAAATTTGAAGGAATAGAAAAGTAAAGAATTTAAAAATAATCTAGACTAAACCTTCGAACACTCTGTGACAATATGTACAAATGACTCCAATACCATTTTGACAAATTTGTTAAACATGTTCAATTATAATTGACAACAGCCAAAATGTATCCGAGACAAAAGTAGCTATTTTTTAACTAATTTGGACATGCTGATCACGAATATGAACTTTTAAAAAAAATTAGCTCTAGTTTTCAAGATCGGTGGGGGGGTGTTTCAGTAGGTTGGTGGCTTCACCTTCCCGACGCGAATGACCCAGTCCTTCTCTTTTCTATAGCCCTGGCGCGTGATTCCCCACTAGACGGATAGCCTTGATCGCCAATTGTTTGACGCAATCTGTAGCAGTCATTGCAACCGCATTTCCTCCTTGTCATCATTTGTGTTGTGGATTCCGTGAGTGCAGACGTGTCGTGTCGTTCAAGGTGCGTCGTGAATGTGTGAACAGTGCGGATTATTTTTGCTATATTTGCGGACAAATAACTTTGCTATCACAAAGGCGACCCATTACACCGATGGTAAAGAAAGCTTACAGCCTTTATTTTGGTTGTGAGATCGGTGACCAGGACCGGTATTGGGCCCCACACATACGTTGTCAATCCTGTGCAACGAATCTGCGCTGCTGGTTGAACCGAAAAGGACGATCGATGCGTTTTGCAGTTCCAATGGTGTGGAGGGAGCCGACAAACCATCTTAATGATTGTTACTTTTGCATGACTCCTCCAATTGGACATGGTATTTCTAAGAAGAAAAAGCGGCCTGTGACCTATCCGAATATTCCCTCTGCTATGCGGCCAGTGCCTCACGGGAAAGGACTTCCTGTTCCGGACCCACCAGAATCGTATACTCTGGATGATGAAGATAATTATCAGTTGTACATCACGCCCCTTCCTTGTTTATGCATACATACAGTTATCTACAGCCAAATGTCTGGTTTTTGTTCTGCGTGAACAATATTGGTATAAATTAAGAAAACGTGATTGTGTGCATTTTGGCCAATCAGATCAGATCAAATCAGGTGCCATTTTCGAATCGAAGATCGGCTGCACTAGATCTTCAACGTCTTCTATATCATGTCTTGACGGTACACTCATACAAACTATTTCCTGGGCATCTCTTACCACTTACAACGCCGTCTTCCTCTGGCGCGTTCGTCATCAACTTTTCCTTCCATTACGGGTTTCAGCAAGGTATTGTGTCTTTTTTTATGACCAGAATATTTTATATGTCTAACGGTGACCTCATTCATTCGTTCTCTATTCATTCTTATCTCTTCTAGGACTTTTACATTTGTTTTCTTCTCTTCCCGTCAGATGTGTCACATTCTCCTATATATCAACTTATAGGAGCTTCAAATATTTCTTCTCCTTACTCGTAGTCCATGTTTCTACGTCATATAGTAAAGTACAGTATAAATAATATTTGATGACTCATTGTTCATTCGTAAGTCATTTGTTTGGATGTTGGTATCTGTTTCATGATGCTGAATGTAGTTTTGGCCAGTTCTACTTTCTTCTTGGTTTCTGTTTTACTCCTGAAACTCACTGCTATTAGATGTCTTCTACTCATTTATTCTTATCTGTAGAGCTGGCTTCTCATCTGCTTTCTTAATTATCGAAGTTTTCGTTTTCTTAGTGTTCATTTACAATCCATATTCATGGCTTACTGTTTACTTCTTCACTAGTTCTTGTAATTCCTGTGCGCTTTTAACTAAGAAAACTAGAGTATCTGTATATATAAAGACGTCTGAGTGGCGTACACAGTAACGTATAAAATATATGCGTCTAGGACTATTTGTGAAACATGTAATTTTTGTATGTGTAGTGCGTAAGCCCACGATGAACCAGGATATCGCCCACATGCACACTCTTTATGTTACCTGTCGAGTTCTTAAAATGCATGCTAGTATCTGGTTTAGCACATGTTCAGATTTCTGGAAAAACAAAGTCTGACGTAATGCTGCGGTGTTAAAAACATCTGCTAGATGAATTTTTAAACATTATGATTTCATTAAAAAACATGCTGGAAAACACGATGCAGAAGTTGAGAACCCAGTATATTTAGTCAAGAAAGCGTTTTCCACATTAATGGAAACCATTAAGGTCTTTTGGCTGCTTGTTGATAGTAATCATCCAGCTCCATTACAATTGTTCTTATTATAGCCCTTAGCGCTGCAGTACTCAGCAAAACTACACTTCACTGGGTTTTTTGTTACTCCTTTAGAGCAAGAATCTAACCACCAACCATCTCCAGTGACTGAGAAGGAAACAGTTCAAAGGAAAAGAATGTAAGACACGATCATTTAAATATACGTGACATTTCTGCTCTCAGTTAGACCTATGCGGAACACTTTCTGACTCCTGTCGAGCCAGCTACCTACAACTAAAGGATTTCATTTACTTACAAGTTTACCTATCACAAAAGAATAATTGAACAACAGTAATGTACATGAATCGAGAGGTACTTCTCTTCTAGCTGAACCAGAACAGGGCTAACACGTTTATGACCAGTGTAGTGAGTTCACTCAGGTGAATAACTGTGCGTGATCTTAATGTCCTTTAAATAATTTGACGATGAACAAATGGCTTAAACACTCAGTGCAGCCAGGCTGCAGAATGGTGGTTAATAGAAGTCCCCGATAAGTAGCATTCACTATAATTCAATGTTTATATTCCCCCTGCAAAAATAACTCGGACGTAAATATACCATTCACAAATTAGGGGAAAAGATCACATCTCCTTGGATGCTGACGCCACAGTAGAGACACTGGACGTTCTGCGCAGTAAGCTCTGAAATAGGATCATGCGGTTCCTCAACTGGCAGGTAACCTTCAGATTGGATGCTATGCTGATCCGATCAGGAAGAGCCCAGTTTAGCTGAAACTATCGCTGAAATCTTATCTATTTGGGTGGGCAGTCCTTTAGGATACTACCCGACCGCAACTGTTTTTGCTATCTCCGGACGACGAGGTTCTTGCTAGGCTTGACCCCGTACAACTTGCATCCAATGACATGAATGGTAAAGGGATGTCTTTAAGATGAAAAGTTCCTTGTTTAAAAAACAGGGTCACCGACGTTTAGCGTCTGAGAAAGTCAACGACTATGAAGAAGACAAAAAGTGCGTCTGCGCACACCTCAATGAGAGTTGGACGCCAAATTGATAGAACGCATTATATTCAATGAAAGAAACCAAATAGAAAATTTAATTGAGGAAGCAGAAAGATCTATAAAAACCAGAGACCTGAAGAAACTTCATCATTTGACTAGAAACCTATCAGAGAAATTTCATTAAAAGACAAGAGAGGACCAAACATTATAAATGAAGAGCAACGACAGGGCACACAGTGAAGAATATTTCACAAAAATTTCGAGCAGGAATGAACCAACGCAACTGCACAACAAAGAATTAGCAAAAGAATCTTTACATGTAAACATAAATCCATCCACACAAACAAAAAGATAAAAGTCTCTAAAACTGATGAAAAATGGAAAGACTTTATGACCAGACTGATGCTAGACTGTAAAAATGACGCTTAATAAACCTCAAGGAGGAACATGCTGGATTTACAAAAGGAAAATCGTGCACGGATCATAAAGAACAACTCACAATCATCATAGTTCAGTCACATGAACGGTAGACAATTCTATATATCAAATGTGTGAACTTGAGACAGTATTGTCAACAGTGAGGAATGCAGTCAGCGACCCATTGCTGACCAAGACCCTACTCCACCTCCAAGTGGTGGTCCTGGAAACAGGCTGCTTCACTGCAGTCTGGCTGAGAGAGTAGGGATCGACGTGGGAAGGCAAACCCAGTCCTACAAAATGCCGTGCCGAAGTCGGATGTGTCGGCCGAAAGGCGTAGATATCGCAGCTTTGCTGTAAACGGCGACACAACGCAACCAACGTCCTTTTCAGGACGAACGCAGAAGAAGAAAAAGGATAACACAAAACGAACATCGTTTTCATTACTCATTTTCGTCTCCGGTGGAATATAGAATGCAAATGTTTGTCGTCGCTAAAGTCTTTTGTGGGCCACTATCTTCAGCTCTGCCCATTACTCCCTGGTTGCCTTGGCTTCTTGTCCCGTACTTCTCCAGATAAACTGCACAATAATATGGAAAATACTGAAAACTTCAGAAAGGCTAGCCATCTTTTCATTTAAAACAGACTGCCACAGCAACCACCGCTGCATAAGCATGTAACTGCTTGGTGCAGGCTTCCTGCAAGGGGACCAGCTGCAATGGTGGCTCCTTGCTTCGTTGGGAGCCCAAAGGAAGATGATGATAATGATGATGACGACGATGATGCCGGCGACGACGATTATTATGATGTTGATGATGTACAGGGGACTTGTTTATTTAGGAAAACGATCATTCATACCAAACAGTCTTTGGAGCCCAGACAGGACAACATTGTATGTAGACTGAACATGTCTTGATATAACTTTAAAAAGTTAAGATGCACGATTTTCCCTGATCAGCAAAGTCCAATAGGCATCCTTGCGGTCATTATTTTTATTAAGCTAGGTACATTGGACACATTTCTGACCTAATCTGTTTGTTTGTTTTTTGTTTTGTTTTTATCCGTGCCTGTTGTACTTGTGTTGTTTTCTCACGAGGAAGGTCTCAATAATGATTTTACTGTTCTGCTCTTACTAATTGTTACTCAAAACATAAACCAGGTAAAACTGTTTTATATAACTTAAATCCATAGAACATGCAGAAACCTGATAAACAAAGTTATACATTATCCGGAACACTTGCACAAACCTGATAAAACCGTAACACATGACTTTAATCCACATAGCTTTACAAAGTGTATACAGCTTTAATTCAAAGAGTGAGTACAAACTTGATAAAACTGTTATTCATAACTTCAACTCACAGACCTAGTTTAATGTGAAGTACACTAGGCAAAAACATGTCACAATGTCACTGGGCCATCTGTCTTTTCCAAGCTGCTGTTTTCTGCCAGCAGGAGGAATAAAAATAAATTAATGTGTCTAACTCGCCCTTTGCATGCACATCCATCAAAGTTCAGAGAGAAAGATGCACGCACTTGGTGAAGGTGAATGCGTTCGTCACGACGCAGAATGAGAGCGGAGCAATTATTAGCAAAACAATGTGCCTTTGTTGACAAAAATCTTAGATAATATTAAAGAGGAAGTGATAGACACCCAACAATTTCTATAAGATTCAAATTCATTTAAAGAGCGATTTTCCTGCTTTAATGTTAATGATGAAATGTTAAGTCAACTTATCAGTGCACAAGTAGACATATAACTTGTAACAGGAATTGTATTTAAACAGTATTCGGGTGAGTTGAATGAAATTCGAAACACTTTAAATATCTAACTTCAATTTCTTGGGCAACTAAATAGGACCAACGGTAACTGTGTGAAGACCGTATTTTGTTAATATCCTATAATAATCATCTATAAACCCCTTACCCAAGATCCCAGGTGTAGCTGGGTGCTTTTCGCGAACATATGAACTGGTCTGCTTTAGGTGTGTAGGAAGGTGAGAAATAAATGTCATATTATTACACAAAATGCTAAGTTAATAAGCACAGGATGCCATGCTTGGTCTGTTAGTAAATCTTTCACAAATACAACGTATACATATGAGGTCATACTTATTTTTTAATGTTTTTAAGTCATGCCGAGCTCACCTTTTCCGCTTTTAATTGCCACTGTTCTAAAATTACGTAGTGGGGTTGGTAGCACGTGAATGTTGAATTCTGGTGGTGGTTCCTGCACATGCACGTCAACAGAGCGAGAAGCATTCGAGATGTGGTTGTACGCAAATACAGTAACCTGGTACTTTGCAGGGCCATGGAACACCCAGTTCACGGAAAATATGGTAGCGTCTCCGCTAACTTCAACTTCATGAGGGGCAATGGTAACATCATGGCCAACATCGAGGTAGAATTTAAGGCTTGTTCCACGTGTAGCTGTTGCCACAATAGTCACTGCTTCTCCAGGCAAAGTGGGGACCGTTGTGATCACATTCAGACATTCTACAGGAACTTCTACGTAAACGCTGTAAGATAACTGTCCAACAACATTGTTAAGGTCATTATGTGCATCGACGCTGATGTTGTAAATGCCCGGATACAGGAACGTATGCTTTGCAATAGACGTAAGATTTCCTGAGCTCACATCAATTGATTTTGTATATTCCTGGAAATCCCAGTCAAAACTTATATCACTCCCAGACTCTGCCTTGGCGGTGCAAATAACTTCTTGTTCTATCTCAATATATGGACCTTGCGTACATGAAAGACTAACTTTCCCTACGGATTCTTGTACCACTATATAAGCAGTTGCTGTTTGTGAATTTATCAAGTTGAAGACGTTATAGACAATCTTATACCGTCCAACATGCGGAAAATTAAATGCCGCTTGTAAAGATGTCGTCGATCTGTTTACAAACAGATTATCAGAATCATCAAAAATGGTCCACACAACTGTCACGTTCACAGACATTGACGAGTATTCTATAAAGACGTCAACGGGCTCTCCTACTGGAACAAAGTCATCACACTTTATTCGCATACCTGAAATTTCATTCAGTACAGTGATGTGCTGTTTCAAATTGAATGTCACTGATGATACATTATTAAATAGTGTGACACTCGGTATAAACACGCCCTCTTTTTCATAGATGTGGTCAAACTCTAAACCAAGGTTACACCCGTCCCCATAACTAGCGATCAAGGTGGGGGTGTAGCTGTCCGAAAGGCTCACGTTTTGCTCTTCTCGTACTGCCGCGGTTTTGACCACTCCATCACCAAAGTCCACTCGAATAAAGGTGCTCTGCCTGTCAGCAGTGACGGCGGTCAGGTGGAAAACTAGTACTTGATCATGAGTGCGCACGATACTGGAATCTGGATTCACTAACAACGCTGTGACATCTCTTATGCGCTGGTCCATGACAACCTTCATACGTATGTGCGTGTTTGTGAGAAAGAGAAAGTGAGGGATATATATATATATATAAAGCAAAAAATTAAAATGGACGGCTTCAACTTATAATTAGGCCGACAAACATAGATTGATATGGTTAAACTTAATTTAATAAATCAACAAATCTAAGAACAGTGTCACTGTCTACTACATAATAAGAAATACGTCTATATGTGTTATAAGCAACATATCCAACCTGTTGATTGTAATAGGAGCTTACGTTTTGCATCGGGATTACTCAATAAGCAGTCGTAAGAACAAAATTACACTGGTAAACAATATGTCTAAGTGTTTCCTAAGACAACATTTCTATATTTACCTTTAAGCAACAGGAGAATGACTAATCAACCGTTAAATAATGTTGGTGGTAGCACATGCACGGACTCGATTTCCTGAATCTTCTTAATGTCATGTTAACTGCTAAAAACAAACTCACGCACGATGTACACTTGCGTTAATAAAAACGCCTGGCATTGTGTTTCCAATGTTGAGTCATCATCATTATGTTCCTTTTGCAATCCTTATGAAACGAGAAACACTATTGACCACTACTGAAGTTTTACACCTTGGCAGGAGGACTGCGCATAGGCACTTTATTTGTTCTTGCAGTGAACGTTTCTTTTGCTATTTGTTTTACATGATGAGGAAGCTGTGATTCTATTCTTGTTTCATTTTATTATGTCAGTACAGTGACCAAAATATCTAAAAAAACTACAATCCCAAGATCTGTCACGATTTTCTTAAAATGTCTACTCGGTATTTCAAGTTTCTGAACAAGCTCACACCAACACCGGCAATACAGAGACGAAAGCCAGACGTCCTAGAGTTGGAACAAAACAAAATAATCTGCCACATAGTTTCCACTGCAGAGGCAGCCTATCGATGGCATCCAGGTTTACTCTCCATGGCAACTGGGACAACGTGAAAAGAAATTTCATTATCAAGTTATCCCTGATATTCTCAGCTTTAATCAGTGCCCTCAACAGGCTCTGTTAAAAAGAATGAGTGGCCAGAACCCAAAATCGGGAATAAATTAAATTATGAGATTTCAGGCCTCGGTTTTACGGCCATACAATCTTTAGTTGTTGACGATCAAATGGAAAAACGTTACTGAGAAGTTTGTTAAGAGAAAGTACTTACAAATATATTTCACTCTCCTTAAAATGCTGCTCAAAAACATCACAGACACAAACTACATTTAAGTCAAGTGCATGACCTACATTTACCGGCCACAGTGAATGAACGATATCAGTTCTCTTCATATTTCAGTTGTGGGAGTGAGATCTCTACTGTGCCAATGGTGGCGGGCTAGCAGTCCTTTTCAAGCAGGACTAACCTTTTTCAAGACTAGCCCTTTACAAGGCTTCATCATGCTAGCTGACAGACACGGGCAGTCCTTTTCTGAGACTCTTGTTTATCAACACTGCACAAGAGTTTTACCTTTTTTGACTGGCTAATGCGATCTGATATAACCGATGAACTTCGGTCTAAGCTGAAAGCGGGGTGCCTTTTCCCCACATGGTAAAAACTCGCATAAATCTTTGCAAAAGGGCACATGAGAGGAAAATGCAATACATCGGTGGTTGGGTTTATCCATACTTGGGATGACTGAGAATTAGCAGATGGTTTGTGTAATGTGACTTTTTTGGAGGACAAAAATAGATATAGCAACAATGTGGACTATAATAAGACGCAAGCACTACTTACAACAGTGAGATTTGCCTCCACGGATCCATATTTGTTGCTAACTGTAGCAGACACCGGGAACACGCCTGTGGTCTTGAACACATAGCCCTAGGAATATGCAAACAGATTTGTCATTGGTCAACACATACACGTATAAGTTATAGAAAAATGAGCAGTTTCAAGCAACTGTTGCGAACTCGTTAGTATTTGAGACCATTTACATAAACTCCACTCAGTGCTCTATAACACGTGTAAAAAAAATTGTGAGATAAGTTTGCTCATACTCAAGGATTGTGCATCTGAGCAAAGAATATCAAACTATGTGCATTACATTATACAGTAAATATAAATTCTGCGTAAACCTCTCAAAACCTCGGTGACAGCCAACTCTGGGAACTAATAATAAAATACTTTGCAGGTATGTGTGTGCGTGTGTGTGACAGAATAACCTAGAACGTCACATTTACCTGTGCCATCCTATAATTAATTATGTGCTCTTCACTTTAGTTTTTCCCACCTCTGACAGTATTTGGTATTTTCGATTCATTGCTTCCACTCCCTTCCCTCAATTCTTGTTACGTCGGGACTTCAGCGACCATCTTTTGCTGATCAGGATAATCGATCCCTTTCTTTTGAACCCATATTGACACCTAGGATCTGTAGAGAGAAGTGTGGTTTACTAATGTGTAACACATTTTTCTACCAGACTGTGCATAGGTGCGGCCGATTAATAAGTAAAATATCTTGGGATTATCTTATCAACTGGTAATAGCACTGTCTGACTAGTTTGTGAATTGTTAGCTAAACCGGGTAACTGAGATAATCCTTTCCGGACAGACTTGTCAGGAAGATAATTATACATCTTGGAAGAGATTACCTTGAAAAATTACGAAGTTGGGAGTGTAAACATGATCAATAACAGACGTTTGGCCAGTTTGGTTTTAAGGACTATCTTCATTGCACACGGACAACTCTATCAGTGCTCCGATCTCCTCCCTTAGATCACACAAGGAGGATCTCAGCACAGTGCACCGGCGAGAATCACGATGTGTGTATTTGTCGTACAGTAGAACTCCATTTATCCGAACCCCATGGGACCGAGCATCGTTCGGATAATCAAATGTTCGGATAATTGGATTACATAATGTATCGAGTGCCACCCGTGTGTTACCGGGGCCCGAAAGGGGAGCAAAGAATAGTAACACTGCACCCTACCACGCATGTCGTAAAAAGCGACTAAGGAGGGTATGGGCATGGGGCTGTTTACCCCATCCCGTAAAAACTTCGCACAGTGGGCTGATCACCTGCTTGCCAACCAATCTGATTACGGAAACAACGATAGATTGTTTGGTCTGTTTTTTGTTCCACAAAGACGCCACTAGGCGTGGTGGAAACAGCGATAGATTGATCAATTTGTTGTTGCCCTAAGACGCCACTAGGCGTACTGGCCACATACTGCTTTGCCGGTTGGTGGCTAAGGATGGAAGAAGAAGAAGAATGTATCGAGTACATGTACACATATTTCTAAAAATAATTAACCATCACAAGGAAAATACACTATAAAACATATTTACTTGTACTGTAATAATAATACCCACACTGTATTAGATCACTGTATCACCAAAATCTTTCATTACACTGCAGTGCATGTACTACTTGTATTAATTTTTTTTTTTTTTTTTAAGAAAGAGAAATGTTTTCAAAATAACATTACAAACGATTCAAAACCAGGCGCAACTTACGTATACATGTACTTGCACAGATGTAGCCCACTATTTAAAATAATGAGGAATCCTCTTTTGCACCAAACTGGATAGTCTCCTTTTGGCTGCTAAGTCCCGCATTCTCTTCAACAGCAGAAGCTGTGTAGGACAGCTGTCATCTTCTTGCTCGTACCAAGCCATCGCTGATTCTAGTGCTATAAAGGCCTCTTCAGGACTTGGTCGACGTTTTGGGTTTTCTTCATAATCTACAAGTACATCATGTACTTCTGAGGAGTCTTCGTCATCGGTCACTACATGTATTTGGTTTTCTTCTTGCACAAAAGACAACATTTCTTGTCATTCAAAAACTGAAAACCAGAATCAGTATCATCTTCTAGCCACATGTGTGCATCATCTTTGTCACAGTCCGAAAATCCGGGCATTGAAACAGTTCCACAACTTCATTTATACAATCATCATTTGTGTCCACTGCAGTAGTTTCATTTCCTCTTTTTTTCCCAAGCAATCTATTCCAAGCCTTGTTGAGATTATCTTGTGACAGGGTGGTCCAAGCATCAGCTAACATATAGCAGCAGTCTTTGAGATTAAGCTTTTTAGAAAACGCCACCACACTTTCTTCATCTTCAGCCAACAATAAACGACGCAGGACTGCCTTCTTGTACATCTTTTTAAGCTTTGCTATAACACCCTGATTCATTGGTTGAATCAGTGCTGTTACATTGGGAGGCAGAAAAATTACTTTAAAATTTGTATCAACTGCATTCAATGTATCCTTCTCTGGATGAGATGATGTATTGTCCAGTAGAAGAATTACTTTTCCAGTTTTCTTTTCTTGTTCTCTCAACCTCTTCACATTGTGGATGAACTGATTTGTATACCAATCAAGAAATATTTCACTATTCATCCAAGCAATTTTCTGTGCTTTGTAGCACAATGGGAGACATGTCACATTCTTTAAACAACGTGGTTTTTTGGCTTTGCCGATCATTAGCACCGGTAAAAGATGACTTCCACTGGCATTCGCGGCTACCAAAATTGTTACTCTCTCTTTGCACTTTTTAAACCCAGGGGCAGCTGCTTCGCGCTGAGATGCAAGTGATTTTTGAGGCAATGATTTCCAGTATAAGCCAGTCTCATCGGCATTATACACATCATCGAGTGAATAACCTTCTTCTTCCAAAAAAGCCAAGAATGTTTCTTTAAAATTTTCAGCGGCAGTTGCATCGCTAGATAAAGATTCCCTTTGAATCTCCAGTTCTCGTATGCCATGACGAGATTTAAAGTTTCTTAACCATCCCTGGCTAGCCTTAAAGTCAGGAGGACCGTCAAGTTCACTGTTGAACTGAAGTGACTTTTCACACAATAGAGAGCCAGAGATAGGTTCCGATTTGCTTCTTCTTTGCAGACACCATATATACAAAGCCTCTTCCAATTTCAAATATTTCGCATTTCTCACGGTTTTACGTTTCTTCGACCCATTTTCACTATCCAATTTCGATGCAAAACTCATAAACTCAGCCGTAAAAATAGAGGGGGAAACATCAGAATGGTTTGAAGTACAGAAAGGAGTAAGACAAGGCTGTACCCTTTCCCCTTACCTGTTTAACATTTATGCCGAGAATATCATGAGAAACGTAAGAGATGACCAAGAACACACAGAGTTTGACTCATTTAACATCGGCGGGTACCAGATCCCGGAAATCAGATATGCTGACGACACAGTCCTCCTATCGACCAACCCAGAAGGACTTGAACAATTACTTCTGTCCACCAAAAAACACAGCGAGGCCCAGAATCTATACCTAAACACCAAGAAGACCAAAGTATTGACAACAGACAAAGTAAAGACCAAACCAGAAATTGAAATTGATAACGAAGAACTGGAAAGTGTCAATGAATTCGAATACTTAGGATCAATCATTAACAGCTCTGGCGACTGTGCAGTAGAAATTAAAAGAAGACTTGCAATTGCTTCACATAAGCTAATACAGATGAAAAACCTATGGCAAGGCACAAGCAAAGAAACAAAGTTACAACTGATCAGAGCATGTATATTCCCAGTAGCAACATACGGCTGCGAGACTTGGACACTCAATAAAACAGTTGCAAAAAAGATTACATCATTCGAAATGAAATGCTACAGAAGGATGTTGAGAATACCCTGGACAGAAAAAAAGACCAACAGAGAAGTACTGCACTCACTAAATGTACAGGAACATTGGCTCCTAAATACCACCGCAATAAGGAAGCTGAAATTTTTCGGTCATATAAAAAGACATAATAGTCTGGAAAAAACAGTGATGGAAGGCATGGTCCCTGGAAAAAGGGGAAGGGGTCGACCTAGACGACGGTGGACCCAGGACATCACAGAGAGTCTGAACTTGTCTTTGGCTGATGCAGGTCGACTTGCCCAGAATCGTGATGCGTTCAGAGCAGCTGTAATGGAGACAACGTTCTGGAAAGAATACGTCACATGATGAATTTCGATGCAAAACTCATAATTTTATCCTTGTTACTTCTGATGTCAGAGTCGGTAGCTTTCCCAACATTGAAAATCCTCGCAAGTGAAGACACAGTTTCACCTTTTCCTAGTCTCTTGATAATTTCTGTTTTCGTTTCAATTGACAAAACATTGCGGTTCCTTTTATATGCTTTAGGCCTACTGGAAGATGCCACATCGCACAGAGAAATACTTGTACACCAAAATTATTCTGCTGTAGTAGCAGGACACAATTATTTTAAGTTGAACTGTCTGTTTAGCCAGTGTTCTGCCTAGAACGCACACGTACACTGGAGTGGTAAACCAGATATTAACTGACTTTATGATCTAACTGACTTCCTGTACGTAAGCGACCGACCATTACCCCAACCCATCCTCTACAAATTGTTCGCACACATTTGAAGCTTGCCGCATGAAAAGATTCAGAAATGTAGTCTAACGTGACTGGTGGCGATTGATTTTTTTTTTTTTTTCTGGAAAAAGTGTTCGGATAATTGGATGTTCGGATAATTGGGGTTCGGATAAATGGAGTTCTACTGTATTTTGAATCTGTCTAACAACACGGTCATATTTACCGCGCTCACTATAGGATAAATGGACCGATGGAATAGCCAATCAGGACGCTCCTTTTCTAGTATGTACAGTATAAAGAAAATTTTTTTATGTTTGACAGAAAGGGCCTATTCTGTGTATTTGATAGGAAGGAGTTATTTTATTTCTTAAATAATAACGATATATACAGGGAAATACATAACTATTATAACATCTGGGATATTACTTAATAAGTAGGTACAAAGACGGCCTCAAAATAGCAATTCATTTAAAGAGAAAAATCGGTTTTAGTGATATTTCTACATCAGGGTAAGTCCCGATTTAGCTAATTAAAGACTGCATAGATTTAAATGCTATGTAATAACTAAACAACAAAGATATAGAAAGATAGAGATAAATTAGCAGTTCAAATATCACTTTAAATAATTAAAAACGGCCCAGTAATAAGTTAGATATAGAATATTTAACCTTAGTCACATTATACGGGCCAGCTGAAAAACGTTTAGGTTTTGATTCTTAAACACACATTTGGATCGTGCGTCCGATTGGGCGGACATGGCGCTATATATAGAACTGGGACTTAGGGGAGTCCGCCACAAAATTTAAATACCGAGCTGCATGAATCGAGCGCAAACTGTTACTGCAGGGTCTTTTGCCGCTGTGAGCTCGAAGCAGACTTAAAATTCCCATTGAAATCCTGTATTCAGCTTGTGTATTATTGCCTGATGGTAAGAAAGATATTTTTTTTTTTTTTCCTTAACCAGCGGCACTTGGGCTTTCAGCCCCTTCGGCCCAATGACATGTCATTGCGAGGCTGGGGAACCTGAGGACTTTCCTTCCAACCCGGTCAGGAGCTTCGCTCCTTCCCATCCACAGAGGGTTTATCACAGGAGCCGTTCAGGCTATTCAGTCAAATTTCCGGCCGTAAACATTTCTTCAAACGCCGACGCCCGGGTTTGAACCATGAACACCTGGTCGCCAGTACAACGCCGAAGCCATTACACCAGCGCGGCTCCCGTAAGAAAGAAAGATATAAATTTGTATATATTGTTGATTATTTGCCTGTGTATACCCGCTTATGTGTTCGGTGATGTGTAGAAAGTGAAACTACAGGACTAGTGTGTTGTCGCATTGAGGGCATACCTGTGTGATTTTGAAACGAAAGCCAGCGTTAGAAAATGTGTATAATATTTGTAAGTAGGGCAAAAATTACGACTGTAAGTTTGAATATGGTCTTTGAATGAGTATTTCATCCTGGAATTACACACTGTTCACGATCATAAGATAGGAGTACGGGAATTGTTAACATGATGTAATCAAGTTGTCACTTGCTACGGTGTACTTAACCAAATCATTGTATGGAAGCCAATCATAGGCTAAGGAATCTATCATAGGATGTTTACAGGAAATAAATAATCACATGGAACTAACTGTAAGAGAAATGAAGTTATATGTCCTGTGCAAACTGTTAGCACAATCTCTACATAATGTTTATATGTGATGTTGTGTGTGTGTGTGTGTGTGTGTGTGTGTGTGTGTGTGTGTGTGTGTGTGTGTGTGTGTGTGTGTGTGTGTGTGTGTGTGTGTGTGGTGTGTGTGTGTGTGTGTGTGTGTGTGTGTGTGTGTGTGTGTGTGTGTGTGTGTGTGTGTGTGTGTGTGTGTGTGTGTGTGTGTGTGTGTGTGTGTGTGTGTGTGTGTGTGTGTGTGTGTGTGTGTGTGTGTGTGTGTGTGTGTGTGTGTGTGTGTGTGTGTGTGTGTGTGTGTGTGTGTGTGTGTGTGTGTGTGTGTGTGTGTGTGTGTGTGTGTGTGTGTGTGTGTGTGTGTGGTGTGTGTGTGTGTGTGTGTGTGTGTGTGTGTGTGTGTGTGTGTGTGTGTGTGTGTGTGTGTGTGTGTGTGTGTGTGTGTGTGTGTGTGTGTGTGTGTGTGTGTGTGTGTGTGTGTGTGTGTGTGTGTGTGTGTGTGTGTGTGTGTGTGTGTGTGTGTGTGTGTGTGTGTGTGTGTGTGTGTGTGTGTGTGTGTGTGTGTGTGTGTGTGTGTGTGTGTGTGTGTGTGTGTGGAGTGGTGCTGGAGCCTACATGAATGCGGTTATCTTTCATTCCAGGTTCTGTCTCGATATTAAAAGTACTAACATCCACTGAGAGGAAGTCTGTTGGTGTCTACAGCTCCTTATATATCTGGAGCCATACCATGATTCCCAGCCTGGAGTTGCAGTTTGTGTAAACCCAGCCTGATGGATGCAGATCATCATCTAATAAGATAGGTGGAATCTAGTTCCACTGCACCGCACATCCCGTTAAAAACTACAGTTATAAAAACCACACATAATAAAAATAAAAAAAAACATTTAATGATGATATATGAAGGACATTTGTTCAATAAAGTGAATTCTACAGTCCAGGGACAGTGATTATAGATTAGTAAAGAAAGTAATTGACATTATCTCGTTATCTTTACCATATTATTCTTTATGGAAAAGTGCATTCCATATTATTTATTTAATGTTGTAAATACAATTTGATTTCTTTTAGAATTCCTGACCGAAAAAATAAATCGGTAGAGGACAAATAAATTGTAAATAATTTCACTCAGTCTTGCTTAATAATTCTTATTAAGTTAATGTTCTGTATTGAGATTTATTACCTATAATTAATTCAATTTTCCCCTAGATAATTAGCCAGTAAAACAAAAGTATATTCATTAATCAATGTGGGATCTAGAGAGGTAGCAGATAGATCTTCAGTACCCCACACTATCATCATACTTGAAGGTTTACATAGCTTGACCCCACTATTGATGTCGATACACCCTTGCTCTTTTCAGAGAAGGGGGTATTTCTTATAAGACCAGTCTCTTATCTGGCACTATCCTGGTATCATCTGATACACCTTTGTGTCCAGGAAAGTCTTTATTTTAATAACATCCAAACCTCTCGAGGCAGTATTATAGGAATCTCACAATCTATAAACACACTTGGTGGGCAAGTTTCTAATTTTTAAATTTTGCCAGGGCAACGGCCTCATGGCCTACTCTTTACGATTTCCAACTGCCGTGGAATTGTTAACGTGCGCAACTTGCACACGGGACCTACTATTTTTTTTTAAAATTATGATTGCATACTGTAAGTGAATGCTGTTATGTTAACTTTATAATGTTGCATGCCTTTAAATTAATGCTTAAAGTAACATGTGGGAATGAAAGGATATAGTATGCAAGATAAATGAGAGTGGAAGGGCAGAATGTTAGACGGGCCTGCGCGCCCAATTCTTAACCCTTCGAAAATAAAGTTCGTTCGTTCGTTCACCCTTATCCGAGAAGTCTAGGTATCCGATCTCACTACCCATGATACCAGGGGGAGTATGACATCATTAGGACCACTGGTTCTGAAAATAAATGTCCATAAATTATATTCACTCTACTGGGAATCAAACCTGGTTCCTCTAGAATTCGAGGCGGACGCCAAACCTCTCAGCCACTCCGACACCCCCCCCCCCCCCCCCCCCCCCCCCCCCGACAATAGACGGAAGCTGGCATATCATATATGGTGACTGTAAACAACACATTTATTTGTGCGTTTGTTACGCAGGAATTTCTGGTGAGAAAAGGGGAAATATTCGCATCTTTCTTGCTATTGGCTTGGCATTTGAAATGTAAAAATACAACATTTCTGATTGGACCCTTATCATATAGTAGCAATCTGAATGTGGGCCGAATGTTGCCTTATAATTTAGCGCCTTGTGAGTTTACCGCACCGTGAAATTCAACTCGTCAAGAAGACGGTCAGACAAGCTAGAGTAAGTAATAGGACCAGGATTCCACCTTAAAGGACCGGACACCGTGTTTGAGCATCTTGTGGACTCATATCCCAGGAAAACTCTACCTTGATTAATACGGAAAGCCCGGGATCCTAGGAACCTGAACACTAAGTCATAGTGGGAGTCTATTTGCAAAGTAATACCCCAGAACACGTGTAGCAGGCATCCTAATCAAGTTGCCTTAACTATTTCACTGAGCCAGAAGTCAGTCTGTATTTTTAAAGAAATTTGGGGTAAGTTGTACATTTTATAATTCTATATTTTGCACTATTAACATGTGAAAATTGCTAGTGGATGTCCAAGTCATATGAGGCTGGCAACCTCAGCATATAAAATGATGGTTTCATGAACCACCACTACAAGAGCTGGTGGCTGCTTTATGCGGATTTCTCACCGAGAACCAAAATCAGAGGTAGTCCCAAGTTCCATATGGAGCAGGGAGTGGATGATGATAGAACTTATGTACATACTTGTTATAGTAACCTTTTCAACCAGTGCAAATGTAAATGTAAACATGTTCAATATAAATGCAATGGATGTTTTCCGCTCACTGGGATTAATATTAATGCTCAGAGAGGGTAAAGGTCTGGGGCAGATGGGGTGGTGGTATGAAAGGGGTGAGGGGACACCTGATTTTGTGTCAGAAAACCCAATACTCAGGAGGGTATTTGTTTCTCTCTTATTGCATGATACAGGTATACCTCGACTTTCGTCGCTTCGGGTTTCATCGCTTCGCTCTTTCGCCGGTTTTCAATTATAACCACGTTTCCGAATTTCGTCGCTCGCTTTGCTCTTTCGTCGCATTTCGTCACAACTGGGCCTCTTGTTTCTTTCGTCGTTCAGTCTTTGAACAGAAATCGTTCAGTGTGCACTGTTTTTTTTTTTAAGTTGTCCGCATTGAATCTCTTATATTTGTTATTAAACATATTAATACTACTTATTTTTGTGATTAAAATAACCAAACTATTCATACTATATTATTTTTGTGATTATACTTTAAACAGTTCATAGTTATTTTTGTGATAACAGTATAATGGCAGTGTTCATATCGTGATTATAAGACACGTGTACAGTATTCAAACTGTACTGTTTTGTGATAAGGCCCTAAACTACTTATTTTTGTGCTTTAATTATATTCATAATGGGTCCTAAATGTAGTGGATCCGAATTTTGACAGAAGTTAAAAAGTAAATAGTGTGCTAGAACACCAAATAGCCTGTTACAGAGAACTTCTTAGGGAAAGGAAGATGACATCAATGAGGCAAACGTCTTTGCTCTCCTTTTTCCGAGAGAGAGAAGAAGGGATGTGGATGAAGGAGCGACAGAAGAAATGCTACCATTGTCACGCGTTTGGGTTTTGAAACGCCAAATTGTAATGAGAGCGCGACAGTATTGCCTTTAGCAGATTTGAAAAACAAGACGCAAAGCCATGCATGCATCGTATTATATTCTCGCTGTTGAAATGTATACACACACACACACACACACACACAGTCAGATCTCATTTCCTGTCCAGTAGTGTATTTCTGACGTAACCCAAACAAGTTGTTTTATTTTGAATAAAAATGATAGAGAAGGGGGGAAAGATGGCCGACTTATGGAAAAGTATATAACTGACGACTAACAGTGACGAAATTGAAAATCCAAACGACAAATAATATGGCCATAAAAATCATATATAATGATAGCTTAGAGTCTCCTGAGCAATAATATGTTTTAAAATACATAGTAGTCCAATTATTAACCAAGATATTGAAATAATACTATATATCTACGAACTGTAAGACTGTTGTTTTTGCTTATTCTATTTATAACATTATTTGGGGACGCAAGTTTAAAAAAGAGGCATTAGAGTGATTCAAATCCGATTGGTTAGTATAGGAGTATAGGAAGGAGGGTATTGGTTGGCCCAAAAGCTAAATATATTTGGCAGACTCACTCCTAGTATGTTTGGAGTTTTGTTTTTTTCAAATTTGAATTGAATAGCTAGACCCTCGCTGTGATTGGGCCAGTCTAGTGATATTGGCAAAAAGCTTCCAAGGCTTGTTGCCATTTGATACATAAGAGTTAGTATGCAAGCTGAGTTGAGAACAGCAGTGCTAAGAGTGAAATAAAATAAATAAAAAACCTTGGCAGTCTGGACAAGGGCAAAGCTGAACTTAGATATATAAATGCTAATGCCAGTCAACGTATGTTTGTGATATTTCCATTGAATTGTGGTAAGAACGAGATTTATTAACCTTGTTATTACAAAAATTTGGTGTATAAGATACTGCTTTATTAGGAATGTTTTGCGACTAAGTATTTAGGTCCCCTAGCAGACTTATGCAGGGCCTATGGGGTTGCTCTCACACAGTAGAACTTACATGAGTTGTATAACTTCAAATGATTTCTACAGTTACTAGTGGGAAGGCTAACCCACATTATCCTATGGGAGAGGATCATTGTTGAAGTGTCAGAGGCGGTGTAGCCATTAGGGAGAAGAATAGGAGCACTGGTATGAGATGTTATCTCAGATGAAAATGGTTGAAATGGGTTGGTCAGAGGGATCTGACCCTTTTCTTTTATTGACCTAAATATAATTAGATTGTAATATTGTTTTATATGGACAGAAGATCCATTGTGGTATTTAATTTATGTAAATAAACCCATAATTTTCATTTTGTTGTTGGTCCTGATTCAGAAAATTCTGAATCAGGGCAAATAAAATTGTAAAAAAATAGTTTAATACCAAAATTTCAAATACGGTGTTAGTTCATTTGATCATAGACATTGATATTTGTTGATGTGTGTGTGTTTTTAGTATTAAATTACCATCACACCACATATTCATAACCCTAGACACTAGACGTAGTTATCATACATACTAGTCAAGAATAAGTCTGAATGAGATCATAAGGTGGTAGCGGAAGGTTCTCTGAGAACTCACCCGAATAATTGTTATACTCTGGGGCCTTCACAGCTGACCTCATTCAGTACAATATAAATACATAACAACAACATTTCATAACATCTAAATCCACCACAACCGCCTCAACCAACTTCAGTCACCCCTCCCCCTAACCCTTCAGATTCCGAGCCATTAACATCAGCCACAGCTAGATCAGCCGCGGTAGCATAGTGGTTAGTGCACTGGCTTCCTAGCGCAGTGGTATATGGTTCGATCCCCAGATGACGCGGGAATTTTTAAGCCACAAACGGCTCCTGGGTCGACCCAGCCCCAAATGGGTACCAGAGCAACTCTGGGAAGATTAAGGCGGCCGGCGTGATGCCGATCACATCACCCCTCGTGTGCCGACGGTCAAGATAATATGATCCTAACACCATATTCCCAATATGCCTCAATGGGCGTGTAACGGGTTCCTTTACCTTTTTTTTACAGCTAGATCTCCTTCAAAGTTCCCTTCTCCTAAAAGAATTAGATCGAGTTCCTCCAGTTCTGAAGTTGAGCCTCCCCAATTTTCTCCATCTGATTTTCTAAGTCTAGAATCCCCCTAAATCACCAACATTCAAAACTGTACATACTGTATTTATTCATCGTCTACTTGCTTAAGAAAGATTTTAAGGTAATATGTTATTTACGTATTTTTTATTTATTACTGTATTTTCTTTATTCTTATGTTTATTTCCGTTTACTTAGGTGTTGCACGCGTTCGCAAGTGTTATTCTTCTTCTTCTTTGATCCTTAGCCGCCAACCGTCAAAGCAGTCAGTTGCCATCACACCTAGTGGCGTCTTGTAGGGCAACAACAAATTGATTCCACTTTGCTCGGTCAGCGGCCATCCTTCGTACAGTGCCCCAATTCTGGTTCCCTTTCGGCTTTCACCACTGACAGTCATACGAGCCTCAGACTCCGGATGTCCGTCCCGCAGCAAAGTTTGTTTATTCGTTGTTGTTTCCGTAACTTCAATTTTTTTTTTTTTTTACATAAACAGGGGTGTCAGCCCTTTGCTAAAACCCCCAACCTGGAGGACCAGGGTGTCTGCTTTAGTCTGACCCCTGCCCGCGCAAACCTGTCCAGCTTGGTAGAACCATCCAGGAATAAAACTCCCGCTGGCATAGCTCTGGGGGTAATCAGGGTACGCAAGCCGCCATACTTCGACAAGGTATTGACACCGGTGATGGCAGCGCAAGTGTTATATACTACTCGTCAAAAGTCAAGGGCCACACTATTATTTTCAATACACTTTTATATAAGCGCATAGAATGATTAAATGAAGGAATTTTTTTAAGTAAAAAATGGGTGCAATATCTTCCTCTGACAGTCCTCTATGCACGTTAAGCATAAAAACATATCACCGACAACCATGGTGATCACGTGCAATTTGGTTTGCTGACCATAAATTCACATTTTTAATCTGTTTTTTTAAACTTCCGTACAACCAAACAAGTGAAGTAATCGTGCTGATTGACATTCCACGTGCAATGGCGACTTTTCGTGAACAGAGTTCACTCTTAATTTGTTTTAAAATCAGCAGACTTAGGGTAGTTTCATCACTCGCAAAAACCATGCCACCGAGAAGAAGTCTTGACACCTTACAAAGAATGAGGGCTAAAGCGTGGGTTGAAAGTGGTTTATCTGTCCGTGAGGTTGCTAGACAGCTTGCAGTGTCACACTCTACTATGCAAAGAAATCTGGAGAGATTCCAGGCCACAGGAAGTGTGGAGGATCGCCACCGGCCAGGTCGCCCTAGATGCACCAATAGACATGATGACCGGTACCTCTTGTTGTCAGCCCTGCGCCATCGAACAGTGACTTGTTCCACTCTAAGATGTCAGCTGAGACAAACTGTAAACGTTAATGTCAGTCAAAGCACCATTCGCAGACGTTTACATGAATTTGGACTGGCTGCTCGACGTCCTGCAGTCAGAATCCCTCTTACTCCTGCTCATCGCAGAGCCCGTGTTGCTTGGTGTCGCGAGCACATCCGATGGACAAGGCAACAATGGAGTCAAGTTCTCTTCACTGATGAATCTCGCTTCACTGTGTCATTCAATGATGGCAGGATTCGAGTTTGGAGACGACCAGGAGAGCGATTTACTGATGACACAATTCGAGAGGTGGATCGTAATGGTAGGGGTTCTGTCATGGCCTGGGGAGGCTTCTACAGACACGGCAGGACCCCACTCTAACATCATCCAAGGCAACTTGACCGGCCCAAGATACCAGAACGAAATCTTGAGACCAATTGTTCAGCCTGCTCTGGAGGCCATAGGTGGTAATGCCATCCTCCAAGATGACAACGCTCGACCCCATCGAGCTCGTGTGGTGAATGAGTTTATTCAGCAACATGGGATCATCAGGATGGCGTGGCCAGCTCATTCACCTGACCTTTCTCCGATTGAGCACCTCTGGGATGTCCTTGGTCGAAGATTGTCAACAAATCACCCCCTGCCAATTGCCAATGGATGTTGCACAGCTAACTGCATTTCTGCTTCAGGAATGGCAAGCTGTTCCTCAGGATACTCTTCGGACCCTTGTGGACTCGATGCGTCTACGCTGTCTTGAATGCCTTGCTGCAAATGGTGGTCATACCCGATTTTGAAATGTCTATTTGTCCAATATCTATTGTGTGACTTTTGAAAAGGTGGGTGACACACTTCACATCTTCATTGCGTTTGAATGTGTGTTTCCATTTCTTTACGTGACATGTCAATTTGGTATTCAATAAATGCCGTTTTGACTGATACCAATTACGTTTATATCAGATTTGTTTTATGGTTTCAACCAAGGTTTTTCTAAGTGGCCCTTGACTTTTGACGAGTAGTATATACTGTAGTTAGTTATTTACGTTTTTGGAGGCCCTAATGTATTTGCAAGCTAAATAAAGGCTATGCTTCGACTTTCATCGATTTTCGACTTTCGTCAGTGATCTGGTCACTAACCTGTCGAAAGAGTGAGGTATACCTGTACTAGTCGGTGTGATACCAATTAGTGGTGCTATCTGTGGAACAAGTGAGTGGTATAAGTGGCCTGCAGTCAAAGCTAGACACCTAAAGCAGACGGGTTTTAACAGACACTGGACCATCTTTGCAATTACTCCACGATACTACGAGGGACGTGTTGCGGTCACCAGACTTGACCAATGACGAGAGTGAGCCAGTCCATAACCTGCAAAGAACAAGCATCAGCTGGAGCAGAAACCAACCGACATTTTACTGGCAGCCAAGTACCCATTCAAAGCTGCCAAATGAACTCTCTATTTTCAAATAAAAAAAGACCTTTTCAAATTAGACCATCACCTATGAGGAAATTTTAAGGACTCTTATCTAAATTCACCCCACCCTTATTTATTTTACAATTGTTAATGATAACTGACTATTAAATTTTATCTGTAAATATACAAATTTATAGTCGATTTAGCCATTTTGAGTGAACTGCACCCGTATGTCTCACTCATGATAAATACTTATAACAGAGCTATTTAAGTAATATTTTACTTAGTTAAATCAGTTTGGGGCTCATCAGAACGAGCAAAATCCTAACTCACAGAAGGTCAGGAAAGATCACAAGTTTACACGGCCTGGATCCTATCAGCCGGAGTACGTGATTTCTTTAAATTCCTTTGAGGCTCCCTAGAATTGAAGCACCCTTCTTCAATTCACATCTCTGCTAAGAATCTTGAGCGAAAGGTAGACACCTCTGAAGTCCCTCTGTAGATACTCTGAATTTTGGCCACTGTTGGACCATCACTGCAGAGCAAGGGGAGTAAATCCCGTGACAGTGGGAGAGAGAGAGAGAGAGAGAGAGAGAGAGAGAGAGAGAGAGAGAGAGAGAGAGAGAGAGAGAGAGAGAGAGAGAGAGAGAGAAGAAAGAAATGTACTGCTTAAAAACTCGGTCCCATATGAAGCCCCTGATTACTGCATCATGCAGCCATGATATTCTGCAACGTCTATCGTGACTCATGATGTATAAATTCTTTTCAATCACATCTTCTTCTGTCAATCTAGTAAGAATACAAAATTAAGAAAAAATCCTACGTCAGTCATAATATACTTAAAACTAGATACAAAGTAATTCTTCCAATTTTGCAATACGTTGTCTGTTTTTTTTTTTTTTTCGTTTTTTCTCGTTTGTCTTAAAAAAAAAAAAAAAAAAAAGTAAAATTTATAAACGCGTAAAGGTACTGATCAATGATGTAGCTGACTTTGTTTCGTCAGAATGAAACTGTCTTAGCTCTAATTAATACTAACTGACCAATCAAATAAACAACAATAAAATAATCGCTGCTTTATTTGCTGCCCTAACTTTGTCACATAAAGTGACATTAACTGATACATCAGCTCTAATATTTAACAAAAGACGTAGCTTGACATAAGAACTGTAACCAAAAATCCTGCCTGGTGTAGTGCCTTTTATGCCATCCAAGTCGTAATGACACCGACGATTTTCTACATTCCAGAAAAAACAGGAACGAGTAAAACAAAAATAATGTATGTTGCTGTGAGGCTCAGAGACTTGGACATGAATAATTTTTTTTTTTAAATCAAATTTTACCTCGTATTGGTGAGGCGCATCCCGTTCAACCTAGTCGGTTATATTAGGGCGCTGTCGTGGAATATTCTAATCCACATATATAAATTATCAGGTAAATATAAAGCCTAACAAATACATTTAATAAAGAAAAGAGCAATGGTAAAAGAACAGTGCTGTCACAATGACTGTACTCGAAATCCCCTTGTTTTCTGCTTCGTCTGCAAATTGTAACGCTTTCACGTTAATAGTAAAAGCCTACTATATTATTACCCGCTTTCTTCAATGAAACGTGTACTAAACTTGAGATACGCAAACTGATCAATGACCTAAATTTAATATTTCATTCATTCCATTTTATACACGGCGTAACTAAAAGACAGATAAAGCAGGAGAGAGAGAGGGGCGAATGAAGGCAGGAAGCATGCAATACTAAACACGCGTCGCGCGATACACAATTGCTGCCATCACGCGTGTAAGGCCACATGCACTAACTTTTTTTTAGACGGACAGTGATAAAAACACTAACCTTCCCAGAGTTAGGTTTTAAAAAAAAAAACCTGGAAAACGCTTATTAGAAAAGATGACATTAGATGGGTTTACGTTTGAAAACATTACAGTACCCAGACAGCACATCTTCGAAACAGGAGGTAGAAGAAATTGCATATTTTGAACGCAGCCACTTAGCTCTTTTAAATTTGTATATTTGGGTTCCTTAGGGCTTGCTGACAAAGAATATGTAAAACGTTACGCAAATAGTCTAGGAATTACCAAGTTATGGCCAAAATAAAATAGTGGGGGTGCCTGACAGCATGAAATCATTTCTGCTCATAAAATTTTTTTATAACGTGTTTGAAAAAACCTTACGTTACGGAAATAGCCTACCATGTTAACTCCAAATTGATTGGAGCGCAACAAATGTAAGACTAAACACGATTGGTCGGGCTATAAATACTATCTTGTGTTGTCAGGGGGAACGTGAAAAGGAGTACTTTTTTGAAAAGATGTGTAGACATGGTTTCATTGGGTAGAGCTGCGAATATACTCGATTCAGAGCGTCTGTTCATTGCCACATCTTGTAATAAACCTACTAAGAAGCAGTGCGTTGAGCACCAGTGTATATTTTTTATAAAATAAAGCCTGGGACATCGGCAGATCGGAGTTGTGCTATATTCATTGCCAGTCAACGAAACTGTTTATTATTCTATGAATTGTGGTAAGCTTGAAATATTCAATATCTTTTAATGAAAATTGAATGTAAATTGTTAATTTATGCCTGTATATATGTGTAGTTCAGTAGCGAACATGATGTAAAGCCTATATTGCTCCAGCCTGAACAGAAGGTGTCGGAGGAAAGTAAAACTGCATGGAATGGCCAAACAGTACACTGACACCTAGATTATTAACTAGAAAGAAATAATGCTGGAATTGCAGAGGCGTAGTAACCATTAGGGAGGGAAATACTGGTATAAAGTATTTCAGATGAAGCTGACAGTTGGCCTAACGCTCTGAACTCAATGTTTGTGATGTATTGTGCTCAGTGTAGAACTAGAGTATCAATTAGTTATGAAGTAGAAGGTACATCCTTCTTGTTTCAGGGACCGTGGTCTTAAAGTTATTGAGCAGCACCTGGTCAGAGCTTTGCTGAAGCCAGAGGTGGACAGTATACTCCTTGGTCCATATAGCAACCAGTGGGGTGGCTCCAGAACTCATTAAAGTAATCGAGCAGAGGAGGCCTTTACTGCAGTCATCACGAAAGATAAGAGAGTGTGGCCATGGAGCTCAACATTATGTACCCCATCTTAAAATGACACTATAAAATAAAATTAAGAGGGGAATTTAATTGTTTTAATATCAGGAACTGAGAACATCTCCAATACTAGTTCCAATAAAGACAAACTATTGAAGTCATGATGACAAATACCAACAGAGCTTGAACAAAACAAAACCAGTATTACCTCAGATTACTACTACACAACTGACACACATAGGATACTATTAATAATATATGTCACTACCAGATTCATATTGATAAATTCTGTACATATAACTAGTAATTAAAATTGATTGTGATTCCTGGTTCCCTTTGTATTTGAATCAGGACACATATACATTCATGACAGCACTGAATACATATTGTTATTTGAAAAGTTATCAGTGACTCCTTTAAGATATCCTCGTAGAGTGTTTTATGTATGTGAGTGTCACAGTGTTGTCAAGTGTGGTGGAATAAATTAAATTGTTTATCTGTCTGTTGTTGTTATGACTTACACTTCATCATACACATACCCTAGACATATAACGTAGTCATCACACTACTCCAGAATAATTCTGACTGAGGTATACATATATGGCAGCAAGTAAGGTTATCTATAATACACTACTCTTATTAGATATAGATACCTTCACAGCTGATCTCAGTCAGTACACTAAGTCCCCTATAAATATTTATAACATCCCACTTCACCACAGGCGCATGTCCTATTATATAAAAGACTATTAGGTCTGATCATTTGTTAATGACATGAGTAACTATGATTCTGGACAGCTCCTAATTTTAACAGCGAGAAAGAGAGAGAGAGGGAGAGAGAGAGAGAGAGAGAGAGAGAGAGAACGAACGAACGAACGAACGAACGAACTTTATTTTCAAAGGGTTGAGAATTGGGCACGCAGGCCCGTCTGACATTCTGCCCTTCCTTTCTCTCACCTTTCATACTGAATTCATTTATTCCCATATGCATTTTACATATCAATGTCAAGGAATTCAACGTTGCAAAGTAAAATAAAATAGCACACTCATATTAACATTAACTACTTATAAACATGCCATAAAATATGTAGAAAAGTACAAACATCGTCATTAGAACCTACAATTGATATTATAAGAAAAGATAATCTGATTAGGGGGGCATGTAATCAAAACTAATAAAGTATTCGAAAAGTCTACGATTGTATGAATAGGGACTGAAAGAGAGCGAACGAACTTTATTTTCAAAGTGTTGAGAGAAAGGAACTTAGGCCCGTCTAAGAGAGAGAGAGAAAGAGAGAGAGAAAGCGAGAGAGAGCCAGCGAGAGAGCGAACGAACTTTGTTTTCAAAGTGTTGAGAAATAGGAACATAGGTTCGTCTAAGAGAGAACGAACGAACGAACTTTATTTTCAATTGGTTGAGAATTGGGCTCACAGGCCCGTCTGACATTCTGCCCTTCCTTTCTCTCGTCTTTTATACTGATTTCATTTATTCTCACATATATTTTACCCATCAATTCAAGAAATTCAACGTTGTAAAGGTAAAATAATAGCATACTCACATTCACAGTATCTAATTATAAACATGAAATAGAATATGTTGAAAAGTACAAACTAAGTATTACCATGAAACAAAATATGTTGAAAAGCACTAACATCACCATTAAACCTACACTCGATATTATACCATTTGTTCGGAAAAATAATCACATTAGGGGGGCAGATAATCAGAACTCATAAAGTATTCGAAAAGTTTACGATTGTATGAATAGGGACTGAGGTTGTTATGTTTTAGATAATGTGGAAGATTCCAAAGATGAGCAGCAGAGTAAGCTAAGCTTTTCTTGAATAAGTCAAGCCTAGGCTTGGGCACTTGTATTTTGTTAAGGCGTTGACTGCGTCTTTCATTGTATTTGAACATTGGCCACAGATATGTTGGAGCATTCTGTGACAGGATTTTGTGAACAAATTTAGCTTTGTTGAACAGAAAGCACTTTCTTAGAGGCAGTATTTTGAGATCTTTATATAGATTTACACACTCTGTTTGGCAGTTGTCAGAAACTAGACGCACTGCACGCTTTTGTAGTGAATTGAGTCTTTTTATGTTGGACATAGAACAACCATCCCAGATTGTGGAGCAATAGTCAAGGTTTGTTTGTATGTGAGATATATAGAACAATTTTCGTGCATCTTCATCTAGGAAATGTTTGATTTTAGCTAACTGGTAAACTTTCTGTGCCGTTTGCTTGGTCAGTGCATGAACATGTGAGTTCCAATTTAGATGCTGGTCAACGACTATTCCTAGAGTTTTATGTTCATTAACGTTTCCAATTGGTGAGGTACCAATATAGATCTGAAGTGTTGTTTTCTCAGAATTTTGTAATTTTTGTCTAGTTGATATTAACATGCACTTTGTTTTAATTATATTAATTAGCATGCGATTTCCGATGCTCCACTTAATCAGATTGTCTGTATCTTTTTGTAACGATAGTTCGAGTGTGTTGCAACTTGTATCACTTGTGTAGATAGTACAGTCATCAGCAAATAGGTCACAGGATGCGTGCTCGACGTGTAGTGGAAGGTCATTAATGTATATGGCAAAAAGTAGAGGCCCAAGAATAGAGCCCTGAGGAACGCCGGTATTTATTACGGTTGGGTTTGAGCAAGAGTTATTGTAAGAAACTACATGTTTTCTGTCTGACAGGAATGATTTAATTATCGTCACTAGTTGAAGGTTTACTTTTGATGTTTCTTATTAAAATAGCGTGATCTATCATATCAAATGCTTTTTTAAAGTCTACAAAAACTGCCCCACATATGTTATCGTTATTAATATTTAAGTGCCAGTTGTCAATCATCTTAGTTAGAGCTGTGTGACATGAATGTTTAGGTCTAAACCCTGACTGACTATCAATTAGCAAGCCATTGTTAACTAGGTGTTGTAGTGTTATTTTATGTATGTGTTTTTCTAGTGGTTTGGATAGCGATGATATTAAGGAGATTGGCCTATAGTTACCAAGGTTATTATTGTCGGAAGAGCCAGGTTTTAAGAGAGGATATACCTTAGCGACTTTAAAGTGCCACGGAAAGTAACTCCGTGCGATACATTGATTGTATATGTATGTAAGCGAATCACTAATAGCTGGAGCCGCATAACGCAGTATTCGATTACTGACTCCGTCAAGAGAGAGAGAGAGACCTGAAGTAGAAGGGCAGAAGGTGAAACAAAGGCAACTAGAACCTTATAAACAGAGCTGAAGACGGCCCAAACTAGAATCTGGTGGTGAACAACAATTGCAGCCTTGTGTTCCATGGGGAACTAAAAGTATTAATGACAACAATGATGACATACACTACGAATGTACTATTGCATGAGCACCGAAAACGATAAGCGCCTTAAAAAACACACACATATACTCACACAAAAATCAACACATTCACTCGCTCAAGTCAATTTCATAGACTACATCCAATATATCTGACAGCTGATTGTGGACCAAAGAATCTTCAAAGATAGTATTTGTCCATCCCAAGCTGTCAATCAATACACGAAGATCTTGGTGAGTTGATCAATGGTCACAGACAGTGAAAACGGAAACCCTACACTTGTTCAATCCACCAGCCAGTCAGCTGCTGCTACAGACTGAAGAGTCTGCTAGCCATCACTTCTACTATTTTCTTTATCTTTTCTGCCACGTTACAACTACAAGTCCAATCTTTTACGGTGGGGAGAGGGAGGCGGTAGATGAAGAAGACAAGCGCCTATTTCAGTTTGACTGCCGACTTCCTATATCCCCCCCCCCCTTTTTCTCAAATCAAATATCACATAAAAGCCATAGCGCCACTGTTTAATGTAGAAAGAATGCTGTGGAAAAACAATCAATAAGAAGTAATTCCGCTGGTATTGAACACCTTCAAGATTCGTGTTTGTGTTCTATCTCAAGTTTTAGACCAACGGCACATTCATGGCAGCAGTAATCACACTATAGGTCTTTCGTTTGGTTCAAGCAATTGTTATTTGAAGCCTTAGTCCTCGAGTCTTAAACGAAAGTTCAGCTCTGATGTCCTGAAATTACATTCGCCACTATAACTCGGCTATATGGGAGTGCGGGTCTCGGTTTACGATGTTACTATTTACGACAGTTCGATTACAAAAAGGGGAAAATTACAATAAACTTTTAAAGTAAAAAAAAGTAGCAAATATTTCTTCTAGGGAAAAGACAACGGAAAATGTCCATACACCACGGGCATTTACAGAGAACCCAATCGAACACGGCGCTATCAAACCAAACAAGACCATAATTTTGAATTAAAGAAAAAAAAAGATACGAAAAAAGGGAGGCTGGTGAAATATACTCTATGCGTGTACAGCTCCGAACTTGGCCCTTTCAGCTGTTACAACAGGAATGCAAAATTCAGAGGAAAAACATTCTAAGAATCACCACTTCATGCCAGAGCATCCCATGTAACACACTCACGTCGGAGAGCTTGATGCATAGGATGAAAAAGTTACTTGTGCTTTGTAGCAAAACCGCGGGCATTAATTATGGATAAGGTCAGGAGTTTGTTCACAGAACTGACAAAGAAGCTGCAACTTTTATTGCAGGCAGAGGTCTGTTTGTTCTGGTTCAAAGGGCGTACCAAAGTTCATAATGTAAAAGTTGTAGGATCAAACAGAGACGGTGCAGATATTTTCCGACCTATATCAAACGCGCTTTGGGTGATTGTGTACAATGTATCCTGATCTTGCAATTACCGTTGTGCTCTTCACATGAAAATCGACATGCCCTTGTATTCAATGTTGCAACAACAAAAAAAGAAAAAAGGTAAAAGGTAGTCTCAAGCAGGTACTGCCGTAAGGGAGTAGAGTAATAGATACTTCACTACACTAGTTCTTAGCTTTGACCGGTGTCCTTCCTCGCTGTTTTTACCTCCTCTAACTCAAGAGCAGATATCCATTTACAGCTGGGCAGACAGCAGCGTTTCGCGACCTGCTTTCGAACCCGGTAACGTTGCCTCCAGAAGCGCATGATTTCACCACTCCGACACTCGACGTTCTCAAGGTTACAAAGGACAAATTATTTCTCTTTCATGCAGCAACGCGTAGAGACTTTAAAGCTGAAAGCATTTTCTTTAGCCCATGCGTGCAAGAGCGTTTCATTTTAATGTGTATCAATTTATCTGTATAGTCGTGAGGTGAATGAATAAGAAAAGAAAGGCAAAGGTATCCAAAATTGGCCTGCAAATTTAGTGCAGCGGAGAAGTGGTAGGGGGCTACCCATAAAAGACGTCCACAGGAGAGCGGGCATGGAGGGGTAACTAAAAAGTGGACAACTGATATTATGGGGGGAGGGGTATGTAGTGAATTTCTAATACAATATCTAAATTAATATATAACAATATCCGGCATAAAGGAAAAGATAAGAAAGTATAAAAGAATTTTCTACTAGAACTGTTGGTATCGCCTACGCCTTCAGATTAATTGCTAACGCATAAGACGAACAAAACGGCACTCAAATTTTCAAATTCGTCCTTGACACCACTTTTCCTAGTTCTAAGAAAACATCTGCTTACAAATGCATTGTAGAACGAGGAGGGGCAAGGAGATGAAAATGCAAATACGTTCGCATTGATTTTAAACTAAAAGCCAACTATAGCAAGTGGCAAGCCTTGCCTTAGGGATTCCCCCAAAATACGATGAAAAAGTTAGAACATGTAGACGACACGTGTCACTAAAACGACTTTAGCTCATTTTAGGAATGACGAAATTCTATCGTAAGTACAGAAGACATCCCCTAGTATGGAAGTGAACGGTGGTAACAGCAAATACACGACTATCATAGAAAAATACATATTTTGAACGAAGCCACTTAGCCCCATTAAACTTATATATTCGGGTACCTTAGGACTTGCTGACAAAGAATATGTTATGTGTTTCGCAAATAGTCCATTAATTAACAAATTATAGCCAACATACTATAGTGGAGTTGACTGACAGCACAAGATCATATCTGCTTAATTTTTGTTATGGCATGTTTGGAAAACACTGCTTTGGGGGAAATGAGGCCAACAAGTTAGATACGATTTGATTGGCTGTAGTAAAATGTAAGGCGAAACATTATTGGGTGACCTGGAAATACAAAAATTGTTGTTAATAGAAACGTATAGGAGGGATAGTTTTTTTCAAAGGCTCGTGTAAACATGGCCTGATTGGTTAGAACGTTAGATATGGTCAAGTAGAAGCGTCGGTTCACTGCCATTTTTGAAAATAAATTCTGTGAAAATCAAGTACGTTGAGAACAGGCTAAGAATTTTCTAATAAAGGAAAAGCCTGGACCAAGGCAGATCGAAAATGTGCCAGATTATATTGCCTAGTCATCGTTTTACTGTGTTATTTCCTTACATCTGTGGTAAGATTGATTTTCTTAATATTTTATTTAAAATAAAATTTGAATGTGAGATACTAACATACGATTATAAGTAAGTGAGTCTATGGCAGACTCAAAACAGAGTCTAGAGATTGATCCAGCATATGAAAGACTATCAGAGAGGTGTAGACCAACTAAATTATATAGGATTATCATCAGGCGCATAATACCTATCCTATGGTATGGACAACAGATTATTGCTGGAATTGTAGAGGCGTTGTAACTATTAGGGGAGAGGAGTACTGGTATACCTGGTCACATCAAAAGAAACTGGTGAAAGGGATTGTCGTAAAGAGCTGATCTTGCATGTTTGTTTGTAATGTGCCTGTCCTGGTTGTTGAGTATTAGTGTAGGCTGTTGATTACGAAGGAGGCATATCCTTCTGATTTCAGAGGTATTTGGTTGCTGTCAATAACTGGTGCCAGATTACAGTGGGCCGATATATTCATGCCACAGTCTTGCCTTTTTCGGGGACAACTGTACACCACCATCATTCTTGAAGAAGTGGGAGCTGAAGGTTGTCGTTCAGCGGAGTGTAGGAAGATTCCTACATCCTATTACCAAGTTAGGTGCATGTTTCGGCACATGATCGCTCAACAAACATTATATCAAAATAAAGGACTGAGAATAGTGATATAAACATTCCATCAGTGTCCATAAAAACTTACAAACAACATGCAGAGATGATGATAGTAAACAATCAACCAGTGTATACTAGAAGTCACCTCAGTTAAACAATACAACTACACCCTTATATAATAATATATGTATTATGGACAGAAGATCCATTGTATAAATTGATTGATGTAATTAAATGCTATGATTTCACTTTGATTGTCAGTCCTGATTCCAAATAAATCAGATTCAGGACAATAAATCGAAAAACCTTAACTTTTAACCACAGACTTACTAAGGATAGTCTTTTAAAGTGTAGTTTGTATGTGATTGTCGTGGCACTGTTGTGTTGTAGTAGATAATAAAATAATTTGTGTAATTGTTTATATGTTTAGTTGGTTAATGCAACCTTACACTACATTTCATAACCCTAGACACCAAACGTAGTCATCTTATAGTCTATCAAGAATAAGTCTGAATGAGATCATAGTGGTGGAAGTAGAAAGGTGCCCTGGAAATTTACTCAAATATTTATTATATTCAGGGACCTTCACAGCTGACCTCATTCAGTACACTAAGATTTCTTAACAACAAACTGTATTAACATCAACCCACCACATATATTGGGGGTTCGTCCGGGATTGAACTTTTCATAACACCAGCTATATTGGGTAGTTTGCTTCTGGGATTTTAAATTCTTAAAATATTATCAATTATATTAGGAATCTCAGATAGTATAAAACTAAAAGCATTCCTTTTTGGAGAAATTAAATAGTGGTTGAGCTATCAGTGCCTGTGGTTGTTCTTAGTTATAATTAGAAATTGTTAGTTATAATTAGAAATTTGTCTAGTTAGAAATTTTAA
This sequence comes from Oreohelix idahoensis, assembly GCA_024509875.1. Classification (NCBI taxonomy): domain Eukaryota; kingdom Metazoa; phylum Mollusca; class Gastropoda; order Stylommatophora; family Oreohelicidae; genus Oreohelix; species Oreohelix idahoensis. Next base: position 366,115 of record JAMPIV010000986.1, read on the forward strand.
AAGGTTTGCCAAGTACAAAATGGCTGACCTGGCGAAGTTTCGATCTGCTGCTGTGCAGGCTGCAAAAGAATTGGGAATGGAGGGGCAAATTATGATTGCTTATGTCACAACTGAATGTGACAAATTTATTGAACGCGAAGAAAAAAGATTAGAAAAAGAGACTGAAAGAAAGTTAGAGGCTGAAAAAGAAATTAAGAGGCTGCAGATTGAGGCTGACAAAGAGGCTAGGGCATTGGAGGCGGATCATGAGGCGGAAATAAAGAGGCTCCAGTTGGAAGAGAAAAAGGCTGAAAGGGAAGCAGAAGAAAAGAGATTAGCTGCAGACAGGGAAAGAGAAGAAAAGAGATTAGCTGCAGACAGGGAAAGAGAAGAAAAGAGATTAGCTGCAGAAAGAGAAGAAAAGAGATTAGCTGCAGAAAGAGAAGAAAAGAGATTAGCTGCAGACAGGGAAGCAGAAGAAAAGAGATTAGCTACAAAAAGGGAAGAAAGAAGACAGGCTGCAGAAAGGGAAGCAGAAAAGGAGGAGAAGAGATTACAAAGGGAACATGAGTTACGACTAAGGGAGTTTGAGTTTCAAAGCCATGCTCCTGAAAATGGTGCCAGTCCCTTTACCTCAGATGCTACTGTTAGTCAGGGAGCCTCAACCTCAGCTATGAGTTTTCATTTAGACCATTTTGTTGAGAAAGACGATGACATAGACAGTTACCTAAATAGATATGAACTTTTGGCTACCACGTATGGTTTAGAGAGAGAAAGGTGGAGCCTAAAGTTATCACAAGGGCTTCGTGGTACAGCTTATGAAGTTTTTGCCAAGATGAGCAGCAATGATCAGGAAAATTATGACATGCTAAAGCAGGCTCTTTTGTTAAGATATGAAAAGAATGGGGAATTTTATAGAAAAAAATTTTGGAATGCCAAACTACTGTCGGGTGAGACTTATCACCAGTTCTCTGTGCGGTTAGAGACCTACTTGGAGAAATGGACTGCTCTGGGTAAAACCCAAGATCTTAAAGAAATGATCCTTATTGAGCAACTAAGAGAGTCCATGGCTCCAGACCTGAGAAAGTTTCTCGTGGAACAAGGTGCAGAGAGGCTGGGTGAGTTACTCAATGTCGCTGAGAGGTATCAGGCAGCCCAAGCAGAGGTAGTTGGAAATAAAAAGAAACCGGTAGACAATTTTAAGGCACCTCAAAACTTTAATAAGTTTGACCATAGAGACCAGAACAAAGGTAAGCACCAGTTTGATAGGCCACGCAATGATTATAATAATAAAACCTCACAATTCAATGAAAGGAAATATAATGACAGAAAACCCTTTCACCAAGGAAAGAAGTATTGTAAACATTGTCGGATGGACAACCATAACACTGAAAATTGTAGAAAGAAACCTCCTACTTTCGCTGCAATGAAAATGGGGAGAAAGGGAGTAAAGGTCAACCTTACTGAACAACAGGAACCTTACCACCCCCCCCCCCCAGTGTGTGAAGATGTAACATGCAATGGTGTCACCATAAGGTGTTTGTATGATACTGGATTAGAGTATGATTCAGTTGTGAGTTCTCACCTGGTGCAGGCAGATTAATACACCACAGAGTGGAGATTCAAACTGCAACTAAGGACGTAGCGACCATGACACTTCCCGTCGCCAGGATAAATGTGAAAACGCGATATGTGGAAGGAATCATAAAAGCAGCAGTGATAAATGAACCAATCTACCCTCTGATATTGGGGTGTAGATATGTCTTCTTGGGGAATCCCAAGAGACCTGTGACCATGGCAACAGTGCAGACCAGATCACAGTCTAAAAAGGAGGAGGATAATCCGATAAATACCCATCCAGATGAGATGAGGAAGGCACAGGCGGAGGATAAGACCCTCAAGCCTTGTTTTAAGAAATTGCCCAAATGTCATACACCTCCAGGCAAGGGAGATTTCTATATGAAGAACAAATTGATATATAGGAAGGCTGGAAATGGATCCAATGGTCACGGACAGCTGGTCCTTCCAATTTCATATAGGACTAAAGTGTTGGAACTAGGGCATGCGATTCCCTTCAGTGGTCATATGGGGATCAGCGCAACAGGACAGCGTATAGCTTGTCATTATTTCTGGCCAGGAATAACTGAAGACATAAAGAGATATGTAAAATCCTGTCCAGAGTGCCAACGGGTAGCTCAAAAGCATTGGACTGCTTCAGTAACTCTAGGGGAAATGCCCATAGTGGGAACCCCCTTTGAAAGAGTTGCTGTGGACATTGTGGGACCTCTCACTCGAACCAAGAGGAGGAACAGTTACATTCTGACTCTGGTGGACACTTGTTCTATGTGGGGAGAGGCGGTAGCCCTGTCATCAATTGATTCGAAGCATGTGGCAGAGGCATTATTCACAATCTTCACCAGGTTAGGCTTTCCCAACCAAATCTTGACTGATAATGGCTCTCAGTTCAAGGGGAAACTAACAGAAGAGGTATTCAGGATCTTTCAAGCCAAACACTTTCATTGTAGCCCGTATCATCCTCAAGGAAATGGCCAAGTAGAAAGATTTAACGGGACTCTCATGTCGATCCTGAGGAAGTTGGCACATTAAAAACCAGACACATGGGATCAGTACCTTCCCGCCGCCCTGTTTGCCTACCGGGAGGTACCCCATAGTTCAACCGGTATGGCCCCGGCAACATTGTTATTTGGAAGGCCAATAAAAGGTCCCCTGGAAGCCTTGTTAAGGACCTGGACCGATGAAAAGGCAGAAGAAAATATTACTTCATCATATCAATATGTGAACGAGCTGACCACTCGTCTTAAAACTGGCTGGAAACTTGCCAATGAAAATTTGAGACAAGCCAGGAAAAAACATGCTGCTTATTACAATAAGAAAGCGAAGGATCGAGAATTATTTGTGGGAGAGAAGGTGCTCCTTCTACTGCCCGGCAGCCAGAATAAAATGCAAATTGGATGACAAGGTCCATATACAGTTCTAGAGAAGGTGTCTGGAACAAATTATAAGATAGATAAGAAAGGGAAAGAGAAAATCTATCATGTGAATCTCCTGAAGAAATATCTGGACAGAGAAAACCAGGAAGAGACACACCTACTGACCTTGTCTGTTGCAATGCAGATGAAAAATGAACCACTCACTTCTCATGAATACCCTTTACATCCCTGTTAGACCGCTGCACAGGTCAAAATCAGCACACACTTAACGGAAAATCAGAGGGAGAGGGTTCAACAGGTTCTGAATAATCATACAGATGTGTTAACGGACCGTCCGGGGCATACAAATTTATTGGAGTATGATATGAAACTCATAGACCCAACACCAATCTGTATGAAAGCCTATTCGATTCCGTTCGCTAAGGAAAAAGCTTTAAGGGAGGAGATAAATTATCTGTTGAAAGAAGGGATTATCTCGCACAGTGAATCTCCCTACAGTTCCAGTGTAGTTCTGTTAAGAAAACCCTCTGGAGAACACAGGCTGTGTATAGATTACAGGAAACTGAATGCTGTCACAGAAGGTCAGGTGGATCCATTACCTGATACAAATCAGCTGTTTGCCAGGCTGAATAGAGCTAAATATTTCTCTAAAGTGGATCTGAGCAAAGGCTACTATCAGATTCCAGTAAAACCGGAGGTAAAACCTTATTTAGCCTTTAGCACCTCGGAAGGACATTATGAATTTAATATGTTGCCATTCGGGCTGAAAAATGCACCGAGTGTGTTTTCGAGGATGATGAGAAAGTTACTGGATCCCCTGAAGAATCCATGCATCACCAACTTCATGGATGATATTCTAATAGCAACAGAAACATTTGAGGAACACATTAACTCTCTGAATATGTTGTTTGATCGACTGAGAGAGACCAATTTGACAGCTAGACCGACGAAATGCTGTGTTGGATGTAAAGAGCTGGAATTCTTGGGCCACACAGTACACCAGGGAAACATGACCCCTGACCCCAAGAACCTGGAGAAGTTGAAAAAAGCACCAAGACCACAAACAAAAAAGGATGTGCGATCTTTTGTATCATTATGTGGTTTTTACCAAAAGTATATAAAGAACTTTAACTCCATCTGTGCTCCATTGACTGATTTAACGCGCAAAGGAAATCCTGATAGAATTATTTGGACAGCGCAATGTGAATTAGCATACCAAGAATTGAAAGAAAAGCTCATAAGCAGGCCTATTTTGAAATTACCTGACTTAAGTCAAGAATTCATTCTGAGAACGGATGCGAGTAATATCGGTTTGGGTGCAGCTCTACTACAACGGTCAAATTCACTTGATGGGGAATTAACCCCAGTAGCTTATGCTAGCCGTAAGTTGAATACAGCAGAACAAAAATATTCAACAAGTGAAAAAGAATGTCTCGCAGTTATCTGGGGTATAAAAAAGTTCCAGATTTATCTCTATGGACAATCATTTAGGATCCAGACAGATCATAAACCACTCGTGTGTCTGTTACAAGCAAGGCATGAAAATGCTAGGTTACTGCGCTGGTCTTTGCTCTTACAGCCATTCCAGTTTTCCATAGAGTACATTCCCGGAAAACGTCGGCGCTGATTTTTAAGCAGACATCCGTACGACGAACATCAGAGTAGTCACCAGGCATAGATAGTAAATTTATCTATGTGTATTAAGAAATAACTCCGCCAATGCCGGTCCCAAGCCCGGATGAAAAAGGAGGAGGGCGGCCTGCATGGAGGCCGTAAGGAGGCAGCCCCTCCACCATGCAAAGGCACAACAGGCCAATCACCTGTTTGCTTTAAATCATGATTACGCGAACTACAAGAGAGAAAACCGGACTGATTCTAAAGGCGACGAACTGGAACGGACTACGGACTACGACTTATGGAACTTGGAACACAAGAAGTATAAATGGGAAGGAAGAGGAGCTGGTGGAAGAGATGAAGAAAGCAAAACTAGAAATCCTGGCTATAACGGAAACGAAGAAAAAAGGACAAGGAGTCATGGATCTCGATGGCAACATGTTGCTCTACAGTGGTGTACCCGTATCTGAAAGGGCTAAAGGGGGCGTGGGTTGCATTGTGGCCCAAAATCAAAAAGATAGTATCAAGGGATGGAACTTTGTCTCGGAGCGCATTATGGTTGTAAAACTAAAAGAAGGAGAAACCATAGTCAACCTGGTCATAGTGTATGGGCCAAATGAGGATGAGAGAGCAGAGGTCAAGGAGGAATTCTTCGAGCTGCTTCAAAGGACAGTGGATGACTGCCTAGATGAAGTTATTATGCTCGGAGATTTTAATGCCAGAGTTGGAAATGACCATGCTAGATGGGGTGGAGTTATCGGAAGATATGAGAAGATACTCTCAATGACAATGGAAAGCGACTCCTTAGATTCTGCAGTGAGCAGAATCTGATCATTACAAACACAAAGTTCCCCCATAAGCGCATACATGCATACACTAGATGTGAACCAACCAAGAATGAGAAGTCAGTGATCGACTATGCCATTGTTCGGAGAAGCTCATTCAGATATGTCCGAGCTGCAAGAGTCTGGAGGGGGCCAGAGATTGGAAGTGATCACTACCTGCTAACAATCAAACGAACAACTGAAAGAGTTGCTCAGCCTAGGAACTGCCCAACATCACGCAAGAAACCAAGTAAACGAGCAGGAGAAATGAGCATTAGGACCTACAAGCTGAGAGAGCCAGAAATTAAGACCAGATTATTCAGGGCTTGCTACAGCAGTGAGCAACACAGAAGAACGACCTGATGACTTGGAAACCCTCTGGAATAAATTCAAGGATATCATAAAGACAGCTGCTGCAGTCAAAAGCATGCGGTGAAGTCCGACTTGGGAACCAGAGAAAGAGGACACCTTGGTGGACAGAGGAATTCAAAGAGAAAATAAGAGAGAAGAAAATGGCATGGAAAACAATACTTAGGAGCTAAAAACACAACAGGACAAATGGAAAAATATAGAGAATATGTGACACTCAGAACAGAAGCAAAGAACAAAGTGCTAGCAGCCAAAACAGAAGTCCTGGGAAGAATTTGGAGAAAAGCTAGAAAAAGATGCACAAGAAAACCAGAAATTGTTCTATAAGACCCTAAAGAACATGAGGAAGGAAAAACAATGCCCTCTCAAATTTATAAAGGACAAGCAAGGCAAATTGCTTACTGCCCCAAAGGAAGTAATGGAAAGATGGAAAGAATATTTCTCAGAACTCCTGGATGGTGAGCATGATGAAGCATCAGAAATGATTGACACAGAAGAGGAAACCAATGATGGTGAAGATGACATAAAGATGGAAGAACTGAGGGCAGCACTAGAGAAAATCAAGATGGGCAAAGCAGCAGGGCATGATGGTATAACACCAGAAATGGTTAAGTACATGGGAGCATCAGGCGACCTATTACTCTTAAAGGTCCTACACGCAGCATGGTGCAACAAGACCATACCAAAGGATTGGGAGATTGCCATCATAACACCAATTTTCAAAAAGGGTGACAATCGACAATGTGGAAACCATAGAGGCATATCCCTTCTCAGTGTCCCTGGTAAAATCTACTCTAGAATCCTAGAGCAGAGACTCCGACGCCTAGCTTTGGATGAGGTCCAGTGCGGATTCCGAGCAAACCGAAGTACTCAAGACCTAATCTTCACACTCAGACAGCTGAGTGAAAAGGCCCTTGAGTATAAGATTGAGATCCATCTTTGTTTCATAGATCTGGAAAAGGCGTTTGACAGGGTCCCCTGGAGCAAACTTTGGGACTGTTTGGCAAGGAAGAATATTCCAGCACCTCTGATTCATGCTATACAGAGCTTCTACAAGTCTTGCAGAAATTATGTGAGGACAGCAAACCATAAGTCAAAAGAGTTCAGGACCACCACTGGTGTAAGACAAGGTGATATCCTATCACCTTACCTCTTCATACTCCTTATGGACGATGTCATCAAGGCATGTAAGGAGAGAACAAGAAAGTATTCAGTGGGGTACTGGAAGATTCTATATTCGGAGCTGGCATTTGCTGATGATGTTGCCCTGATTGCTAAATCAGAGGCACATCTCCAATCAACCTGCAAGTCTGGAAGGAAGAGCTGGAGAAGAGAGGGATGGTCATAAGCAGCTCTAAAACAAAATCCATGGTGATATCACGAGAAGAAAGAAAACATCAGATTAAGTTGGGAGAACAGGTCCTGGAGCAGGTCGACCACTTTAAATATCTCGAAGCTAATATAGACCGAAAGGGAGGCATCAAAGAAGAGTTGGCCACTCGAAAAGCAGCGGCTGGGAGACTTTTTCAGGCCATAAATCGTGGATTCCTCAGCAAGAAAGAGGTTGGTAAGAAAACGAAGATGGCTGTATACCGCTCCACCTATGTCCCAGTCTTGACATATGGTATGCGAGGGTCGTGGGCAATGACTACAACCCACAAAAGCCAGATCCAAACCTCAGAAATGAGGTATCTGAGGAAAGTGGTTGAAAAGTAACAAGAAGAGACATGGTCCGCAACCAGACGATCAAGGCCTAAAATCCCATCCCGCTTGCAGACCCAAATAGAACAGTCCCAACTAAGATGGTTTGGCCATGTCTGCAGAATGGGAGAAGATCGGCTACCACGACAAGCATGGGAAACAAAGAGCCAGGGATCCAGACCTCCAGGACGACCCAGAGTCCGCTGGAGGACAACATTAGACAATCTTTGAAGGACCGAGGACTGGAATGGAACCAGGCCAGGAAGAAGACAGCTGATAGAATGGTCTGGCGCTCTCTCTTCCAAACCTCTACACCTCACGGTAGAAGGGGAACGACTAAGTAAGTAAGTAAGTATTAAGAAATAGGAACTGACATATGATCGTCTGTTCTAAAGGGGGGACATGTGTAGTGAATTTCTAATACAATATCTAAATTAATATATAACAATATCCGGCATAAAGGAAAAGATAAGAAAGTATAAAAGAATTTTCTACTAGAACTGTTGGTATCGCCTACGCCTTCAGATTAATTGCTAACGCATAAGACGAACAAAACGGTACTCAAATTTTCAAATTCGTCCTTGACACCACTTTTCCTAGTTCTAAGAAAACATCTGCTTACAAATGCATTGTAGAACGAGGAGGGGCAAGGAGATGAAAATGCAAATACGTTTCGCATTGATTTTAAACTAAAAGCCAACTATAGCAAGTGGCAAGCCTTGCCTTAGGGATTCCCCCAAAATACGATGAAAAAGTTAGAACATGTAGACGACACGTGTCACTAAAACGACTTTAGCTCTTATTAGGAATGACGAAATTCTATCGTAAGTACAGAACGAACGAACGAACGAACGAACGAACTTTATTTTCGAAGGGTAAAGAATTGGGCGCGCAGGCCCGTCTAACATTCTGCCCTTCCACTCTCATTAATCTTGCATACTATATCCTTTCATTCCCACATGATGCTTTAAGCATTAATTTAAAGGCATGCAACATTATAAAGTTACCATAACAGCATTCATTTACAGTATGCAAGCATAATAATAATAAAAAATGAGTAGGGTTTTTTTTTTTTTTTTTGAAACAAACAAGCTAGTAAATGGGGGAAAAAAGTAATAATAAAATAAAATAAAAAAAACAATAAATAAAAATAAATAAATTCTGTATACCGACACTCACTCATGTCTACAATTAATCTGTATTTTTGGTATGCGGGTACATTCTCACGACTCACATTTCTAAAGTACAGTATTATGTGGGTACATTCACACATACATTACATTATATATAATAATATTTTAAAGTGAATATAATAATGATATTACATGGATATAAAACAAATTATTCACACACAAAAATGAGCGGAAGAGGAAAAGAAATGTTGACCTATGGATGAGATGTTGACAGGCAAATACTGTTTCTATGGGGGTAGATAATCAGTGTTGAGGAAGTGTTTGAAAAGTGCTTTGTTAAAAGAATATTGTGTAGGTAGGCTTTTTAGGTGGTGTGGAAGGCTGTTCCATAAGTAGGCACCAGAGTAGGCTAGACTCTTTTTTGAACAGGTCGATCCTAGGTTTGGGCAGACGTAACTGATGTAATCGTTGTCCCTCCCTTCTACTGGTTTGAAACAATGATCTTAGGTACGACGGGGCATTGTTAGATAGAATTGTGTGAGTCAGCTTGGCTTTGTTGTAGAGAAGACGTTTTTTTTAGCGACAGTATTTTGGGTTCTTTTCCTGTCCTTGTGTGTGGTGTCGTGCGATTATCGGTGATCAGACGCACTGCTCTCTTTTGCAGGGAGTGCAGTCTCTTCGAGGTGGAAGCAGGGCAACAATCCCATAGTGTAGAGCAGTAATCTAGATGTGTCTGTATATGTGAGGTGTAGAACAATAGTCTAGTGTCTGCGTCTAAGAAGTGTTTTATTTTTGGCTAGCTGGTACGTCTTTTGTGCTATGTGTTTGGTTAAATTCCGTACATGGGAGTTCCACGTTAAGTGCTGGTCAATCGTGATCCCCAGAACTTTGTGTTCTGTTACATGTTCAATTTGTATTGATTCCGCGTGTAGCTGTAGCGATCTTTTGGTGCAGCTTAGGAGTTTCTGTCTGGTGGTAATCAACATAGATTTCGTTTTTGTTGTGTTTACTGGCATACGATTCATATTACTCCATTTTGTTAGATTGTCTACATCGCTTTGAAGAGTCATTTCAAGTGCCACGCAGTCATTGTCACTAGTGTAGATAGTACAATCATCTGCAAAGAGGTCACAAGTTGAATATTTTAGATGTAGTGGCAGGTCGTTGATGAACATTGCGAAGAGTAGGGGCCCAAGAATAGAGCCCTGTGGTACTCCTGTAACTACCTTCGAGAAATCTGATGCCGAGTTGTTGTGAAGCACTAACTGTTGTCGATCTGCCAGGAATGATTTGATGATGTTTAGTGGATTAGAGCCTATTCTGAGGGTTTCCAACTTTTGAACCAAGATAGTGTGATCAATCATGTCAAATGCTTTCTTGAAATCGACAAAAACAGCACCACATAATTTTCCATCATTTATGTTCGACAGCCAGTTGTCTGCCATTTTGGTGAGCGCTGTGTGACAGGAATGTTTGCGTCTGAAACCTGACTGGCTATCAATGAGCAGTTTGTTTGTTGTTAAGTGTTGAAATGTGGTGTTGTAAATGTGTTTCTCTAGTGGTTTTGAAAGAGATGATAGAAGGGATATTGGTCTGTAGCTGTTGGGATCGCTATGTGAGCCAGATTTATAGAGGGGGTACACTTTGGCAGATTTAAATGCTGTGGGGAAGTAGTTGTGTGCAATACATTGGTTGTACACATAGGTTAAGGAGTCGCAAATGATGGGCGCAGCGTAACGTAGAATCTTATTGCTGATACCATCAAGCCCAGATGAATTGTTGTTTTTTAATGCCAAGATATATTTGAGAACTTCATGTACTGTTAGAAAAGGAATATGTCTTAGATCTGTTGTGGTGTGTTCAGTGTTGCAGAAGGCTGTCAATTTACTAATATCGTAGTCCATTGGCTTTAGTGTCGACTTGAGAAGGCTAATTTCTGTTTTGAAGTGGTTGCTAAAATGTGTTGCCGTGAGGGAGCAGATACGATTTGATTGGCTGTAGTAAAATGTAAGGCGAAACATTATTGGGTGACCTGGAAATACAAAAATTGTTGTTAATGGAAACGTATAGGAGGGATAGTTTTTTTCAAAGGCTCATGTAAACATGGCCTGATTGGTTAGAACGTTAGATATGGTCAAGTAGAAGCGTCGGTTCACTGCCATTTTTGAAAATAAATTCTGTGAAAATCAAGTACGTTGAGAACAGGCTAAGAATTTTCTAATAAAGGAAAAGCCTGGACAAAGGCAGATCGAAAATGTGCCAGATTCTATTGCCTAGTCATCGTTTTACTGTGTTATTTCCTTACATCTGTGGTAAGATTGATTTTCTTAATATTTTATTTAAAATAAAATTTGAATGTGAGATACTAACATACGATTATAAGTGAGTCTATGGCAGACTCAAAACAGAGTCTAGAGATTGATCCAGCATATGAAAGACTATCAGAGAGGTGTAGACCAACTAAATTATATAGGATTATCATCAGGCGCATAATACCTATCCTATGGTATGGACAACAGATTATTGCTGGAATTGTAGAGGCGTTGTAACTATTAGGGGAGAGGAGTACTGGTATACCTGGTCACATTCATCAAAAAAACTGGTGAAAGGGATTGTCATAAAGAGCTGATCTTGCATGTTTGTTTGTAATGTGCCTGTCCTGGTTGTTGAGTATTAGTGTAGGCTGTTGATTACGAAGGAGGCATATCCTTCTGATTTCAGAGGTATTTGGTTGCTGTCAATAACTGGTGCCAGACTACAGTGGGCCGATATATTCATGCCACAGTCTTGCCTTTTTCGGGGACAACTGTACACCACCATCATTCTTGAAGAAGTGGGAGCTGAAGGTTGTCGTTCAGCGGAGTGTAGGAAGATTCCTACATCCTATTACCAAGTTAGGTGCATGTTTCGGCACATGATCGCTCAACAAACATTATATCAAAATAAAGGACTGAGAATAGTGATATAAACATTCCATCAGTGTCCATAAAAACTTACAAACAACATGCAGAGATGATGATAGTAAACAATCAACCAGTGTATACTAGAAGTCACCTCAGTTAAACAATACAAACTACACCCTTATATAATAATATATGTATTATGGACAGAAGATCCATTGTATAAATTGATTGATGTAATTAAATGCTATGATTTCACTTTGATTGTCAGTCCTGATTCCAAATAAATCAGATTCAGGACAATAAATTGAAAAACCTTAACTTTTAACCACAGACTTACTAAGGATAGTCTTTTAAAGTGTAGTTTGTATGTGATTGTCGTGGCACTGTTGTGTTGTAGTAGATAATAAAATAATTTGTGTAATTGTTTATATGTTTAGTTGGTTAATGCAACCTTACACTACATTTCATAACCCTAGACACCAAACGTAGTCATCTTATAGTCTATCAAGAATAAGTCTGAATGAGATCATAGTGGTGGAAGTAGAAAGGTGCCCTGGAAATTTACTCAAATATTTATTATATTCAGGGACCTTCACAGCTGACCTCATTCAGTACACTAAGATTTCTTAACAACAAACTGTATTAACATCAACCCACCACAGGGTATTTAAGTTGAAAGTGGATGTACAATTCACAAACCACATGGCAACTCTCACTCACATACAAATCTATCAAGAGTAACAAACCCTCTTATCTTCGAAAGCTTCTTACTGTCCAGCTAAGCCCAAATAAACGTTCTTCGGATTTTCTCCCTCTTGCCAGGCCTCCTAACCCTTCTAAACTCAAAATCTCTAATACGAAGAGGTTTTAACTTCTATGCTATGTTCTCTGGAACAAACAACCTTAGTATGTTAATTCTCTGGGAACCGAAATCACAATTATTTTGATTTCATAATTAGATTCTTCTCTATGCGAATTTATGAAAATAAATTAGTAAATAAATAAATAAAGGTAATTAACAGGTACTCGTTGGACATACAGGATGACACCAGACACATAGATATATCTTCCTTTTCAGTCATTTCTGACTATAGGAGCATAACAAGTTTCGGTGGCACGAGGTTGGGCACTTCGATAAAGAGGTCAAGCTGTTGCCCATGCAGCATGCCCCTGCTGGCATAGTCAGAGGAACGGGACATTCGCGGTTTCACAGTGAGACAGTGTGAACTTAGACATGCAGGCCATGCACCACCATCCACCGAATCAAGAAAGAGCTATCAATCTGTCAATCCTTACAGTGTCCGGACCGGGTGAGTTTTCCCGTGTTGAGTCAAATTAAGGCGCAGGCTCCACTCCTGGTGGTGCCCTTCCGTCAATTCCTTTAAGTTTCAGCTTTGCAACCATACTTCCCCCGGAACTCAAACACTTTGGTTTCCCGGAAGCTGCCCGCAGAGTCATCGAAGCAACTCCTGCGGATCGCTAGTCGGCATCGTTTATGGTCAGAACTACGACGGTATCTGATCTTCGCGCCTCTGACTTTCGTTCTGGATTAATGAAAACATTCTTGGCAAACGCTTTCGCAGTAGCTCGTCTTGCGGCGATCCAAGAATTTCACCTCTAACGCCGGAATACGAATGCCCCCGTTTGTCCCTATTAATCATTACCATCAGTTCCGAAAACCAACAAAATAAACCCGAGGTCCTATTCCATTATTCCATGCACCATTATTCAGGCAGCCGAGGCCTGCTTTGTCTACAACCAACACCTTTTATGGTGTCTGATGAGCGTCAGCGTTTGGCACGTTAACCGGGCGTTTGGTTCATCCCACAGCGCCAGTTCTGCTTACCAAAAGTGGCCCACTTGGCACACGCATTCGACACGCGCTCGGCTCCTGTCGAGCGAGCCGGACTTCTTACCCATTTAAAGTTTGAGAATAGGTTGAGGTCGTTTCGTCCCCAAGACTTCTAATCATTCGCTTTACCGGATAAAACTGCGATCGAGCGCCAGCTATCCTGAGGGAAACTTCGGAGGGAACCTGCTACTAAATGGTTCGATTAATCTTTCACCCCTATACCCAAGTTTGACGATGGATTTGCACGTCAGAATCGCTACAAACCTCCACCAGTTTCCTCTGGCTTCGTTCTACTCAAGCATAGTTCACCATCTTTCGCGTGCACACTATTGATAAGTGATAGGCTTACCGGGAATCGAACTAAGGACCAACCAAACGGCGCCATTTATGAAAAGTAGAGCGGTGGAATTTTTGCATTAACCTCCCTTAGTCATTTTCCAAAATGGCGGATTGTTTTTATTAACAGTTTGCCGTACACTTATTGTTTTATTAATTTTTATCTAAGTCATGGTAGACATGGAATTTTGTTTCAGAAGCTAAAATGGCCCAAAACAAGCTTTCAGCCTTCAGGGTGCTTGCGTATTTTATAAATAATAGCTCAAATATTGTATCAGAATATAATAATCTTGCTAATAGTGACAATATTAGGTAAATCAAAAGTAGATCAAGTGGATTTGTTGTCTGACAGTAAATTTATATCGATTGATTGATCAAAAAAAAATCGATACTATTGGTAGAAAAGGAAGGCGTGTTTAAAGAATAAATAAAAAAACTTAAAATATCAATATTGACAAATTTCGATAATAAAAACCAAATCTGGTGTGATGTAAACTTAGAACATATAAATGGTCATACACGGACATCTGTATAAAATCTGTGTCGTGAGAAATTCTAATCCACATATATAAATTAAAAAGTAAATGTAAAGCCTAACGAATTAATTCAATAAAAGGAAAGAAGAATGGTAAAAGAACAGTGCGGTCACAATAGCGTACGCCTGTATTATAGAACGTCATGCTAGTTAAACAAGAAAACCCCTTTTTATGCTCCGTCTGCATAATTGAAACGCTTTCACGTTTGCTAGTAAAGCCTACTGCATCAAATACACGCGTTTCTAAAAATAAAACTGGTACTATATTTCTTGTACGACCTTGATAGAGACACTGCGTAATGACCTAGATTAATATTACATTAATGTCATTTTATGCACTACGTAAACTAAAAGAAACACGGGCTTAGAAGAGTTAAGCAAATAGTCTAATAATTAACAAATTATAGCCAAAATACTATAGTGGTGTTGTCTGACAACACAGGATCATATTTGCTCATAATGGCGCGTTTGGACACTGCTTTAGGGGAAATGAGGCCACCACGTTAGATCCGATTTGATTGGCTAGAATAATATGTAAGGCGAAACATGATTAGTCGACTGCAAATACTATTTTTGGTTGTTAATGGAAACAGTAGGAAGGGTACATTTTTCCAAAGGATTTTGTAAACATGGTCTCATTGGCTAGACCATTTAATATAGTCAATTAGGAGCGTCTGTTCAGTGCCACTTTTTGAAAATAAACTTTGTAGAAGCAAGTGCGTTGAGAACCAGCTCATATTTTTCTAATAAAAGCCTGGGACAGAGGCAGATCGGAATTGTGCCATAAATCATCGCCAGTCAACGTACTTGTTTAATATTTCCTTGAATTGTGGTAAGCTAGACATATTTGATATCTTTTAGATGAAAATTGAATGTGAATTGATAAATTTATGTCTGTATGTGTGTGGTTCAGGAGCAAACATGAGGCAAAGCCTAGATATTGCTCCACCATGAAAAAAACTTGTCGGAGAGGAGTATAACTGTATAGGCATATATGGGATTGCCAAATAGTACTATGACACCTATCTTATTGAATAGAAGGAAATAATGCTGGAATTGCAGAGGCGCTGTAACCATTAGGGAGAGGAATACTGGTGTATATTGTTACATGAGAAGCTAGCAGTTGGCCTACCGCGCTGAACTCTGTGTTTGTTATGTATTGTGCTTCAGTGTGGAAATAGATTATAAATTAGTTCTGAAGTAGGAGGTACAACCTTCTTGTTTCAGGGACCGTGGTACCAAAGTATTAAAGCAGCACCTGGTCTGAGTTTTGCTGAATCCAGAGGCTGGTAGCATACTCCTTGGTCAAGATATCGACCAGTGTTGTTTCTCAAGAACACGGTGAAGCAAGCGAGCAGAGGAGACAGTTTTCCTGCCGCCAACACAGAAGTTAAGATTTCGTTGGCCAGAGCAGCTCAATCTTGTGTAAACCCCCCTCTAAAATTGACTGTACATTAAATCAAGAGGGACAGTTATTTGTTTCAAATAAAAGAAACTGTGAACCTTTCCAATATTAGTTCCACCAGAAACAAACACATGAAGTCATGATGACAAACAACAACCTAGCTTGAAAAGCCAGTATTACCTCATAGTACTACATCACAACTTACACACATATTGCAATAATAATATATGTCAATACAAAGAACCTATCTATAAATTGTGTACATACAACTTGTGATTACATTTGATTGTGATTCCTGGTTCACTTTGTAGTTGAATCAGGATATCTATTATTGAAAGGAATTAATACATATTTTAAAAGTTAACACTTGACTTATTAAGATAGTCTTATAGAGTGTTCTATGTATGTGAGTGTCACAGTGTTGTAAAGTATTGTGGATTAAATTAAATTGTTTATCTGTCTGTTGGTTGTTGTGAACATACACTTCATCACTATCATAACCCTAGACATTCAACGTAGTCATCACAATATTCCAGAATAAGTCTGACTGGGGTCTAAATGTGGTAGCAACGTAAGGTCATCTGTAACACACCACACTTATTAGATAAAGTTACCTTCACAGCTGATCTCAGTCAGTACACTAAGTCCCCTATAAATATTTATATATCCCACTTTACCACAATCTGTACGAACTCTTGTATTAAATATAATACTTTAAACCCTACGACCTAGTGTTGGATTTTATACCACTACGGTCGCGACAATAATTATTTAATATTTTAGTTTAATTTTTTTTTTTTTTTTTTTTTTTTTTAAATTTTTTTTTTGTAACAACCATGGATAAATTATATTCTGAATTTAAAGAATCATATCTGCGTGCTTAACTGGATATTAAAAAGGAAATTGCCTACCAGAAAATGTGGAATAACGTTGAACGTAATCCAGATAAAGTTAGGACTGCCATTGTTATGCTGAAGGCCATCAGTACCAATAGAAAAGCACGACTGCTAGCAATGTGGAACAAAGCTGCAGCCACGTCATCAAGTAACGATATCCCTGAATTTGATTCTGACACTATTATGTTCAGTGGTCGAACTAACATGGACGTCTGCTGCGAGCCATCTACTTCATTGACCGGTAACACTTTGGCACAACCCTAAATTCCGTTATTCACATCCTTTATAGCTAAGATGGTGACGCTAAGCCTGCAGTTTTTTGCGGCTTGAGAGTGTGCCTGTCAACAAAAATGCAACTACGGACAACAATACTGTGGTATCTAAGCATGGGAAACCCAGGCCAGCGGAAGCCGTGGCACAGCAAGGATTGAAAAAAAAAAATAAACTCCAAGCTAGCAAGCCTGCTAGCTGTAAGAAATACAGGTCTGTGGACCGCTGATATGAAAAGCAGTGCGAGTGAGCTCGAAAGCAACAAGAAGAAAATACAGCAAATAATCAAGCGTCTACAGTTCGACCGAAAGCGAAAAGGCAGTTCCATGGCAGAAAAGAAGATAGTCTTACACGAAATTACTTCCGATATTCCCAGTGTTGCCGAAAAACTCAAAAAATTCAATAGAAGGAAGTTGGGGCGACCAACCATTCAAACTGAACTGCCTGGTTTAATGTCTTCTATCGCTGACAATGTATTAGCTACTGCAGCAGCTCATGACCGACAACGCTTTGACCTACTTCGGTCTTGCAAAACGTTAGATGATTTGCGCAGTGAATTAATAACCATAAGATATTGTCTCAGCTGTTCCGCGACATACCTTCGTCTACTGCCACGCAACTACACTACTTCTGAAGGTAAACGGCACGTTACTACAGTTCCTGTTAAACTGCGCAAAGCTGCAAACTCATTTCACAAAGATCACGTGGATGCTCATTTTGCAGCCAATTGCATTAACTATCTTAAAGATCTTGCAGTATTGGTGGTCCTGAATGCGCATTTGTCCTCAGTCAGGATGATAAGGCAAAAGTGCCACTGGGGCTTCCTGCAGCTTCCAAAAAAGCCCCACTGTTGATGCACTTAGAATATCGGATACAGCTGCCTGATCATGACGGAGTTGTCGCCGAACGGCATAAGCTGATTCCCTCGGTCTATGCAGAGTTTGTATTAAAACTGACTAAGTAAGCTATTCTGGACCAACTAGTGTTTTTATCAGAAGTGGGAAGCATGACAATAGCACAGCGGCCACATATGCTGCTGACTTCGAAGCCTTAGTTCATCTTGATGGCTTCAAAGAAGTAATGTGCAATTCTGCTGGATATGCAAATCCTATTGTCATTATTACAGTTGACGGAGGGCCCGACGAGAATCCCAGGTATCCCAAACACTGAATGCAGCATACAATGCATTCCGGGAGAACAATCTCGATGCACTGTATGTTGCCTGCCATGCACCAGTGTCGTAAATAGATAGGTTTTTAAGTTATTTATAGTCCCGCCTGAGAAGAGTGGATGGTGATAAGTTCGTGGGAAATAAAGGTGTGAGAAATAGATTTCACGAGTGAATAGTTTAAGGAGAAGATCTGTCTCTGGAATGAGAAGTTTCTCTAGTCCAGCCTATCTATACGACTATCTTTTTAGTATAAGACAATCTTACACCTCCTTATACCTAGAAATATAAGTTTAACTACACACACACACACACACACACACAATTATGTGACAACAAGACACACACACGTGAAAAACTATGGTTAATTGGGTATGGGTCTGACCAACACACAAAGTTAAGTTCTTTGTTGTTTATTATCATTAAACTTGACAACACCAAATATCTAAAAAAGATCAAATAAAATCAGAATTACATACATAGAAAATTAACAGAAAACATGTGCCTCCCCTTATTGAGAAAAAGAACCCAACAAGTTAATAATCCCAAAGATAAAAGTATAGCACTATGTTAAAGCATAGACCGTAAAGAAAAGAACAAAGTTCCTACTAAATGCTATCCAGTAAAACAAGCAATATTTATGCAGAATACAGATAATACAATTTTTCTGTAACAAGAAATATATTCACTCTCTCTGACATACGTGGCCACTCACTCGCTCTTCTTACCTACTCTTGGTGAAAAAAATCTCTTGGACATACAATTCCTGAATATATAATTTCCAGTGTTTTTATCTTCCAAATTGGCCCCAGTCCCTCCTCAAATAATTAAATTTTATAAGGGGGACGCCTAATTTGGTGGTTGATTCCTGGATAGACAGATGTCCCTTCGAATAGTTAATGTCGAAAAAACCGAGATCTTGTGTTCACAGTAAACAGTAGAAAATACTTCTAGTATAGGGAAACATCTGGTTGCTAAAAAAAACACTGTTATTTATGATGGTGATGGTAAATCCTATCGCCTGGCTCTGGGGTGAGTGCCGATTTTGAAACAGCGTAACTTGCTGGATAAATCCGCTGATACGACTGTCAAAAGTCAGATAGTAATGTTATTTGTGTTACGCCACAGTGGGCTGATAAAATTGAATGAATATCTGGGTATTGGTAAGTCCAGTTAACTTTACTATTTAAAATGTTTATGTGTCTCTTTGGCCCATCCTGTTCACAAATAAACTTGGGGACGTGTAATCCAAGAAAAAGAAGTAAATGAAGAAAAGGACCAAAATAGACCGCTGGTCGCCCTTGATCAGGTCATGCTTAAGAATAGATAAACATTATGAAAAAATGCTACTAATATGTATCTACATATATGCACACGGAAGGGGACAAGACGATCTCTTATCCACTTCGTCAGTCCTGATTAAAGTTAAAAGGCACACGGTGTTTTTAGCCTATCCTATCGCGCATAGCTTAGCTATCGCGGCATCTCTAGTTTGGGAGATGGTATGCGTCCTCCCCGCTCGTTTGCGCGCGTTAACGATCAGCGTACAATGTCAATTATTATTTAATTATCCGTACATGCACTTAACAAATATCGCCTGTCGTTAATAGCTATTAGATTGTCGGCGTCTGTGGGTCATCATATGGTATTAAATAACTGTCACTTACTAAAATTACACAAAATGAAATATAACGTGAATTCTATTCTGTCACTTATCAGTCGCGCCTAGTGTATTAATTAGTCAAATAAAACGTCTCTTTTTGTGTGATAGAGCGGGTGGTAAATTATCATTAAACTGAACTGGTAAACAAATAGCGACGCGTTATTTTCCACTGGTCTTTAACAGCTAGACTTTAAGTGAATTATAATGGTAAACTTTAACACGCTTAAGCCCAAATTTATATTACCAGAAAATCAGAATGAAATCCCCACGAAGGCTATTAACACAACTTCCACAATGGTTCTAGATTACGTGTTTAGACTATCCGAAAATTTCTGAGCGACAACTGATAACTGTTTTGGGAAGACACCGTTTATATACCACCCCGGTTATCTGCTCTCCAGAGGATGCTAATTTTCACACTAGTGCATAGCAAAGAAATCAGAAACCCAAATTCCCAAGATAAAAGGTTTTCACGGTCGCTCTGTCGGCGTTGCTAATCGACAACAGACTTAAACCGTGTAACGGGTTCCCGTAGATTTGGCCCGCTTCTGGAGATCACAGAGTTATCTCCCCCTGTATGTACGAACATCAAAGGGTACTCGGGAAAATTATTTTTGCCGAGCGACTCACTTCAAAAGGTCCGGTGTTATTCCACGTGCATCTGTCTGATATCCGATGATTGACAGATCAGCTCGCGTGAGAAACTCAGGTATACAAACTTGATTCGCTCCCTGTTATGACTGGCAGGTCACGGAAGTTGGTAAACTTTTCGTTTGTTTACGTCTCAAGGAAAAGAGGCGTGGATTAAAAATGAGTAAATGCAGGCTGTCAATGCATGGCTTTGCTAGCGAATCATAGAACGCCACGAGGTCATGAAAGACTGTCAGATACTGTAGGCTATATTTTCATTATACGTCACAGCCAGGCTATAATGCATACAATGCTGCCAAAAGGCGTATGGCACCATTATCTCATGACCTATGGGGACTTATTTCGCCACATGATCACTATGGATCACACCTTGATTCCAATGGCAAAACTGCAGATTCTGATCTAGAGAAGGCCAATTTAAAAAAAACTTGAGAAACGCTGAAGTTTGGAATCAAACAGTCATTGATGGCTACAGTGTGCATGCCAAGTATGTGGAACCTGAAGTTAGTAGCAATGCAGCTGACCTTCCCGCTCCAAGCCAGCAATGGTGCTGCGACCATGTTCAGCAGTCACAATACTGCCTACAAATTGTCAAGTGCAATACTCTCACATACTGTGTACACAGACGCATGAACTACAATGAGGTAATTCGTAAACGATTCATTCCATCGCCAATTCCATTTACAGAACATGTTCAGGCATCAGCAGGGCTTCATGTGCAGATAGCAGTGGCATATATGGATCACTTTTTCACATAATTGCGTTAGACGGTCTTGAACCACATCATGGATTTAAAGTCAAGCCATTTGACTTTTACTGCCCCTTAGTGACTGGATAAATTCACAAGCGTGTATGCAGCTCGGGCGGAAAATACGTTTAATCTCATGCAGCTGTCAAAGTGTACACATCTGTGCATCAGACAGTTACAATTGATCCAGATGACGACGATGTTGGTGAAGCAGACATTGCACCAAAGCAACCAGAACAATAAAGTTCTGACACTGGGGTCGTTATTGTACGCAGCCTGTTTGACTAGTTGCAGTCTGAATTCACTGCTAAATGAACGGCAAACATTCACATTAATATTGTGGCAGTTAAGAGTTATTCTTCAGAATATTACTACATTACATTTTGTTAAGACATCCCAG
Organism: Oreohelix idahoensis; assembly: GCA_024509875.1. Taxonomy (NCBI): domain Eukaryota; kingdom Metazoa; phylum Mollusca; class Gastropoda; order Stylommatophora; family Oreohelicidae; genus Oreohelix; species Oreohelix idahoensis. The sequence goes on from JAMPIV010000986.1 coordinate 387,513, forward strand.
AAACAGTAAGATAATCAGTTTCAATAAACAATTAATTTAAGATTTTAATGTATAAAATTATGCTTCCATGACCAACTTTCTTAATTTGTTTATAAAGTATTGTCACATAATTGTTTGCCTCATTAATTGTCAAAACTTTCATTTTTGGTTGACTGTTTTAATATTAAAAATAATTATTGTGCCAGTTTATGGTGTGTCTTGAACTTAGGAAACCCACTGTATTATAATATGCACAGTTTTTGCATATTTAAATTGTTATACAGCTTTAGTGTTTTTTTGTTTGTTTTTTTGTGTAGGTAGGTGATTAAAAATTTAAGCTTATGTGTTTAATCAAGACCATGTGGAGTGGACGTCCACATGGGAGGAGGGGTCAATCAAAAATGGACAGAGGTGGACATGGGGAAGGGGAGGGTAAAAAATGCCAGAATTTTTTGCACGTCTTTAATGGATGGCCCGCATGACAGATCGGCTCACAGGGTGTGAGGGTTGAGTGTGACACAACGATCAAGATAGCGGTTACTTAAGAGACCTCGATCTTTGTTTTCACCTTCACGTTTGTTTTAGTTGCAGCCACCCACTCACTCTATTTTTCCTGATCAGACAGATAGATAGGACAAATAAAGACTGGGAAAACTGTATGTCTGGTTTCTATCTTTTATATCGATTTATGAAAGGTCAAACCGTTCAAATCAAAAGATTAAGAAAAACGTTAACATCTGTCAAGTTATTATATAAAGATTTATTCAAGTAATGAATGAGGGGGGAAAAAAAACCTAAGCCTCATAGCATCACATATGAAAACAACTTGTTTTATTAAAAATGAAAAAAAAAATCATTGAACAAACAATACACGTAGAGTCACGACATTGGACAGGACAACACTTCCACGTGAGGGACAAGTACAAGAATGGTCACTGGTGTTGGCTGGTCGAGTTGGCAGCGAAGGTTGAGCTTCCTAGAAGGTGTAAATCAACAATACGCCCAATCCAACTTTGTAATCCGCTGTGAAAATGTCAACTATCCTGGCTCTCTGAAATAACTCTGTTTCTGTCGGTGGTTTCCCTGACGAATAATTAAGTTTCAGGGGGCCTGTCCTTCTCCAGTCGATCACTGACTGGTTACTGAAGTTATCTGGCGAGGGGGCATTCTATATACCTTCTATATCCACAAACGTTAGCTGCCTAACACACTAGGCTTTTAGAGCCAAATGAGATATGGGCCCTAAAGGATATAGGCACTATACGATTGAGTACCCATCTGTGCTACTATAAGGAGCGCTTTATGAAGCTTCCTATAACGTGTATTGCAGCATATCTGCAGTAAACAGACCCCTTATGACTACGCAGAGTACTAGGTGATGTTGGTTGGTGCTCGATCCTGACTTAAAGCGATCTTTTTGCTCTTTGACTTGCGAGCAATTGAATCGGCTGTTGTGTCGAGAACGAGACATGACCCACATAGGTATTTAACACGCGAGAGGACACCTGTCATTGTACATGGAAAAAATGGATACTCACGTAAAATCAGTCTCAGGTTAGACATATTAACAGGAGATTTCGCCTCCAGTAATAGCGGAGTACGATAAAAAAACAACACCCGTAACACATTTATTGCATGACAATAAATAATAACCTTAAGACAGATATGCAGGTTAATCCCTTCCCGCTCCCCTACACAAATTATTAATGCACCTGTCACCCCCTTTACAAATTACAGCTCACCTCCCCCTCTCTCGTTTGCTGGCGGTACAGTAAACAATGACGACACAGTGTTCTCGCTCGCTACAATGTGATTATGCCTTGCGTGTCGGCCCGTCACGAATTGGCCTTCAGAGTTAGGCTCTCTTCGCCCAAACAAAAGTAAACAAACAGGTTCCCGCTGTAGGCTGTGATGACTTCGAGTATTCACTTCACGTAACATGTCCGTGTTAGTTGTAGCTTGTAAGTAGGAACGTTTTTAGGGCTCTCTTATATAGGGAAAATGGCCCCACTAGGAGCCTCTGATCTCCGTCATTTTGCGTGCAGGTGGCCACAAAGGGTTAGCGGGACTGCCCGTGACAAAGACACTGGGAAAACGAAGAGTTTCCCCAAGGCGACAGGATAAAAGAATTAAAGTCTCTAGGTTGACGAAGAGTTCTGAGAAGCGGTCGGGCCTGTAAAGGTTCATAAAACCAAGCGGCTCATGAGACATGAAAATGCACAGAGCCTCTGCTGCCCGCCTTCTCCTGTCTGATTCAAAAGACATTTGAAGAAACGTGCTGACCAACAACACAGAGTTTCGTCAGCTCGTGTAGACAAGACAAAAAGTTACGTGAGGAGCGACCTCCAGGGGTTGTCTAAATGAGAACTGACACGCATGTTTGCGCGAATATACGTTAAATTGCCAAGAAAAGTAGAAGGCATGGACAAAAATCAGAGGTAGGAAAAGCGCGTTTTGACAAGCAGGATGAGAGGAAGTCTGAGTCAACGTATCACATATACAACAGATACATTTAACCGGCTTTGTCTACTGAACGCCTTCATCATTTTTCTTTGTGCTCCTTGTAGAGAATGGAGCCACCACTGTAGCTGGTTCCTCTTGTAGGAAAGCTGCATGAAGCTGTCGCATGCTCTTGCAGCGATGGTTTAAGTGACAATTTGTTTTACATGGTGAGGTTACCAGCCCATGTACAATCTGTAATTAGTCGTTTTGTACGACATGCATGAGGGTGCAGCAGGTCTATTCTTTGTCTCCGCAGAGACCCATGGGAACTACATGGGACCACTATGAGCCAAATGAGATGATTTCTGACGACCAACCCCGAGAGTAATTCACTGAATTCAACTGTGTGTCTTTCGTTTCAACCAGCGCATCCTAGAACCTAATGTCCGCGTAAACTAAGTTCATTATTTTTCACGAATGAGAATAACGAAAGGTTAAAAGTGGGAAGGAATAATAAAACATGTTCTTGCTGTGAAAAAGCCTTAGTTATAAATCGCATGCTGACTTTTCATTGTATATTAAGATCCCTCCATGCTTGTATACTACGTAGATTTCCATGCATAACCTGCAAAATTTCGGCAATTCCTAACGTATTTTTGTTTTACAAAATGTTTATAGAAACACGGAGCAGAAAGCCCTTAACGACGGCTGATCCTCTGAACAGCCGCTTGGCAATGCAACGACATTAGCAAATGATCATCTTCTTACGCAAAACATTTTTTTTTTATTCTTGCTATTATTATTATTATTATTAAACAAGTAAAGGAAAATAAATAAGTTTTAGGAACCACGCTTATAGTTGTTACCAAAGGCACTAGAAGGCAGAAAATAAAGTTTCTGTACATTCTATTGTATAAAATAAAAACGGGCGGCCAATTGTTATTAATCAGTAATTTGTTATATATTTCACAAAATATATTAATTAGTGAACGACATGAAGAATTACTGATTAATGATAACTGACCACACACTTTTACTATACAAAATTAAATTTATTAAAAATGTATTTTCTGCTTTTTAGTGCATTTGGTCATCTTGCCCGCTTCAAGAATCCAAATTCGCAATGAAGACAAAATCTGCGGTATATAATGCCTGCGTCACCAACACACTTCTATACGGCAGCGAGGCATGGACAACCTATTCTAAGCAAGAAAGAAGGCTCAATACCTTCCATCTTCGGTGGCTACGCCACATCCTTGGTATTTTGTGGAAGAACAAAGTGATAAATGTCGAAGTGCTGTACCATGCTGGTCTTCAAATCATGTACACACTGCTTAGACAGCGAAGACTACGCTAGATTGGCCACGTTCGCCACATGGAAGACGGTCGCATGCCCAAAGATAGTTTCTACGGGCAACTGGCTGATGGCAAAAGAATACTCAGGCAATCGAAGCTGCGGTTCAAAGAGAGACATGAAGGCATTGGACATAAATCCAACAACCTGAGAGAAGGTAGAAGCTGCCGATCGCACCAAATGACGATGCTACGTACGGCGCCACCTCAGATTAGGCGAAAAAAAAAGGTCTTACAACAAACAGAAGAGAAGAACACACCAAAAGGAGTACCAGGCAACAACAACAAAATACATCTGAGGGCTATCATCTCAGGGGCACATTGCCGTAGTACGTTATGACTGAAGGCTGCTGCTGATGCTGCAAACTACTACTACTACTATTAATACTACGATTACTAGTGCATTTGGTAACAACAATAAAAGCAGTCCCAAAAAGTATGCGTTTTTGTTTTACGTTTATTTGTTTTACAAAATCACAAATGAATATTAATTATCCGGAACTGATGTCACCTCCGTTAGAGTGAAATTCATCTCTCAATAAAATACACCTAATGTCAAGCTCACATGAATGTTAGTCATTACAAGAGTAGTGTTTAAAACTCCCTGACCTAACTGTCTAGGATACACACTAATTTAACTTGAACATCCTCATTAACGATCCGCCCTCATGCCCCCCAACCCACATTAAAATACAAGCTAGTTTCGCAATTCATCCTAACTTTCCTTACTTTAAAACTCTTACTTATTGTTTTTTTCACCTTATTTGTATATTTCTTAGATATAATACAAAATCGATTGAGTGAATGCCAGTTAAAACTTGACATATGTAAATATACTTAGGCAGTAAAGCTGCATGCAAAGTTTAAACTCTCTACGAAGAGTGAGCATAAACATTTTGAGCATCAAATAAAAGTGGTTCAAATGACATTGTAATTAATCTTCCTATGGCGCAAAAAAGTATTATTATTATTGTTGTTATAAATGTTGTTATTGTTGTTTTTTATGTAAGGTTTTCATATCATTCTGAGTACATAACTAGTACATGAGAATTTGTTGTTTGTGACATGAACCAAAGTAGGCCTAATATCCACGACTTCATACCTACGTCAAACATAAAGGTCTCACAACACTTATAGTAGTAAAGATCTGGCTAAATTACATAAACGTTTGTTACAAAGCAGGTCTAGTCTATTCTATTCTAACACTTACCGAATCTTGCTCACATCCGAAAATACCTGAACTGAAGGCGCACTGCTGGCATTAAACTAGAACTTCAATAAATGCCTTATTAGTGTGAAGTTATATGCATCAAAATATCCTGACTGTGGCTTCACTACCTGTACTTCCGTACGCATTCTGTTGTTTTTGTAAGCTAAAATGGGTTGTTAAATTGTGTTAGAAAGGCGAGCGCTCTAGCAAGCCAAATTCACACTGCTCTGAGACAAGTCCCGAAATCTCACCCAGCGAGAATTGCGCTCAATATAACTTTAACGCACGCTGGAGCGAGATTTGTTGTCTCGTAATTACTGTGAAACGTACTATTTTAGCACTCAGTTTCATTCATATTCATAACCCTCCACTCCCAAAGGAGCATAGGCCTTCAACATACACATGCGAAGTCCTCTTGTCACGTGTCATCAACTCAAGTTCTTTCCACGTTCTCCTTATCATTTTCACCTCTGTTTCCAGCTCTCTTCTCCATGTGCTTCTTGGTCTACCTCTGCTTTTCTTGCCCTGGGGATTCCAGGACTGCCTTGTAATGCTATAAACAGGTTGCCTCAGTGTGTGTCCTATCCATCGCCATCGTCTTCTTCTCATCTCTTGTTCCACTGGCACTTGTCTAGTTCTTGTCATCAGTTCCACGTTGGTAACCTTGTCATACCATTTTAATCCCTCTATTCTATGCAAGCACCCATTTATGAAAGTCTGTAGCTTTTTGGTAGTTGTCTTTGTTGTTCTCCATGTCTCTGAGCCATACAATAGGACTGACTTCACATTTGAGTTGAAGATTTTTATTTTCGTGTTGGATCCGATTTCTCTTGATCTCCATATATTCCCAATGCAATGAAAGCTCCTCTTGCTTTTTGCATTCTTATTTTGATAACACTGTCTGTCCCTCCAACTTTGTCTATATTGCTGCCAAGATATGTGTACGATTCTACATCTTGTATTGGTGTTTCTTCAAGTTCAACCCTGTTATCATTACCTGCATTTATTCTCATTATCTTTGTCTTTTCTCTGTGTATTTTCAGACCCAATTGCTGTGACCTCTCATAGAGTGTTTTCAATTTGTCCTGCACCTGATTACGGTTATGGGACAGAAGAGCTAAGTCATCAGCAAAATCCAGATCATCCAACTGCTAAGTCAGAGTCCACTGGATTCCATTTCTGTTGTGTGTTGTCGATGTTCTCGTAACCCAGTCTATTGCTAGTAAGAAAAGAAATGGAGACAAGAGGCATCCCTGTCGCACTCCTGTTCTTATCCCAAACGGTTCTGTAAGCTGTCCTTCATGAAGAACTCTGCATGTCATGTCTTCATATGTTTTCTTTGTTAAATTAATGATCTTCAGGGGAACTCCATAATGCCTCATCAATTTCCAAAGTGATTCTCTGTCTACACTGTCAAATACCTTTTCGTAGTCCACAAATCCAATGTATAGTGGTGAATTCCATTCCAGACTTTGTTCAACTATTATTCTCAAAGTGGCTATCTGGTCTGTACATCTCTCAGTTTCTTGTCTATGGACTCTTTTAATCTTTCAAAGATAATCCTGTTTAATACTTTTCCTGGCACTGAAAGTAACATTATTCCTCTATAATTTGTGCACTCTTGTTAATTTCCCTTCTTAGGCAACTTAACTAGATATCCTTCCTTCCATTCTGATGGTATCTCTTCCTTTTCCCAGACTTTACCAAGTAATTTATATAACATCTCTGTAACCGTTTTGATATCTGCTTTGATGGCCTCTGCTGGAATGCCATCAGGTCCAGACGCTTTTCCATCTCTTAGAAGCTTCATGGCTTTCTTTATTTCTTCCTTCGTTGGTCTTTCACCGTTAATTTGTAGCTCTTCTTCTGCTGGCTGGATGTCCGGGGGGTTATGTGGAGCTGGTCTATTGAGAAGGTCCTCAAAATATTCTGTCCACCTCTTCATTTGCTCTTGTATATTCCTGAGCAGTTTTCCATTCGTCTTTTATGAAGCATCTTGTTTGCTTGTATTTCCCCGTTAGCTTCTTTGTGCTGTTATACAGTTCTCTCATATTTCCTTTGGCTGCAGTATCTTCTGCCTCTCTTGCCAACTCCTCAATATACTTCCTCTTGTCTCTTTTGATACTTCTTTTTACTTCTTTGTTTGCTTCTGTGTACACTTCTTGAGCCTTGGCTTTGGAACTTCTGGTTTTGCTTGTGTTTAAATCTGCTTTCTTGTTTTTCTTGTCTTTTTAAGAATCACAATTTCTGCACTTTTAACATTACTATTTGCACTTTACTGCTGTAATATAAAATACAATGTAAGCATCTTAAGATCTCCGACCATTTATGTATGTGTGTATGGTGAACAATTTTCTTCTTCGAATATCGGCAGATGTCAACTTAAATATGATTGAAGAAAGCAGAAGTCAGCTCGGGTTGCTGACATCGCAATTTAGCTTGCCCTGAACTGGTCCAATGACGAGCCTATTCGCTTTATTTGTTCCTCGCATGTTATCAGAACCACACGTTCATTCAGCGTTATGTTTCTACGATAGTGTCGTACATTTTTTTTATAGGTATAGAGATTTATTTGGTCCCGTCTGAGTAGAGCAGAAGGTGGGGTATATGAGAAAGAAAGGTGTTAGAATAGATTCCACGAGTGAAATAGATTAAGGTGAAGATCCGTCTCTGGAATGAGTGGTTTCTCTAGTCCAGCCTGTCTATACGACTATCTTTAGAAGAAGACGATCTGTCACACTTCCCTATAATGTTAATTATAAGTTATATAGTGTTGGTGAGTTAATTTTTCCTGGATGAGTCCTGTATCACCGCATATAGTTATTGAAGCAAGACGTTCTTGGGACGTTCACAGTTATAAAAAAAAAGAGAAAAATAGTTCCTGTATTGTCCAGCCTTTAGGTGCTACGACTGTTAAGTTTAAAAAAACTGATGATGATAAATCCTCTCGACTTTCTCTGGGATGAGTGCCGATTATGAAAACAGCGTTATCTCCTGGATAAAATTCACTTGGGAAAACGACTGTCAGTAGTCGGGAAAAATGTTGTTTATTGCCGCAGCGGGCTGATAAATTGAATAAAACAATCTGGATATTTGTAAGTCCAGTTAGCTCAAGTTACAGTTAATATGCCTTCAGTAACCGAGAAAGGGCCCATAATTAGAGAAAACACGCTGGCCGCTGGTTTTGACCAAGCAAAACATTTATCCAAAATGGCAATCCTATGCTATCACGCGTAAAGTGTGATCTCTTATCTTCTCCGTCCTCTAATTAAATTAAAAGGCACACGGTATTTTAAGCTTATACTATCGCGCTTCGCTTAGCAAGTACGGATTTGGGTTTTAGGCATGCGGACGGCCTCCCCCCCCTCCCCTTATCCGATAAAACACTCAGCGCACGATGTCAGTTATAATTTAATTATGACTACGCCCTTAACAAATATCGCCCGTCATTGCTAGCTAGTTGATTGTTAGCGTCTATCGTTTAAACACATCATATAAACACTAGTCATTTTAAAAAATTTACACACAAAGAAATATAATGCGCATACTACTCTGTCACTTTATCCGTCACTCTTAACATATACTTAAGTCTGCTAAAAATGATTGATGGATTTTACATTACTGAACCACTGGTAAGAAAATATCTGCGCGTTTGCTATTTCGCTAGTCTTAACGCTCGGGAATAGCAGTGAATAAAATGGTAAAACTTTTAACACATTTAATACTTAAGCACAACTTAAATTATTACCACAATCAGAAATTTAAATCCACACGGGACAATTTAACACATTTAGCGAATAAAATGGTTCCTAGTCTGGCGTGATTAGATTTATCCAAAATTTCTGAGAGACTGATAACTGACTAGGAGAGAAGGCAGAATATATACAGATTTTGTGTAATTATCTCCAAAGGATGCGATATTTCACACTTTCTGGGTTGCGGGGAATTCAGAAATCTAAGTTTCCCGAGATGAAAGATTTTGCTATTCGCTCTACTGGCGTTTGCCGACGGACATCATACGACGTGAGCCGCACGAACGGGCCGTCTTAGATTGTCTCCCCTGCCGTAGATCAAATACTTAAGTCCCCCTGAAAATGTAAACATCAAAGGAACAGGAATAATATTATCGCGCTTGATTCTTCAAACAAACAAACCGTATATTTCTACGCGCGTCTGTCTTTTCTTTGATCCATAACCGCCAACCGCCAAAGCAGTCAGCGGCCATCACGCCTGGTGGCGTCTTGTAGGGCAGCAACAAACTGATTCCACTTTGCTCGGTCGGCGACCATCCTTCGTACAGTGCCCCAACTCTGGTTCATTCTTTGCATCTCAGCTTCCACAGTTCTCCGCCAAGTTGTTTTTGGTCGGCCTCTCTTTCACTTTCCCTCGGGGGTCCATAACATAGCGGTTCTTGTGATGGTATCAGGGTCCCTTCTGAGGACGTGGCCAACCCAACTCCAGCATCTGCCAGCTATGATGGTGTGCATGTCCTCCTGGTTACTCCGAATAAGTAGTTCTTGGTTGCTGATGGTCTTTGGCCAAAAGATTCAGAGAATTTTCCTTAGGAAGATTGTGTGGAAGGAGGACAGTTTCGACATTTCCTTCTCTGCTACTCTCCAACACTCCGCACCATAGCGAAGCACAGAAAGTACACAGCTCTCATACAGACTTAATTTGGTGTCTGTGCTGTACTGGGAAGACTTCCAAATGTTGTTGAGAACAGCAAATGCTGTTTTCGCTTTATTCATTCTGTTGTTAATATCCTTGCTTGTTCCGCGTCAGGTGTTACTATGCATCCTAGGTAAGTAAATGTGTCTGTCCGTTCTAACTTCTGGTTCCTTACTGTTACTGGCTCAGGATTGCCCACATTTAGTGTCATGACCCCTGTCTTCTTCAGATTGATGTTCAGGCCAACCTGCTCGCCATACTTATTCAGTCTATCGGTTTTGTCTTGAATAAGTTGATGTGAATGCGCGAGTAGTGCAATCTCATCTGCATATTCGGCGTCTGTCTAATTGCCGATAATTGGCAAATCAGCTAGCGTGAGAACTCTGCTAAGCAAACGTGATTCGCTCCCCTGTTATCTGGCATGTTGTGAAAGTAGGTAACCAACTCGTTAGCGCAAGTGAGACAGGAAAAATAGGCGTGGCTAAAAATTTATGAGTCAGACAAACAACGAAATTACGTGGTTTTTTCATAGCAACGTTAAAACACTAATTGAGTAAGCCAGGTGGTCGGATTTCTGAGGATATATTTACATTTCCACGTCACAGATAGTTTGTATCTTCTGCTTACTTAACAGATGTTACCTCTACCTGTTGTGGCCTGAGCGAAGTATGAAGTTTATATCTTGTCTCTTCTGTTGAGCATCATGATATCGTCTGTGAGATACCTTACGGACAGACAAAAATGACATAATCGTTTCCTGTCTGACTTTCACGAAGACATTACTTTATATCAGTGGTGGCCAAGCTGAGGTTGGCCGAGAGCCAGATTATGGTAAAGGGTAACACCAGAGGGCCAGACCTATAAAATCCTTAAAAAATAACGTTCTGAGATTTAGTTTTACATATATAATGAACCACGTACAGAAAGCAACGGCAAACTACTGTACTGAACATCTGCCAAGACATGTATACCAGTCTTCAGACTGAAATTACTGTAAAAAATATATATAATGAATCTGTTGTTTTAATTTGTTTTGTAATTTGTAATATGACATGTAATTATTTATTTCAAACATACATTTGTGTGTTATTTCATTGTGCAGAGTGTGGCTTATCAAAACTTTTCACCAGTGATTTGAAGTCTTCTTCCACTTGTGACGTAGCAATTCTGAGATCATGGGATAATACAGAGTCAGATAATCTGTTTCTGGTCTTGGATTTGATAAACTTCATGGCAGAAAATGTTGTCTCACAAAGATATGTGCTACCAAATATAGAGCACACTTTTAGGGCCCATTATCTCAGAAGTGGGTAACGTTCCTTTGGTAGTAATTTCCACAAATCAGCTCCAGTTGCTTCTGTTGTGTTGATGAATGGGTCACATTGGAGTTCACATAACTGTAATTGTAGTTCTGCTGGTTGAGACTCCACTGTGCACTTGAATGGGTTGTTAAAAAGTTCCATTTGTGAACGAAACATCTCAAAATCTTGAAATCGACGATCGAACTCAGAAATCAGCTGTTCAATGTCATCTGTGTACCTCCTGAAGTTAACACTCTTATTCTCAGACAGCTGTTTACAACAAGGAAAATGAAACAGGTCATTCTTTTGCAAAGACAGACTAAATAGGCTCAGTTTCTTTTTGAAGCCATCAACATAGCCCATCATTTCAAAAATTGTTTGCCTTTTTCCTTGTAACTGCAAATTCAGTACATTCAAATATTGTGTTATATCTGTGAGAAATGCCAAGTGCTGAATGAAATGAATATCTTTGAGTTTATTTTGAAAATCAGTTGAACATGGTAAGTTGTCTCGCAGGAAGTCAAATATTTCATCCTTCAGTTCACAAAATCTTATTAAACATGTTCCTCGACTAAGCCATCTCACCTCAGCATGAAGCAGGAGATCACCGTAAACAGAATCCACTTCTTCTAAAAATGCAAGGAACTTCCTGTGAGTTAGAGAGCTGTGTCCTCCTCTGATCAAATTCGTTATTTTCACTACAGTAGCCATAGTGTCATTTAGGTTTATGGATTTTGCACAAAGGGCCTTTTGGTGAACTATGCACTGTAATGTAGGCACGTCAATTTTATTTTGCTTCAAAAGTCCAACAAAACCAGTATTTTTCCCAACCATAGCCTTGCAACCATCGGTACACAAAGCAGACAATTTTTCAAACCCACCATATTCTTCCATGGCATTTTGAACTGCAGAAAATATGTCATCCCCTTTACTTGTACCATGCAAAGAGCAAACTTTCAGTAATTCTTCAGAAACAGTAAAGTCTTCCTGGATCACTTTAACAAAAATAAGAAGCTGGCTAGTGTCTGTGATGTCTGTACTTTCATCAATCGCCAGTGAAAAGTATGGACAATTTTCAATTAAAGATTTCAAGTTCTGGGACAAATGCAAACTAATATCTTCTGTTCTCCTAGCTACGGTTTGTTTTGAAAGAGGTACATTTTGAAATTCTTTTACTACTTTTTCTTCATTGAACGCTTCTGCCATTTGAACTGCACACTTTTTCACAAACTCTCCATCAGTAAACGGCTTTTTTACTTTTGCAAGCTCATAACTAATCACATAGGACGCCATGAGCGATGATTCCTGAATCTTATTTACATGACTAAATATACTCTTCGCCGCAGGCGACCTTTGTCTTTACTGACTGTGTGTGGTGCACCACTCTGAGTGGGGACCTCCCAGTACCAAAGACTGCTGTGCCTGTCACAGATTTTGCTCCTTTCCTCAGACCTACGGGTCCTGAGAGTTCCTCTATAAATGCCTTTGTGCAGATGAGGAAGGACATCCCTCGAAACATTCGGGTATATGAGGCTCTGTCCATTTTGGCTGGAATGACGTCTCGATGGTTCGGAGGTTTTATAGCAAATATGAGTACACATGAGGGCAAGTTCGGGCACAATGGGTTAATCACCTGTTTGCCAAGTCACTTCGATTACATGTCCCGCCCATGGGCCTTGTGCACTTGGGTCCCCTCTACACCTCGTTTCACGGGGTAGAAGAGGTTCCGATTATGAAATGATGATGAATATACTCTTTTGCTGATTCAGTTTTTTCTTGAGTTGTTCAGTCACAAGCTTTCTCGACTCGCTGCTATGCTCGTCGTTGTTTTTCTGATGATTTGTGATGTAGTGACGTTTCAAGTTATATTCCTTCACTACGGCTAACACTTGGGCGCAAACTGAGGTTTATTATCCTTATTGAGAATGAACCAATAATCGAACTCCCATTCTGGTTTAAATGCGCGATTTTCACTGTCCACTTTTCTATACTTAGAAAACATTTTTACAAATGCAGACTCTTATACATGAAAACGTGCACAATAGCTACAAGCCCAGAAGTGTCACTGGCCGATTTATACTTAACACACTTCACAAGACCAACTGTGCACCTCAACTCCTTCCTATAGAAATGTACCTACCATCTATCCCCACTCCCACGATCACTTTCCCATACCGATGCTAAAGACAAAGCAATATCATTGGATCTCAGAGACTTCCGACCGCAGAAAAGATCTGTCATTGCTTTCAGTTTCTCATTATCAAAGTAGGTACCGACACTGTCTTCGCCTGTCCACGTGCACGATAAGAGATTTGACGTTATCATTTCCGTTTTGTCGGCACTATCTAGTAGAGATCAATTGATATGAGAGAGAGAGAGAGAGAGAGAGAGAGAGAGAGAGAGAGAAAGAGAGTTGGTGGTGTTGTGGGAGGTGGGGAGATGTTAATCGTAAATTTTGGGTCTTTTTGGTTTTGTTTCTGGTGCCTGTGCGTGCTATTTTGTAATATTTTTTTAGCACAGTCGTCGGAGTATACAGTAATTTTCTATCAACAATAAGAGGCCGGCCAAAACAGGTTGGCGGGCCGGTCAAAACTGGTTGGCCGGCCGGATGTGGCCCGCGGGCCGTAGTTTGGCCACCTCTGCTTTATATGAAAGTAATAAGTTGTTACATCTGACACACATTGTCGTATGAGTTTACAGTTTGCTGCTCGGCAATCGGATGTTTTATTACCATATATGTGAAGGTGACCTCTGCATCGTGCACATAATTTTTCCATGTAGGAAATAATTTTAAATTTCCCCACACGACAGGCACGTTTGAAAACGATTTGCGCTATCTTAGCATTGTAACAAACCAAATGTGGGGGCAGACTTACAATATAATCTGACAATCTTTGCAAGTCTAGTTCAGTGTGAGAAATCGCTTGCCAAAGACTACAACCAGACCTTGCCAGAAGTTAGAATTCAGAATTCCATTTATCAGGCTGTTATTGGAGTATTTTGGAAGGACTTACACAGCCCAGAAAAAACTATAACACTTTAATAAGGAACCGGAATCTGAGGAAACTGAAACACACGGAGTCATAGTTGGAATTAATGTTAAAATTAACGACCCAACCGTACACGTTAAGAGGCATCTACCAGTGCCTTTATTCATCTGAGCAAAAAGTATGTGATCCAGTATTGGAGTAAGTTCTGCATTTTACATTTTTCATTACTAACAAGTGAACTTCTTTTTCTTTGATCCATAGCCGCCAACCGTCAAAGCAGTCAGTGGCCATCACGCCTGTGGCGTCTTGTAGGGCAGCAACAAACTGATTTCGCTTTGCTCAGTCGGCGGCCATCATTCGTACAGTGCCCTAACTCTGGTTCATTCTTTGCATCTCAGCTTCCACAGTTCTCTGTCAAGTTGTTTTTGGTCGGCCTCTCTTGCGCTTTCCCTCGGGGGTCCATAGCACGGCTGTTCTTGTGATGGTATCAGTGTCCCTTCTGGGGACGTGGCCAACCCTCCAGCGTCTGCCAGCTATGGTGGTGTGCAATGTCCCCCTGGTTACTCCGAATAAGTTGTTCTTGTTGGGTGATGGTATTCTACCAAAAGATTCGGAATTCTCAGAATCTCCGAACAAGTGAACTAATATGTATATATTACCATGTAAATATTAATATGTGAAAATCGCTAGTGGATGTCCAAGTCATTTGAGGCTGGCAACCTCAGCATATAGAATGATGATTTCATGAACCACCACTGCATGCTTTATCTCTAGTTTCTTAAAGAGAACTTTTTGGTTCTCTTTATAAGTAGTCCCAAGTTCCATATGGAGCAGGGAGGGAAAGAAGAAAGAAACTATGTACATTATAAGTATAATATTTACATTTTCAAACCAGTGTAAATGTCTATGTAAACATATTCACTTTAAAATTAATGAAAGTTTAAAACTGTTCAACAAGTGTACACATAAATGAAAACATATTCAATTTATATTGTGAACACTTTTCAATCAGTGGAGATGTAAATGTAAAGATATTCTATCTGTACTATTAACCGTTTCATTTAAATGTAAAATAAAGATAAAGCTATTCAATTTAAATCTACCGAAAGTTTTCTCTCGAGGGATTACGTTTAACTCTCATCGAGGGTAAATTCTGAGGTAGATGGAATGGTGGAATAGAGAGAATGGGACCCATAACTATGGGTTGGAAAACGCAATACTCAGGAGAGCGTTTTGTTTCTATTCTTTTACCATAGTTGTTGGTGGTACCAGTTGAGGGTACTATCTCTGGAGCTAGAAGGGGACAGTAGCCTGAGCTTTAAGACGAGGGACCAACTTCGTAGACACTCCCTGACATTTCTGGGAACGTGCTGGAACCTAACAACCTTGACCAGCAACGAGCGTGATCAGTCTACCAAGAACCAAACTATCAGCGTGAGCAGAACCTACCACTGGCTGATAAGTTAAACGTTAAAGCTGCCACGTGAACTCCTTTATAAACTTTCATCCTATCACAACAGTGATGACAACTTTCTGTTAAATCATTATTCAAATTTTCTAACACCTTGTTAAACCTAAATGATTATTAAATTTGTTATTTTAGTAATTATACAAATTTAACTTCGATTTAATCATTTTAAATGTACTGCATGCTTGTCTCTGTAAATTTACTAAATACACTCTAAAAAGAGCTTTACCTTAATAATAAGAATTCCACTGAGTAAAACAGGGTGGGGGCTTGACGAGCTGAAATTAATAACTGCTTAATTCTTCATAAAAGGCGGCGGACCGATATAAAGTTAACAATTTCTCTGCCAATGCAGCATTGTTCTTGACATCGGGAATATCTTAGGAACTCCCTTGGGATAGAAGCGTCATTATCCTTCAATCTACCACTCTGCCAAGAGTAATCTTGTGCGAAGGTAGACACCTTTGAAAACCCATATTAGCTACTCTTGAGTTTTGGCCACTGTTGGACCACTATTGCAAAGCAGGGGAGGCAATCCGTAAGAAACTTCTTGTCTCCCAGTGCTTCCCTCTATCACTAGGACTTCTGTTTTCTGCGTATCTGTCTTTTCTCTTGAAGCTGCTTGAAATTTTCTTCGGCACCGACAGTATTTTTTTTTTTTTTTTTTTTTGGGTGCTGTTGCTTAGTATCATAAAGATCCTTCCACGCACATTAGCTGCTCATACAATTGTGCATGTATGGGACTAACATCTATAAAAATTGCTTTCTTCTATTTATTGCATGATCATTGCTTTTCTGTCTGTTTGTTCTTTTCCCCTACCCTATGAATTTTCTCTTTCACCACGAGGAAGCTCTGTTCTTTGCTTATCTGTTTTTGTACTTGAACTCGTCAACTGTTAAGCTTCTGGCTAATTATTTGTACATTCTTCCACAAACCACACTCCTGCGCAGTTTTACTATCAACCCCTTCCTTCCAAACTATATCGAATGCTTTCTCCTGATACATCCATATCACCAGCGTCCATTTCTTCTCTTGGAAGGCGTCTTCAATTTCCTGAGCTATTCTAATCGATCTGTAATGTCTGAATACTGCTTGCTGAAGGATTGGCACGTGTTTTCCTTCAAGGTGCCACATCAGCCTGATGTTAACCAAGAATTCCACAAATTTTCTAACACAGCTAAGTGGGCTGATGATCCGTGCGGTATCTGACTTTCTTAGAAACTGAACGATGGCACCATTACAGGTCTATCGTAATACGCCTCTTTTGCGGCTGCAGTTTAGTATTGTTAGAACTCTCCTTTGCGCTTCTGTATCCAGACGTATTAGCATTTCAGCTGTTACTCTATCCTTTCCTGGTATATTTTTTTTTCGTGTCTTTAGTGACCCGAGTACATATTCCCCTTCTTCGATGGTTAAATTGCCATCATGTGCTTGTTCTTGTGCCGCACAGTGTGTTGTCATAGATTAGCTGCTCCTCAGTGAAGACGTTTTGCAGGTGTACTGAGATTTCAACGTGGTTTGCACTTGTACGGTGTTCCTAAAGTGAATTTACAGCTTTTTCGGAAGTAAACATGAAACAACACACAGAAAGCAGGGTAGTGAAGTAGGAGTCCGGGAGTTTAAGTCCAGGAGTCGGTAGTTTTGTGCAGAGTCGGTGTCGTTCTTATTACATACTACTAGAGTCGGAGTCAGTGTGGGAGCCGAAAAAATCGTGTCCAACTCCACAGCCCTGATAGAAAGAACAAACGCCCAAAGCTAACATCTCACGTAAAGCCATCTCTGAAAAATGCATACGAACAGTAAAACTGAGAAGAAATGAAAAAAAAAAATTGAATCTAGAAAGAGATGGAAACAAACTTTGGAAACTAGTCAGAGCCTTGAATAATGAAAGAACGTACAATAAAGTAGTGAAAATGAAGTTAAGATATTGCCAGAAAGTCTTGATTGAAAGCAGAACAAATGTCTTCGCCAGGTCGTGCCTTCCCTGATGCATCATTTTATACGCATTTATAGCGCAAGGAGACAATAATTATTGCTAATGGTAGTTGTATCATGACAGCACAACAATGCATAACGCAGAAATATCTTTGGTAAGAGTATAGAGATCGTTGAATACT
Source organism: Oreohelix idahoensis (assembly GCA_024509875.1). Classification (NCBI taxonomy): domain Eukaryota; kingdom Metazoa; phylum Mollusca; class Gastropoda; order Stylommatophora; family Oreohelicidae; genus Oreohelix; species Oreohelix idahoensis. The sequence continues at coordinate 405,042 of JAMPIV010000986.1, forward strand.
AAAAAGAACCTGACATAACATAACCAAAATTCAAGTCTTTTTTTTTTTCTTTTTTCTCTAACCAGCGGCACTTGAGCTTTCCAGCCCTTTTGGCCCAATGACACGTCATTGCGAGGCTGGGGAGCCAGTGGACATTCCTTCCAACCCGGTCAGGAGCTTCGCTCCTTCCCATCCACAGAGGGTTTAAATTCAAGTCTTTACTATTATATGGTCTCAACATGTCAATCACCCTTTTGTTTTAAAATTGATTACATGACAAAAGAGACAAGGGTTCTCCTACACCTCCACACCTCACAGTAGAAGAGGAATGACAACAACAACAACAAAAAAGAAACTATTATTTGGTGAAATTCAATTTAATAAATATAAAAAATATATATCATCATCATCATTTTCCTTTGCGTTCTTTACGGAGCATGGAGCCACCACAGCAGCTGCTCCCCTTGCAGAAAGTCTGCACCAATAATTCACATGCGCTTGCAGCAGTAGTTTCTGTGGCGATCTGTATAATATGATAAGCCTGCCAGCCCCATAAATAACTTTATAGTAGTCGCCGTGTACAACATACCTGAAGGTGCAGTAGTCTCTTCAGAGACCCCCGGGAACTGCATGGGACATAAATTATATATAAATACATTTTACAGTCCCCTCTAGTGCAAGATAACTGGTTCTCGATGGATAAGAGGGCATCAAAAGTACTAGTTGGTTATAAATTGTGCGAATACTGGTTTGCACCTGACATGACTAGTCCAGCCCAACTCTAGCACTCGTGCTTCTGCTATCACCAGCATTAATAATTCAAGAAAACTACTGAAACAACTGAAAGTCGCGTGGTTGAACGAATAAACTGTCTTAGCTTTTACCTAAATTAAACGTGGATCAACCGTAAACAAAGAAATGCTTTGCTTTTCTTCTTTGCTACCTTGTACATAAACTCCTTGCCCTCTGTTACAGTAAGTACTGAGTTTTGTTAAGAGGAGCAATAAGCAGATGAATCTAAAAGAATATAATTTTATTCTGTACAGTGTATTAGTTGTGTTGTATAATATTCTGTTTAGTGTATTACAACAGTTATACACTGTCGTAAGAAGCGAGTAAGGTTGCATTTTAGTTGTTAACAGCTATTATCTACGGCAGCCAACTTTCTTCTCCGCACATAGGAAAGTAACCAATTTTGCAATGGATTTTGCACATAAAACGGAGGCCACTCGACAGTAGTACAAAAGACCTACAAGTAACAATATAACTCAAGCGACAACCTGTCTGGGTGATTGGCTCAAGAAGTTATCGTGAACATTTCGCTGGACAGTTCCCGCAGGAAAAAGAACAAAATATTTGGTTAACAGCGGTCTAATGAATGACGAGAATAGACGAGTGGAGACGGACCGACTGGACTAAAATAAATATGAAAGTATTTGAAGAAGTTCAGCGACATCAAATGCGTATAGAGAAGAAAAACCCCGAAATAGCCAACGGCAATACTTCAACGGTATAAACCCGGTCTTTTTGACATTGCAAACAAGGGGTGTCAGATATTTGAATAAACAAACTCTCTGCTACATAGCAAACAGAAAGAAAAGGGTACGACTCGGAAAAGATCGCAATAAAATCAGTACAAAAATGTAACTGATACTGCCGTAGTGAAAGAGAGATCGGAAAGAGGACGCACCAAAATCCATCTTGTGACAATCAGAAACAGAAATAAATGTAGCAGGCCAGATATTATAGAGGAAATACTGCAGGTCAATACATATCTACACAATGCAGGATGCATTGTCACATTAACATGGATACCAGCACATGTTGAGATAGCAGGAAATGAGCTTGCAGACAAATAAGCAAAAGGGGGGAGAACTAGTTATAACAAAACTGAAGTAGGCTTAAGGAAGTTTGAAATCAAGAGCTTAATTGCCCAAGCAATAACTAAAGAGTGGATAATAGCATGGGACCAAAGCAAAAATGGAAGACACGCACACAAAATCCGGAAGAAAAAAAACAAGCAAAAAATGTCAAGTACAAGATGAACTAAAAATACCAATTAATAAAAAAATTGTTAAGGCTGAAGCTTGGAACTAGATATTTCATGATAGAGGAACCCACATGTGAAGAGTGTCAAGAACCAAATACAATTAGACATTTTCTAGTGGACATTATTCTAGGAGAAATTGTCAAATAGGTCGCGGTTTGCACAAGGAGGAAGCTGTATCAAGAACAAAAATGGTGTAATATTACTTGATGAGAAAGACATCAAACAGATGGGCAGAATACGTAAAAGAACTATTTGAGGACAACAGAGGTAAAAAACCATCACCAGATTCTAATGAAGGCTCAAACATTCTCAGATCAGAAGTAGAGAATGCCATACATATGATACAAAAAGGAAAATCAGCAGGCATGGATAACATAACAATTGAAATGATAGAAGCTCTGGAGAGCTTTGGTATAGATACAATCACAGATCTATGCAACGATATATACAATACAGGATATATACCACACGACATGAAGACATCAGTTTTTATAACATTGGCCAAAAAACCAAATGCAACAGAATGTTCAGACTTCAGAACCATCAGCCTGATGAGTCATGCAATTAAGATACTACTCAAAATCATACAGGAAAGAATAAAAAGTAAGGTAGACAGCGAAATCCAAGAAGAACAGTTTGGTTTCAGACGGAACAGTGGAACAAGAGAGGCAATATTTTGCCTAAGAATATTAGCAGAAAAATATACAGAGGTCCAAAAAAGTATGTACATGTGCTTCATTGACTATAAGAAGGCTTTTGACAGAGTCCATCATGAGAAAATAATTGAATGCCTCGAAGACATAGGTATTGATGGAAAAGATATAAGAATACTCAGTAACCTTTATTGGGAGCAAACTGCCACAGTAAGATCCGGAAGAAATTATTCATCATACATAGACATAAAAAAAGGTGTCAGACAAGGTTGTGTGCTGTCCCCCTGCCTATTTAATTTATACACCGAAAACATTTTCAAACAGATACAGGAAATACCAGGACTGAACATCAGTGGAAGGTCAATAAACAACCTTAGATATGCAGATGATACCGTGTTGTTAGCTGAAAGCGAACAGGAGTTACAAGAACTAGTGAACCAAGTGAACAGTATAAGTCATGAATATGGACTCCACATTAATACTGTGAAAACAAAAACTATGATAATTAGCAAAATAGACGATAAACCCACATTAAAGATAAGCGTAAATGGGAAAATCCTGGAACAAGTCAAGAGCTACGTATATCTTGGTCATATAATAACAGAAGATGGCAGATGTGAAACAGAAATCAAGAAGAGAAAAGGAATGGCTAAAGCTACATTCAACAACATGAAACATATACTGACGTCTAAACAGTTACCTCACAAATTAAAACTGAGAATCATAAAGTGTTATATATATTCTGCATTTCTGTATGGCGCGGAAACATGGACGATGAATAAGCATTTGGAAGAAAGAATTGAGGCTCTTGAATTGTGGATATATAGAAGAATGGGGCGTATCTCATGGAAAGAGATAAAAATAAATAAGGAGGTCCTAGAAAATCTAGGTATGAAAAGAGAACTAATGAGGGAGATCAAAGTTCGGCAGCTAAAATACTTTGGCCACATAAAAAGGCATAACACCTTGCAGAAGACCATAACAGAAGGGAGAGTTGAAGGCAAACGTGCAAGGGGAAGACAGCGCTATAAGTGGGAAGATAACATCAAGAGATGGACAGGAAAGAGTCTATCAGAGTGCACCACCAAGACAAGAGACAGATGACGTTGGAGATCCATTATAGCCAATCTTCGTTGTGGAGATGGCAACTGATGATGATGATGAGTGGACTGCAAAAGATATAACCAGCACAGGCAAAACATTAAGACATACTGTAGTAATCACAAGGTAGAAATGAGTGTAGAAAATCTCATAGGCACTAAGACCCCATCAGAAGTACAATAGCTATTAAAACACTATATTACAAAAACAAAAGCCAGCATACAAAAAAACAAAAATAAATAAATAAGGATGCGAGCCAGTCAACAGTGGTAGAAGATTCCCCCCAGATAAATACGGATTAACTATATAATCCTCCAAAGAATATTAAATGAATAACAGTTTAGACAATATCATCTTTGGTAATAAAACCATACTGAAATATAACTACAAAAGGAAAAATACCTACTAGAGATAATATAGTATTAAGCATAAAATAAATGCCAAAAAAAACATATTACAATAAATGAAACACGTCCTGATATAACCAACAGCTCCATGCATATGGTAGAGGGCTGAAAAAGGCGTGCTATAAAAAAAGTAGCAAACACCTGTAGCAAGTTTAATTTGCTGAAGAGGTTATGATGTTATAAAGACAGGAAGATTGCTGTGTATGTGTCAACCGTGTGAGGTCAAGCTATGTAAGACCCTGATTCTAATAGTTGATGAAAATGATGATGAGTTTCAGGGTACCTAACGCTACCTCTCTAGATCTCACACGGTGCTGTATTTTATTTCTAGTGTGTGGTGTTTGATGTGGCTAGTGTCTAGGGAATGCAATGAAAAAACAAGATACTACATCAAAACAAGATACTACAACACACTAAAAGTAAAGTAATAAGTCTGTGGTTTAAGTTTTTTTGAATATTAATTTTTTTTTTGGTACAATTTTAATCTGCCTGTCCTGCAATATCTTTTGGACAGGTCTTTGAAAATGAGGAAAATATATTTTACAACAAATGATTAACTAAATGGACTCTTTGTCCGATAAGAATAATATTAATATATTGTTCCTGTAGGTGTATTCACAGACTGTTAATTAGTACATAATAGTGTAAGTCATTTATATGAGGAGCTGTTACTGTCATCATGCCCCTATCTTTTAAGTTAATTTTGGGGAAAAACAATTTATTCCGCTGAACTGTCAGATGGCCCAGCTAATGGCACATCACCTTATTTTCTTTATGAAGATTCACACGCCCAACACTGCTCTGCCTAGGATATGTCAGTTCACAGAAGCTCCTGGCTAACTGCTGACAGTATAAACTTTCACTGGAGACTTTCTGTCTTCAAATATATTCATCAGGTTTCCTGTCACCGGCTGGTAACAGGAAATAAAACCCTGCAATAAAAAGACACCCTGGCCTTTTCATATCTGATTTAGACTTCCATTAACTATTTATACATGATGGGATGGGGTCAGCCTCGTGTGCATACAAGTGCACCAGCCCCTAACTCATATGACTTCACACCCTACTGTGACCACACCTCAGGTCCATATGGCGGATACGCCACTAATTTTACATAGTTTTCTTCAATACAATAACGTGGAGTAAACACATCTCCTTCTGTATGATTTTCTCTTCTTTTCCTAACTATAAACGTTCTAGGCATGTTGATGAGTGTTCATGGAACACGGAGGCTTGCTAACATATTCTGATCTAATAATAATAATAATCAATAACAACATTCAAACACAGTTCAATATGAGGACTCAATAATTTTTGCTCCCGGCATGTCCTTCACTTTTCCCAATAGCAGTATCTAGCTTTTTGCAGTTTTAATAAGGCATATTAATAAATAAATCATTCTTACCACAAATTTCAATGAAATATAACACAAGTGACGATGACTGGCAAATATGGCCTAAGTTTCTCTGCCTCTGTCCAGATTGTTAGATTAGTATTTATTTTACAATCAACACATAACAGCAAATGAGAATGGGATAAACTAATAAGTTTCTGCAGAATTAACAACTTGACCATTGGAGGAATACTTTTTTCCACACAAAGAAATGCACAAGTTAACACGGGAATCACCAAACGCCTGAGACAAAAACCAGATAGACCACATTATAACAGGTGAAAGTAAGAAGTGCAGAAGTGGGAAGCGATCACCACTTTGTAGTAGCTAGACTGAATGTGAAACCCAGAGCTGCTGGACAAATTGCAACTAAACAGAAAAGGTATAACACCATCAAATTTAAGGACCCCCTCATCAGAACAAGTTTTTGTTGTTGATGTAAAGAGAAGATATCAAATAGCCAATAGCCAGGATAATACAGTGACTGATGATGTTGACCAGAAATTCAACACCATTTCAACAATGTATAAGGAAAGCAGGGAATCATGATTCGGATTCCAGGAAAGGAAGAGACAAGGTTGGATAACACCAGAAACATTAAACACCATAGCAATGAGAAAAGAAATGAAAAGAACGAAAATAGAAGCAAAGTCCCTCAAGTTAAAGGAAACATATAGCGAACAGTACAGTCAGCTGGACACGAAAGTAAAACTTCAAACCCGAGCCAACAAAAGAACATGATCTAGATGTAAATACAGACATTCCATGAAGGGAAGAAATCATCACAGCTATCGAAGGGTTAAAGAATGGAAAAGCTCCTGGTCACGACAATTTTAATGCTGAGTTATTTAAAACAGACCCTGAACTAGCAGCAGAACTATTAGAACCCCTTTTTGCACAAGTCTGGAAAACAGAGACAATGCCAAATGAGTGAAATAATGGAATAATTGTCAAACTGCCTGTCACGAAATGGATTTAGGACTAGAGACTGCCTACATACAGTGACAAGACACTAGTGAGAAGAAAGACTGAAAAGATAGATTTAGAAGAAAATGATAGTGCAATGTGAACAGTTGACACTATTGGCTCCGAGGTTAAGAACCGAGGTTGATTCTTTCCTCGCCACTTCGGACGTCTTATGTGCTATAGTTGTCAACGACCTCTAGCTACCCTAAGGGGATAAGGTTATATCAAGCTTCACAAACACCAAGATACAGACAACATATAGCTACTGTACTAAAGGAAATGACTGATGCCAGCTACAATTTATACAAGTTTATTATACACCTATAAACAACTCATATACATAAAGTGCGAGGATGCACACCTGAAAACAAAATCAAGCACAGTTAAAAATGCATCAACCCCAACCCTTCTCCCACAATTGCAACCTGTATGGAGAAAGAAGGTAAGGTTAACTGAAATGAACTACACTGCACTTGATGTCGCCTACACTCCAGAATAGCTGTTCTAAATTCTAACTCTAACTCCACTGATAGCTGGAACGACGGCGAAGTGACTACACAATCTCTGCACAGACTTCGGTTCTACACAGCCTATCCTGGAATCTCCTGCACACAACTAACTGCACCTCTAAACTTCAGCAGCTGTCCTCTGCTATGATTCACCAAAACTAACAGTTCTGCCTATCTGTGCTGACTTCAGCAGAGAGAATGTTTACCCTCTCTCTCTCCACTAACTCTGGAATTGATGACTGAGGTTTAACAGAACCCCACTGGATTCTGGACTGGAACTGTAGCGGACTTCTACCACTCTGAAATTACCTGCCCGAGTACCTATAACTGGGCCGTCGGCTTTATTATGGCCGTGAAGAAGCGAACATAAAATTACCACAACGCGGGCAGCATGCCAAATCTGCATGTGTAACCGAATGAGCGTCAGAGCTCAGGATTTATCCACAAAAAATCCTATTCGCTGGAAAATGTCTTCCCCTGGCTGGGAAAATGTATTTTCTTCCTCTCCTTCCACCACTGGCAATTCATGCGAGACTTTGGGTGTCTGCGAACGACACCACTGTGCCGTGGGAGAAATTTTGAGGTATCAAAAATTCTGCTCTTCCCCACAAAAAGCCGGCACCTGCTGTTTAGACAGAAAAACCAAAACAACAGCTAAACAAACCGTTAATACTCTATTTCAAATAACAAATAACTCCCTTACTCTTCATCACGTAACTCCCCTCTCTTCTCTCTCCCCGTCTCTACCTGAGCCCCAAAATAAACATTTCCCGGTAATACAATCACGCAGACCGTCTGACCCAGGGTTCTGCATGACTAACTCCCAGCAACAACAATATTTTCACTGGCCCGTCTGGGCAGACGTACTGTGGCCTACTTCTTACGCTGACACTAATGCCGTAATGATTAATACAAAATAAAACTAGCCCTCTCTAGGAATTCCTAAAATTCCCGTCAGTATGATTAATCACCTCAAAACTGAAATAAAATACCATTCCCTCAACAGAAATAAATTTCATCTCCATCTTCTGAATACACAGAATAACAAAGCACAATCAATAACATATAACCCTGTTTACGCTAGCATCTATATATGCCGTCAAAAGTTATACATAATGGTTATCAATTAAATCTCAGTAGTTACAAACACGTGGTTACAATTTTATGACCACGTGCTTCTCTCCCCCTCGTCCCTCTGAACATCGTATCAATAAATATACCGTAACCAACGCGCTCACGTGCTTTACAAATTACGCCTCTTTCACTCCCGTCCACAGATAGATGTGTACTATAATATAAATACTAGCAGCATTACATTCTCAATAAAATCACCAATACACAGACTCCCGTCATTCTGTAAATAAATATGATTCGCAGATGCGAGTTTCTCTCCCGACCGACTTTGCAATAATACAAAGCGGTGATATCTCAACTTTTAAACCATGCCGCTATTCTTTCAACAAGGAATTAAATGGACCTATAAAGTTTCAAGTCTATCACTAAGATCGAATTGATGGCTCTGGAGTTAAGAATTAAATTAAACTAAAACTTCCCAAGAAACTTAAATGATCGGCTAGGACTAGAAAAATTAAATAAAGTCCTCACGCAAAAATTCATGCTTACCAAATCTCGAATGTCCAACTGAAGGGCAATCGACCTGACTCTGGCAACCCGGCTTTGGCAATTAATTTTTAGAGACCGAACTTATGAAGTTCGGGCGTATTTATTCTCAAGCCCCCACGCGCCGACTTCATGACGTCATATGCGCGGCGTGGTTCTAAAGCCAATCGGAGCTCTGCATTTCAACTGCAGTTAGCTCTCAGCCAATCAGAACCTTAGATCATTCTGATGCAACCAGTTTCTGCTAGACAAAGAACCGGGAATTGGTCCTAGCCCTATACTGCGGAAATGAAGCAAAAATGGCCGCAAATAATTTAACTCCCGAAAAATGCGTATATGGCCACGCAATATCTTTAAAAAAAAAGGACACTGGTGCAAATCCTGATCTAGCCTCTATAATCTTAATCTAGCATAATACTGCACCAATCTTCCTTCCTCCACCTACTAGTCATAGAGAAGAAACATAAAGCAGATGAGATACAACTCCATCGTGATCTCATCTTGAAAAAGCGTAAATAATAGAAGGAGAAGAAACATGGCGAAGGATTACCTGTAATCCCTCCTAAAAATAGAGTAAAAAATGCAAAGAGAAAGACATGGGGCCTTCTGAAAAAATAAATTACAGTATAGTATCACATTACTCCCCCCTTTTGAAGTACGGGATTCCGTGCTAGATTACTGGAACTTGTATTCTTTTCAGACTGGCCCCTATCTAGGTCTCCAGAGCTGTTGGTATGCCCTAAAGTTGTAAGATCACAACTGGTGAATACCGCCTTGCGACCACGACCCAAATGGTCGCTCTTCCTCTTTTCTCTCCCTCTGTCTTTGAATCGCTCTGCAACTGGCAGGCGGCTGGGCCAATCAACCATAACATACCTCCTTCCTGTGTGCACCTGGCCTTGTTTACTCAATTTTCTCCTCCAGGGTTTCTTCCGGATAAGTGTCCTTGGCCTTGGTGGAGTACAGCTCCCGCACAACTCCCTGACCACTGTACAAGTAATTTGCGGATTACGTGCTGTCCGATAAAGGCTTTCTGCTGGGTGTTTACATTTGTATGGCCTGTACCTGGTTGACCTGAGATACCTGCGGCCGACTGTAATGTCCCTCGAGCGAGAATCACTGTTCCAAAATTGGAAAAGTTTGTTGGCCAAAGAAACGTGCATCTGTTCCTTCATCCTCTCCTTAACTACTCCCATGCTCCGGTGGGAGAGTCGATCTCTCTTCAGACCTGTGCCCTCCAATGGCGGGTCTGGAACTTCCCTTGCCTTGTCCGGCGCAATGCTGGCTTGGTCAACTGACATGACCGAATTGCTATGTAGAGGCCTGGCGATGGCGACTACCTTGCTGCTCATCAGCGGGTTTGAAACCGCTGGTACCTTAAAATGAAGATGCCCCATCTCGGGTTCCTCTGGTGTCGAGTTTCCGATCTCTTGCTTGGTTTCTACTGAATTCTCACTGATCCCAGTAGCTTCTATCTTGGGGAAAAGATAGGTAATATCTGCCCCTGGCAGTGGTTCTGTGATCGCTCTTCCCCTACCAATATGAAGAGGGACAGAGCTCTCTAAAGTAGCTCCTTGCAAATGCGTAAGGCCGCTTTTCTCACTCTTTTCTGGCCTGAAAAGTTGGTGAGATGAACCTGTAGACCACGGGAGCTCTCCGTCTAACACCCTGGTTCTACCTTCAACCTTGCCCTCCCCTGTGAGAGTTACTGGCGTCAGTTGGAATGTGTCCTGCAGTGACACTTGACGGTTTAAGATCCCGTTAGATCGCGGAGAATCTGAGATAAAGCTCTCAGTGACTTGTTCTACTGTTCCTTGAATACAGTTCTTGTCAGTATGTCCCTCTCCTGAAGGAGCTAATACCATCGGGGGCCTAATTCCCGACAACAAAGAATGTACTTCCACAATCACCACTGTTTTTCCATTAGGCTGCACAGGGATGTCAGGCAAATGCGCCTCTGCCTGTTGTTTTTCGCTGTCCCGCTGGGGAGCTGGCGAAACATGCCTTATTAGGGATTCGAACCCTGACCTCGACTTTCCGTGTCGAGTATGTTGTGCTCTCTCACGAGCTTGGGAGAATCGGTAGCCATCCGAATTATAATGCTTGCTCGCATTATTCCCCCTGTTATGCAGTTTCCACGCCTGGGATCGCTTCGTAATCTTCCCAGCGTTGCAAGGTCTGCTTTCCTTACTTAACTCCCTCCCTTGTTTGGGCTTCGGGTCCATTTCCAACGGAAAGTCCTTTTCCTGGAGTTGGGGCGCGGTTTGAGCCAACACGTTTGCTATGGGCGCAAGATTTTCAGAGGGGTGGTCCAATATGGGCGACATAACTTGAGAAATAGAGTGGTTAGATTCATCAGCTCTTTCTTGTTGCTCTTTTTCCCTTGCTAGTTGCTCCATCGCCTTTGCTAGTCGATCCATCTCCCGTTTCTTGGCGCTTTCTTGTCGCTCTCTCTCCCATTTCTTTAAAATGTCATCCGAGGCTCCAATTTGCAGTTCCAGAGAACGCATGGCAAGTTCATGTTGTCTCTCTGCTGCCTGCTCCTTTTCCTCCGCCTCCAGGTATGCCTTGGTCTCAGCCTTATCTATTCCCATCTCCTCGACTGCCTCCCGCCAAGCAGCTCGTAACTGGACCAATTCCGCCATCTTACTTGTGAACTGCTGTAACTCACAAATTACCGAAAATGACAGAAAGAAGCCAAAGGAAGGAACTACCTGAAAAAATTTATAAGTATCCAGCTACCCAAAACCCGAATTTACTTTCCTGTTAAGAAAAAAAATTCAATTAGCCATCAATTACCTCTAAGTCATAAACAACCTTACTACAACTATCATCTAACTAACTGTAACCTGTGGAAAAAAACTTATAGCTGGATCAGTCTTAATATAGCTCAAGTCTAGGGGATATATAAGAAATCTATTTCCAGAACTTTCTTCAGAGACAATTTAAGAATCTAGAATTGATCCCAACAAAGATGATCCCAAGGACGACGCCACCCACTTTGTCAAGATCACAGAATTGAACGTAACAAAGATGATTCACCGGACGATAGCACCCACTTTGTCACGAAATGGATTTAGGACTAGAGACTGCCTACATACAGTGACAAGACACTAGTGAGAAGAAAGACTGAAAAGATAGATTTAGAAGAAAATGATAGTGCAATGTGAACAGTTGACACTATTGGCTCCGAGGTTAAGAACCGAGGTTGATTCTTTCCTCGCCACTTCGGACGTCTTATGTGCTATAGTTGTCAACGACCTCTAGCTACCCTAAGAGGATAAGGTTATATCAAGCTTCACAAACACCAAGATACAGACAACATATAGCTACTGTACTAAAGGAAATGACTGATGCCAGCTACAATTTATACAAGTTTATTATACACCTATAAACAACTCATATACATAAAGTGCGAGGATGCACACCTGAAAACAAAATCAAGCACAGTTAAAAATGCATCAACCCCAACCCTTCTCCCACAATTGCAACCTGTATGGAGAAAGAAGGTAAGGTTAACTGAAATGAACTACACTGCACTTGATGTCGCCTACACTCCAGAATAGCTGTTCTAAATTCTAACTCTAACTCCACTGATAGCTGGAACGACGGCGAAGTGACTACACAATCTCTGCACAGACTTCGGTTCTACACAGCCTATCCTGGAATCTCCTGCACACAACTAACTGCACCTCTAAACTTCAGCAGCTGTCCTCTGCTATGATTCACCAAAACTAAAAGTTCTGCCTATCTGTGCTGACTTCAGTAGAGAGAATGTTTACCCTCTCTCTCTCCACTAACTCTGGAATTGATGACTGAGGTTTAACAGAACCCCACTGGATTCTGGACTGGAACTGTAGCGGACTTCTACCACTCTGAAATTACCTGCCCGAGTACCTATAACTTCTTCTTCTTCTTTCGTTCGCTTGAAATATATTGTCTATATCTGCAATGTTGTTTCTTGTATAAACTTCACTGTCTTTTGTAGTTCATACAGGGGTCCATATAGTTTTGCTTCCAGTGTTGTTTCTCTGGGCCAGTGGGTTTGCCTCAATATATCATATTCGGGGCAATCTTGCAGTACGTGCCCCGCTGTCTGGGGTGCCTGTCCACATGTACACATGGCTGAATTGCCAATCTTGAATTTTGTATACATGTGGCTGCGGAGGCGGTTGTGTCCTGTTCTGAGGCGCAGAATGACTATTTGTTCTGATCTGTTCATAGCTTGGTAGTCATCCTGCGTTGATGTTGGTGGCTTTCTGATTGATTTGATCATCTTTTTCTTCTGATGGTACGTTACTGGTACATCCGGTTGTTCGTCTGCAGCACCTTCTTTAGCCAGTCCGTCTGCTCTCTCGTTTCCTGGTATTCCACAATGAGACGGTATCCACTGCATGGCGACCCTGCGCTGGTTGCACAGTTCAGAAAGTAGGGCCTGTATAACTGGCAATTTTCTGGACTGAAGTGCTTGGAGTGCTGATCTTGCATCTGTCAGGAATACTACAGGCTGTGGACCGAGATTGGTGTTCAGTAGTTTCTCAGTTGCCACCTTGATTGCCTGGACTTCTGCATCATAGTTGTTACAGAATTTCCCCGTTGGTACTCTGACCGTATCCCTAGTGTTGTTTGGGTATTCTATGTACACTCCTGCTCCTCCTCCATTCTTTACTGCATTCTGTGCTGACCCATCCGTGTATACTCGGACCCAGAGGTCCTGTGGGTATTCATCATCCAGGAAACTGAGAGTGACTGTCCTACGTTGCACGCTGTTCTGTTCATCCCTGTCGAATATTCCTTTCACTTTTGTGTGGATGTGTACTGGTAGTCCATGCTCCTCTCTCCAAGGGGTTTGTTCTGGCACAGACTTTAGAGGGCTGTTAACTTCAGGCAGGTCTGAAGTTTGTCTACGAAATCGTTTGGCCTGGTGGATAAAGCTGCTTCTTTTCAGTCGCCCCATTGCTAGGTTTTGGAATCTGTCCTTCATTGGATGGCTCGGCATACAGAGGAACTTTTCTGCCTGTGTTAGCACTTTCGTGTCTCTGCGTTCTCTCAGTGCTTGTATCCTCCCCATTTTCTCCATCTCCACTATAGGCGTTGATTTCATTGCCCCCGTGATGACCCTAAGCGCCTGGTTTTGCACCTTATCTAGCTCTTGTAATGTGGTGTTTGATGCTGGACACCACGCAGCTGACCCATATTCCAGGTGTGGTCGTATGCCCTGCTGGTAAACTTTACTAAGTATTTTCCCGCTGGCTCCCCATGTGGTTCCACTTAGTTTTCTCAGGATGGATGGCTAGCTTCCTCCTGGCCTTTGTTGCTGCCTTGTTGATGTGCTGCTTCCATGTCAGCCTATCATCGAATGTAACTCCGAGATAGGTGGGTTGTTTATCTTCTCTCAGGAGCTCTTCGTTTATCTTGATGACACCAGCTTTTTGTTTGGGAGAGAGGGTGAAGAGCGTAGTGCTGCACTTGTCTGTGTTGATGCTGACACACCATCTATTTGCCCATGAGGTTAAGGCATCTATAGCTCTTTGTAGCAGTTTGGTGGCCACTGTTGCATGCTCATCTGTGCACCATATTACCAGGTCATCAGCGTACATTGCCACTTTCATTCCATGTGGTAGTTCAGCAACCAGGTCATTGATGTATACTAGGAAAGTGTGGGGGACATAACCCCTCCCTGAGGGACGCCATGACGCAGTAGAATTTTCTTACTCTTGAGGCCATCTAGTTGTACTCGGGCTCTTCTGTTATGCAAGTATGCTTTCACCCATTTGTACATCTTACCATTCACTCTACAATTTCTCAGTTTCTTCAGAAGCCCTTCTTTCCAAACCTTGTCAAATGCTTTTCTTAGATCTATCCATGCTGCTAGTACCAGTTTCTTATCTTGGAACGCATCCTCAATCTCTTGGGAAAGGTAAGTTGCCTGATCTTCGGTGGAATAACACTGCCTAAAGCCCGCCTGCTGTGGTACAAGAAGGTTTTCACTTTCAAGGTACCACTGTAGCCTGAGGTTGATGATACGTTCCATTGTTTTGCAGAGGCAGCTTGTAAGGCTGATTGGTCTGTAGCTGGAGGCAGTGGAACTGTCTTTTCCTGGTTTTAGGAGTGGTATCATGATTGCTTCCCTCCAGGTCTGTGGAACTCTGCCTGAGTTCCAACAGATATTGAAGATCTGCAGCAGCTTTGTTTTTGCTGCGGTTCCCAAGTTCTTAATCATTTCATTGGACACTCCATCAACTCCTGGCGACTTTCTCATTTTCAATTTGGATATTGCAAGCTCCAGTTCTCTGAATGTGATTGGTGCCTCCATAACTTCAGGTATGGTTCCATCTCGTCCTGCGTGTTGTTTCCCACGAGTCTCCTGTTGCTTCTCTGGGCTAACTTCGATGTTGTTGTCTTTAGCAAAGGAGTCTGCAAAGTGATCAGCTGCCTGTTTTCCCATGAGGATGTTTCCATCTTTGTACAGAGCAATCCTTGAGTTTCTCTCTGTACCTTCATCGTTAAGTTGCTTTACCAGCTTCCACAGTTTCCTCGTATCTCTTTCAAAGTTCAAGGACTCTGTTTTCTCCTTCCAGCTTCTTCGCCTGGCCTGCAACTTGGCCCTTTGAAATTTGGCCTTAGCTTGCTGGTAGTTATTGTGGTGTTCTTGGCATGGACTGGTCTCTGCCTGCTTTCGAGATGTTTCCACGTCGTTGTGCAGCTGCTCTAGTTCACTATTCCAATATGGTTTGTAGTGCTTACGAGCCCCTCTAGGTATTGTTTCACGAGCAGCCTGTAATATGCATCTGCTGAATTCATCAACTAGCTTATTGATGTCTTTGTCTACAGTCAGATCTCTAGCCAGTATACTAGTACGGTGCTGGTACATTGTCCAGTCTGCCTTCTTGTAGTTCCACCTAGAGAGAGTGCTGCTCTCCTTGACAAGTTCATTTTCCACAATTAGGAAGACTGGCCGGTGGTCGCTGCCTCCAAGTTGTTTCCCTACAACGCGTGTGGTGTTCCACTCCAAGCTGGGTGAGTGGAATGCCAGGTCTGGTGTAGAGGTGGTGTGCCATGATCTCGAGTAGAAGGTTGGTGGGTCGATTGGCTGGTTAATCAGGATAAGCCCATTGTCATCCTGCCAGTTTTCAAGCTCCTCACCTCTCCTGTCCATGTGATCATAGCCCCAGCTCTGTGAGTGGCTGTTGAAGTCTCCGCATACAATCAGTCTTTCTTTTGCTGGGATTGTATCTAGTGCCAGTGGGCGGTCGCTCGGACAGTAGTAGTTGAGCAGGTGGAATTCTGAACTTTCTGTCCTGAGATGAAGCATCTGGTATTCCGCCCCCTCCATATATGTTTCAAGCTGACATGCACTGATGTTATTCCTCACGAGTGTCAGTATTCCACCTTTTCGCCTGTCTATTCGGTCAGATCGGTAGCACTGGTAGCCTCTGATTTTGAAGGCTATGTCTTTGTTGAGGTGGGTTTCTTGCAAGCAACATACATTTACTTGCTCTTCATTCAAGATATTTTCGAGCTCTAATTTTTTGCTGTAGCTGTCTTTTTTACTATTGACGCCTTCAGCATTCCAGTGCATTATTTTAAATGGTCTTTTCTTTGCTTGGCCAGTAGCTCTATTCTCATGCCTCCTGGCTCCCCGGGGCAATTGAGAAGGACCCCCAGTAGTAGGGGTTGGGCCCTTCCGAGGCAGAGGGCCCGGCACTGCGCCTGCCTGGGTGTCCGTCACAGGGCGAGTGCCATAACGTTTTGCAGATATAGGCATACTTCCCATAGCGCTAATGCGTGGCATCCTGATTGCTGTGGTGCGCCTCTTGGCTGGTTGCCTCCGTCTTCAGCACCTTGACTTGCTAGGGCAGACTGTGGTCTTGCTCGAGTCTAGGAGGGCCTGGCCAGTCTTGGTTTTTCAGCCGCTGATGGCTGTACTTGAGCCCCATCTCCACGTCAAGGAGCTGGCCTTGATGGGGTACCTATAACTGGGCCGTCGGCTTTATTATGGCCGTGAAGAAGCGAACATAAAATTACCACAACGCGGGCAGCATGCCAAATCTGCATGTGTAACCGAATGAGCGTCAGAGCTCAGGATTTATCCACAAAAAATCCTATTCGCTGGAAAATGTCTTCCCCTGGCTGGGAAAACGTATTTTCTTCCTCTCCTTCCACCACTGGCAATTCATGCGAGACTTTGGGTGTCTGCAAACGCCACCACTGTGCCGTGGGAGAAATTTTGAGGTATCAAAAATTCTGCTCTTCCCCACAAAAAGCCGGCACCTGCTGTTTAGACAGAAAAACCAAAACAACAGCTAAACAAACCGTTAATATTCTATTTCAAATAACAAATAACTCCCTTACTCTTCATCACGTAACTCCCCTCTCTTCTCTCTCCCCGTCTCTACCTGAGCCCCAAAATAAACATTTCCCGGTAATACAATCACGCAGACCGTCTGACCCAGGGTTCTGCATGACTAACTCCCAGCAACAACAATATTTTCACTGGCCCGTCTGGGCAGACGTACT
Organism: Oreohelix idahoensis; assembly: GCA_024509875.1. Taxonomy (NCBI): domain Eukaryota; kingdom Metazoa; phylum Mollusca; class Gastropoda; order Stylommatophora; family Oreohelicidae; genus Oreohelix; species Oreohelix idahoensis. The sequence continues at coordinate 422,240 of JAMPIV010000986.1, forward strand.
GTGGCCTACTTCTTACGCTGACACTAATGCCGTAATGATTAATACAAAATAAAACTAGCCCTCTCTAGGAATTCCTAAAATTCCCGTCAGTATGATTAATCACCTCAAAACTGAAATAAAATACCATTCCCTCAACATAAATAAATCTCATCTCCATCTTCTGAATACACAGAATAACAAAGCACAATCAATAACATATAACCCTGTTTACGCTAGCATCTATATATGCCGTCAAAAGTTATACATAATGGTTATCAATTAAATCTCAGTAGTTACAAACACGTGGTTACAATTTTATGACCACGTGCTTCTCTCCCCCTCGTCCCTCTGAACATCGTATCAATAAATATACCGTAACCAACGCGCTCACGTGCTTTACAAATTACGCCTCTTTCACTCCCGTCCACAGATAGATGTGTACTATAATATAAATACTAGCAGCATTACATTCTCAATAAAATCACCAATACACAGACTCCCGTCATTCTGTAAATAAATATGATTCGCAGATGCGAGTTTCTCTCCCGACCGACTTTGCAATAATACAAAGCGGTGATATCTCAACTTTTAAACCATGCCGCTATTCTTTCAACAAGGAATTAAATGGACCTATAAAGTTTNAAGTCTATCACTAAGATCGAATTGATGGCTCTGGAGTTAAGAATTAAATTAAACTAAAACTTCCCAAGAAACTTAAATGATCGGCTAGGACTAGAAAAATTAAATAAAGTCCTCACGCAAAAATTCATGCTTACCAAATCTCGAATGTCCAACTGAAGGGCAATCGACTTGACTCTGGCAACCCGGCTTTGGCAATTAATTTTTAGAGACCGAACTTATGAAGTTCGGGCGTATTTATTCTCAAGCCCCCACGCGCCGACTTCATGACGTCATATGCGCGGCGTGGTTCTAAAGCCAATCGGAGCTCTGCATTTCAACTGCAGTTAGCTCTCAGCCAATCAGAACCTTAGATCATTCTGATGCAACCAGTTTCTGCTAGACAAAGAACCGGGAATTGGTCCTAGCCCTATACTGCGGAAATGAAGCAAAAATGGCCGCAAATAATTTAACTCCCGAAAAATGCGTATATGGCCACGCAATATCTTTAAAAAAAAGGACACTGGTGCAAATCCTGATCTAGCCTCTATAATCTTAATCTAGCATAATACTGCACCAATCTTCCTTCCTCCACCTACTAGTCATAGAGAAGAAACATAAAGCAGATGAGATACAACTCCATCGTGATCTCATCTTGAAAAAGCGTAAATAATAGAAGGAGAAGAAACATGGCGAAGGATTACCTGTAATCCCTCCTAAATATAGTGTAAAAATGCAAAGAGAAAGACATGGGGCCTTCTGAAAAAATAAATTACAGATTAATTTTGTTGATTTTGAAAAGGCTTTTGATAGCATACACAGGGACAGCATATGGAAAAAACTGAGGGCTTATGGAATTCCCAGCTGTATTTTTTTTTCATTATTAAAAAGCCCCCTATACTAACTTTACAAGCAGTGTTGGGTTGAGCAACCTTACTTTTGAGGTGAAGATAGGAGTACGACAGGGATGCCCCTTATCAACAACTTTATTTTTGACAGTCATAGACTGGGTGATGCGCCAGACAACAGAGGGCAGTCCAAGAGGAATTAGATGAACAACGTTTTTCTACACTGGAAGATCTGGAATATGCAGATGACACTGCAGTACTCGCACATTCACATCAATACATCCAAGAAAAAAACAGATAAACTGAATATGTATAGCCAACAGGTGGGTCTGAGCATCAGTCTAAAAAACACAGAGGTCATGACACTCAATGAGGGCAGTCCTGAGCCCATAACAATAAGGAACCAGAATCTGGAACAAATGGACACATTTGCATACTTAGGATGCATAGTAACACCATACGGCGGTGTGACGAGAGGTTATATAATGTGTGTAGGATAGAATTAGAAGACAAGTAGGTGTTTCAGATGATACCAGGATAGTGCCAGATAAGAGACTGGTCTTAAAAGAAATATCCCATTCTCAGAAAAGGGTAATGGTGTATCGAGGTCATAGGTTAAGTCAGGCTGTACATGTCGTAAAATACAATCTGTATGTACAACATGCTCACATATATCTCGCCAAATTTCCCCCAAATTGTAAGACTAGTAACCACTTTTATAAATTCAAAAAAAAATAACCTAGAAATAAAATAGCGAAGTTATGGAGAACGTTATCTCCTACGCCGCAAGTCAGTGCTAAGATTTTATGCCTCGACCTTGGGACAATAACGTAACATATTTTGACACAAAACCAAGCCTAGTTTTCGAGAAGATAGTAAGACAGAAACGGTGAAAGAATAAAAGGAAGCATAAGAGGGAGAAAGAAAATGCTACACTTCGACACGCGTTTGGTTCTGCTTGGTCGTCACGAGCCGAGCAGACGATAGTGCAAGCCGATATCGTAGCTTGTTTCAAAAATACGATAGAAAAACCCCTTTTTCTGTAACGCAGATGCGAATGTATATTACCACAATGATCGGATGCGAGACAGCCCAAAACCCGTACTCACACGTATCTCTAGCATAAAAGTAGGGCTAATGTAGCGTACAGACAGCACTTTGTTGCTTTTGTGGCGTTTTACTACAACCGTTGTCTCGTAATGAATGAGAGCGGCAGTTTAAAGAAAAGAGAAAAATTACGATTAACGTGGAATATTTTGAAAAAAATACAGTATGGAACGGGGAAGGGAAGGAGCATAGTTGGTGGTACTACGAGTTAGTGTTTACAAATTTGAATTGGCAAGATAGAAAAATATGTTAGTTGAGGAAATGAAGAATAAAAACGATAATATTGAATATAATGAATACAAGAATAAAAATTTAATCACTGTGTGACAGGTAACAACAACAAGTCATAACATCTAAATCCACCACATATATTGGTAGGCTTTTCCGGGATTTGAACTTCCCCTGTACCACATATATTGGGGTCTCCTGTTCCGGGATTTTAACTTATCACCTATATTGGATAGCTCGCTCCTGGGAATTTAAACTTCTCCTAGTAATTATATTGGGTCGTTTGTCCAGAACTTTTAAAATATAATATTTAAAATAATTTGAGAGTGGTTTGAGATATCAGTGCCTAGTGTTTTGTGTTTAGGTTGGTTAATTAGTTAAGTTAGTTTGATAACATTGACTATTATTAAAAATACAATGGCAGACTTGGCCAAATTCAGATCTGCTGCTGTGCAGGCTGCAAAGGACATGGGGATGGAAGGTCAAGGTCTGATTGCCTATGTAACAGAAGAGTGTGATAAGTTTATTGCTCGAGAAGATAAGAGGCTAGCTGAAGAAAGAAAGTTAGAAGCTGATAGGTTAGCTGGGGAGAAGAGAATTTTGTTAGAAGATGCTAGGGAACTTAAGAGATTAGAGGCTGATAGGGAGGCTGAGGCTGAGGCAAAGAAACTTGAGGCTGAAAGGGAAGACAAGAGATTGGCTGCAGAACGGGAGGCTGACAAGGAAGATAAAAGACTCCAAAGGGAACATGAGCTACGACTAAGGGAGTTAGAATTACAAGGCCATGCTCCTGAAAATGGAACTAGCCCACCCACTTCTGACTCTGCTGCAAGCCAGGTAGCCTCCTCATCAGCCATGGGGTTTCATTTGGACCCCTTTGTAGAAAAAGAGGATGATATTGAATCATTCCTCTCTAGATTTGAGGCACCAGCTACCATGTATGGGCTAGAAAAAGAAAGATGGAGTATGACGTTATCACAGGGGCTTAGGGGAACCTCTTATGAGGTATTTGCCAAGCTGAGCAAAGATGACCAAGACGACTATAACATTCTTAAGCAAGCTCTTCTAGTTAGATATGAGAAGAACAGTGAATTTTATAAGAAAAAGTTTAGAAATGCCAAAGTTGACTGGGGAGACTTATCACCAGTTCTCTGCATGCCTGGAGACATACCTGGAGAAATGGACTGCTCTGGGGAAAACCCAAGATTTAAGGGAAATGATTATGACTGAGCAGTTAAGAGAGTCCATGGCTCCAGACCTGAGAAAATTTCTCACGGAACAGGGTGCTGAGAGACTGGGGGAGATCTTAAATGTGGCTGAAAGATATCAGGTAGCCCAGTCTGAGATGGCAGGCATAAAGAAGAAGCCTATTGACCATAATAAAGCTCCCCAAAACCCAAACCAATATGATAATAGGGATCATAACCCAAGAAGTAACCAAAACTATGATAGGTCAAGGTATGACCAACGCGATAGAAACCCGCATTACAGTGGAAGGAGACCCTACAAACCAGAAGGGAAATATTGTAAAATTTGCAGGATGAACAATCGTAATACTATTGACTGTGGTAGGAAAGTTCCTCCATATCACGCGGCATGCATGATAACAGTGGACAAGGGGAGGAAGAAACTGACAGAGAATCATATTAATCTTCAACATCCCCCCATCTGTGAAGAAGTGATATGTAATGGTGCCAAGGTCAGGTGCCTTTACTATTCCGGTTTGGAATATGACTCGGTTGTGAGTGCAACCCTGGTCCACCCTGAACAGTATACCACAGAGAAAGTGGAGATACAAGGGGCCGTAAGGGGAATAGCCACCATAACACTTCCAGTAGCCGAGATCAATGTAAAGACAAGGTACGTGGAAGGAGTGATTAGAGCAGCCGTGTGTGACGACCCTAACTACCCGCTGGTGTTAGGAAGTAAGTATGTTTTTCTAGGAAGCCCTGTAAAACCTGTGGTAATGGTCACGCTCCAGGTCAGATCGACCCCTAGAAAGGAGGAAACACCACCACTAAACATTCATCCTAAACAGATGAGAAAGGCCCAGGCAAAGGACAAATCATTAAAACCTTGCTTTGGCAAATTGCCAAACAGTCATGCACACCCTAAGAGAGGACAATTCTATGTGAAGGAGGGACTGCTCTACAAGAAAGTTAGAGCAGGATCCAAAAGGGAGGGACAGCTAGTGCTGCCCAAGAGTTATAGGGAACAAGTGATGGCTCAAGCACATGTTGTACCAGACGGTGGACACCAGAAGATGGGTACCACACGCCAAAGGACATCTGTTGCATATTTCTGGCCAGGCATAGCTGAAGACATTGAAAAATTTGTTGAGGCCTGCGACCAGTGCAGCAAGGAAAATTCCACAGGGTGGAAAACTAATAATCAGATGCCAGCCAAGCATTCTGAAACACATGGGTCTAAAAATAAAAAAGGAAAGCCCACACGTTGGGCCAATCCACAGGACCTACCCAAGTACTACGGTGAAAGTAGGCCTGAAACTAACAGAAAAATTAAACAAGATACGGTAGACACAGTGAATAGGAAAACCCCTTTTCATAACCAGTCTTCCCCTAAAACATTTACATTAGCAACTCTGCGTATGGCACCCAGAGAAAATATAAACCGAGACCAGTCATCCCAGACTCAGGTTGAAGCCGCTTTTCAGGAACTGGCCAACATTAGCATTGAAGATAACCCGCCAGAGTTGAAACCAAAACAAAATGTTAACATAAGAAAAGTGGGGAGTGGACGAGTGAGCAATTGGGAAAATGCTCACAACGCTTCACAATATGGCTATTAATTTAGCATTATAAGGGCACTGGTGACATTGGTAGTCACCCGATCCCACCCAGTCCAAGGGGAAGTATTGTACGGACCCTGGATGGAGATCACCCACATATTATAACAATGCTAAAACAGGGCGAATTGATTTCTGGTGCAGAAAAATTCATTTCCCCACATATTATCTTATATCACTAAATTGTCGTTAGGCGGAGAATATAGTTGGTGAATATGGCCTCCATTTGAGAGGCGCATTATAGAATCTTATATGGAAAATAGAAAAGGGTGTCTCCACATTCAGTCAAGCTGGAATGCAGACCAATTGTTGGCTGTGATCATTTCGGAGGAACATAATGAATCTAGATGTTGCCTTTTTGAATTGAGCATATTCCGAGAGTTTTATCCCGGCTGATAACGAAATTACGGAACCCTTACATTACTCTGCCATCATCATATAGATTATCCCCTCATAAACTATTACAAACTTGAGGGACATCTAATAATCGCTGGACATATAATGGGACAGACTCAGTGAAGAGGAATGGTGAAAATTGATTTATATCAGCATAGGACAGACAGTAATATCTGTAGCTGAAATAGATTCTTGGATTGCAGAGGTCTGAGGCAGCTTTCTTGAGTTGTGCTTACTTTGTATGACCCAACTGCAATAAATCCATGATCACTTTAAGGAAGAGTAAAGCAGAGCTGATCGTGGTTGTCATACAGATATTGGAAGTTGCATTACCATTGCTAGCTTTTCTAATGGGGGAGATTATGTCGTAAAATACAATCTGTATGTACAACACGCTCACATATATCTCGCCAAATTTCCCCCAAATTGTAAGACTAGTAACCACTTTTATAAATTCAAAAAAATAACCTAGAAATAAAATAGCGAAGTTATGGAGAACGTTATCTCCTACGCTGCAAGTCAGTGTTAAGATTTTATGCCTCGACCTTGGGACACTGTTACGTGCAGTTTTCATAACTGATAATGTAGTCTGTCTGTATGCTTGTTATGTTTGGAAATATTTTGAATAAGATTTTTTGGGTCTAATGTATTTTTCATTGGAACCATAATCTAAGGGCGAATACTCATTTTTTGCTTTGAGGGAAAGTAAATATGTAGTTACTCCTCTTTAAAAGGTTATACCAGCTGACTGGAGAGGTCAGAGGGGATGCGAACTGCGCATGTCCAAACTAGAGAGTGTGTGTAGAAGATTTCCGGCGGGAGGCCGTTTTTGTTGAACTGGGTCTATCAGACAGAATGTCTGATTACGTCTCTGCATTGCCTCTAGGGATGGAAACTCTTCCACTGTTATTGAAAGTCCCCTGTGTTATTTCTGTTCGTCAGGAAGACGGCAGTTGCTTCTAAGTTGTGTTAGGAATTCGTAGCAAAGTAAAATAACGAAACTTTCACACTTCCTTTGTAAGGATCATATTTTGAGTCAACCGGTGACGAGAGCTCACGAATGGTTGGAAGGCAGAGTATTCTACTTGTTATTCTCGTTGGAGCCATCTAAGACCGTTAGGTCTAGATTTACACACAGAGACCCATGAGAATAGATGTTATTCTAAAAAAACCGCATGCTTAGCGGTATAGATATTTTGAACTTAGACACTTATGTCTACAGAAGAGGAATCCACAGTGTTTACTGTTTGATAGAGGCCTAATATATATATAACTATCTGGAGTGGAAGAACAGATGGGTTATTAGTTATTGCTACTATAACTTTGAAAATGAAAACTCGCCTGATGTACAAGGGAGTTGTATATGACTATCTTCGAAAGGACAGCCTATCTTCGATACGTCCGATTAGAGGGATGGACTATGCTAATTTCGTCGCCCGCCATGTTTGGGAGGTCGACTTAAGAAGACTTAAGATGAGTCAGTATGAAACTGTTGAATATCTCTATACAGTATTTACCCGTTGTGTAATACGGGGTTTTTCTACTAGTTGTGGACTGAGAGATATATTGGAATCTGCAACACTTTGATAATCATATAATTATTGGAACTTATGTACATGCCATTGTAGTGAACTGTTTTCATATCCGCCATGTTCCTGTGTCATGCTTATATGGAGTTGTCTACGTCCTGTTGCTGTGACTATAATAAATGATGAAAACGTACACAGCTGTTCACCTATATTTTGACTCCATATCTGTAACAAGTACAACATACGATTCCATCAACTCCACATCTACACCTTTCAATGTGATGAATGAACCACACACTATTGTACGTTACCTGTTGTGACACAAGTCTGCACTGCTACACAGATGTCCACCTTGACGAACTTCCATGTCACACATTCGCGATAAACCATATTACAGCACGATACATCACCAGCCACTACCACCATAGCAGTATACCTGTATCAGTAGTGAACCACCAGCTTGTTTGGTATCAGAAACTAACGTAACATATTTTGATACAAAACCAAGCCTAGTTTTCGAGAAGACAGTAAGACAGAAACGGTGAAAGAATAAAAGGAAGCATAAGAGGGAGAGAGAAAATGCTACACTTCGACACGCGTTTGGTTCTGCTTGGTCGTCACGAGCCGAGCAGACGATAGTGCAAGCCGATATCGTAGCTTGTTTCAAAAATACGATAGAAAAACCCCTTTTTCTGTAACGCAGATGCGAATGTATATTACCACAATGATCGGATGCGAGACAGCCCAAAACCCGTACTCACACGTATCTCTAGCGTAAAAGTAGGGCTAATGTAGCGTACAGACAGCACTTTGTTGCTTTTGTGACGTATTACTACAACCGTTGTCTCGTAATGAATGAGAGCGGCAGTTTAAAGAAAAGAGAAAAATTACGATTAACGTGGAATATTTTGAAAAAATACAGTATGGAACGGGGAAGGGAAAGAGCATAGTTGGTGGTACTACGAGTTAGTGTTTACAAATCTGAATTGGCAAGATAGAAAAATATGTTAGTTGAGGAAATGAAGAATAAAAACGATAATATTGAATATAATGAATACAAGAATAAAAATTTAATCACTGTGTGACAGGTAACAACAACAAGTCATAACATCTAAATCCACCACAGTACATATACACTAGGTGAGATGGTAATGTGCATTCTATAGATATCTGTGTGCCTCCCCTCGAAGACCCACCTAAGACTAAAGCTTTCTAGGGGTAATTAAAAATCCAACCAGAACTTTGAACCAACAAAAATGATTCAATTAAGACTGGATACAATTATTAGATTTATTTATGTACATAATCTTTTTGATCTTCTGTGAAAAATACAAAGAGAATCATAAAATCAAATCAAATAAAATTAAGATTCAATTGCACTATTTATATTTACACAGATTATTCAATGTAATTAGTAAAGTCCATCTTTCTTGTGTAAACTGGATTCTTGATGAACATGTTCCACAATTAAACAGTTAATAAACTCTGTCTCTCTCTTGTACTAGCTTTGAATTAGTCCTTCACTATTCTTGAATTAGAATGTCAAATAGACTGAAAATGACTGTCATTAATCTTTGGGCTTAAACCCTCAGTCTAGAATTCATTATACAATTAGTCTCTTGTAAAGTTGTTGTGGTACAATATGTAATATGAAGCAACCCTGATTAGAGCTACTTATCTTGAATGCTCCCACTTTATGATTCTGTCAGCATAAGTTGAATTGAGCAAACCCCACAGCTGCGGGTTCCCCAATAAGTTGAGATGACAATGGTTGTGGCCTCACTCATTCACAGTTCAAAAAGAGTCTAACCTACTCTGGAGCCTACTTATGGAACAGCCTTCCACACCACCTAAAAAGCCTACCTACACAATATTCTTTTAACAAAGCACTTTTCAAACACTTCCTCAACACTGATTATCTACCCCCATAGAAACAGCATTTGCCTGTCAACATCTCATCCATAGGTCAACATTTCTTTTCCTCCTCCGCTCGTTTTTTGTGAATAATTTGTTTTATATCCATGTAATATTATTATTATATTCACTTTAAAATATTATTATATAATGTAATGTATGTGAGAATGTACCCACATAATACTGTACTTTAGAAATGTGAGTCGTGAGAATGTACCCGCATACCACTGCACTTTAGAAATGTGAATTTTTTTATTTTTTTTTTTACTGCTCAAAGACTTTTCCTGCCACAGAAGTGCGTAAGAAAGTGTTATTATTATTATTTCATTTTCCACCAAGAATGTATGGACATAAGCGAGAATGTGTTTATGTAATTTTTGTATTGATGATTGATGACACATTCAAAAATACCGATTAATTGTAGAGGGATTGACCGCATGAGTGAGTGTCGGTATACAGAATTTATTTATTTTTATTTATTGTTTTATTTATTTTATTTTATTATTACTTTTTTCCCCCAATTACTAGCTTGTTTGTTTCAACATAAAAAAACCTACTCATTTTTTTAAAATTATGATTGCATAATGTAAATGAATGCTGTTATGGTAACTTTATAATGTTGCATGCCTTTAAATTAATGCTTAAAGCATCATGTGGGAATGAAAGGATATAGTACGCAAGATTAATGAGAGTGGAAGGGCAGAATGTTAGAAGGGCCTGCGCGCCCAATTCTTTACCCTTCGAAAATAAAGTTAGTTCGTTCGTTCGTACAGTAGGCTCTTAAACAACACGATCATCCAGTAGCCGACTTTGACTCACAGGAGTAGTATGACACTCAGGGCAGGATATGACCTGAAACATATTATTACCTAGGTAGTATCGTTCTACTTTCTCCCTATCCAGACAGGAGGTATAGTGAGACAGTTCAGACATAGCTAAGGTATACCCTATTAGACAGTATAAGTCATAAATAACACTATTAATCCAAATACTAGTACACTATTCCAGTAAACACACTTTTACATGTATGTCCATAATTGGCTTCATTACAAACACATAGGCCTTATGGTAAACACTAAACGATACAGAAAATCAATCCTTTACAGCATTTCTTCCTCCAATTTGGACAGTCCAGTCCAGCAAGCATAATATCTTTAAAAAGCTTTCCGAAAACAATTATCTCAATCCATTCGTTCTACTGATTTAATACACAAATAAATTAAACTAACACAGGCTGAGCTGCCTTCCAGGAATGGTTCAATGAAATTCTACACACACGTAACCACTTCCATAAATCACAAATAGATAATATATTTACATATATATAGTTAATTAATATCTCGTTTACCCCCAATCTCAAACAGACCGGGTTTCAAGAATTATAACAGTCTGCTCACATATATGCAGATGGCAATGAAGCTTGTGGCAGATGCTGCTCTCCGTGTCTGCAGTTTTTTAGTTTTGCGGCAAGTGTGTCCTTCTTTCGCTCCATCCGGCTTTATATAGGTCGCCCCCTACAGTATCGGAGAACATCCAGGACAAAGTATTTTCATTCACGCAAAAACGTGTAGGTTTAAGCCAAGTGTGCTCTAATACATAATCCAAAATAAGTCTGGAGTCCTTATTTCTGAACGGATCTCCTCCATCTTATGCTTTCATTACTCATAAGAAATAGCTCTATCAATAGATATATCCAACTTATTCTATAGTTTATCCGACTTTTCACTGGAGCAGCCGAAACAGGGAAAAACACAATATGGTTCATGCTCCACTGTCTTCTTTTCACAGTAACATCTGCTCTACACCACATCCAGTGAAAATCTAGATATCTGATTAAAGCTAATGATCCTATTATCAAACCTGATCCTTCTTTAACAAGGTACTCCATGTACACACTGCCTTCCGAAATACGAGGGAAGGTCAAAAAGTAATGCCTCCTATTTTTTATTTATGTAAATACTGCATCGGTGTGCAATTTGTAAATTTAGCAGGATTCCTCAAACACTCTTCTGCACTGTATAGCTTTACCAACCTGTTTCAGTAACAGGTGGCACCACTGTAACGGTTAAAAAATGGCTGCCAAGGACGTTCGGTTAAAACAACGTTATGTCATAGAATTCCTCAATGCTGAAGGCGAGACCCCAATTCGCATCCACAAACGTTTGAAGAATGTTTATGGAGATTCAACAGTGGATGTTAGCACTGTCCGACGTTGGGTACATCGTTGTGATGAAGCTGAAGTAGGTCAATCCTCAATGGCTAACGCAAAGCGGACTGGCCGTCCGTCTACCGCAGTGACTCCATACAACATTCATCGAGTTGATGGCATCATTCGTGGTTACCGTCGGGTAACACTGGATGAACTTTCTTCCATGTTGTCCATTAGTAAAGGCAGTGTCCAGAACATCATTAAAGACCTGGGTTATTCAAAAGTTTGTGCACGGTGGGTACCCAGAATATTGACAGACAGGCATAAAAAAACATGGAAAACCATAGCCATCAACCTCCTGAACCATTGATGCGATTGCAGAATTTGGCTGGACATTATTACCACATCCCCCTTACAGTCTCGATCTTGCACCTTCTGACTTCCATCTGTTTGGACCACTGAAAGAAGATCTTCGCGGACATCACTTTGAGGACACCGAGACCCTTAAACGCCAGTGGTTTAGGAAAAAGGACACAAATTTTTACCGTGCGGGGATACATGCCCTTGTGAGAAGATGGACAAAAACTGTAACAAATAACGGAGACTACATTGAGAAATAAATTTTTGAAGTTCAGACTTGGGGCTACATTTCAATGTGAATTTTATCTGTTTTCTTGCCTATTGAATGAAATTAAAAATTACGAGGCATTACTTTTTTACCGTCCCTCGTATTTCCATCATCTACACTTTCGCTGTCTCCATGTTGATAGCCTAACACATCCCCGACACAGCGAGTACCAAGCTGGCATTTCATTGGTCAGTTACTTCCACGGGTGTTGCGCGGTGTATAATTTTCAATGATCGCCGAGATATGATTCAGACTTCACTACAGGCGGAACAAGCAAAGACATCAACAACAGACTGAATAAAGCGAGAACAGTCTTTGCTAGTCTAAACAATAGCTGCAAGTCTTCCCAGTACAGCACAAACACCGCATTAAGATTATATGAGAGTTGTGTACTTTCTGTGCTTCTCTATGGTGCGGAATGCTGGACAATAACAGAGAATGAAATGTCGAAATTGTCCTCCTTCCACACAATCTGCATAAGGAAAATTCTCCGAATCTGTTGGCCGAATACCACCACCAACCAAGAACTGTTAACTCGGAGTAACCAAGAGGACATGCACACCATCATAGCTGACAGACGCTGGAGTTGGGTTGGCCACGTCTTCAGGAGAGACCCCAATGCCATCACAAGAACAGCTATGCTATGGACCCTTGAAGGAAAGTGAAAAAAAGGCCGACCAAAAACAACTTGGCGGAGAACTGTGGAGGCCGAGATGCAAAGAATGAACCAGAGCTGGGGCACTGTACGAAGGACCGAACAAAGTGAAAGCAGTTTGTTGCTGCCCTACTAGACGCCACCAGGCGTGTTGGCCATCGACAGCTTTGACAGTCGTCGGCTAAGGATCAAAGAAGACTGTACAATACAGTATCTAAGTGTACTCTCTCAACCACGTGAATCAGATAAGCTGCGCTTAACTACATGGCTCCCGCTGCCTGCTGGATAGATGAAAGACGGTTAGGGAACGAACGAACAAACGAACGAACGAACTTTATTTTCGAAGGGTAAAGAATTGGGCGCGCAGGCCCTTCTAACATTCTGCCCTTCCACTCTCATTAATCTTGCGTACTATATCCTTTCATTCCCACATGATGCTTTAAGCATTAATTTAAAGGCATGCAACATTATAAAGTTACCATAACAGCATTCATTTACATTATGCAATCATAATTTTTAAAAAATGAGTAGGTTTTTTTATGTTGAAACAAACAAGCTAGTAATTGGGGGAAAAAAGGTAATAATAAAATAAAATAAATAAAACAATAAATAAAAATAAATAAATTCTGTATACCGACACTCACTCATGCGGTCAATCCGTCTACAATTAATCTGTATTTTTGAATGTGAGGGAGAGAAAAGAGCGGCAAGGATACAGGAAAGATGATCTGCTGCAGCCTCCTCATCTCTTGCTCCACAATCGTCATATCTTGCAGGGTCGGCCTTAGTAATTGCGAGGCCCGACTTGGAAACTGGTGGGGCCTCCTTGACTTAGATGACAGTTTTGTTGTAACACATTTTATGTATTAAAAAAAAGCTAATAAATATAGATATTGTTTTATTTTAAATATTATGTAAAAGCATATATTCATGATATCTAATCCCAATTAACATAATTACCGATGTATGTTACGTCGGTCGGTCTCACTCAAAATAGTAACTCGCGCCAGAAAAAAAGTGCGCAACGCACGGTGTGCAACTTGCGCGGCGTGGGTGTTATATAAACAAATACTTTGGTTTTATTTTATTTTTTATTATTCTTTCACAAAATTAGTAGCGCTCGACAAAGAAATAGTGCGTAAAAATTGGTGTGCATGAGCCCTCACCCGATGTACAAATCATGAAAATTTGAAATTTTTTGTTAAAACCACTTATTATCAGTGTGACGTAATGTTTAAAATTTAGAGGAGAGTGATAGAGTGAAGGTGTGTAGGTGAATAAAAGTGACAGAAGAACGAAGAAGCAGGCGCTATTCTATGAAGAATGCCTGCTGTCCACTGACCCGTGAAAGAACACTTCTCTCTCTCTCTCTCTCTTTTAATCAGGGCAGTTCACTATTGTGAAACTGAAAAGGGAGATTATAAGGATAGTAAAACTTGCCTCTTAGTGATCGGCAGAGAGATTACTGAAAGAATAAAGAATTTAGGCAGTGGTTTTGGCATCCCTTGTCACACTTTCCCTTCCCTGTTCTGTAATTATATTATCTACAATTACAGTGTATTTTGGCTCGTTTCCCCCAGGTAAAAGAATAAAAGACTATCTATTTACCAACAATGTTTACATTCAAACTTAAAACGTGACATAAAGAAAATAAAACAGACTCGAGGTTTTTGATTTTCTAGAAATATAAATAGAATTTCCAAAAAGAGATATAATCTAGGAAAAAAAACAAGCTATAGTGTTGTTTTTACAACTTCAAGTGTTGTTTTTACAAATGCACTAGATGTGTTACTTGAAATATAATAGGTGGGTTTGAAAAAAAATCGAAAAAAGGTGATTCGTCTTACGAGGACAAAAGACAAAGAAAATAGTCTACGTTACGGCCACAAGGCCTTCGTCAGGAAAGGAAAGAAAGTGGAGGCTAGATAGGACACATAAAAACTAAATAAAATAAAAACCGGGTACTTCCCTGAAGGCAAGAACCGAAATTCTATCAAAATCGCTGTCTGTTGATGACCGCGTGGCTGAACAGAAAGTGACTTCCGCCGCCGGATGTACACAATGCATACTAAGAAACTAAAAAACGAAATAAATATTTATTTATCTCCCACTCATTCTGTCCTCTTCTATTTCCAGTCCCCACTTTTATCACGTTGGGTAGTTTATTGTCCGGTTTCGTTTAGTTTCTTAGTATGCATTGTGTACATCCGGCGGCGGAAGTCACTTTCTGTTCAGCCACGCGGTCATCAACAGACAGCGATTTTGATAGAATTTCGGTTCTTGCCTTCAGGGAAGTACCCAGTTTTTATTTTATTTAGTTTTTATGTGTCCTATCTAGCCTCCACTTTCTTTCCTTTCCTGACGAAGGCCTTGTGGCCGTAACGTAGACTATTTTCTTTGTCTTTTGTCCTCGTAAGACGAATCACCTTTCTTCGATTTTTTTTCAAACCCACCCATTGTATTCCACGTCTTACCGCAGTTCCCCTCAACTTCCTTGAAATATAATATTGTTGTTTCCTTAAAAGATTAAGAACATACGAATGTACAAGTGGTGTAAGTGTTCATTCTCCTAGTATTCATTGTTTGTGCTGCAGACCGTTAAAATAATGGCCGGTGTGATAAGGAATCCGTCTAAGGTCGATCAGCGAGCGGTGATTCAGTTCCTAACAGCCGAAGGATGTCGACCAGTCGACATTCATCGCCGAATGAAAGCAGTGTATGGTGACAAAAGTGTGTCTAAGACTACAGTGAAATACTGGGCACGAATGTTTCGAGAAGGACGTCAGTTAACGAAAGATCTTCCGCAGCCAGGTCAGGTGCATATTGTTGCGACAGAAGAAGCCATCGCGGAGATTGATGCAGCAATACGGGTGGACCGTCGTCGGAGCTTACGTTCGCTAGCAGAGGAATTCGCTGTGTCTCTTGGGACAGTTCAAATGGTGGTTAGGAAGAAACTGAAGTATCGAAAGGTGTTTTCACAATGGGTCCCACGGATGCTGACAGATCACCATAAGGAAGAACGCATGGGGTGGATTTTGAATCACCTGCTGCGTTACGAAGAGGAGGGTGATGCATTTCTGTTGCGCATAGTGGCAGGCGATGAGTCGTGGTGCCACCACTTTGAACCGTGCAGCAAATCAGCGAGCATGAAATGGAAACATCCCGGATCACCAAAACCCAAAAAATTCAAGTCACAGATTTCCGCCAGTAAGGTTATGCTGACCGCATTTTTTTTTACCATGAAGGGCTTCTATTGGTAGACTTTAAAGAGCCTGGCGTGAACATCAATGCCATCCGCTACAAAGATACACTAGACAACCTGCATACAGCCATCAAGAATAAACGACACGGCATGCTTTCGCGTGGTGTGATTCTGTTGCACGACAATGCTCGTCCACATGTTGCGAACATTGTGCAGGAAGCGTTAGCAAGGAAAAGGTGGGAAGTTCTGCCACACCCAGCCTACAGCCCCGATCTGTCACCATGTGACTTTCATTTGTTCGGACCCTTAAAAAAATCTCTAAAGGGACAACGATTCGACTCCGATGCATACATCAGGGCCTCGGTGACCAAATGGTTCAATAAGCAACCAAAGTCATTTTTCTCGGACGGCATCCGCCGTCTACCCAAGCAGTGGGATGCGTGTCTGAATGCCTATGGTGACTATTTCTAAAGAACCCCAGTGGGTACTTGCTTCATAACAATTGCTGTATTTAATTCTACTACTCCTGCTGATGTACCTTACATATAATTGTTATAAAACCATTGGGACGGGTTTCATTTGAACACACCTCGTATATATATATATATATATATATATATATATATATACTTCTCAAGGCTGGTATTGTATACTCAGCTTTCTAATTTGTGTGTGTGTCTGCGTGGCTGTAAGGTTAGCCAAGTCTTAGTGGTATTCTGGAGGGAGTTGGACCAATACTGCAGGATCCTCGTGCTGTCAGGCCCCTCTTGCAGTCTCCACGTTTCAACCCTCAGAAGTCCCGTTGTTAAGTACCGACAGTAAGGCTGGAGAGCAAATAAATATAATATTGCCTCAGCACAGTGTTCTGAGCGCAACGCATTTTGCCCGCCCTCTCTGAAGGACTCAATCCATCAGATAATTTATGACCCGACTAAAGCAGGTATCATTTCAGTGTGGAATTGTAACCACGTGTTCTACCTTTCTGCCCCCACTCTTGACTTTATCATTTTTAAAATGGCTTGCTAGCCATGCTAAGCAAAAGCATAACAGAGTTTGTAATTTTCTAAGTCTCTGTTTCTGTCAAGTGTTCTATAATCATGGGCAATTATAGAATACTTTTCCCACCCATATAAATGACAATAGTTATTATATGCATTACATACATGTCAAAGGTGATTCAATAATAAACACTGCATAATAAACACTGAACAGATTATTACTGACACAGATTATAGAAATCACTGATAGACATGCACAGTATTTCTGGCTCCATCTGGAGCACAGTGTCCAACAGTTACTAGATGTCTCCAAAAAGAATTACGAAGATCATAACTGATGAATCCATGTCTTACATTTAAAGCAGAGGTGGCCAAACTACGGCCCGCAGGCCACAACCGGCCCGCCAGCCAGTTTTGACCGGCCCGCCAACCTGTTTTGGCCGGCCTCTTATTGTTGATTGAAAATTACTGTATACTTCGACGACTGTGCTAAAAAAATATTACAAAATAGCACGCATCTACTAGATAGTGCCGACAAAACGGAAATGATAACGTCAAATCTCTTATCGTGCACGTGGACAGGCGAAGACAGTGTCGGTACCTACTTTGATAATGAGAAAATGAAAGCAATGACAGATCTTTTCTGCGGTCGGAAGTCTCTGAGATCCAATGATATTGCTTTGTCTTTAGCATCGGTATGGGAAAGTGATCGTGGGAGTGGGGTTGGATGGTAGGTACATTTCTATAGGAAGGAGTTGAGGTGCACAGTTGGTCTTGTGAAGTGTGTTAAGTTTAAATCGGCCAGTGACACTTCTGGGCTTGTAGCTATTGTGCACGTTTTCATGTATAAGAGTTTGCATTTGTAAAAATGTTTTCTAAGTATAGAAAAGTGGACAGTGAAAATCGCGCATTTAAACCAGAATGGGAGTTCGATTATTTGTTCATTCTCAATAAGGATAATAAACCTCAGTATGCGCCCAAGTGTTAGCCGTAGTGACGGAATATAACTTGAAACGTCACTACATCACAAATCATCAGAAAAACAACGACGAGCATAGCAGCGAGTCGAGAAAGCTTGTGATTGAACAACTCAAGAAAAAACTGAATCAGCAAAAGAGTATATTTAGTCATGTAAATAAGATTCAGGAATCATCGCTCATGGCGTCCTATGTGATTAGTTATGAGCTTGCAAAAGCAAAAAAGCCGTTTACTGATGGAGAGTTTGTGAAAAAGTGTGCAGTTCAAATGGCAGAAGCGTTCAATGAAGAAAAAGTAGTAAAAGAATTTCAAAATGTACCTCTTTCAAAACAAACCGTAGCTAGGAGAACAGAAGATATTAGTTTGCATTTGTCCCAGAACTTGAAATCTTTAATTGAAAATTGTCCATACTTTTCACTGGCGATTGATGAAAGTACAGACATCACAGACACTAGCCAGCTTCTTATTTTTGTTAAAGTGATCCAGGAAGACTTTACTGTTTCTGAAGAATTACTGAAAGTTTGCTCTTTGCATGGTACAAGTAAAGGGGATGACATATTTTCTGCAGTTCAAAATGCCATGGAAGAATATGGTGGGTTTGAAAAATTGTCTGCTGTGTGTACCAATGGTTGCAAGGCTATGGTTGGGAAAAATGCTGGTTTTGTTGGACTTTTGAAGCAAAATAAAA
The DNA here is from genome assembly GCA_024509875.1 of Oreohelix idahoensis. Taxonomy (NCBI): domain Eukaryota; kingdom Metazoa; phylum Mollusca; class Gastropoda; order Stylommatophora; family Oreohelicidae; genus Oreohelix; species Oreohelix idahoensis. The sequence continues at coordinate 440,963 of JAMPIV010000986.1, forward strand.
TTGACGTGCCTACATTACATTGCATAGTTCACCAAGAGGCCCTTTGTGCAAAATCCATAAACCTAAATGACACTATGGCTACTGTAGTGAAAATAACGAATTTGATCAGAGGAGGACACAGCTCTCTAACTCACAGGAAGTTCCTTGCATTTTTAGAAGAAGTGGATTCTGTTTACGGTGATCTCCTGCTTCATGCTGAGGTGAGATGGCTTAGTCGAGGAACATGTTTAATACGATTTTGTGAACTGAAGGATGAAATATTTGACTTCCTGCGAGACAACTTACCATTTTCAATTGATCTTCAAAATAAACTCAAAGATATTCATTTCATTCAGCACTTGGCATTTCTCACAGATATAACACAACATTTGAATGTACTGAATTTGCAGTTACAAGGAAAAAGGCAAACAATTTTTCAAATGATGGGCTATGTTGATGGCTTCAAAAAGAAACTGAGCCTATTTAGTCTGTCTTTGCAAAAGAATGACCTGCTTTATTTTCCTTGTTGTAAACAGCTGTCTGAGAAAGAGAGTGTTAACTTCAGGAGGTACACAGATGACATTGAACAGCTGATTTCTGAGTTCGATCGTCGATTTCAAGATTTTGAGATGTTTCGTTCACAAATGGAACTTTTTAACAACCCATTCAAGTGCACAGTGGAGTCTCAGCCAGCAGAACTACAATTACAGTTATGTGAACTCCAATGTGACCCATTCATCAACACAACAGAAGCAACTGGAGCTGATTTGTGGAAATTACTACCAAAGGAACGTTACCCACTTCTGAGATAATGGGCCCTAAAAATGTGCTCTATATTTGGTAGCACATATCTTTGTGAGACAACATTTTCTGCCATGAAGCTTATCAAATCCAAGACCAGAAACAGATTTTCTAACTCTGTATTATCCCATGTTCTCAGAATTGCTACGTCACAAATGGAAGTAGACTTCAAATCACTGGTGAAAAGTTTTGATAAGCCACTCTTCCCAAATGAAATAATACACAAATGTATGTTTGAAATAAATAATTACATGTCATATTACAAATTACAAAACAAATTAAAAATAACAGATTCATTATATTTTTTTTTAACAGTAATTTCAGTCCGAAGTCTGGTATACATGTCTTGGCAGATGTGCAGTACAGTAGTTTGCCGTTGCTTTCTGTACGTGGTTCATTATATATGTAAAACTAAATCTCAGAACGTTATTTTTTAAGGATTTTATAGGTCTGGCCCTCTGGTGTTACCCTTTACCATAATCTGGCCCTCGGCCAACCTTATCTTGGCCACCACTGATTTAAAGCATGGAGAAGACACGGACAGTGAGTGTTAACTAACTCACGAGAAATAGTATATGAGAAGTTGCGAAGATTGCATACGCTAGGGAATAGAATTTGAGTAATGCAATGTAAATGCAGCTTCAGTTTAGAAAAGGTAAAGGCAGACCCATAGCACATACTGCCGTATGGTAATGAAGTGTTATAGACTCCACCATACTAGTTCCAGATCTTCTTCTTCTTCTTCCTCGTTCGCCTTCAGACTTCCACATTTATGACACTAATAAAGGCAGTAGTCAACCCAAGGCTCCCAACATCTCCAAACAGTTAGTTCCAGATCGAGGTGGAATGACCAGTTCCCTTCCTCGCTGCCTTTTCCTTCCCTGACTCAAAGTCAGGTACCCATTTACAGCTGTACATCTTAATAAAGAACATGAATTTAAGTCTTAGACATACAAATCATGTATTAAAGAAAGAATGATAAAATTATGCATACCCGTCCCAATGTCAACCAAGATGTTTGTCATGATGGCTTGCCTGGTCTTTCAGCTCTAATGGTCCCCTATTCTAGTTTTAGCTTATGATGGTAGTGGCCACTAATCTAAGCTGTTTCTTATGTAAATGCACTTAATTCTATCAAATTAAGTGTTTAGTAGAATGCTAATGGCTTTAAAAGTAAAAGCCATTCTTCCCAGTCAGGGAAGGCAACCACCGGTGACGATTGTGCGTAGCTAATTCTACTATAGTCTTCGTTACAAAGAGTTAGACAGTTTGATAAAACCCGTCTTATTCTCTAGCAGGCCATATTGGGGAGTAAATCTCTGTACCCCGGTTGTTGTAATATATTTTACAAGACGCGCCCAAGCTATCCGCATGGCCAAGTGATTACGCGTGGGTCAAGCCATAGCGTTACCTCATAAATTATTTCTGGCCTTTCTTTGATAGCCCGGAAGGGTACATGAAAAGAAATGCTTGCGTTCTCAAGAGAGGGAGAGGGGGGGGGGGGGGGGAGAGACACGAAGGAAGAGGGATTTCGTGAGATTTAAAAAAAAACAATATTGTAGGAGTTTACCTATATTGTTAGAACTGAAGAGAATTCGTCCCACAAAGTGAAGGAATTAAATGGGGAGTAAATTTATAGATAAAAAATGTAGACAGAAAATGAAGATAGGCGAACCGTATCGTCACAATCAGGGAACACTCTTTGAAAACAATCCACGCACTTTCACACGAAATGTCGTCATCAAAGAACTTTTAAACTGAATCTAAAATAACATAATCCTCGCCGAGTGTACGTTGGTCACAGCTGAGGAATGCAACCGTGTTGAAAAATTGTATTGTTTCCATTATATATACTCTCCCGAAAATAGTTACAATCAACAAAGAAAAGCGTTCAAATGACGGTGTTCATGAACAGTTTGATTACACTGTATAATGGAAAGAAACAAAAAACACTCTAAGAATGTACTTCTATCTGCCCATCCGGGAACGGAAACAGCACACTATAATTAAAAACCCGTCAAGTTTGACGGGTTATTGCTAGTTTTAAATAATCTTCGTTCCTTATTTTTTATAAACTGGAGGTGGGAGCCGCGCTGGTGTAATGGTTACCACATCGCGCTGGCGATCAGGTGTTCAAGGTTCAATCCCTGGCGTGAGCATTTGAAGCAGTGTCATCGACCGGGATTTTGACTGAATAATCTGAACGGCTCCTGAGATAAACCCTCTGTGGAGCGAAGCTCCTGACCGGGTTGGAAGGAAAGTCCACAGGCTCCCCAGCCTCGCAATGACATGTCGTTGGGCCGAAGGGCTGAAAGCCCAAGCGCCGCTGGTTAAGAAAAAAATAAACTGGCGGTGGGAACCCGAGTGCAGGACCCCTGTGAGAGCGGGGACCGATAGGGGCAAATAGGTTAAATCGGCCTATGGCCAGCCTTATCTCTTGCCCCACCTAGTGGCTGAATATCAGGCGATTCTGGTATCGGCTGAAATTCTTCCGTGTCTAGCCTGCATTTACTAAAATGTATCAACTTGTGTTTGTTTACTTTTAACTATTTTATTTATTACCATGAGTCCTCACATTCGAAACCTGCATCCCTTGCAAGATCTGCAGGTTTTTTATACACCTAGTTCATGTCAATACCTTCAAAGAAATGCAGTTTCAAGGTATAATTTCGAGCAATTATTCACGAAAATAAAATGAAAAGTTCTCCTCATCGTGGTTAATAAGTTTACTGCAACATAAAAATATTATTAGCCTCTCCAAAATTCTGTATCTACTTTGATTCGACATGCTGGTTTCGTTAATCAACTTAGAAAAGCGAAAGCACAAATAATAAACTTTCACAACACTGAAAGGCGACGCGAGAAAAACATGTGAGATGGATATGAACTAAAGACACGAGTGTACGACAACTGTCTGTTGAATCCAGATGAAATAAAAGGTATTTTTACGAAATGACGCTGTGAGAATTTTAACGGTATTAAATCTTGTGTACCGGCAGAATCCAATTGAATGCGAATAATATTTACGTGTGTTTCAATAATTATCTTTCCACGTAAGTGCGGTGCTGTATTATATTCTTACTAGCAATAACCCGTCAAACTTGACGGGTTTTTAATTATAGTGTGCTGTTTCCGTTTCCGAATGAGCAGATAGAAGTACATTCTTAGAGTGTTTTTGGTTTCTTTCCATTATACAGTGTAATCAAACTGTTCATGAACACCGTCATTTGGACGCTTTTCTTTGTTGATTGTAACTATTTTCGGGAGAGTATATACAAGTATAATGGAAACAATACAATTTTTCAACACGGTAGCATTCTCCTGTCTATCCTGCAGTAAATGGGTACCTGACTCCACTCTTGAGTTATCATCATGTGACGTATTCTTTCCAGAACGTTGTCTCCATTACAGCTGCTCTGAACGCATCACGATTCTGGGCAAGTCGACCTGCATCAGCCAAAGACAAGTTCAGACTCTCTGTGATGTCCTGGGTCCACCGTCGTCTAGGTCGACCCCTTCCCCTTTTTCAGATTAGCCATTATGGATTTCTTAGCATTGTACATCTTTGTTTCCCATGATTGTCGTGGTAGCCGATCGTCTCCCATTCTGTAGACATGGCCAAACCATTTTAGTTGGGACGGTTCTACTTGGGTATGCAGGGGGTGGGATTTTAGGCCTTGACGTACCGTCTGGTTGCGGACCATGTCTCTTCTTGTTACTTCAACCACCTTCCTCAGATACCTTATTTCTGAGGTTTGGATCTGGTTTTTGTGGGTTGTAGTCATTGCCCATGACTCACATCCATATGTCAAGACTGGGACATAGGTGGAGCGGTATAAAACCATCTTCGTTTTTTTACCAACCTCTCTCTCTTGCTGAGGAATCCTCGATTTATGGCCTGAAAAACTCTCCCAGCTGCTGCTTTTCGAGTGGCCAACTCTTCTTTGATGCCTCCCTTACGGTCTATAATAGCTCCAAGGTATTTAAAGTGGTCGACCTGCTCCAGGACCTGTTCTCACAGCTTAATCTGATGCCTTCTTTCTTCTCGTGATATCACCATGGATTTTGTTTTAGAGCTGCTTATGACCATCCCTCTCTTCTCCAGCTCTTCCTTCCAGACTTGCAGGTTGGATTAGAGATGTGCCTCTGATTTAGCAATCAGGGCATCATCAGCAAATGCCAGCTCTGAAATACAGACCTGTCTCATCTTCCAGTACCCCACTGAATACTTTCTTGTTCTCTCCTTACATCCCTTGATGACATCATCCATGAGGAGTCTTACACCAGTGATGGTCCTGAACTCTTCTGACTTATGGTTTGCTGTCCTCACATAATTTCTGCAAGACTTGTAGACGCTCTGTATAGCATGAATCAGAGGTGCTGGAATATTCTTCCTTGCCAAACAGTCCCAAAGTTTGCTCCAGGGGACCCTGTCAAACGCCTTTTCCAAATCTATGAAACAAAGATGGATCTCACTCTTATACTCAAGGCTTTGCCTTGTTTGTCCTTCATAAATTTGAGAAGGCATTGTTTTTCCTTCCTCATGTTCTTTAGGGTCTTATAGAACAATTTATGGTTTTCTTGCGCATCTTTTTCTAGCTTTTCTCCAAATTCTTCCCAGGACTTCTGTTTTGCTGCTAGCACTTTGTTCTTTGCTTCTGTTCTGAGTATCACATATTCTCTATACTTCTCTGTTTTTCCTGCTGTGTTTTTAGCTCCAAGGTATTGTTTCCATGCCATTTTCTTCTCTTATTTTCTCTTTAACTTCCTCTGTCCACCAAGGTGTCCTCTTTCTCTTGTTCCCAAGTCGGACTTCACCACATGCATCTGCAGCAGCTGTCTTTATGATGTCCTTGAATTTAAGCCAGAGGGTTTCCAAGTCATCATGTTGTTCTTTTGTGTTTCTCACCGCTGCAGCAATAAGCCCCTGATATCTGGTCTTAATTTCTGGCTCTCTCAGTTTGTAGGTCTTAATGCTCATTTCTCCCATTCGTCTACTTAGTTTCTTGCGTGATGTTGGGCAGTTCCTAAGCTGAGCAACTCTTTCAGTTGTTCTTTTGATTGTAAGCAGGTAGTGATCACTTCCAGTCTCTGGCCCCCTCCAGACTCTAGCATCCCGGATATATTTGAATGAGCTCCTCCTAACTATGACATAGTCGATCACTGACTTCTCATTCTTTGTTGGTTCACATCTAGTGTATGCATGTATGCGCTTATGGGGGAACTTTGTGTTTGTAATGATCAGATTCTGCTCACTGCGGAATCTAAGGAGTCGCTTTCCATTGTCATTGAGAGTATCTTCTCCATATCTACCGATAACTACACCCCATCTAGCATGGTCATTTCCAACTCTGGCATTGAAATCTCCGAGCATGATAATTTCATCTAGGCAGTCATCCACTGTCCTTTGAAGCAGCTCGAAGAATTCCTCCTTGACCTCTGCTCTCTCATCCTCATTTGGCCCATACACTATGACCAGGTTGACTATGTTTTCTCCTTCTTTTAGTTTTACAACCATAATGCGCTCCAAGACAAAGTTCTATCCCTTGATACTATCTTTTTGGTTTTTTGGCCACAGTGCAACCCACGCCCCCTTTAGCTCTTTCAGATGTGGATACACCACTGTAGAGCAGCGTGTTGCCATCGAGATTGATGACTCCTTGTCCCTTTATTTTTGTTTCTGTTACAGCCAGGATTTCTATTTTTGCTTTCCTCATCTCTTCCACCAGCTCCTCTTCTTTCCCATTTATACTTCTTGTGTTCGAAGTTCCATAAGTCGTAGTCCGTTCCAGTTCGTCACCTTTAGAATGTCCGGTTTTCTCTCTTGTAGTTTGCGTAATCATGATTTAAAGCAAACAGGTGATTGGCCTAATGTGCCTTTGCATGGTGGAGGGGCTGCCTCCTTACGGCCTCCATGAAGGCCGCCCTCCTCCTTTTTCAGCCGGGCTTGAGACCGGCCTAGGCGGAGTTGTTGCAGGATTCTTGGAGAATTATGCATGCGTTGACGACTTCTTTTGCAATCATTTTATAGAATGAATTATCAACTAATGCTTTAAATGTTTCCACCTATGTACCAAGATTTTAAATGTGTACCAACAACAATAACTTGAGTATACCATCATCGACAGTAGTTAAACTACATAGGACACTGACATACTTAAACAAACCAATTTTTTTTTTTTTTTTTAAGAGCGAATAAGGTAGAGACGAAAACCTTCTATCCCGTCAGATCCTGGACTTTTATCTAACTCCTACTTTGTCCCTGTGATTGTCTCGAAAGTCTAGAAATGTGTGTGCATTTTTATAATTCAAGAGAAAATGCTAGTCACTGGCTTTAACAGAATTTAATCCTGAGACTGACAATGTGCATATTCAGCTGCGACATACTGTCACATAATTTGGGTCGATCTCTTGTCCACTCCAGCAGTATTTAGCTACCTTTATGGGGCGTGCGAATTCTGTGCACGGTTCAATGGTCGGCACCCTTTCTTCCCCTACCTTCCGACAGGTAATTGGTATTTTCGAGTCATTGTTTGTATTTCTTCCTGTAATAATTCGTCATGTCTATTTACCTGTTCATACCTCCTGAAAGAGTAGGCTGATGATGCAATCTTGACCGACAGTCATGTCGGTAAAATTCTCGTGTACCAGACATTGGGCGCCGATTCACACCGAAATGACCAAGCGAGCTCGCTTATCGCTTATGTGACCTTCTAATTACTGTCGTGAAGAGTCACAGCCCAGATGGTCAAACGAGGGTCGGTGTTTGCACAAGTACGGGGAGATAAATTATCCGTCTGCTGACACATTACAGACATGCACCTGAAAGACGGAATGCTGTCACAGATTCCGGATAGAAGTATTACGAAGATAATATTTGTGATAATGTAGGGAGTTGTAGTTGCAATAAGTACCGCGAATCGACGGTTATAACAATTCCATATTTGGAAAGTGGCCTTTTAAATAACACGCAGAATTTTGCTATGAGGAAATTTTTTGAATAAACCCCCATCAAATCACGCATGACTGAAACTACTGGCCGGCATTCGAGATGTAAGCATAACAACATTTATGATTGCAGCCTGGTCTAATAGTAAACAACAACGTGCGTGGGATGAAAGTTGCAATATAATCTGACACTTTCACTGGGGTAAAGCACTGTGAAATTCAACTCGTCAAGAGACCAGCCAGACAGCCAGAGTAAAGAATAGGATCAGACTTCCATTTATCGGACTGGACCTTGTTTGAGCATCTTGAGGACTTATATCCCAGGAAAACTCTACCTTTATTAACACGGAAAACCGGAATCCTAGGAATCTGCAAACGAGGTCAGATTGGGAACTTATTGTAAAGTAACACACCAGAACACGTGGAAGCGGCATCTTAAACAAGTTGCCTTAACTGTTTCTCTGAGCCAGAAGCCAGTCTGTATTCCCAAAAGAAATTTTGGGGTAAGTTGTACATATATAATTCTACATTTTGCATTATTAACACGTGAAATAATATGTATATATTGACATGTGAATATTAATATGAGAAAATTGCTAGTGGATGTCCATGTCATACGAGGGCTGGTAATCTTAGCATATAGAATGATGATTTCATGAACCACCACTGCAAGGGTTGGTGACTGCTTTATGCGAGTTTCTTAAAGAGAACCAAAAGCAGAGGTAGTCCCAAGTTCCATATGGAGCAGGGAGTGAATGATGAGAGAAATGATGTGCATACTTATAATATTGTTAACCTCTTCAACCAATGTAGAAGTAAATGTAAATCTACTCAATCTAAATGTAATGAAAGTTTTCTGCTCACTGGGATTAAGATTAATTCTCAGAGAAGGTAAAGTTCTGAGGTAGATGGGATGGTGGAATTAAAAGAGGGGGGCACATGAGTGTGTGTTGGGAAAACTTAATACTCAAGAGGGTATTTGTTCTCTTCTTTTGTGAAACTAGTCGGTGGTACCAATTGAGGGAATTATCTCTGGAACAAGTGAGGGTATAAGTGGCTTGAAGTCGACGCTAGACATCATCATCAGATGGGTCTTAGAGACGCTGGACCAGCTTTGTGATTACTCCCTAAAACTTCTTGGAACGTGTCACAACTTTCAGACTTGACCAGTGACGACTGAACCAGTCATCTATCTGCAAAGAACCAAACATCAGCTGGAGCAGAAACCATCAAACTATTGGCAGCTAAGTAAAATTTAGAAGCTGCCAAGTGAACTGTCCATTTTTCGAAAACCATAACATCACCCTGTGATGAGTACTTTAAAAAAAATCATTTTTTAAACTGTTAAACATAATTGATTATTAAATTTGTTGTTTGTTTATATACAAATTTAACGTTGATTTAATCATTTTGAATGTACTGCACCAGTATGTCTCAGTCATCTTAAATACACTAAAAACAGAGCTTCTAAATTAAGATTTTGCTGAATTAAATCAGCTGCGGGCTTGAACGAGTTAATTATAAGATAAATCATTTATATCCATCATCACAAAAGACGGCGGAAAAGATACAAAGTTAACGTGCTAAAACTCATTCAGCATCGTTTTCGATTCCTTAAATATCTTGTGAAAACTCCCTCAAGGTAGAAGCATCATTAATCTTGTGCGAAGGTAGACACCTTCCAAGACCCACATTATATACTCTAGGTTTTGGCCACTGTTGGACCACCATTGCAGAGCGGGGGGGGGGGGGGGGGGCGCTGGGGGGGGGGTGGGGGGGGGGGGGGGGGGGGGGGGGGTGCGGGGTGGGGGCAACACGTGACAGCAAGGAATATTTCCTTTTACTGGATATCAAAATAGAAAAAAAATTTGAACCACAACGGACTAGTACGAATTGTAAATAATGCTATCATGGAATCCCCAAAGACTAAAAAATAATGAAAATCAGAATAAGTAAATTATCCACATATTCTCCAGTTGCATCTCCTTCTCCTTCATCTGAATGTAATCAGTGTTTGCCAAAGCGTCTTCCTGTTCATCTGGATTGCACTTCAGACAAGAGTATGTAGCAGAATTGTTTGAAGGGTAAATAAACATTAATAACACAAGAGTGAATGTTTCTGACATAACAGGAGTCTACCTAAATGTCAATCTAAAATTAGTAATCTGGGTAAAGTCAAGCTTGATCATTCTGCACTAGGTTTCCCCCACTTTATGAGATGACTAAGACAAAGCTCTTACAACAGCCATGTTTATCAAGTCTTTTTTAGCTTATACTATTCTATCTCCCCCTTCCCCACTCCTCATCTAGCCCACTACCTCAAAACTTGGGCGTTTCCTGAGATTCTTGGCACTTGAATGTTCTCACCAAGATTTATATTAGAACATTTGTCTTAAACAAGGGGCCAGCAGGAAATTAGTTCACAGCCTTTGTAGTGCAGCACGCCCTACACCATTTCAAGTGAGTCAATCTCAAATGACACTGGTACTGGCGGCACGGAATTAAATCTGATTTATATTTAACCAAACGCACCGGCAAATGAAATTTAACCACTCTGATTTTGTGAATCTCACATCCAGCTCCTCTACACTGTGTGTGTACAAAATTATGCCTTCTTTCCACTGGCAGTGGCGAGAGATACTTTTTTAAAAAACAACACATACACACACAAGTAAACAATACAAATCCTGGATGAATTATGCAAACCAAATTATGGTTTAGTAACAAGGAAACGGATAATTTTGTGATAAAGCAGGGGAGGGACTCACATTGCTCGAGGCACCTGGGCAAAAAGGGTCATTGGCCACTGATTGGCCCCATGTGGATTACTGATTCTAAATGTCTAGCGAAGCATGGGCACTCATATTGTCGGGGACCCTCGGGCAGCACCCGCAATTCCCAACCCTTAAGTCTGCCACTGTGACAAAGTATATATTTGATGTGAAAGTAATACTGTGTACAGGAGATATCATTATGTAACCAAGACTTGGCTTCACGCTACTTATGTTACATGTCATCAATTCAACAGGAAGAAACAGAAAAATGCTTTAGTATCTGCAGTCACCACGAAATTAGACTATAATACACTTTCAATAACAACCACATCAAACTCACACTTAAGTGTTCTACAGAATTAAATGCACACAGATTGTCTTACCTGCACCACACTTCGACAATCCAAAGGAGTGTTGCAACCGGTTTTTTTCTGATAAGGAACATGCTGAAATACGTTCATGAAGTTTCCATTCCAAATGCTAATGTCAAATACAAGATCTGACCCTGTAGCCACAGATACTTCCAAAGCAAAAGATGTATTTGCAAAAACTGCTACAACAGGTGTCACACTAGAATCTATTTCAGCTCCTTTCAAATTCCATAGGTAGGGAAGCTGACCATGATTCAGCTTGCCTTCACTTGTGTTCCCCAAGAGCTTTGTAAGGGGTACACATGATGGCAAAGACCAACGGTCAATGAGTGGCAACAACTGGATATCTCTTGGTTTTGGGACAATAACAGTCACAGTGAAATTTGCTTGCACACTTGACAGGAGGTTCCTGACTTTAAGATCTGAAAAAAAAATTACAGTTTACATGTCATCATTCATTTCGGCTTTATTTGACACTACTAACAAAATGTCATTACATTCAATGTACCAGCCTTCACTCTGGCATTCTTACAAAATGTGTGTTCAATGAAAAATAAAACGTTATTATGGAAACATGCTTGGTAGATGAGCAAAGAAGTATACATATGAATATAATGCTGACCATAAAATGAATCAATTTCGAATCAGTTATGAAGTATTTTAGCTACAGTACTTTATAAAAGATTATATTTTATGAAAATATGATGTCGTGTTGGATTCAACCTCGCTTACATGGTGAATGGGAAGCAGAGGAACGATTCTTTGTTCCATACCTATTAACATTTCTACTAGGTGCAAACACATTTGCAAATACGCCCAAGTCATGCGTTGTGTGTAGGCGTTCCGCAATCCAGTTCAATAGCAGTATTATTTATGCCTGACAAACTAAACGAATACAATAATGTGAAAGGTGCGTATTAAATTGTAATCCCAGTCGGATAACTAGGAACGAGGAAGAAGTAAAAGGTTGTGTAAGACAACCGTCTAATGTTCTTTCTGGTCCTCTTTGTGTGTGCGTACATGGTATGTGTTAAAAAGAAACAGACTGAAACGAAGAGAGATAAGGAAGATAGTGACTGCTCTTGTACAGCTGCAAGGGATGTTTTCACCATCACAAAGGTGCTGGTGTAGCTCCACTATTGAACTGAGCGCCTAACTACAGATTCGCGAATTCAACTGAGAGGCTTAAATTACAATGCAAAAAATAAAATCACGTTGATTTAAAAGAAAGAACATGAATCTGAATTTATCAGGAGACTAGCTTTATTATGATATGAAGACGCCTGCACGCCCCCCCCCCCCCCCTTTTTTTCTGTTCTAGCAACACTGTGCATTTCATTTAAATGAAGGGGTTGTTTTCTTTGGCTGGCAGGAGAGCGTAATGTAATAGTGACGGGCTGAAGGGACAAAGTGCAGGTGTGAACAGAGGTGGATAGAAATGTGGAAAATAAGCCGGAGGATGGGGAGGGTGAAATGTAGGGGGAAGTGTGAGGAAAACTTGCCTACCACGCGGTCTGGTTTTTTGTAGTGGAAAGACTTTGGAACTGATCTCTTTGATATTGGACCGTAATCTAAACAAGCTACAAAGTCGAGGTTTCTGCATTGGTTTTTTTGGTTACTTTTGAGTCTCTTTATTTCCACGACCATATCCACTAAAAACAGAAACAAAGTACAACTTGCTCATGATAATGAATAATGGCTTTAATGCATATTAAGTCCTAATAGAATGTTAACTGTAAGTACAAACAGCTGTCAAGTGAAATGTCAGCCAAGCGCATTAACAAACCAAAAATTATTTATACAACACAACAAAGTCTGGTTACTCATGTTCATTACATTAAATTTCTGGGTTCTGTTCATTTAAGTCGTTTGTCCAAAACTGGAACCAGTTTCCCTTGTCTAATGGTGTTCACTGTTGAACACCTGTTTCATTCTATTATCTCATGGCAATTCATCTTATTTAAAGGACGCGTTTGTGGCTAGACCACTTGCTGCAACAAATGTTAACAAAGACTTAATTGTTTCGTTCTACTTTCACTTCGTTCTACTTTAACTTACATATGAGGACTTACACGCTCTGCGCTTCGGGTGGTTGCGAGACAAGAGAAATGAGGTCATCCACCAGGTTCACTTAATCTCTGCTCCCGCCCCATTCCCATTTTTTAAACATCCAAACTCTTTATATCCTTACCGATTAAAGCATCCAAAATGAGTCGGGTTTACTATTATAGTTGACATAGGACGTATAACACAGAAGCTATTTGAAATTAGAACACATAGCTCAGATCAAGAGAGATAACATTATGTATTGTACTCCGTCGATTTATTGACTATGTTGGTAATTTCAATCCTGCCATCAAATTCTCTTCTGTAATTTCCACGACTTCAGTGAACTTCCTTGACATCACTGTGACTATTCGCCCTACTGATCTTAAAACGTCTGTTTATTATAAGGCTACTGACGCTCACGGTTTCCTTCTTTATACTTCATCGCATCCTCTTAGTTGTAAAAATTCCATTCCCTTTTCTCAACTTCTTCGCTTGCGTCAGTTATGTCACGATGACGTTGATTTCCATCAGCGAGCTCAAGAGATGCTCGAGTTCTTTCGCCGACATCTTTATCCGGAACATGTTTTATCTGATGCTCTTAATCGTATCACACGCGTCACTCGTCAGATGGCACTCACTACTAAACCTTCTGTCCAATCTGACAGACTCAAACTGGTTCTAACTTTCCATCCTCACTGTCTGGCGGTGAAGAGAATCCTGTTTCGACATCTGCCTATTCTCCACTCTGATCCTGATACCAGAGAGCTGTTTCGTGATACACCGTTGGTGGAATATTGTAGGGATAGGAATTTTAGGGATATTCTTGTACACAGTCGCCTGCGACATACTAGCCCTTCATACTTTGGTACTAAACCGTGCCAACGCCGTATATGTAAGAGCTGTCCGTTTGTACTCCAAACTCAGTCACTTTTCCGAAAGGAAAATTTATCATTAGAGTCTTTCACGTGCGAATCCAGAAACCTGATTTATGCTATCATCTGCAAGGGGTGCGGCATTTACCTATATTGGTGAAACTGGCAGGCGTTTGGCAGACAGGTTTCGTGAGCACTTGAATGACATCTATCATGGCAAACATTTACCGGTGGCCCTTCATTTCAATAGGCCTGACCATTCAGGTAAATCCGATATCCATGTCACTGTCCTCCGTTCATGTGTCGGTGATGACCGGACTCGCTTTTCGTTGGAGAATCGTCTTATTTTTCAAATGGGCGTTTTATCTCCTGAAGGGCTTATTGTTCAACATCATTTTGCATAAATTCTGGTAGCTTTTCTCTTTTTCATTCTTCTTTATTCGTTGTTTTTTTTCGATCTATCTTCTTATGTGTGGTTTTGGTTCGTTTCGTATCCTTTTGTATCTTTTTAAATTGTCGCTATCTTATACGTCACTTCCTTCGAGATTTCTTGGAGAGAGTACTACGGACTTTTATTCCAAACATCTACGGTTCTAGCTAAGTGAACTTTTACTTGTTCTGAAGTTTTGTTCAATCCTTTTTTCGTTTCGTTGATTATTTACTTTCTTGTTTCGGTATTTCTTTTAGGTTTTACGATTTTCTTGTATTATTATTGTTCTTTTTTGGCTCATTACTGTGGGTGTTTACTTTTTCCATCTGCTTGTATCGCTCATTTTGTATTGTTTCTCATCATCGTATGTTTTTGTAGTACCTATATGTAATTTTTGTCTTTGTCACCTGTTTGTGGCTGACGAAGGGTAAAACCCGAAACGTCCCTTGTTTCTGTCGTGAAACGAGTGTAACCCACTACTTTGTTAATCACTATGTCGAGATACAGATTTGCTTCAACCAATCAACGAGCAACGTTCACCAGTCTCTGAGACAGAATAAATTAACGGCCATCATGTTCACGCAAGATGGCGGATTAAAACTGTATAAAATTAGGCTGTATGAGACCAGGTACCAAACCGGAGGAAACCAATCAGCTTGCTCCACCAGGAACCAACCGAAAGCCTTGCTTAAGAATTCACCTACCTATATAATCGGGCGGATTTTATGCATAATCACACATCACCGAGACGACGCCAGAGATACCGACCGACTGAAGAGGAAGAATCTGTCACCTTGATTTAGAGCTTACTTGAGGGCATCGACCTGCATCCTACTTCGCTAAGTCGCGTCAAAAACTGGCTGTTTGAATCTTAGAGGGTAAATATGTTTACGATAACCTTTAGGAAAATAGGCTTTCCGCAGGTCTATAATGTTGGTATTTGTTGTGTGTCATTTATACTACCTATCAGGTTACTGATTGTATCTTGGGGAAATTAAGTATAATGATTGTATTTCCTATTATGATTGAATAGACGAAGGCTAATAGGACTCATACTTCAATCTATTGTCTCCTATACTTCAGTCTATTGTCTCCTATAACTCCAACCTGATATATCACCAAACAGTCCTCGTCTCATATACTCCTATCATAAGAACATAACGTTATTGTTAGGATATATGTTACCAGCTTGTATAGCACTCGTCAGAGAGGGCCTGGTATATTATAGGGGGAAGGAAATGGTTGTATCACCTAAATGTACATATTATTGGATGTCTTGAATTTATATTATGGGATGTATTCATGTATTGAATGTATTCATGTATTGAATTTATATTATTGATGCATTGAATTTATATTATTGACTGTATCCATGTATTAGTTTATCAGAAAGAATGCTTTGCAAGTAGACACCTGTCTTGTCTCGCTATTGCTAAATCATACTGAGCCATGTTGTCATTCATCCTACATGCAAACACTGAGGCACACGCTCATTTCATCCACATTAGAAATAGGTGGGCTTGAGGACAGAAATTAGCCCCTATTTTTGCTTTGTTACAGGTTTCAGTCGTGTCATAAAAACTGAGATCGTATGTTCGAGTCAATCCCGCTGCCTGGAACTCCGCAGGAGCATAGAGGTTCACCAGACTCTACATCTTTGGTCCCCCTCAGTCTTGGGTGGGCTAAAGGAACGATACTCTGCCGTTGTTGTGTGAACCAAACAAAGAAGAACAGACTTAAGAGAGATGAGTACACATTAGTACCATTTCTGTCAGCATTGTGAGCATAGAAACTGTCAGTGATGAGAAAGTGAAGTAGCATAGCAAGAGACAAAAATAACAGCATAGCTGATAAGTGTTATATCCTTAATTAACAGCACAGCTGATACATGTACTATAATTGAATAACAGCACAGCTGATATAATTTTTGTTCCTATAATTGGAAAACTTGTTGTGTAAAATATATATATATATATATATATATATATATATATATATATATATATATATATATATATATATATATATATATATATATATATATATATATATATATATATATATATATATATATATATATATATATTTGTAAATCATATGTAAACTTACAAATTCCTTACATTCCATTTTTCAACATTCACCCTTCAGCACAAGAGTAGATAGTGTATATACTAAATAAATAATAAGGAAATTGTATTTGAACGACTTGTCAATTTTATCTTTGTTAAGTAAAATCTGTTTCCTTGTTTATTAATATCACAGTTAGTTACACAGCGGAGGTGGCACTTTATGTCGGTCTCCTCTCTACTATTGTTTCGAGATCAGAACATTCACAGCCGTAACTAATTTGTGATACCAGTAGTCCTCTCAGACACTGGGACTTCACCATTTTCTGCAGAAATTCTATTTCTGTAATTGTCAGTACTATACTGATCTTACTGCCAAATAAAACCTCTCGCCACAGTTTCATGTGAACTGTTATTTCTAAAACTGATTCAATACCGTTTTATTTGTTTATATACTTATATTCCCGTATTGCTACGCGTCTGGTTGCTAAGACAAATGTTAAAGTTAGTTGCTTATCCTTTACAGGACGTGGCAATCAACCCCAGCTTCTATTGGCTGTTTTGTGATTTTTCTAGGCAATTTTTTACATTCAGTAGTTTGCCATTGCTTTCTGAACGGTACGGCGCTTATACCATTGTTAAAAATCCACACAAAGCGATTTGCTACCAAACCGCCTGCAGCAGGTTTCGAACCTGGTATATCTGGATTATGAAACTGCGTTCATATCCATTAGGCCACAGACGCCGAAGGATGGCCACCGACCGAGCAAAGTGGAATCAATTTGTTGTTGCCCTACAAGACGCCACTAGGCGTGATGGCCACTGACTGCTTTGACGGTCGGTGGTTAAGGATCGAAGAAGAAGATATATATATATATATATATATATATATATATATATATATATATATATATATATATATATATATATATATATATATATATATATATATATATATATATATATATATATATATATATATATATCACTCCCGTGGGCTGATAAATTGAAAAAATATCTGGGAATTGATAGTCCAGTTACACTAAGATGTTTATGTGTCTTTTAGCCAGTCCTGTTCACAACATGGACTTATGGACTCGAAAGTCACGAAGAAAACAGCATAAATCTCATCAGTACTGAAGACTATAATCAAGGAGAAAAAACCGCTGGCCGCTGGTTTTGATCGGGTGCTATATTAGGAAGAAAAGAACATATATGAAAAACTGCTACTATCCTATCCACCCGTAAGTTTTCCGCTATGGCATGTCGGGAAAAAGGGTATGCGCCATTCCCTCCTCCCCCCCCCCCTTTCCCCTCACCCCGTTATTGCCCGCGAGAAAATGCACAGCTCACAAAGTCAATTATTATTTACTTTATCCATACGCGCACTTTAACAAAAATCGCCTGTCACTACTAGCTATTTGTCGGCGTCTGTTGTTTTGTCACATAACATTAACTCTAGTCATTTATTTAATTTCACACAATGAAATATAATTCGAATTCTATTCGGTCACTATCCGTCACGCTTAATAATCTCAGTCAGCTAAGCCGTATCTTCTGGTGTAAGAAAGTGTGGTGATTGAAATTACATTACTCAGAACGACTGGCAAGAAATATCTATGCGTTAGTGTTGCGGTCATTTTTGATGGAGTTTCAAACATCGATCTATTGGTTGTAGGTTTTTTCACCCTGGTCAAAGTTTAGTAACTATGTCTTGACTTTGCTGTGTCAGGTTGATTAGGGGTTATCTCCCTTGTTTGTTCATTCATTGTGTTTGACCTTTTGGGTCAAAGGTAAAACAGTTCTGGGCTATATGCGATGCGCAGTGGAGAGCGCGAAATTAGACTTCCGTCTTGTTGAGTTGCTATCTGGCTTCTGTGGGACGATGTATGTCCATTGTACTCTGGGGAAGGAAAATCTTCGAAGTGACTGCGTTGGCAGTTTTCCTCCCAGTGATTTTCTGTGCGTCAGGAAGGACGACAGTGTTATTATTGTGTTCTGAGGATTCGTTTCAAGGTAACACCGACTTTGCAATTATTATGTATTCGGTGACAGAATTTGGTAACGGCTTACCTAGCTGTGAGAACAGTTCACAATTCCTGTAAAGCAGAACTTATATTTGCGCTCAAGGTAGCTATTCAAGACTATTTGTCTTATATGATCAGAAGTCCAGTGATGAAGTTATATATGGTGGAAACTGCAGGTTGGCGGTATATCTACACAAACATTAAAGCATGATTCATGCAACCTGCTTAATGAAGAATGCACAGCTGACGTCATCGTCAGGTCTGTGTAATGGCAACTATTCTACGGCATGTACCGACATGATTGGCGTGTCATGCCAAGGTGTACGACGGCCCTAGTAATAGGATTACTTGAGTGAAGGGCTCGTCTTTTGTATGACGGAGTTAATAAGGTATCTGACGCGTTCAGTCAGAGATACCGAAAGCGGCATTATGAACAGTACATGAAAAGAACATAACACTATTGACATGCATCCATATATGAATGTTTACAAGCCTTTTGAATGCCTGATGTATACCAAACGATTTCCTGTTATCATGACCATGTTTACACTGACTGTTCCTGTTGATGCTACTGTGTGTTTCCGTCAATAAATGTTTTGAAACGTGCCAGCAGTGTCCAAGCATCCTTGACTACTGCATGTGAGTGTATGGGTTGCATTGTCTACATATATACGAGCCTAAACACATTCGCGCCTCCGTCCGCTCCCACACTCAGCACATCATCTTACAAGTACCACACATCTAACAACATGATGTTTACTGTCTTGTGCAAGTGATCACCTCAAGAACGAAAAAAGACAGTTACATTTCTGGTAGGCCAGATCTGTGGGTTTAAGCTGGACAGAGCGAGAAATTAACATTTCCGTGGACTTTGTGCTACATGTTTTGAGAAACAAGGTGGACAGAAAAAGAGAATAACACACATACTCTACACTTTCAAGTTTTGGCTACACAGGACAGAAGTAGGTCATCAACTGTTGACCCAGATAAAATGTGTTAGCATTTATGTTATAATGCTACATGAACCACAACATGACAAGTACTGAAGTGGGCATCTAGGCATTTGCTACGTGGACCACAACTGCAAGTCAAGTCCCTATTGTGAACAGTACTGCTGGTTTACACGTCTCAGTCAACAACAGACTTTTCTACGTCCGAGCATTCAAGTTACATTGTTCGAGGTCAAGTGTTTGTAAACAGTACGTGAAATTGTCAACATTCGATGTGCAAGACTCAAGTTTTGAGAAGGTCATAGTAACTTTATGTTCTGGAGGACCACTTCATGCTACAGTGGATCTGACAATCAGTGCGCGCTTGACATTTTGTTTCTGTGTTTGCAAGGAGCAAGATAGTTACTGTAACATCATGTGTGACTAAGCTTTATTTTGCAACACATTCAATTGCTATTTATGTTACTTGTACTATTGTTGTGTATTTTTCTTGCGTTTTTCAGCGGACTGGTTGGGTAAGGTGACTCCTTTAGATAAATACCACGTAATAGAGGTTATCTATTGAGAGCGTGTCGTTAGGGACTGCAAATTTCCTTAATTGGAATTTGCTAGTGACAATTGTTGCTGTTTACGTTTAGCTGTGACGACATGAGTTAGTGTTGTTTTCGTTATTTTTCCATTCTTTGATTTTCGATTTGTTTTGTTTGTATCTGTTCTTCTCTCCTTCCTTCCGTTTATTTCTTTACACCTTTTTGTTTATAACAGTGTTCCATTTGTCTTGTTTACTTTTCGCAGTCATCTTTACACATTTTTGTAACATTTTCCTTAGTTTCGCTGTATTGTTTATTTGACTTCTGCGAACGTTTTCGGTTGTTGTTCTGTATCCTTGTCTTTGTATTTATTATTGTCATACACAGTCTACATACATATACTTGGTCATGTATTATTATTGTCGTTATTAATATGATACACTATTCATATTGGGAGTATTGATAGAAAATTATTATAAAGAAATAAGGTAACCATACAAGGTCTTTGATTAAGACTTGACTCTCAAAGAGAGTGAAATAATCTGAACTGAGTATACAAGTCTAACATTGAAGACTTGTCTCCCATTAAAGTGGGATAAGGTAATTAATTTAATTAATTTTTCAGGTTACTGATCTCATTAAATAGAATGTCTACACTAGACTTCTTCATTGAACAAGGGAAAGTCCTTGGGAAGACAGATGACAAGTTAGAAGAATTTGCAACTGCTCAATACGCCATAGCATTAAAGTCAGAAGAAAAGAGACAAAAAGAGGAAAATAAATTGAAAGCGGAAACTGAGCAAAGGAAGATAGATGCTGAGAATTTAAGATTGCAGATGCAAGCTGAACAAAAGAAGATAGATGCTGAGAATTTAAGGTTGCAAATGCAAGCTGATGAAAGAAAATTCCAGATGGAAATGGAAAAACAAAAAAATGAAGCTGCTGCTGAAGAAAGAAAACTTCAAGCTGCTGCAGAGGAAAGAAAATTTCAAGCTGCTGCAGAAGAAAGAAAACTTCAAGCCGAAGAAAGGAAACAGAAAATGGAACATGAGGAAAGACTCGCGACTTTGGAATTAGAGAAATTGAAAGTAACAAATATGGGTGCTCATCAAGTAACTTCGGATACAACAAAGGAGAGGTCTAGTAAGATCAAATTGCCTCATTTCAATCCTTTAAAGGACGATATAACTGATTATCTTGATAGATTCGAATTTTTATGTGGTACGCATAAGATAAAAAAGGAAAACTATGTTGAACAACTGATGGAATTTGTTACAGGTGAAACTGTGACTACTCTTATGACAATAGAAGAGCATAATAGAACTAATTATGATGTTGTCAGAGCAGCATTATTAAAAAAATATCAACTAAAAGAAGAAGATTATCGTCTTCGTTTTAGGACAATGTTGCCAGAAAATGGAGTAGATTTCTCTGATTTTGTTACAAAGATACGTCGTACATTTACACGATGGGTTGAGTTGTCTCAAACTGAGAAAACATATGAAGGTCTAATGGACTTATTACTTAGAGACAAAGTTTTGTCATCTGTTAATGATTCTTTCCTTGCATTTCTTCATGAGCGTAAGCCTAAAAACTTAAAAGACATGGAGAAATACTGTTGTCAGTATGCCACCGCGCATACCCATGCTACAGTTAGCAATTCTAAAGTGAAAGAAGGGTTGCCAGTTGCTTCGGCAGCACCATATGGCCTTAATTTCAATAAGAAATTTCAGGGTGCTCAACAAAACTGGAATAGGAAAAGTAATCAGAATTACACTCATAAGCAGAGTAATCCAACATATGATGGTTCTTCTTCTAAGAACTGGAGACGAGATGGGAGTTCTCGTAATTTTGGTGGTAATAATTTTAGACACTTTCGCAAAGGTTATCACAATAAAAACTACCCAAGCTTTTCTGCTCGGGATAACCATTCTCGACGTCAAGAATATGACGATGGTGAATATACAAACCGGAATTCAAACCAGAATGATAATTACAATAGACAATATGATAACAATTACAGGGGAAATGATAATCGCGGTAGACCTAGATATAACAAAAGGAAAGCTTTCCAACAGGCAAACTCTGCACAACAAGAGTTTAATGGAGCCTGTAATCAAGTAAATGATAGTGGGAACTCTAATGCTATCACTGGTTGTGCTTTCGATTTTGGGAGAGCAACTGAATGCCCCCAATGCTCAACATTGTTCGAGCCATCGTCTGTATCTACCTTAATTTGTGGTCACCCTCTTCCTGCTCTTCCTGCTACAGTTGCGCATGATGGGAGAGGATCTCTCATCTTGCATAAAGGTCTAGTGAATGATAGGCTAGTCTCAGTGCTTTTTGATTCTGGTTGCACTACTGTCGGGGTTAGGCAGTCTCTGATAGATCCTCGCTGTTACTCGGGAAAGGTGGTCAAATGTGTTACATTTGGTGGTACCATGGAAAAATATCCTACTGCTATCATTAGCATTGACACTCCTTTCTTTACAGGAGATGTCCACGCGTGTCTTCTTCCTAATCCTATTTCGGATCTTATAATTGGTCGTATTCATGGGGTTAAGGAATGCACCCCGCAACAAATTTCTATTTGGGAGGAACAAAATATCCAAGCGGTCAATGCAGTGGTAACAAGAGCCCAAGCTCTTATCCCTCCAACTTCATCTGATGATAGTAATGGAGTTGATAGCCAAGATGATCACTTGGTGATTTCGCATGACACGTTTGTTAAACGACAAGAAGAGGATCCTTCTTTGAAGAAATTCTTTCTTCTCGCAAAGAAAGGTGATCCTAATCAGAATACGAAACGCAGATCGTATATCACTATGAAGAATGGTATATTGGTACGAATGGTACAACACTCGGACAAGTCTATGCATTCGCAAATTCTTGTGCCTAAGTGTATGAGAGCCTTAATTCTTCAACATGCACACGATTCTCAGTGTGCTGGACATATGGGTTTTTCCAGAACTAAGACTAGAGTCCTTGCGTCTTTCTTTTGGCCATTCGTGAACAAAGACATACGAATTTATTGCCGGTCTTGCAAAATTTGCCAAGAGGTCAAGTCTAGAGGTCCAAGACATGCTGCACCTATTCAGGCGGCAGATATTCCTATTCGGCCGTTTCAGAAAATGGCAATAGACATTATTGGCCCGTTTAAGATTAAGTCAGCCAGAGGACATCAATTTATCCTTACTTGCGTTGACATGTGCACTCGTAGGCCAGAGGCTATTCCTCTTAAAAGCATATCAACTGTCGATATCGCAGATGCTCTTTGGCTCATATTTTCTCGGCTGGGATTTCCCGGAGAAATACTATCAGACCACGGCACTCAATTGATATCGGACACTATGTCTCAGGTGATGGCTACTCTGGACATTAAAAGGTCTCTCAGTAGTATTTATCATCCCCTGTCCAATGGATTGGTTGAACGTCTTAATAGGACACTAAAGAACTTACTAGGCAAGATAACGGAGGATCATCCTGATGATTGGGACAGGGTCCTACCTGCAGCTCTCTTTGCTTATAGAGAGGTTCCCAACGAGCATACAGGATTTTCTCCTTTTGAACTTGTCTTTGGCACGCAACCGCGCGGTCCTATGTCCTTGCTACACGATCTGATCACTGCCGATAATATTGACGATGATACACAATCGTCATATGAGTATGTTATTGCTCTTAGGGAGAAAATTATCGAATCATGCAGGTTAGCTACTTCATCATCAGAATTCGCTAAAGAAAAGGCTAGGCGATTTGCTAATAAGAAAAGACTCCTACGTCAACTTTGTCCTGGAGACAAAGCGTTTGTCTTACTTCCCACGAGGGAAAACAGACTTCTCATTTCTTGGAAAGGTCCATACACTATAGTCTCTAAAATTTCAGATGTCGACTATATTGTCGATGTTGATGGAAGGCATAAAACCTTCCATATAAATATACTTACTGAATTTATTGAACGACCAGACTATTTACAGCCTATTTTTCAGGCGACGGACGATTCTCGAGTCCAACATGGTCATATCTCATCCCTGTCTGTTATACAGGATGAGGAAACTACTTTTTCTGACGTTAACTTACCTCTTCCCATTGTTCCACTTAATTCTACGGAATCATGGAAAAACGTTACCGTCTCTTCGAACTTGTCTTTTGAGGAGCAACGTCAAGTATCCTCTACGCTACAATCATATCAGGATGTCCTTACCGACATTCCTGGACACACAGATGTCATAGAACATGACATCATACTTACTGATCGTAATCCGATCAGAGTAAGACCATACCCAATACCTATTCATTTTCAAGCACAAGTCGAGAAAGAATTGGATGAAATGATTCAATTGAAAATAATTGAACCATCCACTTCAGCTTATTCTTCGTCGATGGTTATTGTTCGAAAGAAAGACAATAACATACATCTTTG
Source organism: Oreohelix idahoensis (assembly GCA_024509875.1). NCBI lineage: Eukaryota > Metazoa > Mollusca > Gastropoda > Stylommatophora > Oreohelicidae > Oreohelix > Oreohelix idahoensis. The sequence goes on from JAMPIV010000986.1 coordinate 465,180, forward strand.
CATTGATTATCGCAAATTAAATCAAGTTACGAAGTTCGATGCTGAACCTATGCCTTTATTAGATGATCTACTTATTAGACTTTCTAAAGCTAAATTCTTTACTTTAAATTCCTTATTGGCTCAAAGAAATGCCAATGGAGCATGGTCTGTCTGTACCATGAATGAAACGCCATATAGATATTCATGATGTCTCCTGATTACATTCACGAGTGCTAAACATTCCCTCTCCACGGTCGAATAATTCCTTTCTGTTGTATTCAGTTTGTGGCTGCCGTATGATGCTGGAAATAACAGGTTTGGATTCTTGTCATTTGACTGAAGCAGTGTTGACCCGATTCCCTGTCCACTGGCATCTACCCGCAAAATGAAAGGTTTCTTAAGGTCAGGTAACCTTAGAATGGGGTATTTTGACAGTTGTTCCTTCAGAGTGACGTAAGCGCTTTCACACATTGCGGTCCAAATAACCTTATCTGGTTTTCCCTTCTTTGAGAGGTCAGTAGAAGGTGCTGTCAGGCCATTTAAGTTTTTAATGAACTTTTGGTAGTATGCACACAGTGATTTGAACGAACGTGTGTCTCTCTTAGTTTTAGGTCTCTTTGCTGCACGTTTTTTCTCTACATTTTTTGGAACTGGCCACATACACCCTTGAGAAATGGTATGCCTCAGGAAGTCAAGCTTTTCAAAGCCGATTAAATATTTGCTAGGCTGTTAGACCACCTTCCTTTAGTCTCCTGAGGAGCATAGCGACCATAGAATCAGTATATCGTCCATGAAATTGTGGATATGTGGACTTTGCAAGGGTTCTAAAAGCTTTTTCATCATTCTGGTGAAGACTCCTAGTGTGTTGTGCAAACCGAAAGGCATAATGTTGAAAGTGTAATGTCCTTCACTGGCGCTAAAAGCTAGCAGGGGTTTAATTTCCTCCTTGACTGGTATTTGGTAATAACCTTTACTCAGGTCAATCTTGGAGAAAATTCTTGCCTTGCTGAGCTTGGTGAACAGTTCAGAAGCGTTTTGCAGGGGCTCAGGCTGGAATTCCGTTACTGTGTTAAGTAAAAGGTAGTCAATACACAGCCGAACTTCCTTATTAGGTTCCTGCAACAGTATGACGCTCGAGCTATAGGGCGATGTAGACTCGCTAATGATCCCAGCTTGACGTAGTTTGTCTATCTCTCTGCGTAACGTGTCTGCTTTCGCATACAGAATCGGGTAAACTCTGGTTCGCACAGGTGTCTCGTTTGTCAGCTTCATATCGAACTCTGCAAGATGCGTTCGACCAGGTATGTCCGTTAAGACTTCCGAGTACTGTTTCAATAACGCCTTCGTTTCTGTCTGTTGTGCTTCTGAGAGAGTGTCGCTGAATTTAACATCTTTAAATGATTCTGTTTGTTGCAGTGGATATTCCATGCAACTATCGTCATCTTCCTCATCTTCGGTTGCTATAGCGACCGCCAAGAGATGTTCGGGGGAAGGCACCGGTCTTTCCAAATATTTCTTTAACAGATTTATATGGTAGACTTTTTCCTTTCCTTTAATAGAGATCTTGTAGTTAGTTCTCGAGATCTTTTTAAGGACGGTAAATGGCCCTTGCCATCCGACACGTCGTTTGTTGCTTCCGGTAGGTAGTAACAACAAAACTTTCTCTCCTGGTTGCAATTCTCTCTGTTTCGCTGCTCTATTGTATCGTTCAACATGCTTCATGTGTGCTCGCTTAAGGTTGGTTGTTGCTAGATCCCATCCTAGTTGTAACCTTTCCTTAAGTTCCAATACATACTTAAATGCTGAGACCACTGTCTCATCAGCCTTCTGGTCTGTCAGTGACCGGAGTAAGGCTTCTAGCGGGCCCTTAATAGGTCTGCCGAATAAAAGTGTAGCTGGTGGTAAACCTGTAGATGCCTGTGGGACTTCCCTGTAGGTGCATAAGGCTGCAGAAATGAAAAGGTCCCAATCTTCAGGTTTCTCTTGTCCCAGCTTATGTAACATCATGGTGAGGCTGCCGTTAAAGTGTTCCACGAGCCCATTTCCATCCGGATGGTACGGGTTGGTGTGGATGTGTTTGGCCCTCAAGATCTTAAAGATATCCATTAACAGGCTACGGAAGTGGGATCCATTATATGTCAAAACTTGTTGAGGGAATCCCAACCGTGTAAAAATCTGCACTAGGGCTTCTGCGACATGCTTGGAATCTGTGCATGTTAGCAGTATAGCTTCTGCCCACATAGTGCTTGTGTCGAGGGAAGAGAGTGCCCCATTTCTAAGATTCTCTGTACTGCGTCGGTACTAGGAGCTGGTTATGTCTTTGTTCAGGGTCGTCCGTTCTTCGATACAGCACTCCATCCTTATAAAATATGTCTCCGTTGTGTCTGGGGTCCTTGGCCATAGGCAGTTTTCTAAAGCAGGGCTCCAAGGTAGGGTCCTTTTGTTGCGCCTCTTTTAGTTCCATAGGTAACATATTAGGTGCAGGCTCCCGTTCCTTGTTGGTTTGCCCCCTTGTAGTTACTGCTGCCACAATCGGCTCTTTCGGTCTCCCTATAAACACATATCTACAACCAAGTATGACTGGGTAGATCGGATCATCCATTATAGCCGCTTTAATAACACCTCTGACGAAATCAGTGTATCTCCACCAGTGCGATGGGAAGCGTTATGGGTGTATCTCCTTCGAAAACTCCACACAATTTGACGGTTTCTTCTGTCTCTTGACCAGGTTTGACCAAATGCCTTGCGACAATATAATCAACGCTCAAACATGTATCAAACAGACAATAGGTTGAAGTCCCGTTCAATAAAACAGTTCCTCGCTTTGAAGGCCTCTCACCCTCAGGTTGAGAATCGCTGACATTCCTCCTCCTTTGTGAGTCTGTGTGCAAGCAACCGATCCGATTTGTCCTGGTGTGCTTGCCCTGATCAGATGTCCCGTGCGCAGGGGTTTTCCCTTTGTCGTGTCCTTTCTGGCCTCCCTGCCATGAGTGACGGTTGGGCTGATCATGGGGTTTGGTGGGATATCGAGTTTTGTAGAATTTCGATTTCTTTCAGGGGGGGGGTCTGGGGTACAGTATCCCTAGGATGTTGATGGGAAAATGACTGGGAAAACTGCTGTTATTTTTGCGAGAAGGCTCCTCTGTAGGTTTGCGTTTTGAGCATGGAAGCTCGGCTAAGGCATCTGTGTACCGTTCAGACTTACTTAAAATGTCTTCCAGCTTTACTGCTCCTTGTTCAGCAAGAAATCTACGGGTTTCATTTGACAACGTGCTTTTTATTTGTTTGGTTAGAACAAACTCTTCTAGCCCTTCAAAAGTGCAAGGGAGCTCTGAAAGCTCCAGGCACTTCGTCAAATATCCCTTCAGATGGGAAGAGAACTGGTGAAATGTCTCGGTTCCTTCCTTCCTGCTATTCCGGAAAAGTTGCTAAAATTTGCGAGCATTCATTTGAAGCGCTCAAGTAAAGCTTTCTTCGACATGTAATTGTCTTGATTGCTGCTTCCCAGTTTAACATACGCATCATATGCATTGCCTTTTAAAGCCTGGGAAAGCTTCAATCACCATCGCGAACTTTCTAAACCATACAGTGTTGCCATTCTCTCAAATTTTTCTAGATACGTGTCAATTTTCTCATTGGGACTAGGGAAGGATTCTAGGGCAAAAGACATTGCTGCTAATTGAGGAGACTGAGTACTGGAATGATCAGTTAAGGGTGACTGAGGTGAAGACGGCTCTCCATTGCTGGAGTTAGACGTTGCACCGCGACTTTGGACCTCTAGAGTCTTAAGCGCCAATTTGTTCTGACGTCGTTGCTCATTTTCTCTTTCCTCATGTTGTCTCTCTCTCTTTCCTCATGTCTCTCCCTCTCTCGCTCCATGTCTCTGCGAGTTTCCATTTCCGCCTCAATTTTCTTCTGTTCCAATTGACGGTCTTCTTTCTCTTTCTCTCTAGCTTCTGCTTCCTTCTTCTGTTCCGATTTATGGTCTTCTTTCTCTTTCTCTCTAGCTTCTGCTTCCTTCTTCTGTTCCGATTTATGGTCTTCTTTCTCTTTCTCTCTAGCTTCTGCTTCCTTCTTCTCTGCCTCTTATCTGTCGAAATCTTCGTTTACAAAAGCTAGCACTTCTGCAACTTGTAGTCCTACTTCCCTTGCTTCCTCTCTAAGCATTGCTCTAAGTTTTGCACGCTTAGCCATGGCAAATAACTGAGAGTGACTTACTTGAGAAAGAAAGAAGAAAAAAAAAGATACCGTGCTTGCTCCCTAACAAATTAAAAGAAAAACCAAAAAAAAAAATTACCCAGATTTTACTGTGTTACCTCCTCCCTCTTATCAGTTATCTAACCTATCGCTGCGGTTAACTGGCAAAGGCTCCTAACGCAGGCGACTTAAACCATAAAGATGGTAGATCAGGCTAAAAACTGAAAAAACTACTATTACTACTGTGGAAGAAATTTTTTTTTTTTTTTTTTAATTTAAGGAGAAAAAAAAATTTTCTTATATAAATCCACCACACTCGTCCACATCTGAAGTCAGTTTTGGAGTTAGAGAAGGCTATTAACTTGGCGATAGCCAGAATGCTCTTCTTTTGCTAAGCTCACACTCCACTGCTCCAAAAAAATGTGTGATTGATAAACAATCATGCATACCAGCGGTCTTCTTGTACAAAATAATTATATATCATATATCTAACAAAGATCACCATCAAATCAAAACTGTATGTACTCTATGATGCTGTGGAAAGAAACCAATTTATAATATGTGTGGTCAGAACCCAGTAAAAAGGAACGTTGTCTAGGGGATAATTATTATTAATATTCCTTAACTCACAAAACAAGACGCACAGCACACTCTATCTAGACTAAGATTAAGATTCAATATCCGACGTTAGTCATTTATCTAGACTCAGATCAAAATTAGGAAGCAAGAACCCAATCAGTTGTAATTAGATAAAATCCCAGGACCAAGCACCCATTCTGTCGTAAATTTTTTAAAGATAGGTCAGAAGATATTTATGGTCCCGTCTGAGCAGAGGTGATAGTGGTAAATATGTGAGAATAAAGGTGTATGAAATAGATTTTCCCGAGGGAGTAGTGTAAGAGGAAGATCTGTCTCTGGAATGAGTAGTTTCTCTAGTCCAGCCTACCTATACGACTATATTTTAATATAAGACAACCTTTCTCTCCCTATATGAAATATAAGTTACACTAAACACACCCACACACAAAATTATGTGACAACAATACACACAAACAGGAAAAACTATGGTTAATTGAGTATGGGTCTGACCAACGCACACATTTAAGTTCTTTTTGTTGTTTATTATCATTAAACTTTTTACAACATCAAACATATAGAGAAATCAAATAAATCATGTTTACAGATATATGAAAATAACCGAATAAGTGCCCTCCCTTTTGTTGAGAAAAGATCCCAAAAGAAGTTAATAACTCAAAAGTCAAAGATAAGCACTAGGTTACAGAATAGAATATGAAGAACAAGTTCCCCACTAAATTACTACTCAGTAAAGTTACTCAGTTTAGCGAAATAAAAAAAGAAGTTAGTACAACATTTGTAACAAAAGGAAAAAAATCACTCTCTCTCTATCTCTCACTCTGTCATATGTGGCCACAACAATCTTGCTTATCTACTAGTAGTGTTGGTATCCCTTGAAAAAATACAATAGTTCCTGAACCAATACTGTCAGGTGTGTTGCCCAAATTTGGCCCCAGTCCAGCCTATATATCGAATAATAATTGCAAGGTGGACGCCAAATTTGGTGGTGTAATTTTCCCTGGATGAAATAGGTGTCACCACAAATAGTTACTGAAGAAAGACGTGCTGTGGACGTACACAGTTGAAGAAAAGGAGAAAAGTACTTCCTGTATTGCTACGCGTCTGGTTGCTAAGACAAATGTTACAGTATGTAAAAAAAAACGATGATGATAGTAACTCCTATCGGCTGGCTCTAGGGTGAGTGCCTATTTTGAAACAGCACAACTTTCTGAATGAATCCAGTGCTGCGTCTGTCAAAAGTTAGATGTTGATATTATATATATATAATATATATATATATATATATATATATATATATATATATATATATATATATTATATATATATATATATATATATATATATATATATATATATATATATATATATATATATATATATATACCACTCCCGTGGGCTGATAAATTTAAAAAATATCTGGGAATTGATAGTCCAGTTACACTAAGATGTTTATGTGTCTTTTAGCCAGTCTTGTTCACAACATGGACTTATGGACTCGAAAATCATGAAGAAAACAGCATAAATCTCATCAGTACTGAAGACTATAATCAAGGAAAAAGAAACCGCTGGCCGCTGGTTTTGATCGGGTGCTATATTAGGAAGAAAAGAACATATATGAAAAACTGCTACTATCCTATCCACCCGTAAGTTTTCCGCTATGGCATGTCAGGAAAAAGGGTATGCGCCATTCCACCCCCCCCCCCCCCTCTTCCCCTCACCCCGTTATTGCCCGCGAGAAAATGCACAGCTCACAAAGTCAATTATTATTTACTTTATCCATACGCGCACTTTAACAAAAATCGCCTGTCACTACTAGCTATTTGTCGGCGTCTGTTGTTTTGTCACATAACATTAAATCTAGTCATTTATTTAATTTCACACAATGAAATATAATTCGAATTCTATTCGGTCACTATCCATCACGCTTAATAATCTCAGTCAGCTAAGCCGTACCTTCTGGTGTAAGAAAGTGTGGTGATTGAAATTACATTACTCAGAACGACTGGCAAGAAATATCTATGCGTTAGGTTATTTCTTACTTACTTAGTCGTTCCCCTTCTACCGTGAGGTGTAGAGGTTTGGCAGAGAGAGCGCCAGACTATCCTATCGGCTGTCTTCCTCCTGGCCTGGCCCCACTCTAGTCCTCGATCCTTCAAAGATTGTCTAATGTTGTCCTCCCAGCGGAATCTGGGTTGTCCTCGGGGTCTGGATCCTTGGCTCTTTGTTTCCCATGCTTGTCGTGGTATCCGATCTTCTCCCATTCTGCAGACATGGCCAACCCATCTTAATTGGGACTGTTCTACTTGGGTCTGCAGGGGGTAGGATTTAAGGCCTTGGCGTATCGTCTGGTTGCGTACCATGTCTCTTCTTATTACTTCAACCACCTTCCTCAGATACCTCATTTCTGAGGTTTGGATCTGGCTTTTATGGGTTGTAGTCATTGCCCATGACTCGCATCCATATGTCAAGACTGGGACATAGGTGGAGCGGTATACAGCCATCTTCGTTTTCTTACCAACCTCTCTCTTGCTGAGGAATCCTCGATTTATGGCCTGAAAAAGTCTTCCAGCTGCTGCTTTTCGAGTGGCCAACTCTTCTTTGATGCCTCCCTTTCGGTCTATAATAGCTCCGAGGTATTTAAAGTGGTCGACCTGCTCCAGGACCTGTTCTCCCAGCTTAATCTGATGTTTTCTTTCTTCTCGTGATATCACCATGGATTTCACTAGTTTTAAATGCTAGGGAATTATAGTGAATAAAAATGGTAAACCTAACACATTTTAACACTTAACTTTCAGTCCCAAGCAAAAAAGGGGGTTTGACCCAAACAAAAATGGCCATACCAGTATGTTTTTATTGTTTTTGTTTGGAAATAATTTTTTTAAATGTTCATATTCATAAATAACAAAAGTCCATAATGGATGGCTATACTTTAAGAAAATAGCGTTTTTGAGTTGTCAAAATTAGAAAACAGCCCTAGAACGGATCAAGAGATACGAAAGCCAGTATACTGTTGATTGGGCCAAATGGGTCTAGCGGGAAGTACAGTATACTGGCTCTTGGGGGTTAAAGAGTTAAGCACAATTTCTATTACAACAAATCAGAAAATGAAATTCCCATGAGACAATTTAACACATTTAGCGAAGAATGGTTCTAGTCTGGCATGATTAGATTATCCAAGAATTTATGAGCGACTCTAATAACTGAATGTGAGAGAGCGCGGTATATATACAGATGAGGTGTTATTGTCGCTAGAAGATGTTACAATTCACACCTTCTGTATAGTAGGGAAATCAGGAAACTACGTTTTCCCGGATCAAAGGTTTTCGTTCATTCTACTCAGCGATGGTGATCGAAACAAGAAAACTGGCCATGCCTGGGGCTCTCTTAGATTACGTCCCCTTGAAACGTACGACATCAAAGGTGGTCGGGAAAATATTATTGCCCCTGTACCTCTTCAAACAAACTGTTATTTCTACGCGCGTCTGTCTAATTGCCGATAATTCGCGAATCAGCTTGCGTGAGAAACTCAGGTAAACAAACGCGATTCGCTCCCTTGTTAAACTGGCAGGTTGCGAACAGTTGGTAAACAACTATGTTGTTATGTTCCCAGAAAAAGGGCGTGGATTCAAAGGTGAGTCATACAAACAGAAAATTGCGTGGTTTGGCTTAGCCAATGGTAGACACTAAATGGGAAAGCAAAGGCTGTCAGATTACTGTATAAATATTTACATTTTACGTCACATCCAGCCTACTATTTATGTAATATTGGTTTATTATGGATCGCACATTGTTGCTGAAGTTCAACAAACTAGACTTGGACAAATTTTGGCTTACCGTTGCCGAGGAATATCCAGACATTTCTGGACATGCCGTTTCAATTCTGTTGCCATCTGCTACCACTTGCTTATGTGAGTCATGCTTTTCTAGCCTCAGTCGAATTAAGACCAAATTCAGATCCGAACTTCAGTCAGTGGAATATGAATTAAGAGCGTGTTTGTCCAATATTCCTCTAGGATTCTAGAGTAGATTTTACCAGGGACACTGAGAAGGGATATGACTCTTTGGTTTCCACATTGTCGATTGTCACCCTTTTTGAAAATTGGAGTTATGATGGCAATCTCCCAATCCTTTGGTATGGTCTTGTTGCACCACGCTGTCTGTAGGACCCTTAAGAGTTATAGGTCGCCTGATGCTCCCATGTACTTAACCATTTCTGGTGTTATACCATCATACCTGCTGCTTTGCCCATCTTGATTTTCTCCAGTGCTGCCTTCAGTTCTTCCATCTTTATGTCATCTTCACTATCGTTGGTTTTCTCTTCTGTGCTAGTGGTTATCATTTCTGATGCTTGACCTTGCTCATCATCCTGGAGTTCTGAGAAATATTCTTTCGATCATTCCATTACTTCCTTCGGGGCAGTAAGCAATTTGCCAAGCTTGTCCTTTATAAATTTGAGAGGGCATTGTTTTTCCTTCCTCATGTTCTTTAGGGTCTTATAGAACAATTTATGGTTTTCTTGCGCATCTTTGTCTAGCTTTGCTCCAAATTCTTCCCAGGACTTCTATTTTGCTGCTAGCACCGTGTTCTTTGCTTCTGTTCTGAGTGTCATATATTATCTATATTTCTCCATTTGTCCTGTTGTGTTTTTAGCTCCTAAATATTGTTTCCATGCCATTTTCTTCTCTCTTATTTTCTCTTTGACTTCCTCTGTCCACCAAGGTGTCCTCTTTCTCTTGTTTCCAAGTCGGACTTCCCCACATGCTTCTGCAGCAGATGTCTTTATGATGTCCTTGAATTTAAGCCAGAGGGTTTCCAAGTCATCAGGTTGTTCTTCTGTGTTGCTCACCACTGCAGCAATAAGCCCCTGATATCTGGTCTTAATTTCTGGCTGTCAGCTTGTAGGTCTTAATGCTCATTTCTCCCGTTCGTTTACTTAGTTTCTTGCGTGATGTTGGGCAGTTTCTAGGCTGAGCAAATCTTCCAGTTGTTCTTTTGATTGTAAGCAGGTAGTGATCACTTCCAATCTCTGGCCCCCTCCAGACTCTAGCATCCCGGACATATTTGAATGAGCTCCTCCTAACAATGGCATAGTCGATCACTGACTTCTCATTCTTTGTTGGTTCACATCTAGTGTATGCATGTATGCGCTTATGGGGGAACTTTGTGTTTGTAATGATCAGATTCTGCTCACTGCGGAATCTAAGGAGTCGCTTTCCATTGTCATTGAGAGTATCTTCTCCATATCTTCCGATAACTCCACCCCATCTAGCATGGTCATTTCCAACTCTGGCATTGAAATCTCTGAGCATGATAATTTCATCTAGGCAGTCATCCACTGTCCTTTGAAGCAGCTCGAAGAATTCCTCCTTGACCTCTGCTCTCTCATCCTCATTTGGCCCATACACTATTGACCAGGTTGACTATGGTTTCTCCTTCTTTTAGTTTGACAACCATAATGCGCTCCGAGACAAAGTTCCATCCCTTGATACTATCTTTTTGGTTTTTGGCCACAGTGCAACCCATGCCCCCTTTAGCTCTTTCAGATGTGGGTACACCACTGTTGAGCAGCATGTTGCCATCGAGATCCATAACTCCTTGTCCTTTTTTCTTTGTTTCTGTTATAGCCAGGATTTCTAGTTTTGCTTTCCTCATCTCTTCCACCAGCTCCTCTTCTTTCCCATTTATACTTCTTGTGTTTCAAGTTCCATAAGTCGTAGTCCGTAGTCCGTTCCAGTTAGTCGCCTTTAGAATCAGTCCGGTTTTCTCTCTTGTAGTTCTCGTAATCAAAAGTTTAAAGCAAACAGGTGATTGGCCTGTTGTGCCTTTGCATGGTGGAGGGGCCGCCTTTCTCCTTTTAATATCTAAAATTGGACTGTAAATATCAAATCTCTGGATTTTAGCCGTGGAAAATAAGTATCTGTATGATTTAACCGTAAATAGTAATTCTCTCTATGATCTGACACAGTTGAAATAAACTTCTCACAGGGATTTGTGTTTATAAAAAGTAAATCATGGTAAAACCTGTTTTTACATCATTGGTAGAAAGGCAGTCCGAAAAAATAACATCGGTCCAAGTTGTGATTGTATAAGAGGACATGTCAAAATGGTCAAAAAATAATCACTCAAGTCAAACTGACTGAAAAGGATATAAAAGCCATTGTAGACACAATTCGAATACTTTCCGAATTCACATCAAGCTCATACAGCTGAGAAGTTGACGAGTTCACTGACCTGCACTTGTGAAAAGCTACAGGCCACAATTCTCGAAGTAAAGTTGTGTCTGAAGTACATGTATATAATAAATATAGATCATTAAGCAATATAAAATATCTTAATGTCATGTACACTTGATGTAATATTTAAAATGTTGGTACCCCAAACCAGTTTGACAACTGAAGATAGTCTCCAACTGAATATATCCTAACAAACAATCCACGAGCAGCCTTGACTCAGCAAGCAAGTCCTTCTCAGGACTTCATAGACTAGAAATGGATACTTTTAGTCCTTTATAGGACTGAGTATCGATGGGATAGCAGTTCTTATCAGGACTATGCACAGTGAGTTCAATATTATCACATTCTGGTAAAAGGAGACCACTTTGGCGGAATTAAATGCCAAAGGGAAATAGTTGTAAGGGTACTCAGAATAAGTTTACACTCATATTAATATGCTTTAATATATGTTCACGTTTGCCTTACAATATCATAATGTTGATATATAGATAAAGGTACGACGCACCTCCTTGACGGATAGAATCACAGCCATATGAGAGTGTTGTCAAAAATGAGAATTCTGATCAATATTGGCCAGACAGTCAACGAATGGACGTCCTAGTGGTAACATACACACATCACAAGCCTTTTTTTTTTTTGGTATTATCTACCCTTCCAGATTTCTATAACTGACAAATAACTCAGAATGTTGTGAAATGAGACACGCTTGAAGATCAAAGAACAATGCTGCGTGCCTGATATAAGCACTGTGGCTTCCTGTTCAGGTGACTAAAGTACACGATGTAGCGTAAGGTTTTATAAGTGTAAGATTGTGGCAGATTATGATAATTGATTTCATATATCTATTTTCTTTATCTTCATTTTTCTTTTACCTAGCTTCACCTACGCCTGTTGGGTTAACATAAAACCTCCTATTACTCAGAAATCTGTCCCTCTTTTCTCATTTAGCACACATTGTAATGCGGTTAGCTAAATTCTTTGATGAGAGTCTACCAGAGACCTATTAGCTAACGTGAGCTGAAATTCTAACACCAGCGCCAGAGATCAAATCGTTGTAGAGATCAGACAGCGACCAGATTTGAATAAATTTGAGTAGATCTTGGGAACCTAAGTGAGAAATCTTTATTACCTTTCCCTGAATCCGTTCGTCTGATAAGTAATTAAACACGACGAATCGGGAGATCTAAAGACATTGCTCGCTTGAATATGAGCAGAGAGACAAAGGAAACTCACACTGATTAGCGCATTGCCGATGTCTGATCTAAGCGAGAACGAAGATCCTGGGTTTTCAGCTTTGAATTACGTATAAGCCGAAAACTGAACGTAGAACTTCCCGTAGGTGAGAACATCTGGTAGGGTCTGGTTTTTCGGGGGGATAATTAACTATCTCCTTTCATCTTTAATATATGTATACCACAGAAATCTAACTCAATTCATCCAGTACCTCACTGATTTCTCTAGACAACTAGATTCGATTCTAGAATAACTTGTATAAGTGAATTTCTTAGTAGTCGTTGGAGAAAAGTCTCAGTAGTTCGGTGTTGAGTATTTGGGTCAAACCCTAAACCTTACCAGCGGCTTCCATTCCATATGAAACTGGAAATAAACTTTATCAAAGAACATTCTGATATAATATCGGGTTTTTCAAGGTGACTTGTCTGGTCTCGTGGTACACCCAGAAAGAGACAAAGTACCAACCCAAATAATATTAAGAATAAATGATAACTGGACTTACAGAATATCCAGATTTCTTTTCCCAATTTCATTAACAGTCAGCCTGTTGTGGCTACCAAATCAAACATTGACATTACCTGTATAACGACCACGTGTTGTGAAGAAGATTGATCCTGAACCGATTTGTTTACCTGACACTTGAAGTAACGATTGAAGATTCCAAGCTAATGTACACTGTGACATTTAGATCTCATAATTATTTTACTACCTGGACAAAAATTGAAGTGACCTTTATCAGCTTCCTACTTACAATAGTGAACCAAGCGTTTCCCAACATTTGATTAATTAGTCGTTGGAGAAACTGGGGCTTGATTCACCAAACAACAAACCGTGGATGGGCTGTGGGTGCCATTAACAATTGTTCCAGATGTGGTGAAAGCACCTTTGTAGGTAAGAGAGACTGAATTTGTGATCACAGGTTTGTCAGAGCGAGAGAAAGCGGGGGAAGAATAATTCTATTTGGATATAACCCATGTACTTATTTTGTATTTTCTTATGCAAGTTTTGCTAAAAGAGGCTCCTTTATTTCACTTCAGAATAGATTAACTTATAACTCTGTTCTTTATTGTAGAGGGAATCTTAGACCATAGCATAAAAACCTTTGACTCTTTCGGGGGTTAATAACTTTGCTCTAACGGGATCTTGTCTCAACAGAGGGAGGGAGGATTAGACCTATGAGTCTAACGATTTAATTAACTCATTAACCTATGTTCATTGTATTTGATTTTGATATTCAAAGATATTGTTGTGTTGTAGTTTCTTTATGATAAATAAAATTTACATAAACTTTATTTACGTGTGTCGGTCAGCTTGTCCCAAAAGATCCCAATTCCATAGTTATAAGTTTCACGTATGTGCGTCTAATTGTCGTCACGTATCTGTGTGTGTATAGGAGTGAGTGGTTGAATATATATCTATATCTCTATATATATCTATATATCTATATATCTATATATATATATATATATATATATATATATATATATATATATATATATATATATATATATATATATATATATATATATATATATATATATATATATATATGGAAACTGTCTGATCTACAAATCTCAGTCGTAATCGGTAGACTGGATTGATTATCTCTCATATCCAGGGACAGATTTGTACCTTTCACCATTTCACTTGTGAAAAATCTATTTCTTTACCTGATCTCTCACTGAGCTATCACCTGTTCTAGTCCTATTCAGGCTGGGCCAAAATTGATCTTAATTACCCTATCAAAAATATACGACAAAGATCAGTAGTAGATACTGATAGAACAGAAATAGGATTCTGTCTTGAAATGAGTGAAGTCCCAGTGTAGGAGAAGAACACTGGTATCACAGGATAGTCACGGCTGTGAAAGTGTCTGCTTAAGAAAGTTTTCAAAGTCAGACCTTAAAGTGCCCCTTAGCTAAGTAACTACCTATGATAAACAATTGAAAAAACTTCAAACTGTAACAATATAAAAGTAATAAGTCGGTCGTTTGTCATCATTAAAGGTCCTGGTTTCCTCTCATTTAGTTGCATGAATTGAAACATATAATGGTACTCAGCTTTCAAGTATTTTGTCTGTCTTCACTTTGAATGGCACAGATTTTTCAGTTTAGGCCTTCCTCAACTTCCCCGACCACCAACAACTGATGGGGACTGAGGATGAACTTCGGATAACAATAACAGAGGCTCCTGTAGTATATCAGGTAGCGCAGATTGGTCCTGGCTCTTAGACTAGGGTTCCCATAATGTTTTGTTTAAAAACCGGGACATTTCCAAATTTTTACCTAAAAAACCCGGGACATTTAGTAAAAAAACGGGACATGTTAAAAATTAAGGTAAAGCACAAATAAATCTATTATATATTATATGTTGCACTTAAAATAAGATACTGGTATAAAAATACAAACATTAACAAACACAACTTCCACTTTAAAAAAGAATTCTAAATTACAAACATACTTAATTAGAAAAATCGCACCTTTAAAAAATACACAATAGTCAAGTTTATATTTCAGATTCATCAGAATATTTATCAGATTTATGGGCCTGTTCAAGAAGTTTTTTTTTCTTCTGATATTTGGACATAGAACTCAGCACAAGAGAAATCCTTAAAACGGGTCTTTATAATGGTTAAAGCTTTCACTGTCTCAATTTTAAGTCTGTTTTTTTCATCTGTCCAAAGCGCATTTATTACTGAAAAAACACGTTCAACAGCTGCATTGGATCCTGGCAGTGCCAAACAAAAACTAACTAGGCATTTCAGGTTCTCAGCATTTATATCCTGCTTTGTAAAATGAGCGAACATCTCACACCATTTTTCACTGACACTTTGATCCTTCAGTTCACTCCATACATCAAATTTGCTTTCACAATATTTTTTCACACATGCAAACTCATCAAATAAGTCCTCTTCATTCACAGTAAAATTTGGTGACACTGTCTTCATGAATATGTAGCTTTCTTGGATGTTCTTCCAAGTCACAGGCTCCTTTCCCTTCAAACTGATCCAATCCATAGACTGAAGAGGCGTAAGAAATGGTGTACACCACTCCTGAATATATTCAATGCAGGTGTCATAGAAATCTACTGCATAGCTTTGAAACTTTTCAACTGTTATGTGTCCTTCTTTTTCTAATTCTTGCAACTGATTTCTCACAGTAGTGGTAAGAAACTTTTCTGCCTTCCTGTAGTTTAATTTTTCCACCAGTTTGTTTACTTCATCCTTCACTTCAATTACTGTTGTCTCTTGCTTTTCAACATATTTGATGGTATCAGAAAAGGTTTTTAACTGGCTGGCAATGAAATGCAGGAGTGCAATTGAAAGTGGATTTTCAAAGAAATTTTTGAGACTGGTAGGACATTTGTGAATGGAAAGGAAATATGACTTCAATGCAGGGAAAATGTCAATAACTCTCTGGACTGCAGGCAAGAGAGAGAGCCATCTTGTCTTGCTGTTACCCAAAACAGTTTTATATTCTGTATTGGTGAATTCGCAAAATGATTTGAGTTCCTCAACTCGTACACAATAAATGTGGAAATGCTGGTAAATCTTGTTAATTATTAACTGAAGATCAATACACGGAATAAAATCCGTTACCCAAAGATTTTTTTTTTCAGGAAGGACCCTTAAAAAGCGGGACATTTGGAATAAATTCGGGACACCAGGACATTTTATCAAAAAGCGGGACTGTCCCGGAAAAAACGGGACGAATGGGAACCCTATCTTAGACCTCTGATTTCTGATGACACATCTGAACTCTCTTAGGATAATATAAAGTCCAGAAAAGACTTGGTTTGGTGGAGATAGAGCTCTGCAACAGATGGTGAAGGTTTCAGCCTTGATTAGCTTCTCTCTATCCGCCTTGTCTTCCTGACTTCTGTGCATGTGTGATTTGAAAACTCCGTTCCTCTATTTATGATCTGACATCCGGCGTACGAGAAAGTAAGAGCTGACAGTCTGTTTCAGTCCACCGTTTTTCAGCAGTCTCAAGTGAAAGTGTGCAAACGGGTGTCAGACATCTTCTTAGTGTAACTAAACCCGTTTGTCCATGACTTTTTAATATATCTCCTTCAATTATCCAGACTTTGAGCTGTCTATCCGTAAGTATTTGGCCATGACTGGTTCTAGTATCGATTATATACAAATTTTTTAAGCCGCTCAACACATCTGTATTTGTTATGCTGACGCCTTAAATTTCACTTTTCTCCGTAAATACTTTTTCCATCCATTTTTCCTGTGCCATGCATAAAGTTGGAATTATCCTTTGAAAAGTGAACTATCTTCTATCACTCTCTGACACTGCATAAACCTACACGAGTCCTAATTCCATTTCAGAAATTGTACACTCCATTCGCCATAGAGAGAGAGGTGTGTTGGGTCAGTAGTGTGCTGGGTCAGTAGAGAGTTGAGTCAGTAGAGAGTAAACAGTAGACAGCCAAGAGCATAGAGAAGAGAAGGGTGGATGTCTATAGTAGTGCGCGAGTAGAGGGCCAGAGTTGTGCAGTGGATTTATGAAGTATCCTATTTTGTGGCTGTAGACATTCCGAGAATCAGAGTGATTGTAGAATACTCGGGATTTGTTATGATTCCAATGGTTGTAAGGGCCCTGCGCACATTGTGACTTATTTAAAGCGGCCGTGTATCCAGAAGAATATGTTGTGACCAGAAGAAGAAGATCTGTGGAAATCTGTCGAGTTACCGGAGTAAACCTTGTTACAGTGTTCTACTCGACACAGTGTGAATTGAAAAACACGAGCCCTTGTTTTTTCACTCTGTGTAGCCGGTGGTGCTACAGGATATGAACTGTGTGTCCTGTGCTGTGTGTCATCTTTATACTTTCATCGCCTTGGGACTTGCTGAGGGCATTATAAACAGATCTACATGCTTGGAATTTAAGTTTATGTATTGGCTCTGTGAACATTTAGTGTTCGTCATAATTCCTTGGGATATAGCCTAGTTAGATATTATTTTGTTGTTGCTCGTTTAAGGTGATTACTGTAGGCCTAGGTGTACAGTCTAGGTATTAATCAGGTATCTGATAAATAAGGTAGTTACGTAACATTCTTTCGTGCTCTAGTATGCTAATGTTCTAGTAGTGTGCTGCACTAAGTTTCTAGTTAGAAGGTAATTTGTGTTTTATATGGTGCTTACAGTGTATTTCTTAAGAAATCAGTATTTCTTCTCATATACTGAGTACATCTTTTTTCACATTTAGCTTTTTCTGTTTAGTTCTGCTACTTTCTACTTTCAGTATTATCACTTATTTTCTAGTTCACCTTCAGTGTTGTTCTTCCACTGTCGTTAGTTTTCACTCTTTCTCTATATGACTTTATATGTGATGTAGGTTTAGGTTAGATTGCAGTTAGAATTAATTATCATACTTTGTGTATATCTGCTCTACCTATAGCTGTGCCATTCTTGTCTGCCTTAAACATTGCTTATATCTGCATTACCTATAACTGTGCTAACCCTATCTGTCATCATTCTCTCTAGTTCTTCCGTTCCATTTTTATTTATGTTCTAATAGCTTGAAGTATATACTAAGTGTGTATTAACATATTCCTCACAGGAACTGTTGTAGTGTTTGCGCGTCTCAAAGTTACTGCTGCAGAGGTGACTTGGGGACAACAGATCAGATCAGTTTATTGCCATAGCCTGTCATTCCAGTACACCAGAAAAAGCTACGTAACCTTAGTTTGTTTTGGTTCATCATTCTAAGGCCATATTTCATTTATGTGTCCAGGTTGCTCTATAGGCTTCCCTCTGCATTCATTGTTTCAGTGTTGTTGGGCGTGATGATTATGTTATTTATTTGTGTTTTGATTTCATCTGTAGGATTTTGTGCTATTTATTCTTAGAAGGGGTCCTATCCTGTGGGCAGGATCAGTTGTATTGCCCTTCACGAATAAAGTGTGCATCTTTAAAATACGTTAAGTTTTTTTTTAATCTCCTGTTTGTGTGCGTTATAGAGGTCTGGTACTGTATATTTAAATATTACTTCTCTCACACGTTTCCTTTTTCTTGTTACCGACCTACCAGGTTATTGTTTGTTAAATTAGGGTGTAGTGCTTATCACCATCATTTGTGTCATTGTTTGTTTTGTAGGGCTAATAATTTATTGGGGTAGACATTGAGTACAGTCAGTAAGATGTCATCTTAGTGGTTATTTAAGATATTATTTTGGGGTTTGAGCTATTTTGACATTTTGTTAGAGTATTTGAGGTGCATATACGTCAGATATATTCATAATCATGTCAACGCTTATGGATTTTATCCTTGTCGGTGAGAGGATAGGAAAGTCCGGAGAAGATCTCTTAGCGTTTGCACATGCTCAATTTAAAGAGGCGCAGGAGAGACAAGAACGACATGAGGAGCAAGAAAGAAAGAAAGCAGAGGAAGAAACTAAGAAAGTAGAAGCAGAAGAAGAGACCAAGAGATTAGAGATACAAGCACAGAAAGAAATGAAAGAGATGGAAGCACATACAGAAATAAAAGAAATAGAAGCACAGAAAGAAATGAAAAAGATAGAAGTGGACAAAGAGGTATCCTTGAGAAGACTCGAGTTAGAGAAGTCGGGTGCAGACTCGTCATCAAAAAAAGAGTATGGGAGTATGTACAAGTTGAAACTCCCAATTTTCAACGAATCCATAGATTTTATGGACTGTTATGGAGAGGTTTCAAATGAAGGCAACTGCCTTAAAGATTAATAAAGAACTGTGGGGGTCACTATTGGCAGATTATTTAACAGAATCAGCGTTAAAATCAGTTTTCCAATTAACTGTGGAAGATAGATTAAATTATGACATAGTGAAGGAAACTTTATTACGCAAGTACAGATTAAATGAGCAGGGTTATTGGTTAAAGTTCCACAGTGCGATGCCAAGTAGTGAGCAAGATTTTGCGGAGCTCATTGCAGATATCAAGATGTTGTTGAACAGGTGGACTGAATTATCGGGCATTGTTAAAGATTTTGAAGGCCTATGTGATTTGATCTCGCGTGTTAAGGTAATGTCTTCATGTAGCTCCGATTTGTTGGCTTTTTCTCAGGAGATAAAACGGGAACACATTTTGTCAATGTCACAGTTAGGGCAGCAGTACATGACAGCACATCCAGGCAGACCGGTTCATAAATTAGCGGTGCCAGAAACTTTTACGACATGTGCGGCCAAGCGTAGTTATGCAACACGACCATATCGGAGACAAAGTTCTCGTAGTGGGGAGAGACACTTTGATAGGAAGGCAATAAGTAAGAGGTGGACAGAGACAGACTTCCGTACATCCCCCAGAAAACAGCAGAATGTGACAGAGTTAGGTAGTAGAAGACGTTCTGGTTGTTTTAAATGTGGGTCACCATGCCATGGAGCGAAGTTTTGTGACAAGCCTGAACCTCAGTCTGTGGCTGAGCCTCAGACTAGTACTAAGGGTAGTCCACAGAAGAGCCAGCGGCCAGCGTGAGGAGTACAGATGCTTTGTATGTAATGATATTGGCCACCTTCAATTTGATTGTCCTAATAGGAAGTTTGAACGCACAAATTCGGTGGTCGTCTTAGATACATTTAACAACGAGAGTTGTGAAGGATGCAGACCACTTTTTCATAAAGATGAGACACCAATTCTGATTTGTGGCCATCAACTTCCATGTTTATCAGCAGTTCATACAGATGGTAGTCTAGTCTTGCATCCAGAGTACGTAGGACATAAAGTTGTGTCAGTGTTGAGGGATACAGGTTGTACGACGGTTGGCGTGTGTAGATCATGTATAGATGAGTCTTGTTTGTTGGGTCAAACTGCTCAATGTATTACTTTTGGGGGTAGAGTTGAAGTCTATCCTCTAGCATTGATAAATATTGATACGCCATTCTTGTGTGGCAAAGTGGAAGCTTTTGTTCTTGAAGACCCGGTCGCCGACCTGACAACTGGAAATGTCCGTGGTATCAAAGAGTATACTGATAAAGATATCAAACTATGGAAGCACAAACATAGAGACGGTACTTATGGAGGAACTACAACAT
Source organism: Oreohelix idahoensis (assembly GCA_024509875.1). Classification (NCBI taxonomy): domain Eukaryota; kingdom Metazoa; phylum Mollusca; class Gastropoda; order Stylommatophora; family Oreohelicidae; genus Oreohelix; species Oreohelix idahoensis. The sequence goes on from JAMPIV010000986.1 coordinate 485,432, forward strand.
TGCAGGGAAAAGCTGATGACATTATACTACAGCATCAACCTAGGGTAATGCCTTTGGATAGCATGTCATATGGTAATGTCCTGGTTGCCAATACTTCAGTATTAAATTTAATTTCACCACAACAAGAGGATGTATGGCGTCCAAAACAGTTTGGTCAACCAGAAACTAACAGTGAGAGGCATATTAAATCAGCAAAGTAATGGGGTGAACGTAAGATGAATATTCCGGAAAGTGCAGTAAATGAAACGAAGGTGAACTTTACTTTGCCAGTAGAAGGTGAATGTTATGGATCTGTCAAATATCCCGAGACAGACCGGATGAAAGAAGAGCGTGGAAAGCTAATTGAGAAATATCGCAGAGTGGGTCGTGGTGCTCTTATGTCACATGAGAAACATTACAGAAGAAAAACCAATCACTTAAGAGATTTCAGACACTTTAGAGGAAGCCGCATGAGTAGTAATGGTTACTGTGGTAGTTTTCAAAGTGAACGTCGTAGTGGATTTAGAAACAGATACAGAGGACAAGAGATAAGCAGAGGATTTTGTTCCAACAGACCAAGCTATAGTGAACAAAGAGCTCGAAAAGTATACAGATGTAGTTTCAGAAGAGATTGCTGCTGGGAAGACAGAAGAGAGAGTTACCCTCTTTACAGTAGAGCACGTCATAGATGGAGTGATGGTAGTGACAGCTATTGTTGTAGCTGTGGTAGTAGCCGTGGATATCGTCAGCCTAAATGGAGCAGCTTCCCTGAAGACTATGACCAAGACTGAGATGAATAAGAGGCATGAAGAGGCCACTGGTAGTAGAATTTTTGAATTTTATGGGGCCTAAAACTAACATCACTAACCGAGAAAGGAAGGCCGAATAGAGTAATTTGTACAAATAAGTGTCAAAGTGACTTAGACCAAATGTGAGAATATTTTTGCAAGTAGTCAACGTTTGATGCTTTCTGATTTAGACAAAATTTTCTTTCTCAGGGCAGATGCTTCGGCATTGGTGATAGGTGGTTACCACTAGTTTTCTGCAGTCTGCCAAGTAGCTGGTTGACCAGATATAAACTCTACAACAGTTTGATGTTACTAGTAGGACAAGATACCAGATGAGCGGATTTTGATTTTGATTGAGCATTCTTGCATGTAGTTTTGTTTTTGCATTTTGATGACTTGACATGAATTTTGAAGATTATGCATGCATTTCTCTGATGTGAAAATGAATTTTATTTTTATTTTAGAGATATTAAATGTGACTGTCGCTAGAATAATTGGTATGCTATTATTCTGGGTTTGTGTATTTTGGATGGAAGCATTTTTACTTTGATGATGTATTTTGGTTTTGGAGATGTATATGACTCCCATCACTATCTCCTAGATGAAAACCCCTAGTTTTTATCTGGGGAAAGGGGTGGATGTCGCGGAGTGTTTTGAGGGTGTTTTGCATGTATGAATGTTCCCATGCTTCAGTGGGAGTTTATTAGTCATTTAAGTTGTTGTGAGTTGGGTATGCTTGAGTTGTAATATTTTAGTTATAAGCAATGTTGTGAGCGTTGCTTAAGACAAGCTGCTAGCTATAGTTATGCGTGAATGAAGCTCAGTGGAGTGTGGAAGGTTTTCACGTGTTTGGTGAATACGAATGAAAGGGGTCAGTCAGAGAGAGAGGTGTGTTGGGTCAGTAGTGTGTTGGGTCAGTAGTGTGTTGGGTCAGTAGTGTGTTGGGTCAGTAGAGAGTAGACAGTAGACAGCAAAGAGCGTAGAGAAGAGAAGGGTGGATGTCTATAGTAGTGCGCGAGAAGAGGGTCAGAGTTGTGCAGTGGATTTATGAAGTATACTATTTTGTGGCGGTAGATATTACGAGAATCAGAGTGATTGTACCCCATCGAAGCCAGCTCCTTGACGTGGAGATGGGGCTCAAGTACAGCCATCAGCGGCCGAAAAACCAAGACTGACTAGGCCCTCCTACACTCGAGCAAGACCACAGTCTGCCATAGCAAGTCAAGGTGCTGAAGACGGAGGCAACCAGCCAAGAGGTGCACCACAGCAATCAGGATGCCACGCACACGCGCAATGGAAATATGCCTATATCTACAAAACATTATGGCACTCGCCCTGACGGACACCCAGGCAGGCGCAGTACCAGGCCCTCTGCTTCAAAAGGGCCCAGCACCTACTTTTGGGGGTCCTTCTCAATTGCCCCGTGGAGTCAAGAGGCATGAGAATAGAGCTACTGGCCAAGCACAGCAAAGAACACTAAAAATAATGCACTGGAATGCTGAAGGCATCAACAGTTAAAAAGAGCTCGAACATATCTTGAATGAAGAGCAAGTAAATGTATGCTGCTTGCAAGAACCCCACCTCAACAAGGACATAGCCTTCAAAATCAGAGGCTACCAGTGCTACCGATCAGACCTAATAGACAGGCGAAAGGGTGGAATACTGGCACTCGAGAGGAATAACATCAGTGCATGTCAGCTTGAAACATATATGGAGGAGACGGAATACCAGATGCTTCATCTCAGGATAGAAAGTACAGAATTCCACCTGCTCAACTACCACTGTCCGAGCGACCTCCCACTGGCACTAGACACAATCCCAGCAAATGAAAGACTGATTGTATGCGGAGACTTCAACAGCCACTCACAGAGCTGGGGCTATGATCACATGGACAGGAGAGGTGAGGAGCTTGAAAACTGGCAGGATGACAATGGGCTTATCCTGATTAACCAGCCAATCGACCCACCAACCTTCTACTCGAGATCATGGCATACCACCTCTACACCAGACCTGGCATTCCACTCACCAGGCCTGGGGTGGAACACCACACGCGTTGTAGGGAAACAACATGGAGGCAGCGACCACCCCGGCCAGTCTTCCTAATTGTGGAAAATGAACTTGTCAAGGAGAGCAGCACTCTCTCTAGGTGGAACTACAAAAAGGCAGACTGGACAATGTACCAGCATCGTCCCAGTATACTGGCGAGAGATCTGACTGTAGACAAAGACATCAATAAGTTAGTTAATGAATTCAGCAGATGCATATTACAGGCTGCTCGTGAAACAATACCTAGAGGGGCTCGTAAGCACTGCAAACCATATTGGAATAGAGAACTAGAGCAGCTGCACAACGACGTGGAAACATATCGAAAGCAGGCAGAGACCAGTCCATGCCAATAACACCACAATAACTACCAGCAAGCTAAGGCCAAATTTCAAAGGGCCAAGTTGCAGGCCAGGTGGAGAAGCTGGGAGGAGAAAACAGAGTCCTTGAACTTCGAAAGAGATACAAGGAAACTGTGGAAGCTGGTAAAACAACTTAACGATGAGGGTACAGGGAGAAACTCAAAGATTACACTGTACAAAGATGGAAACATCCTCATGGGAAAACAGGCAGCTGATCACTTTGCAGACTCCTTTGCTAAAGACAACAACATCGAAGTTAGCCCAGAGAAGCAACAGGAGACTCGTGAGAAACAACATTACGCAGGACGAGATGGAATCATACCTGAAGTTATGGAGGCACCAATTACATTCAGAGAACTGAAGCTTGCAATATCCAAATTGAAAATGAGAAAGTCGCCAGGAGTTGATGGAGTGTCCAATGAAATGATTAAGAACTTGGGAACCGCAGCAAAAACAAAGCTGCTGCAGATCTTCAATATCTGTTGGAACTCAGGCAGAGTTCCACAGACCTGGAGGGAAGCAATCATGATACCACTCCTAAAACCAGGAAAAGACTGTTCCGCGGTCTCCAGCTACAGACCAATCAGCCTTACAAGCTGTCTCTGCAAAACAACGGAATGTATCATCAACCTCAGGCTACAGTGGTACCTTGAAAGTGAAAATCTTCTTGTACCACAGCAGGCGGGCTTTAGGCAGTGTTACTCTACCGAAGATCAGGCAACTTACCTTTCCCAAGAGATTAAGGATGCGTTCCAAGATAAGAAACTGGTACTAGCAGCATGGATAGATCTACGGAAAGCAAGAGTAAGAAAATTCTACTGCGTCATGGCGTCCCTCAGGGAGGGGTTCTGTCCCCCACACTTTTCCTAGTCTACATCAACGACCTGGTTGCTGAACTACCACATGGAATGAAAGTGGCAAGGTACGCTGATGACCTGGTAATATGGTGCACAGATGAGCATGCAACAGTGGCCACCAAACTGCTGCAAAGAACTATAGATGCCTTAACCCCATAGGCAAATAGATGGAGTCAGCATCAACACAGACAGTGCAGCACTACGCTCTTCACCCTCTCTCCCAAACAAAAAGGTGGTGTCATCAAGATAAATGAAGAGCTCCTGAGAGAAGATACACAACCTACCTATCTTGGAGTTACATTCGATGATAGGCTGACATGGAAGCAGCACATCAACAAGGCAGCAACAAAGGCCAGGAGGAAGTTAGCCATCCTGAGAAAACTAAGTGGAACCACATGGGGAGCCAGCAGGAAAATGCTTATAAAAGTTTACCAGCAGGGCATACGACCACACCTGGAATATGGGTCAGCTGCGTGGTGTCCAGCATCAAACACCACATTACAAGAGCTAGATAAGGTGCAAAACCAGGCGCTTGGGGTCATCAAGGGGGCAATGAAATCAACGCCTGTAGTGGAGATAGAGAAAATGGGGAGGATACAAGCACTGAGAGAACACAAAGACACGAAAGTGCTAACATAAGCAGATAAGTTCCTCTGTATGCTGAGCCATCCAAATGAAGGACAGATTCCAAAACCTAGCAATGGGGCGATTGAAAAGAAGCAGCTTTATCCACCAGGCCAAACGATTTCGTAGACAAACTCAGACCTGCCTGAAGTCGACAGCCCTCTAAAGTCTGTGCCAGAACAAAGCCATTGGAGAGAGGAGCCTGGACTACCAGTACACATCCACACAAAAGTGAAAGGAATATTCGACAGGGATGAACAGAACAGCGTGCAATGTAGGACAGTCACTCTCAGTTTCCTGGATGATGAATACCCACAGGACCTCTGGGTCCGAGTATACACGGATGGGTCAGCACAGAATACAGTAAAGAATGGAGGAGCAGGAGTGTACATAGAATACCCAAACAACACTAGGGATTCGGTCAGAGTACCAACGGGGAAATTCTGTAACAACTACGATGCAGAAATCCAGGCAATCAAGGTGGCAACTGAGAAACTGTTGGAACACCAATCTCGGTCCACAGCCTGTAGTATTCCTGACAGATGCAAGATCAGCACTCCAAGCACTTCAGTTCAGAAAATTGCCAGGTATACAAGCCCCCACTTTCTGAACTGTGCAACCAGCGCAGGGTCGCCATGCAGTGGATACCGTCTCATTGTGGAATACCAGGAAACGAGAGAGCGGACCGACTGGATAAAGAAGGTGCTGCAGACGAGCAACCGGATGTACCAGTTACGTACCATCAGAAGAAAAAGATGATCAAATCAATCAGAAAGCCACCAACACAGGATGACTACAAAGCTATGAACAGATCAGAACAAATAGTCATTCTGTGCCTCAGAACAGGACACAACTGACTCTGTAGCCACATGTATACAAAATTCAAGATTGGCAATTCAGCCATGTGTACATGTGGACAGGCACCCCAGACTGCGGAGCACGTACTTCAAGATATGAGGCAAACCCACTGGCCCAGAGGAACAACACTGGAAGCAAAACTATATGGACCTCTGTATGAACTACAAAAGACAATGAAGTTTATACAAGAAACAACATTGCAGATATAGACAATATATTTCAAGCGAACGAAAAGACGAAGACGAAGAAGAAGAAGGAGGAGGAGGAGGGGGAGGGGGAGGAGGAGGAGAAGGAGGAGGAGGAAGAAGAAGGAGGAAGAAGGAAGGAGGAAGGAGGAAGGAGGAAAGAAGAAGAAGAAGAAGAAGAAGAAGAAGAAGAAGAAGAAGAAGAAGAAGAAGAAGAAGAAGAAGAAGAAGAAGAAGAAGAGGAGGAAGAGGAAGAGGAAGAGGAGGAAGAAGAAGAAGAAGAAGGAGGAGGAGGAGGAGGAGGAAGAGGAAGAGGAAGAAGAAGAAGAAGAAGAAGGAGGAGGAGGAGGAGGAGACTGTAGAATAATAAACTAGCACAGATTCGCAAAAGCACTCAAATTCCCCCAAAAGTTTTCAGGCAGGAAAGGAACGAAATGATTGGACGTTCGAGAGCAGGCAGGAAAGGAACGAAATGGCTAGACGTTTAGAGAAAGGGTAGAAAGATGGTGAGTATATAAGGAATGTGGTATCAGACCAGTTCATACTCCACGAAATCACTTCAGAATCTGCTAGAGATGAGGGACACCTCTTATTGCTAGAAGAAATGAGCCTCAAAGCAATATGATAAGTGAAGAGAAGTAACAGCTAACCGACATTGTGAGTGTGTTTTAGATTGAAGCTCAAAAACCATCCGCAGATTCGTAATACCACTGCCTGAGGGTAATGTCTATATAGATTGTTAAGATTACAACTTATCGTGCACAATATGCACAAAGAGTTCATCTTTTCATCTTGTCTTTTATTCCATCAATGTATTATAGGGGAGACAAAATTGTTAATTTTGGCAGAAGCTAAGTATCACACAAGCCTTTATATACTAGCTAAGGTGGAGGGAGAAATAAGGTGCTAGCTACCTTCCCCCTTCACCACTAAGGCTATACCACTGTTGTCCTAAATAACTTATAGCAAGAACTACACATAGGCTCGTATTGCCAGAGGCATGACATAACAACAGTGGGTGACATATGACTAACGCTCATGAAACAGCTTATATCCCATTTATTCAATTAAACACATGAGCACACATGGCCTGATGCAAGTACAACATTACGACTATATACGTGCCACAACAGGGAATGCATTTACTAATATCAATCTACAGAACGAGTAATCTGGCTACCACAGTCCTAAAATGAACATTGCGCCATCATGTGGGAAAACCCTACATAGTAACACTGACTATGAAAATGCACGACAGTAACTTAGCATGTACCGGACTCAACGCTAAGTAAATAACCACTTCCCTGGAATCCGTAATAGCAGAAATAGCTAACATTAGGAATAGGGCTGAAATGACGTGCACTGCGTCACTCTTAGATATCAATGACAGCCGAATCTGGCATGCCAGAAAACTGAGTCCGCCATGGATGGCAGTCAAATCTTCAGACTAAATTCGCGCCCGACTTGCGCATTCCGTTAATCACATGACTCTACTGATCACATGACGGTTTTTGACCATCACACAACATAGAAATACGGCCTAGAAATACGCCGTTACATCCCCCCCCCCCCCCCCCCCCCCCGAAAGAAAACAGAGTTTTCTTCCACCTGGAGGATGCTGGACCCCTGACACTCCTTGAACGGTGAAGGCCCACATGCCACATGTGAGCATACCATCAAGTGACCTGTCAGTGCCCGACTGGGACAAACAAACAACCTAATCTATGCCATATATGAAACAAGATTATAACATGTATACACAATAACAAGGTTCTGGCAGCCGTAGAAAAAAACAATGGCAACCTTACCTGGGGAACGCTACCCTTACAAACCCTGGTTTAAAAAAAAAGGAAAAATAGAAATTACATCAGTACGTCATTAAACATGAATTAGAGTATAACACATTGCTTTAATGGCACATGAGAGCAATGACCAACACCATTGTAAGTGAAACATTCAAATATGAATAATAAGTCCACTTTACATGGTTTACGATTACTTGTTGAACGTAACGTCATAGCCAAAATTGACTCATCATGGGACGCTCCTGTCCTTTTCCAAAAATGACAATCAGGACAAAGCGTCCGCTACTACATTCTTTACTCCTTCAATAGCATAACAGTACTGATGGAGTGTGTCAGACTATAAAGTTCGGTTCGCGTTAACCGAAACACCTTAATTGAACGTGACACCCGATACCTCTCCCTTGCTATTGCTGGACTGTCAGCAGGTGGTTATGAAGCAACGACATGTGCTTACACCTGACCGCATCACGTGCACCCCATTTATTCGCGAATGTAACTAGCGCTATCTTCGTACTGTCCCGCAACGACAAGACCTCCACGAACTTCACTGGCGCGACCTCATTAAACGCATGTCTGAGTGTGCGCCAACTAGCACTCAGGGGGGACATTTCCACCACACCTCTGTGAAGCACTAAATTCCCAGTCTCATGGACCGCAGACAAGCACGATAGTGCATGTCCGCACCGTAACACAACCCTATCATCTGAATGAAACAGAGATCGGCACCCCACACATTCCTCGCTATTGACTGTGTCAAACACATATGCGGAAGTCGCGTGTTCAATCGGGGTAGCACACATGTCTCCATTATGTCCCTTGCCATTGCACGTGGAACATCGGTGTTCCCTTTTTGATTCGCCACGCAAACTCCTAATAGGACTGCTAACTGGTGACGATCGCGCTTCGGAGTCAGAAGATCGACTCTCTGAGGATCTACTCCTCTGCTAGACCGGTTTCTCTTTAGAGTGCCTATCTTCCTTTCGAGACTCATCAAAGCACACTTGCTTATGCATTTTGCCCTCTTCTCCGTCACTATCGCTACCAGAGTGGCGGTTGTTCCACCTCGGCTGGAACCTCTGACACGTTCTGAAATTATCGTAGATGCCTCTGAATGGCATATAGGGCCGGGGTGGCCTATTGAAACTCTGCCTATGTGACCCCTCGGCACTACCCGAGCGACGTTGCCACAGTTGTCGTTGAACTTTGCCGACCCCCGCGACTAGGGCATCAGACAGCCCGGACCGATTTATGGGCTTGCCCAGATGGGCCAGGACATAATGGTGGCCCAACGGTGCCATGGAATCAATGTCCTATGGCTGGCGCTCTTGGAAGAATGCTGCTAGCTCAGTAGAGCAAGACGACAACACTTTGTCCCGTAGCATTAGATCATCCTAGCCATTATAATCCTTTGTAATCCCTTCCAACTCGATCCATCTATTCAGCAGAAGCTAGATCTTCGAGATGAAGTCCTCGAAGTCCTGGTCTGCACTCGGGGTCACGTTCATAAACCGTGTACGATATCCGTCTGCCGTCAGACGGAATTTCATGAGCAGTCGTTCTTTCACCTTCTCGTAATCAGCTCTATCTTCCACTGGAAGGCTGTAAAAAGTATCCATCGCTGGCCCAACCAATAATGTGGACAACACAGATGGCCAGTCATCTCTGTTAGCCTTCCAGACCACACATTTGGCCTCGAATCTCTCGAGGAAGAAGTCTAATTTTATCGTTAAAATTCGGTAGCCGTAGCCTAAAGGGACGATGGGACTGTCGAGTTCTGACAACTTGCACCTTCTTCTTCTTCTTTGATCCTTAGCCGCCAACCGTCAAAGCAGTCAGTGGCCATCCCGCCTGAAAGCGTCTTGTAGGGCAACAACAAAGTGATTCCACTTTGCTCGGTCGGTGGCCATCCTTCGTACAGTGCCCCAACTCTGGTTCATTATTTGCATCTCAGCCTCCACAGTCCTCCGCCAAGTTGTTTTTGGTCGGCCTCTCTTTCATTTTCCTTCAGGGGTCCATAGCATAGCTGTTCTTGTGATGGCATCGGGGTCTCTTCTGAGGACATGGCTATGATGGTGTGCATGTCCTCTTGATGGCTCTGAGTAAGCAGATCTTGGTTGGTGATGGTATTCGGCCAAATGATTCGGAGAATTTTTCTTAGGCATGTTGTGTGAAAAGAGGACTATTTCGATATTTCCTTCTCTGCAACTCTCCAGCATTCCGCACCATAGAGAAGCACACAGCTCTGATATAATCCTAATTTTGTGCTTGTGCTGTACTGAGAGGACTTCCAGATGTTGTTTAGACTAAAAAAGGCTGTTCTTGCTTTGATCATTCTGTTGTTGATGTCTTTGCTTGCTCCGCCGTCTGGTGTTACTATGCATCCTAGGTATGTGAAGGTGTCTGTTTGTTCCAGTTGCTGATTCCTTACTGATATGGGCTCAGGATTGCTCACATTGAGGGTCATGACCTCTGTCTTCTTTAGATTGATGTTCAAGCCCACCTGCTGGCTATACTTATTAAGTCTATCCATTTTTTCCTGGATGTGTTGATGTGAATGTGCTAGTAGTGCAATGTCATCTGCATATTCCAGATCTTCCAATGTAGAAAATGTAGTCCATCTTATTCCTCTTGGACTACCCTCTGTTGTCTGGAGCATCACCTAGTCTATGACTGTTAAAAATAGAGTGGTTGATAAGGGGCATCCCTGTCGTACTCCTGTCTTCTCTGCCCAATGCTACACGTAAAGTTGGCATAGAGGCTTTTTATGATTGACACTATGCAGCTTGGAATTCCATAAGCCCTCAGTATTTTCCATAAACTGTCCCTATGTATACTGTAAAACACCTTTTCAAAATCAACGAAATTAATGTACAGCTGTCTTTGCCATTCTGAGCACTGCTCTATAATGTTCCTGAGGGTAAATATATGATCTACATATCTTCTGTTCTTTCAAAATCCTGCTTGTTCTTTCCTCAGTTTGTGGTCTACTGCTTTTGAAATTCTCTGTATAATTATCCTGCCTAGTATTTTGCTGGGAACTGAGAGAAGAGTGATTTCTCTCCAATTACTGCAGTCTGCAAGATCTCCCTTCTTGGGCAATTTGACAATTATTCCTTTGTTTCACTCCATTGGTGTTGTCCCTGTTTTCCAGACTTGTGCAAATAGTGGTTCTAATAGTTCTGCTGCTATCTCAGGGTCTGTCTTAAATAGCTCTGCATTTAAGTTATCATGACCAGGAGCTTTTCAATTCTTTAACCCTTTGATTGCTGTGATGATTTCTTCTTTTCGTGGAATGTCTGTATTAACATCTAGATCATTTTCAGCCTCAGGAACATTCAATTGTGTCTCTGGTGGTTCCTTGTTCAGAGTTTCTCTGAAATGCTCTGCCCATCTTGTTTCCTGTCCCTCTGCTGTCGTGATGAGATTTCCTTGCTTATCTTTTACTAATGTAATATTGTTTGCACCTCGTTTTCCGCTGATGATTTTAGTTATTTTGTATACTTGGCTTTGTTCATTTCTCAGTGCTGCCTCTTCTGCCTGTCTTGCAAGGTCATCCAGAAATGTTCTTTTGTTAGCACGGGTTTGACATTTTACTTCCTTGTCAGCCCTATGCTAAAACCCCTAACCTGGAGGAACAGGGTGTCTGCTTTAGTCTGAACCCTGCCCACGCAAACCTGTCCAGCTTGGTAGAACATTCCAGGTGTAAAACTCCAGCTGGCATAGCTCTGGGGGTAATCAGGGTATGCAAGCCACAAGGTATTGACACCGGTGATGGCAGACTCGCACCTACTTCCAGCTTTTTTTTTTTTTTTTAAGTTCCAATTCAGCCGCAATCTTCTTCTCTTCCAATGCCATTCTCATTCTCTCCACGTCTCTATCTTCTTTCATCTTCTACTCTTCCAATGCTACTCTCATTCTCTCCACTTCCATCTATCTTCCTTCATCTTCATCTCCTGTATCTCTCTTATCTTCCTTCATCTTCCTGAGTTCTCTTTGCTCCACACGCGTAAGTCTCTTAAGGCATCCTGGTTCTCTTTTGAGTGGAATTCTGCCTTGGCAAAATCTGACAATTCTTTCCCAGTGTAACCACACTCCTTGCCTACCTTAATAAACTCCTGGTACTCCATAATGTACCCTCCTAAGTAACTCAATATCAATATCGTAGTCTTACAAGAGTTGTAACAAGTAAATAAGTGTTGATCACCTATACCCTCAATAAACCTGAGTGTAAATCATATCACTGCAATACACCACCTCAGTCTATACTGTCAATAAATATGTGTATAAATATTCTCATCATAATACACCACCTCAATCTGTACTGTCAATAAATATGTGTATAAATATTCTCACCACAATAGACCACCTCAATACTGTCAATAAATATGTGTATAAATATTCTCACCACAATACACCACCTGAATATGTACTGTCAATAAATATGTGTATAAATATTCTCACCACAATAGACCACCTCAATACTGTCAATAAATATGTGTATAAATATTCTCACCACAATACACCACCTGAATATGTACTGTCAATAAATATGTGTATAAATATTCTCACCACAATACATCACCTCCTTAGGGTCTACTCACCTAAGTAAATGGTCGAAGGTGACAATATTTTGTCCTCAAGTAGTAACTCACTAACCAGGTTCGCTATTATTATCAATAGCAACCAAATGTATCTCTCCTGCTTTACAGTAACCGCAGGTTATGTAACAGTCCACAATATTCAAGGGCACTGATGCACAAGCTGATCAGAAACTAAGCCCTTTTTACACTATATCCTAAGGGCACCAATATTAATGCTGTAGAGTAACAATATCTTCTTCTTCTTCCTCGTTTGCCCTGAAAAGGACGTTGGTTGCGTTGTGTCCATTTACAGCGAAACTGCGATATTTGCGCCTTTCGGCCGACACATCCAACTTCCGCACGGCATTTTTTGGGACCGGGTGTGCCTTCCCTCTTCGATCCCTACTCCGTCAGTCAGACTGCAGGCAGTGATGCAGCCCGTTTCCAGGACCACCACTTGGAGGTGGAGTTGGGTCTTGGTCAGCTCTGGTTCGCTGACCCTGACGCAGGCAGTCAAGCTATGGGTCGCTTACTGCATCCTCACTTTTGTTGCGTCTTGGGTCCCAGAGTAACAATATGAAAATAACTACTTAGTGTGTCCATATGTGGCAAACAAGCACAATGAAAAGATGAGTCAACAAACACTGTGACACCATGAAAACTGCAAGTTACATCGGATAGGACGATAGACTAAGCTAGAACAGAAGCAGCATGATATGTACACTACGTGACTGACAACATACAAAAACACAAGATACTCGCTGAATGTATGTACAAGATAGCAAGAAGGACACATAAGAATACACTACTTAAACACGATGGTAAGGATTACTTAATGTACACGACAACGCATACATGAACAACATGAGTACAACTAACGAATACTGTGCTCGGTTTGTTCAGCAGGGCAGCTACAGGAATTCACATCTGCTACGTTCCACTACTAAACAAACAGCCACGCCCTACAAAGAATTCAGTCTAATCCAATCTTTTCACACTTGGAGACCAGAAAGGATTAAACTCGCCACCCTTCCACCCTTGATACACTAATATGCTAATAATAATCGACGCAACAACCACAACACGCAACAATGAAGTGCTGAGAACTCGAGCACAACCACGCACAATCAGGATCAGTGAAATCAAAATAATATCAGATACAAATAGTCAATATTATATAAATGTAAACAATACAAAATAGTAGAAAAGTGAAAATCGTAAAAGAAATTGAGAATACAAATCAGAAAATATAATACATTGCAATACACACAAAAAATACAAAAGTATTAACTAAATAGCTGATCCAACGCTGGACACAAGGATGAAGATCCACCAAGCTCCTCAGCACGGATGACAAATGAAGACGACTACAGGACAGTCACAAGTACAGTCTCAAATATGACAGTCTTGTACCCATGTACAAGAAGATATCGTTCTGGAGACGCAGATATGTGCCCGCTAACACAACAGAATCCTTCGGCACAATGTCGTAAAAGGCGTCAGAAAATCGTTCATAACAGACATCTAAACCGCTAGTCAGTCGTGAGCTTCTTTCCACACAGTCGCGACTCACAGATACATCGGTCAGATACTTGCTTGACACTGAGTACTGCAGTACGACGAGGAAACAATCTGAGAGCAATGTGTGCTGTAACTCAATACAGCGATGGATGCTGTAACTCAAACAAGTCAGTAGCAGCGATGGGTGCTGTAACTTGAACAGATCAATAACAGCGATGGGTGCTGTAACTCAAACAAATCGCTCAAGGCGATGGGTGCTGTAACTCTAACAAATCACTCACAGCGATGGGTGCTGTAACTCGAACAGATCAATAACAGTGATGGGTGCTGTAACTCGAACAGATCACTCTCAGCGATGGGTGTTGTAACTCGAACAGGTCAATAACAGCGATGGGTGCTGTAACTCGAACAGATCAATAACAGTGATGGGTGCTGTAACTCGAACAAATCACTGGGTGCTGCTGCTGGTTGGCAATAACAATGGCTACTGTTGTTGGTTGGCAATAACATTGGCTGCTAACACTGGTTGGCAATAACCCCAGCCGTCTGAACGCTAGTCGTGAACACCATGGCCTGCCTACGCCAGCCCTCCTAACAACCACATAAACAATTCTACACCACCAAAGCAGCGAAACCATCCAAGAACCTCTACCGCCAGCCTGTAAAAGTAATACTACCAACCTAACACAACAAGCTAACACCAGCCCTAACACAAAAGAACGCCACCACGGCCAGACTTACGACTATATAAACACTATAATCCTCTGCTCCACCTGGAGCGCACGCCTTCTAGCTACAACCTGCAAACTGTACGTTCCAACATATCAAATTAATCAACTCATAATCTCCTACCTTACTGTATTGAACCTACAAGCACCAGATAACTTGTATACAAGTAATGTAAACAAACTTTTTATCTGCCGACACCAGCCACACTACACAGATTAAATACACCAATCTGAAAAAATACGCTGATCTGCTAACAATGAACAGTGACCTACTTTCACGCCAGATCAACTACCGCTGGCTAATCCCGACCTGACCTAGATTGAAACGCTTCCACTCACAACACAGCTAGACGCACTGCGTATGTGGAGAAAACATAATGAGCGAAGCCTAGTTAGAAACTGCCTTTATACATTAATTTCAAACAAATATCATTATTAATCGAACTTATCCAATGATCTGAAAAAATGGCGAAACGGCCTCTGGGCCCACCATACAACGACCGGAGAATACCCCACATATCACACAAGCCCTTATATACTAGCTAAGGTGGAGGGAGAAATAAGGTGCTAGCTAACTTCCCCATTCACCACTAAGGCTATACCACTGTTGTCCTAAATAACTTTTAGCAAGAACTACACACAGGCTCTTATTGCCAGAGGCATGACATCACAACAGCGGGTGACATATGACTAACGCTCATGAAACAGCTTATATCCCGTTTATTCAATTAAACACGACCACACTTGGTCAGATGAAAATACAACATTTTGACTATATACGTGCCACAACAGAGAATGCATTTACTAATATCAATCTTCAGAACCGGTAATCTGGCTACCACAATCCTAAAATGAACATCGCGCCATCACGTGGGAAATTGATGTAATAATTCTTAAATCTATTGTATTGTTGGATGACGAACCCCGTTTGACCAACATACCACAGCCTCATGTCCGTGTGGTCAAAATGAGGAATCTGATTTCTCAGTGGCCAGTCAGCATCGGAGGGGCATCTCGGATGTAACTCCCACGTACCAATCCCTCGACACATATTTGCAGGTTTAACCTTGTGGGGAGAAGGTGACACGATTTGTTTGGGAATTGCGAACTGTTATCAGTGGACCAACATTGTCACCTGGCATTAGCATAGTGTCTTCGATGTCCAGATGTAACAACTGTGGGGAGACAACCACATCATCCTGTCAAGCAAGTTAAGTTAACTCATAGGGAACAATTTAAACAACACTCGCACCATTGGTACTATACATAGGTTCGATGGATTTCTTACCAAAATGTTTTGAGAATGTTCTGACTACTACGTCAATAAATGTAAATATTCTTAGAAATGAAAGGACAGTCATGAGACAAGTTTGACGGCAGCAATTGGCTTCAGGATTTGGCATTCACGGTGGACATTACGGGATATTTAAACAACTTTAACACAAAACTTCAGGGAAGAGAATAGTGTGGTAGGGGCTAGCTGTGGTTGAGGTGAACTTATGTCGATGTGGCTACCTCACACCCAAGACCCATGCACTAAGAAAATTTATTAAGGATCGTTTGACAGGGGTTGCAATTATTGGTTGCTTGCAACCCTCTCAGCAGCAGACTTAGCAATTCAAGCAACACAAAGCCTTATACAGATCAACATTTAATACTACCAAACACCCAGGCAGTGTTCATAGACTTTGTGTTCAAGGCACCTATACTGTAGATCGACTCTTGTTATCTGGTTTCTTTGGGGCGACTGGCAACGAGAGAGACTCGTTCGCCGGCTAGGCACTTCTTATATAGGCCCTAGGGCTAATCGCTCAACTCAGTCCGCAACGCGTATTGATTGGGCCACTCAAATAACACCCGCAATGAATGCTCCGTTAAGAGTGAAAACACAAATATACAACACAACTATTTCTAGGCTTTATTGTGGCCTAGTTAAACATCTTCTTCTTGAAGATGTTGTGGTTGCCAAGAGACATGTATTTACAAGATGTTGAGAACGACAGACAAAATGGCGCTGTTTAGATGAGTCTCCTCCTCTAAATGTCGACCTCTTTTCTTGGCGCCCTTAGGGTGACAGTTGCCACGGCCATCTCTTGGCTTGCACCGTGACGGCAACCTAGAGGTGTTGGTACGCCTAGAGAGATTTCTCTTTGAGGGACAACCCGATATCAAATGGCCAGGGGACTTGCACTGAAAACATCGCTTCGGAAGTGGGCCCTGAGGACACTTGGCTGCCATGTGATCTGAAAAGTCCCCACAATTGAAGCATCTTATTTTCCTAGGCTTCCTCTGTGCCCTGGGTCGCCTCCTGCTACCCTTACATTCCTGGCCGCCTTTGACTTTCTTTCCTGCTATAAGTACCTCACACTCCGGTCGACCACCAACCATCATTATCTTTGAGTCATTCTGCTCCCCTTCTGTAACCTGACTCCCAGCTGCAGAGGGGTCTAGTTTAATGCCTGTGGACATCAATTCTGTACGTGGCCTAGTTCTCTGCAACTAAAACAACGAACTGTCCTGGTACGTCTCCCCTGCTCCTGAGTCATCGCATCAATTTTAGCCTCTAATAATTGAGCCACCTGTGCTCTCAACCGCTCCACTTCTGCGTTTAATGCATGCGCATCTGGTACCGTCACTGTATTTACTACTTCGACACTGGCAACACCAGCCCCAGAAGTGGGCTCAGTCTCTAAAAACCGTAGGGCATAGTCCCTCACCGACGTGAACGATGCTGTAGGCTCTTTGATGATCATTTCCTTTGCAAGCTTTCTTAGTAGATCATCTCTCAGACAAGCAGCAAACTGGTCACGAAGAAAGGATGGCTCCAAAGGAGTGACATTATTCTGCTTTTGTGCCCTTACCACACTTTCGAACACCTCGTGGATGCGATGGGAGAATTCCCAAAGAGACTCCCTTGCACCTTGCCGGGTAGAGTAAAAAGTGGCCATTAGCTCTGGGATGCTTCGACGCTCCCCATACACCCTAAGAATGGAATGTAGCATTGCTTCTGGGTCATCGTCATTAGCCTGAATCCTCAGCTCCCTGCGAACACTTGGGGGTCACACTGTCAAGAATAACTTCTGCCTGGTCCTCTTTACTCATCATCCCTACTCTCCAGGCAGCTCTAACCTCTCTGACATATTCCTCGGCCGTAGGACCCGTGCGCTCCCCAAAGCACCACACTTTCTTGTGAGTAGGTACCATGATGTACTGTACTCGTTCTGGTTGACGATCCAGCCCCACTACAGGGTCATCCACCTCAGCCACATCTTCGTTATCCAATCTACCAGCAGCACGTGTGCTGCGTGTCGCCATCTTGTTGCTAGTAGAGTTGACTAGAAATATTGACAAACTGGATGATCCTGTCCCTTGCCTTGCACTGAACTGGGTGTTCTACTGTTTCGGCTGTTGCTACTCTGATTGCTGAAGAGTTGCTTCACTGCCTGCTGTCTGTAATCCTGCCGACGACGCCACTTGTGGTAGGAGCTAGCTGTGGTTGAGGTGAACTTATGTCGATGTGGCTACCTCACACCCAAGACCCATGCACTAAGAAAATTTATTAAGGATCGTTTGACAGGGGTTGCAATTATTGGTTGCTTGCAACCCTCTCAGCAGCAGACTTAGCAATTCAAGCAACACAAAGCCTTATACAGATCAACATTTAATACTACCGAACACCCAGGCAGTGTTCATAGACTTTGTGTTCAAGGCACCTATACTGTAGATCGACTCTTGTTATCTGGTTTCTTTGGGGTGACTGGCAACGAGAGAGACTCGTTCGCCGGCTAGGCACTTCTTATATAGGCCCTAGGGCTAATCGCTCAACTCAGTCCGCAGCGCGTATTGATTGGGCCACTCAAATAACACCCGTGATGAATGCTCCGTTAAGAGCGAAAACACAAATATACAACACAACTATTTCTAGGCTTTATTGTGGCCTAGTTAAACATCTTCTTCTTGAAGATGTTGTGGTAGAAAGGCACTGAGCCACGGAGACACTGGTATTTACAAGATGGCGTTGAGAACGACAGACAAAATGGCGCTGTCACAATAATGCATGACTGCATTAAGGCATTTGAAATTGAAGGCACCTTCAGGGAAAAACAACTGAAATTTGGTAATTTATCACATTTTCCTAAACGTCAAGACTTTTCAATAGTCATACAGTGCTTCTAATTTTAGCCGCTACACTTCCCGACTGAGGAGTTTCTTTTTAACCTTGAAAGGCAATTTGAAGATTTCAAAACTGTTAACAAAATTTCTCCTGTTTCAGCACTCAGTTTTCTTTATATTTTGAGAAGACAAATGTTACATTCAAATGGTACTTATTGACGTCTAGTGTTACAAAGTAATAAAAAAATGTATTACGATTGTGGTATTCCTCATTTTTATTCCTATTCGCAAAGCCATTTTGTCAATATGCATAACTTTGCGGCGAGATTATTAGCAATGTTTGGTAGCACATATCATTGCGAGTAGTTATTGTCACTTATAAACGCAAATAAAACCTCACAAAGATCAGCACAGACAGATCAACACTTATCCATGCTGACAGTTTGACCAAGTTTTGTACGGCCTTTTTTTTTTATTTATAAAAGGCATTTCAGCTGGTGTTAAATTATTTTTCTTTCTACATGCAATGAAATTAAACAAAAATTATCTATGTTCTTTGTCACACACACACACTCACTCACATACACATGCGCAAGCATTCACACACACACATTGTACCAAACTGTATTCTCCTGCAAAACATAACTATTATGGCAAACAAAACTATAATGCAACCTCAATCAGTATGTTTAAGGTATGGCCCTCTGTACATCTTGTTGTCTCTTTGTGGCCTGACATGAGAACTGAGTTTGACACCCCTGTTCTACAGGTACCATCTAGATCTGTGCAGTTAACTACCTATCTGTCTTGTGCCATCCCTACCTCTAGTTCACTAGTTCTTTTCTCAACTGTCTGGGAACTACTCTTACTCTCAACCATCCATCTCGCCACAGTATGTCAAATAAATTAAGGTAATAAATTAGGATTACAGTGCGCATTTTATACACAATTACATTTTATAAACAATTACATTTTATAAACAACTATGTGTACCGTCAAGGGCATGCATGAAAATACAGAACAAACAGTAGAAGCAGCAAAAATGGGAATAAACATCAATGTGAAGTAAGAGTAAATAACGTAGAAAAGACTATATATATGAAGCTATGCATGGGGTGGGCAACTTCGACATGTAAATAAAGTTGCTACTGAAACCAAATCTGCAAGAATTTATACTTTGATGCTGGCGTCCTCATGGGGTTCCATCTGTAGCGGGGACCACGTTCTCCATAAGGAGCGAAAAAAGAAGATGGAGATGATGATGAGAATGATGAAAGAAGAGTTGGAAAGAGGAGGGGTGGGGGGGGAATACAGCTTAAATAAAACCTTGAGAACAGGACAAAAGAAAGCAAAAGTGAGCAGTGTGTTTAGTCACTCTTCACTCCCATTGCGAGATGGTGGTGCTGTTAGGATAGTCCTGGGTTCAATTCCTGGTACGCCTATCACTTCTATTTCTTCTATGTTGTCTAGTTTTCTATTTCGTTATTTCGTATGACTGCCTGCAAAGTACACATTTATGTTTATTATTTAAAACGTCAATAGGGAGCCGCGAGGGTGTAATGATTACCACACTGCGCTGGAGATCGGGTGATCAGGTTCGAGCTCTGGCAAGAACATTTGAAAGAGTGTCGTCGACCGGGACTTGGACTGGAATAATTCGAGCCCTGGTGAAGACATTTGAAGCAGTGTCTTCGACCAGTGGACTGGAATAACCTGAACGGCTCCTGAGCCGACCCAGCTCTAATGGGTACCTCCGAAATCGGCGAGTATCTGCCTGAATGGTGAGAGGACACCTGTCATTGTACAGGAAAAAAAGGGGTAGGCTACTCACGTAAAAATCAGTCTCAGGTTAGCTATATTAACCGGAGATTTTGCCTCGAGTAATAGGGGGCGTACAAAAAAAAATTTAAAAAAAACTTCAATGAGGGCTGACTCGGAGAATCGAAGGTGGCAACAGAAAAAAACAGGAACCGGGGTTAGCAACCATACTGTCCTATGCTCCATGGGAAATGACAAGAAAGTATATAACGATTTTTTTAAAACACGGCAGAAATAAAAAGAACTGGCTGGGGAATCTGCAAACATGTGAAACTGTCAAAAGAAAAATAGGGGTGCTGGGTAGGGGGGTTATAAACGTGACTCACCTATAGGGAAATTTCCTGTGTTTGGAAATGTCAAAGTGCACATCGCGCGCTCCTGTGAACTATTTGCTGAGATGTTCACACCCACAACTGTAAATTCTGCTTGCCACACAAACTCCACAGTGTTCTTCCATTCAGCTTCAAGCAGAGGCTCTGTCAAGGAGGAAAAAAACTGAATATTGAGCTAAATACTGTCATGTGTAAAACCCGAACAGAGACGACAGTAAACACCTGTGTAAAGTCAAATACAGCAGTACTACAGCTTAAAGTTCCTTCTAAAGCGTAGGCCTAAAATATCACACAAGAAATTTCGGAACACAACTGCACTTCATCACAATTCTAAGTATCACAATAAAACTCTTTTCTGTATTATTAAAAAAATTTATGAACAGTTTGAACCAAACATTATAACCAGACATGACTTTGACTGGAGACCAGTGGGGGGAAGAGAGAAGCAGAGAGGCTAAAGCATGAAGACTGGGGGGGGGGGGGGGGGGGGGGGGGGGGGGGGGGGGGGGGGGGGGGGGGGGGGGGGGGGGGGGGGGGGGGGGGGGGGAGGGGAAGAAAGGGGAAAGGCAATAGCAATCACATAGACATAATTAAAGAAAACGGCCCATAACAGAAATCAGTAGCAAGCAACCGCTGCAGCCATAAGTTCCCCGATGAATATAAAGGAATGATAGTCACGACGAATGATAGTCATGACCAACATCTGTTTCCTGAATAATAGTCTTAATGCATATTTAGTTCCAACAGAACGTTTACTCAGCCAAGCGTATTTACAAACCAAAAGTCATTTATACACCACACCAAAGCCTGGTTACTCGCACGTTCATCCTACTGATTTCTTGTCTCTGTTCATTTAAGCCGCATGTCCAAAACTGGGAAAGGGGAAGGACATCCCACCTTCAAGGTAGGCGTGAGGGCAGGAAAGCAAACATATCAGCCAAAAGCAGTAAATTTTAAAATATCCTGTCCTGAGCTCGGAAGGCCTTTTCTGTAATGTATATCGACATTCATAACTACCTGTGTGTTTGTGTGTATGTTTATATAGATGTATGGTTACATCCGCCAGCTACAAGGTGATTTAGGAAGCACAATGAATCAATAGATGGGCTAAACTACAAGTAGGTAAAATATTCTTGTTTTCTTCTGCTAATCTGCCATGCCAGAATAAAGACAACTTTACTAATAAAAGAAAAATTATACAAATCAAACGATGCCTACAGTCATTTGTCCTAATGCATTTCCTCTTTCAATATACATAGTTTGCACCATTAAATAATCAGCAGAGCACTTAACATTTCATGACTCATTGTCAATGTGTTTGTCAATGTGTTTGTCCTTTGTTTGAATGCTATCTGACAGTTGTTGATGAATGTGTCGTTGGCCGTTACTACTACGTTCTTGACTTCTGCTTAATATTATATTGGTGCTTCAAAAAAACAAACACAAAAAAACAGGCACATGTGTAAACCATTAAAACAAACCAATGAAGTTACAGCTGACTAACACGGCAAGATGACAAACGCAAGGAAGGTGGAGTCACTTTTCAAGAAATTATGAGGAATCATAGTATTCCGCTGTGGCCGTTTTATCACGCTGACGCCATACTATGACGCTGAGGCCATATTATGACGCCGAGGCCATAGTCTTAAATCACAGTATGACGTTAGACCACATTATGACGCTGAGGTCATAGTCTGAGGTCACAGTATGACTATGAGACCAAAGCCATGTAACTCACTCAATGCCAAAAACTGCTTCTCTCTAAAATACACATTTGGATATGAAAAAAGTAAGTAACTAAGCAGGTGGCAAGGCGGCCAGCAGTAGGTAGGAACAGTGTAATCAGTGAAAGGCATTCATGCGCTCTTGCAGCAGTGGTTTCTGCAGCAATTTCTTGTACATGCTAAGGTTGCCAGCCCCAAGTAAACCTCATAGTAGATGCCTTGAACGACATGCCTGAAGGTGCACTAATGCTATTCTTTCTTTGTCTCTTCCAAGACCCCCGGGAACTACACGGGGTAGCATGTAGTTAGTGTTAGTAACATTAACACAGGACCAGTACAAGAGCCTGTAGTTTGTGTCAGTAAATGGCCCTGTAACACTATTCTTTGTTAATGTAAACAGTTCTGTAAATGGTGTCACTAAAACTGCTAGCAGCTACTATTATTAAACACTTTACAACAAACGTGTGGACTATGAAATGACATATGACGACAACACTACAGTGATCATTACACAAGTGATCACTTCACCAGTCAACAGTTATTGCTTCTCAAAGTCCGCCCCATCACAAATGACGTCGTCAGTAGGTTTACGGCCGTGATTGCGTGATCACTAGAGAACATCATTCTACTTCCTATGCGTCAAGTATGTTCCTAAATTCAGGTTAAACTTGTCCCTTCTGTTTTTGTTTGTTCTTGTGTATTTTGACTTGTTCTTCTTGCTGCATCTCTGAAATCTTTCAATTTTATTCTTAAAGTCTCTAGCTAGAAGTGTGTAGTTATCATAGCATCTGTCTGCTCCTCTCTTTATCTCACATCTTGAAGGCAGTGACTTATCACGGGTTTGCCTCCCCTGCTTTGCAGTGGTGGTCAAACAGTGGCCAAAACTCAAGAGTATCTAATACGGGCCTTCAAAGGTGTCTACCTTCGCACAAGATTACTCTTGGCAGAGTTGTAGATAGAAGGATAAAGATGTTTCTATCTCAAGGTAGTGTTCACAAGATATTTCCAAAGTCAAGAACAATGCTGTATTGGCAGGGCAATTGTTAACTTATATCGGTCCGCCGTCTTTTATGAAGAATTAAGCAATTATTAATTTCAGCTCGATCAAGCCCCCACTCTGATTGACTCAGTGGAATTCTTATTATTATGGTATATCTCTGTTTAGAGTGCATTAGTAAACTGACTGAGTCAAACATGCAGTACATTCAAAATGATTAAATCGAAGTTAAATTTGTATAATTACAAATAACAAATTTAATAAACATCTAAGTTTTAACAGTTTTTTGTTATACATGAATAATGATTGATCAGGAAAAATATCATCACTGTTGTTATGGACTGGTTATTTTATGTAAGAAGTCACTTGGCAGCTTATAGGTTTCACTTAGCTGCCAATGGTAGGTTCTTCTCCCGCTGGTTTTTTTTTTTTTTTTTTTTTGGTTCTGTGCAGATAGGTCACTGGAGTTATCGCGTCTCTGGTCAAGATTGTAGGGAGCCGCACGTTCCTAGAAATGTCAGGGAGTGTCTACAAAGTTGGTCTCTCGTCTTTAAGCTCAGGCCACTTTTCCCTTCTTGTTTCAGAGATAGTACCCTCAACTGGTACCAACAACAACTATGGTAAAAGAACAGAAACAAAACGTTCTCCTGAGTATTGCGTTTTCCAACACATAATTATGGGTCCCTTTCTCCTATTTCACCATCAGATCTACCTCAGACTTTACCCTCGATGAGAATTAAACTTAATGCCTCGAGAGGAAACTTTCTTTACATTTAAACTGAATAGCTTTATATTTACTTTACATTCAAATGAAAAGGTTAATAGTATAGATAGAACATGTTTACATTTACATCTTCACTGATTGAAAAGTGTTCACAATATAGATTGAATATGTTTTCAGTTACATCTACACTGGTTGAAAAGCTTTGAAACTTTCATTAATTTTAAAGTGAATATGTTTATACATATATTTACACTGGTTTGTACTTGTAAATATTATAATTAGAATGTACATCATTTCTTTCATCTTTTCCTCCCTGCTCCATATGGAACTTGGGACTACTTATGCTTTTAGTTCTCTTTAAGAAACTAGCAATAAAGCAGTCACCAACCCTTGCAGTGGTGGTTCATGAATGCATCATTCTATATGATGAGGTTGCCGGCCTCAAATAACTTGGACATCCATTTAGCAATTTTCACATATCAATATTCAGAGGCTATATATATATATATATATATATATATATATATATATATATATATATATATATATATATATATATATAAGTTCACATGTTAGTAATGAAAATTATAAAATGTAAAATGCACAACTTACGCCAATCTTGGCTCACAGACTGTTTGCTCAGATGAGTAAAGGCACTTGACTAGGCCTCTTACACGTGTTCTTGGGGGTCGTTATTTTAACACGATTCCCTCTATGACTCAGTGTTTTCAGTTCCCTCAGACCCCTAAGCAGAGTCATTGTCTAAGGTTAGTCTGGAGAGGAGCCCATAGGAATCTAGATAGCACATTACCATCTCATCTAGGAACCTATACAGCTTGACTATACCTTTGATGTCGATACACCATTACTCTTCAGAGAATGGGGTATTTCTTGTAAGACCAGTCTCTTATCTGGCACTATCCTGGTATCATCTGATACATCTATTTGTCCAGGATAATATCACCATCATTATATCTTTCCTCTCGCTACAGTAGGCAATGGCCTGTAGTTACATGCTGGTGAAGGACCTGTAGTTTCTGTTAGTGAAGGACTTGTAGCAGTATTAACAAAGTCCTGCAGCTGTATTAACAAAAGACTGTTGCTGTATTAACAAACACCTAAAACCATATTAGCAAAGGCCTACAGTAGTAATAGCAAAGTGTCGCAAAATGGTTTCAAGTCATTGCAAACGGGTTCAGTTAGATTTATAAACCCGTCAACGATCGATTGACCGCTTTCAAAATGGCGGCGTATCAGCGAAATGTGTATCAGACAGAGGAAATCGCCAAGGATAAATAAAAGCAGAAGGGAATCAGTATGAAAAGGATTTTACATTTCAGTACAGGGAAGGATTGTGTATAACTGCATATAAGAAGGAACGGTAGGAAGTTCTCATTTACGGAGATATATGCGTATTTCGGCTGCCCACAGTTACGCGGAAAAGCATGTAAACCCACTTCTGTTCTAAATATTAAATTCAACAAATAACAGTTTGGGAAATTACATGGATAGGAAGATAGAGAATTATCAACTGTATAAAACTAGATAAGATGGAACAATATGGATATTATATATGCCGAGAATGAGAAAGGCAAAATTTCAGTCGACGCACAGATCGGCTGAAATCACTGTTCGGGAAGGATTTTTCAGTCCTAGGTTTAAGCTGTGACGTCGGTACCCTCCGATACGTCCGCGCTATACGTATATAAAGCGTATCGGTAAACTGAGACACAGACAACGAAAGAGGTTTGAGACAGACTGGAGGCAGAGTTTCGCCACTACCCATGAATTGTGAGCGGATCGCCAGAAACATTTTTAAGTCCAGTATCTGAAGTCTGAGGGTAAGCGAAATTATGATAACTACCGTGTATAATATTTGTTATTTCAGGTTCATATAGAATTCACAAAATATGCCTGTATAATAGTCATTGATATAATGTATTTTTAATATGATCTAAACATGTGCATTGTGGATGATTGTTGTTTGTACAAAAATTAATCACAAATAGCCCCACCGCCTAATGAAGATATATTTATCATATTGCTTTATCGCTTACGAAGATAAAGGCAGTCCCATGGCAGAGATTGTCATAGGGAAATGAAGTGTTAGAAACTTCATCATGGAAGATCCCAGTTTACGAGGTTAAGGTGACTAGTCCCCTTCCTCGCTGCCTTTGCCTTCCCTAGTTCGAGCGCACAACTTTGTACCCATTTACAGCTGGTAAACTGGAGTGTTCTACAGCCAGTTTCAGTAGAAAGCAACCTGATCACGTGGTCACTCACTTTATTTATGTATTAATTTTGGGTAGTTGCTAAGATAGCATCAGTATTTGAATTTGTACTTGATATGATTTGGAAGGATCAAGTTATAGATCAGAAAAGGATGTATAGGAGCGGAATAAACCAGATGATGTTTATTACTGATATGTTAATATTAATTCTGTATCATTGAAATGATGTTACTTGCTATGACTGTATAACTTTGACACCTGATGACTGACTAGTCTGACTTATGTGCTAGTCAGTTACACTTAATTGAAATGTTAATATTAATGCTATATCACTGAAATGATGTCCTTACTTACTATGATTGTATAACGGTGACATCTGATGACTGACTGGTCTGACATCTGTGCTAGTCAGCTACAAGTCTAGCCAGATACTAGCCAAGGCTGATAATGTTGCAGGTTCCATGAAATAACTCAAACCAGACTGTCCAGTATCAGAAGCCTGTGTCGTTCATCAGAGGCAATCCCACAAAAGTGCAGGACCCCAAAGAGTGAACTTCAACTGGTCATTGGCATCCCTACTGTTGGGCCTACCAAGTCTGATATCAGCAAAGGACAGTTCAGTGTCAGCAATATCAAGTTGAACAGATAAGTGTCACTTAGGACACTGACTACCACAATATATGAAACCCAGTAAATAGTCAAGTGATGACATTTATCAGAGGACTAAGAACAGTGATATATTTAAACTGAATGCAGTCTAAATAGACAATAATAGGAATTGTAGTGTGATATATATTAATATTATATTTATATAATATATATATATATATATATATTTATATATATATATATATATATATATATATATATATATATATATAAATATTTCAATGCTCTTTTCCAACTAGTAGAAATAGAATATTAGTGTAATTATTAAACTATTTTAACTGTACCTGAGGATTTATTCACTTCTTCCATTTGTGGTTTCAGTGAATGTACATTTTACTTATCCCCTAGAATATAAGTAATCATAAGATAGTCACAGGGAGGAGACACCTTAAATCCTGGTACTACGTCTTACCACCTGGGCCAGGGTTTTCACAGTCTGACTATTTTTATGATAACAATACACCAGTGCTTATTTCTAAGACTGGGGTATTACTTGTAAGGTCAGAACTCTTTACTGGCATACTCTTACATAATAAATACTTTTAAATAACCTCCCGCTACACAAAGGACTGTAGCTGTATTAGTAAAGGCCTGTAGCTGTATTAGCAATGGTCTGTAACTGTTTTAATGACACGGGATTTCCTGCCCTGCTCAGCAGTGATGGTCCAACAATGGCCAAAATTTAGAATATACGAGGGGAAGTCAGTAAGTAGGTCACAAACTGATATGGGATAGCTGAAAATTGTAGTTGGTAGTTTCTAAAGGTGTCATTAGGTGGCAGCAATTTCCAGCTTGATGATTACTTTAGGTGGCAGATGCTAGGTGTCGCATGTGCATGTGCAGCTCATATAAAAATGGCGACCATGCTCGTGGAGTGTACGACCGAAGAACAGCGTGCAAAGGATATTCATAAGGAAATGTTTCCTGTTTATGGTATACAGTGTTTGTCGCGTAAAGCGGTACATTACTGGGTCGATACATTTTCTCAAGGACACTCGAACATTGCTGATGAAGACTGATCTGGTCGTCCTCTTCATATTGCGACAGAAGCATCTGTGCGACAGAAGCATCTGTGCGGCGGGTGGGGGAGATGATTCGAGCTGACAGGCGAGTAACGATAGACAGTGTAGCAACTGCAATAGGGTGTTCTCATGGTTCTGCCTACGGCATGTGATAAACGAGCGCAAAGCCTTATCGCCATATCTTTTCCTACATCTTTCTTATTTATTTTCCTCTGCATTTGTGCTCTTTCATCCCACGTTTTGCTATTTCGTCGGTAATCTGTACTCTTTATTACTTGCATCTGGTATCTAAAGAACCACATTTGTTCTTTCATCAGTGGTCTTTTGATTCAGTTTCCCCACCTTACACACCTGGTCTCATCCTAATCTTGTGATACCCATACGTGGTCATAAACGATTTCCTTTAATACGGAATTCCATACCACCTTGAGCTATTGTTAACTATGAAGAGAACGCAGCTGACACAAAGGATTAGTCTCGTCAGTGCTAACCACTGTGCAAACAAGTGCGTCACCACATTGGCACAGCAGCGCTTGAAGCGGCGTCATTACACAAATATTGATTATCTTGGGAGACATCCCTCGGTGAAGAAGTCTTTTCAGGCTGTGTAAACAAAGAATAGCCCGACACATCAAAAGGACTCGTGAAGGATGACAGGCATTTATATGCAAGGGACAGCCAGATTTGTGACAGTTAGAGGACGGGTGGGTTTTTCTAGCCTACCAATCAGCAAATACCGGGCGGTATGACCAAGGGAATTGCCCAACCCACTTTTAGACTGACAGGAGACATGAGAGATCCTAGGTCGGGTTGCAAGATGCACGCCTGGTAATTGGTTGAGGGGAGGAGTTAGATTATCTCAGACACATTGGCTAACCCAGCGATATATTGTACTGCACAGCTCGTTAGAGATCAGTGCAGTTTTCAACACTGTGGTGCAGAGAAACCTCTAAGCATAGCCGGCAATTAATTCAGTGTGGATAAAATAATTCATATCTGTGGAGTATTGTGTTCTTAAAGGATTTTGCGAAGGGAAAAGAAGGTTAGTAGATTGTTAAGGATAGATCTGGGGATAAAATATTGTAGCATGTTACTACACACTAGCACATGTCCATTTTATGTGAGGAATTGTGTTCGTCTGTAGAAAAACTACTTTTTGCATGAAGCGTTCACCCGTGGTGAGCGACAGTCACTAGTGACGTAGTTTGTCACATGTCGTGGGCCTTCCGTATTTGTTCTTTTGTCCGAGGTAGACGTAACTTTTCGAGCTCCGGGATTTTGGAGAGTGATATATATATATATATATATATATATATATATATATATATATATATATATATATATATATATATATATATATATATATATATATATATTTATATTTATATTTATATTTATATTTATATTTATATTTATATTTATTTATTGTGGCATTATTGATTTTTCGGAGGCCGCCACGTTATGTGCAAGATGGTTCCCAAACTTATCTAGAAGTTCATACCATAATTTACTACAAGTAACTTTGAGATATGAGGCAACTAATATTTTGTTTGCCCTGATTGTTTCTGCCGCATTACTTTGGTCTTCGTGGATTGCCCGAACCTTAGTACAATGGCCAGGGTTGAGAGGAGAGGAGTGTATCATTATTATATTATTGCCACTTAAAGATGCCTAACGTTTGAAACTTATTGACGGACGAGAGATATTTCTACTACGCTTATCCATGCCATGCATTTTTGATGTTTGATGGACGTTATTGTGAAGCAACTTTATTTATTAAACGTCAACCATGTTTTTCCCGTGGACCTGTTCACCTGTCGGCTTTTGTTATATATACTGACCATAATAACCCTGAATGAAAACCTGCCATCATTCGCGTTATCAGTATGATCCTCCATATTTATTCCAGTCGTAACACCCTACAATTGGTGGGCTAGTATGGTTTTGGATCGATATTTTCATTAGGACATGGGTTTCACATTCACAACAGCAATTATACCTTCGTACTTTGCAAATCTACTGCTGCCATTTAATCTGTATATTCGATCGTCATCCCTGTTCAGCATGTTATTTTAAACACACCACCTCATGAACCCAGTTATTACCAGCGGGTCCAGTTGGATAACTAACACTGCCATTGCGCATGTCCAATGTTCCAGTTTCTTACACGAACCTACTATTGTTCGCCGTAATGTCCAAGATTACAATTTCAAGCCAACCGGTTGCCAAGTTTATTTCGTGTTCCAGTCTACATCACAATGTTTGTAAGATTATTTCAAGTTTCAAGTCTATGCCACGTTATTTTGTGCCAAGTCAACACAACGTCTCAAGATCTACACAGTTCATGATACCCATCTGACTGCGACTGTGTACTTGTTTACATTTTCATCCATGCTTTACTGGTATTGACGGACAGTGTTGTTCCAGTGTTGACGCCTTTTTCTGGACTTGCATCTGGTCGGATTGCGATAAGATAAGTCCCTGTTTATTACACTCTTGTATCTCTGCCTTGGTGTAAGCCTTTTTGATATCTGTGTTATTCGTTTTCTTGGTTTCTATGTCTTTGTACAGATCTGTTGTTAGCGACACATGTCATTGTAAAATGACCACATATCATTTTAAATGTGTTAAATGTGTAACTTTTGGCGGAACAGTTGCATTTTATCCCACAGCCGTGGTGGATAATCCCTCACCATTTTTTACAGCTCACCATTTTTTACAGGCAACGTTAAAGTGTGTTTGATACAGAGCCCAATAGCGGATGTCACACTGGGCCGGATACACGGCAGCAAAGATTTCTCACCCGAAGAAATTGATCAATGGGAATGTCAAAATTTATCAACTGCTCCTGCAGTTACTACACGTGCCCAGGCCAAGGCACCAAAGGAAAATGATGATACATATCCTAGAACTCAGGACGATTTTCACGTGCACTCTGATATAGACAAACAGTCCTTTATCAAACTTCAAAGAGAAGATAACTCTTTGAAGACATTCTTTAGATTAGTCAGAGATAATGATGACGTTGATGGTAGTTTGTCACCCAAACAGTGGTACACACTTAAAAATGATGTGTTGGTTAGGAATTTTAAAGATACATCTTTAGTCAGACATCAGGTGATGCGATGGTTCCACAAAAACTTTGTACGTACATTCTACAACATGCACACGATTCTCACTGTGCTGGCCATATGGGCTACTTTAGGACACATTCCAGAGTTGTCCTCTTTCTTTTGGCCGGGAATTTCCAGAGACGCCTCCACATATTGCCGCTCTTGTATTATTTGTCAAGAGGTGAAATCAAGAGGAGACTATCATATGGCCCCGATTCAGGCATGTGATATACCTGTACGCCCCTTTGAGAAAATGGCCGTTGATATTATTGGTCCTTTACCTGTTATGTCCGCTAGCAGACACAGGTATGTGCTCACATGTATTGACATGTGCACTCGATGGACCGAGGCCATCTCTCTTAAGAACATCACCACTAATGACGTTGCTGATGCCCTTTTCTTGATTTTTTCTAGACTTGGTTTTCCTCGAAAACTTTTCTGATCGAGGTACCCAATTTGTGTCTGACACTATGACTGCTGTTATGAAACGCCTCAATATCGACAGGTCTCTCAGTAGTGTTTACCATGCGATGAGCAATGGCATGGTGGAACGTCTTAATCGGACATTAAAGCAATTATTGGGCAAGGTTACAGTGAAATATCCTCAAGATTGGGACAGGGTTTTACCCGCCATGCTGTTCGCATTCCGTAAGGTAGCGAATGAACAGACCAGTTTCTCGCCTTTTGAGCTTGTGTTTGGAGCTCAACCTCGAGGTCCCTTGTCACTTATTAAGGACCTACTCATAGACTCAGAGGACTCGGGACACCCAGTCATCATATGAGTACGTCGTTAACCTCCGGCGTAACATTATAGATGCCTACCAACTGGCTACAGCTTCTTCCGAGGCTGCTAAAGCAAGATCACGCCAGTTCCAAGATGATAATAGACGATTATGTCAACTATTACCTGGCGACGAAGCTTTTGTGTTACTTCCGAGGAAAGAAAATAGACTTTTAATTGCTTGGAATGGTCCCCACAAAGTGCTGTCATGCATTTCTGATGTTGACTACATCTTAGATATAAAAGGGAAAAGGAAGACCTTTCACATAAACATGCTTAAAGAATTCCGCACTAGACCGGAACATCTACAAGCCATCTTTCATGCAGTTGATGAGCACCCTAGGCCTGCTACTCACTACTCTGCACTATCAGTAATTCAGGAGGAAGAATCTTCTTTTCCGGATGTTCCTATGAACTTACCTGTCTTTCCTCTTCAATCGACTGAGACATGGAAGGATGTCGCTATTTGTCCAGCTTTGTCTTCTGAACAACATGTCCAAGTCTCTAGTCTTCTAGTCTTTTCCAGATGTCCTCACAGACATCCCAGGTCGTACATCAGTCATTTCGCATGACATCATCCTTACAGATGATCGACCAGTTCGTCTATGCCCCTATCCTGTTCCTGTTCACTACCAGCAACAAGTTGAAGAATTAGAACAAATGCTTCATTTAGGAATTATAGAACCTTCCAACGCCCCTTACTCATCCCCTATGGTCATCGTTTGTGAGAAAGACAATAATATCAGATTGTGTGTAGATTATTGGAAGCTGAATAAACATCACAGTCTTCGATGTTGAACCTCTACCTCTACTTGAAAATCTTTTATCTTGTCTCTCCAAGGCTCTTTTCTTTACTAAAATTGACCTTACCAAGTGATACTGGCAAGTTCTCTTGACTGACAAAGCTAAACCAATGTTAAGTCATGTTTTATTAATGGGAGTTAGGTGTTAAAGATTTATATGTATGGGTCGGATTTTTGTATAATACGTTAGTTAG
Source organism: Oreohelix idahoensis (assembly GCA_024509875.1). Lineage (NCBI taxonomy): Eukaryota > Metazoa > Mollusca > Gastropoda > Stylommatophora > Oreohelicidae > Oreohelix > Oreohelix idahoensis. Next base: position 518,283 of record JAMPIV010000986.1, read on the forward strand.
CACGCTTTAGTGATAAGATAATTTTTTTGAGTTGGGGGCTTATTGCTCGATAATTTTTTGAACACAGCTCAACTGTGTGGTTGCTAGTTTTTTTTTTTTTTTTTTTAAATATGATAAAGCAAGTTGTCGAATATTCTTAGTGTTAGTTTGGGGAGAGACGGTTGAGCTGAGCGATAGTCTCACTCGGTTAGTCCGCGCATGAGTAATTTTTACTGAGCTGTTCTGAGATGCAGTAATCTCGTGACAGTACGTTCCTGGCAGGACTTCGGGATGGTGACTATCCATCTCGCTAGTGTGTTCCAGTTGGTTCTTTTGGTAAAGGAGAATATTTGATAAAGTGCAGAGTATACATATATATTATCGAAGTGAAGATAGAGAGATTTACGGGAATGTTTTTCTCCCGGTTTATTTGTCACAAAGCCTTGGATTGCACGGGCTTATTGTTATACTGCATTTTGTTGTTCAAAGCTTGGATTATGATGGATTATTGATGTACTGCATTTATTACTCAAGCATTGGATTATGATGGCTTATTGTTGTACTGCATTTGTGTTCAAAGCCTTGGATTTACTATGCTGGTTTGTTTATGTATAGTACTGATTATTCAAAACCTTGGAGTAGGTCAGCCCAAGTTATGTTATTATGAACCGTGATGCATGCGGTCCCGGTTAACGGATATTTGGATTTATTCACCCGATGCTGTATGTTTATGCTGTGAACTATTTATACCATGATGTCTACGTCACTGTGTCGGTAATAAACCGTGTATAACGTTACCAGTCGTTTCAACATTTCCTGACTCTTACGTTTACTGTGGTGTGTGGTTCCAGTCTGTGTTGGTATGCCAGAACCCTTTGCATTCGCGTATGTTGACAGTCACTCACTCACACACCGGTCGGCCATCCGTAAGCTGGTAACATAAAGTGGTGAGCCAGTTCTCTGCGGTGCCATACCAACTATAGAAGGAGATAAGCAAACAAGTTCAACACCATTCTATAGGATATTTACTAATAGAAGATTTTTGGCGATGTCAAGTTTCACAAGATTTACAATGTTGACAATCCTATTTTTGGTGACCAAGTATTTCAAGTAGACATCATCCATGTTCAAGTGTTTCCTTTCAACACTCGATGAGGAGATCCTGTAGCCATCAACGTTGGATTGTATTGTCATACCCGATGTCCATCATTACTGTTGTTACGGAAGCTGGGAGTTTTTCCTTTTCAAGATAAGTGGTTGTTCGTATGTAAACTGTACCACTGTTCGTTGTAGTTGAGCCTTCCTCAGAGCTTACACTATTATATTCCTTCTTCTATGTTATATGTTCTATGTTTATGTGGGAGGTTGGAGTGGTGACTAACGAAGGGAACATCCCAGTTCACCCAGGGCCTTCGTAAGTGTTCTGTAGGGACAATTTTGCAGACTTCCCTCAGTGGAATTCCAGCTCATGGTAGCTGTAGGATTTTGAGTCCACTGTGTTTGGTTGTCTGTGACAACTGATTGTTTAGCTGTATCGTCAAGTTCTTTCACTGTTGTTATCGTCTTACTTTCTTATACGTATCTTATTTTGGTGATCCATTTTGTTTGTAAACGTCCGTCTCAATCTGCCTATCGTTTATTTATATACAAATTTTTCGTTTATACACTGTGCTGTTGCTTGTCTTGTCACGCTTTTCGCAGTGTCATTGCATTCTTTGCAATATTTTTTCTTTAGTTTGCTGTATTGATTAGTTGATTCTGCGAACGTGGTCATTTGTTCTTTATATCTTGTCTTCGTCACTCTTGTTTACGTTGTCTATTTCTCTCATGGTCAGATAATATTATGATGCATATTTTGTAAGTAATTAATGACATTGTTAATAGGTTTAAAAGTAATTATACAAGTTCTTAAGCAAGGACTTGCCACCCACTGAGTTGGGATAAAGTGAGCTTCTCCAGGTATATTTACATAAGTTACTTATCTCATAAAATTAGACAAAATGTCTACTTTAGACTACTTTATTAAACAAGAGAAATCCCTTGGTATGACTACTGAGGAAATAAAAGAATTCGCACGTGTCGAATATGACAAGGCTCAGAAATTCGAAGAGAGGAAACTTCAAATGGAAATTGAAAAACAAAAAATGAGGCGGAAAAACAGAAAATGGAGGCTGAAGATAGAAAATTGCAGATGCAGGCAGAAGAGAGAAAATTTCAGGTGGAGGCTGAAAAACAGAAAATGGAGGCTGAAGATAGAAAATTGCAAATGCAGGCAGAAGAAAGAAAACTTCAGTTAGAAAATGAAAAACAGAAATTTGAGGCTGAAGATAGGAGAGGACAAATGGAAATGGAAGAGAAAAAACTTCAACAGCAAATGCAAATCGAAGAAAGGAAACTTCAGTTGCAAGCTGAAGAAAACGTTAGACTCCATGAGCAAAAGTTATTATCCATGGAGCTGGAAAAAATGAAGGTAATGAATGATATTAATACACAAAATCCTACATATACTCAAACAACTTCTCATAAGACAAATGCTAATTCTTATAAACTTAGATTACCTCGATTTAAACCTACCTCTGATGATATCTTATTTTACCTAAATAGATTTGAACTTACATGTGAATCTCAGAAAATAGACAAGTCGGAATATTGTGCACGACTTATGGAACTACTTGCGGGTGAAGCTATGAATGTTGTAAGTAGGTTGGAGGGGCCTGACAAAAATAACTATGATACTGCTAGGGCTGCCTTATTAAAGAAATATAAACTTAATGAAGACGGTTATCGTCTGCGCTTTAAGACTCTTTTACTGGAGACTGGGGAAGATTTTTCAGAGTTTATAGCAAATATACGTCTTACGTTCTCACGTTGGATTGAACTTTCAAAAACTGAACACACATATGAAGCCCTTATGGACTTATTGCTTCATGACAAAGTCATGTCATCAGTGAATGAGTCTTTTCTTTCCTTCTTACATGAGCGAAAGCCTACAAACTTGAAAGATATGGAACAATACTGTTGCCAATACGTCACGGCACACCCAAATGTGACTGTTAGCCACTCTCAAGTGAGAGAGGGTTTACCCGTGGCTTCAGCAATACCATATGCTCCTAATTTGCGCCGTAGATCACAAAGTGCTGAACGCAATTTTGGTAGGAGAGATAATCGTGATTTTAGACAGTACCAAGAAGGTCCATCACGTAGTAATTCTCCCTCTCCAAGAAACTGGAGACAATTTAACGGACCTCAACATTTTGGTTCCAACAATTATGGAAATTTTGGAAGGGGTAACTACACTAGAGATTATCAACCTTACAATAATTTTACTCGGAGACAACAAAATCCATCTAATAGATATTTTGATCAAACGGGAAATAGTAATCGCAACTATGCTAACTGGGGTTTAAATCAGAACAATGGGCCTAATAGAGGAAATAGCAATGGTCCCAATAGAAATAATAGTTGTGATAGATCTCAATATGACGGTAGATCTCCAAATGATAGATCGCATTGCCATGCTAACTCTGCTCAACAGGAGCCCGAGGCTATTGGTAATCAAGGTAATAATGATAATAGTGTTTCTAATGCTACTGCTTGCGTTGCTTTCAATTTCGAGAGAGCATCTCAGTGCCCGGAGTGCACAACTCTGTTCCAGCCTACAGCGGTGACTACCTTGAGTTGCGGTCATCCTCTGCCTATTCTTCCTGCCTTATCTGCGCATGACGGAAGAAGGTCTCTTACCCTACACAAGGGATTTCTAAATAATAAACCAGTCTCAGTTCTCTTTGATTCTGGATGTACGACTATTGGGATTAACCAGTCTCTAATACATCCTTCTTGCGCCACTGGTGATGTAGTGAAATGTGTGACATTTGGTGGGACAATTGAGACATTTCCAACTGCTATTGTCCACATAGCTACTCCCTTTTTTACAGGACATATCCATGCATGTATGCTACAGAATCCTATTGCAGACCTTATCGTCGGACGTATACATGGGGTTTAGGATTGTACTCCACAACAGATTGCTACCTGGGAAGAGCAAAACATGCATGCTGCCTATGCAGTCACAACTAGAGCACAAGCTCAAAATCTTTTACATACCCCACCTGCTGAAATTAACGAGGTACGTAATCAGGATCCTCATTCTGTTATTTCACGGTAGTCTTTTATCAAACTTCAGCAAAAGGATACATCATTGCAAAACTTTTTTCTGCTAGTTAAACAAGATAATGCAAACTGTGACACAAACCTTAAATATTGGTTCTTAATTAAAAATGGAGTGCTAGTTCGAATGGTACGGGGTTCTACTTCGTCCATACATTCGCAAATTCTGGTACCTATGGACATGAGAGTTCGTATTTTGCAACATGCCCACGACTCTCAGTGTGCAGGACATATGGGATTTTCCCGAACTAAATCTAGGGTTCTTTCTTCCTTCTTTTGGCCGGGCGTAAATAGAGATATAACTATTTATTGTCGCTCCTGCAAAATGTGTCAGGAGGTTAAGTCACGAGGTCCACGCCATGCAGCACCTATCTAAGCTGCAGATATTCCTATTCGTCCTTTTCAGAAAATGGCAATTGACATTATCGGTCCTTTTAAAGTCAAATCTGCCAGGGGACACCAATACATCCTTACATGTATCGATATGTGTACGCGATGGCCAGAGGCTACACCTCTTAAGAACATTTCTTCTGCTGATGTAGCAGATGCTCTTTGGCTAATTTTCTCGCGTCTGTGTTTTCCCAAACAAATCTTATCTGATCATGGCACACAATTTGTGTCAGACCCTATGTCTCAAGTAATGGCCATGCTCCACATTGACAGGTCTCTAAGCAGTGTGTTTTACCCTATGTCAAACGGTTTGGTTGAGCATCAAAATAAAACGCTTAAAAATTTACTTGGGAAGATAACTGATGATTATCCTCAGGATTGGGACAGGGTTTTACCCGCTGCAATTTTCGCATATAGGGAAGTGCAAAATGAGCATACTGGTTTTTCACCATTCGAGCTCGTTTTTTAGTGCGCAACCTCGTGGTCCCATGTCGTTACTTCAAGACCTATTAACTGCTGAGGATATTAACGATGACACTCAATCTTCTTACGAATATGTCATTGCTCTCAGACAGAAAATTATTGATGCATGTAGGTTAGCTACCTCAGCATCTGAGTCTGCCAAGGAGAAGGCGAAGCTCTTTGCCAATAGATACAGGTGTCTACGACAACTCTATCCTGGTGATGAGACATTTGTATTACTTCCTCGTAGGGATAATCGACTTCTTATTTTCTGGAAAGGTCCTTATACTATTGTCTCAAGAATTTCTGACGTCGACTATGTTGTCGATGTTGACAGGAAGCATAAAACCTACCACATTAATATGCTGAAAGAATTTCATGCCCGTCCATACTATCTACAGTCTGTTTTTCAGGCGATCGATGATCATCCAGTTCGTCATAATCAATATACATCTTTGTCTGTTATTCAGGAGGAAGAGGCTACTTTCTCCAATGTAAATCTCCCTCTTCCTGTTATTCCTTTACATCCAACAGAATAATGGGAAAATGTGACTATTTCTTCGGAGTAACCTTTAGAAAGACAGCAGCAAGTCTCTTCTTTATTGCAGACTTTTCAGGACGTCCTTACCAACATTCCTGGTCAAACATCGGTCATTACTCATGACATTATACTCACTGATTATAACCCTATTAGAGTTAGACCTTACCCAATTCCATTACACTTTCAAACTCAAGTTGAAAAAGAATTAGATGAAATGTTACATTTAAATATAATTGAACCATCTACTTCGGCATACTCCTCTTCTATGGTTATTGTCAGAAAAAAAGACAATAACATACGTCTTTGTGTCGACTATCGCAAATTGAATCAAGTGACTAAGTTTGATGCAGAACCAATGCCTTTGTTGGAAGATCTGCTCATCAAACTTTCTAATTCACTCTTCTTTACTAAACTCGACTTGTCCAAAGGATACTGGCAAGTCCCACTTACTGAACGCGCCAAACCTCTTACTGCCTTTTCAACACCTCGGGGTTTGTTCCAATGGAACTTTATGCCTTTCGGGCTCGTCAACGCCCCGGCTACTTTTGTACGCATGATGCGTCGAATTCTTTCTCATCGTCCAGATGTTATTGCGTATCTCGATGATATTTGCCTTTTTAGTAATTCTTGGGATGATCACTTTAAAGGTCTTTCTGAACTTTTGTCTACACTACGGTCCCACAATTTGACGGCTAAACCGTCTAAAGCCCATGTTGGGTTCAGCAACATCTCTTTTTTGGGCCACCGTGTTGGTCATGGGCTCTTGCAGACTGAGGACCATAATACTTTGAAGATCCTCAATATCACTACTCCTAAGACAAAACAACAGGTTCGTAGTCTACTAGGTCTAATTCAATTTTATGGAAGATTTATTCCACACCTATCATCGATCACTGCACCTCTTTCTAGTCTATTGAAGAAGGGATCGCCTAACATAGTACACTGGTCCCCAGAATGCCAGACTTCTTTAGAGAAAACTAAGCTGTTATTTTCATCTGCCCCTATCCTGCGACTACCCAATTCAGATAAGCCTTTTATTCTTCGCAGCGACACCTCATCGACAGGGATTGGGGCCGCATTGATGCAAGAGTATTCTGAAACTTTGCATCCAGTGATGTATGTCTCTAGGAAATTGACTGCGGCAGAACGGAACTATTCTGTCCTAGACCGTGAATTGTTAGCAATGGTCTGGGCGATTCTGAAGCTTCAAAGATTCCTTCTTGGCGCACATTTTATAGTAGAGACTGACCACAAAGCTCTCACAGCTATACAGAATAAGGACTTGAAGAGCTCAAGATCCACTCGGTATGCCATTTTGCTACAGCCCTTCCACTTTTCTATACGAGCTATTCGAGGTTTGAATAATGTGATGGCAGACATATTGTCTCGATGCCCACAGGATTCTGCTTAACTACTTTCTTCTAGATTTGCGTATAGATTTCGGTATCACTTTATATACCCACGACTCTATTATGCATTATCGCACACTGATAGAACACTTTTATGACCCTATTTAATTCAAGATTCTAGTTTATGCTGTGTTACTTTCTCTGTTACCCTTTCTTATGTAACGGAGGAAGGTTTGATTAACATCGTACAGGGGTCGGAAGTTTACAAAACCACACGCGGTAGGTTAAATTTAAAGTTAATTGTTGCCTTTCATAAAATCCTACCGTTATTAAAATAGTGATTTTCATTTGTGTTTTTTCACAGCGACGGCTTTCCCATGAGAATCAGAGTTGCTATGTTACGTGATTAGGCTATTACTTTTTAACCTGTTGTATATGTCGCCTTGGGCAAGTTTTCCTGTTCCAGTGAAGACAGACAGAATTTTGCCGCCACACTAGATGATTATGTATCCTCATGCTCACAAGAGTTTTCAAGATCACTGGAGCTATGGATATTTATAGTATATGTTTAATTTAAGACATTGTATTATTTACTTTTTATGCACCATGCCATTGCCATATTGTTCTTGCATGACTGTGTTTGGTATAAACATTGAACGTGTTACAATTATAGTGATAATGCAATTTAAATTTAGATTATCATTACGATACGTTTCGGTATTGTACTTTGGAAAGGAGTTTTTTTGACATTGTGAGATATTTTCATTACCCAGCACTTGATTGTGAGCTAGGGGTAACTATTTGTAGCAGTATTGTTAATTTTGATGTCTGTAATAAGTTCATCATTTGTACTGCATAAGTTTAGTAACTTGGCTATTCTTGCATATGATGCTATTTTTAAATGGTAGCTAGCTATTTGTTCTTTGGTTTAGATATGCATTGTTTTTTCTAGTATATGTTGTATTGCCATAATAGTGTTTATTTATACAATGCCTTGTTTAATTTTATGGTTACCATGTTGTATCATTGTTCTCTTTTCCTACTCTCATTTCATTGTTTTCTTTCTTTGCTGGTCATTCTTCATTTCATTCCATCTCTTCTTTTACTATCCACTTGTTGGTTCTTATTTTGTTTATGCTTCCATACTTCATCTACGTTTGCATTTGATTCTAGTTACATACTTCTTCTTCATACTCTACTCACACTTCCATCAGTTTATTGTTAGGTTAATTGTATGACTTAACATAATATAATTATTTGTTGTAGATATTAGAATGTCATCGACCTCACATTTTTGTTCGATGTAATTGTCAAAAAAAATGATATCATTTTTTTTTTCCCGGGGGTTGGTGTAGTCTGTTAAGTCATGTTTTATTAATGGGAGTTAGGTGTTAAAGATTTATATGTATGGGTAGGATTTTTGTACACACGTTAGTTAGCACGCTTTAGTGATGAGATGATTTTTTGAGTTGGGGGCTTATTGCTCGATAATTTTTGAACACAGCTCAACTGTGTGGCACAGCTCAACTGTGTGGTTGCTAGTTGTTTTTTTTTTTTTACATATGATAAAGCAAGTTGTCGAATATTCTTAGTGTTAGTTTGGGGAGAGACGGTTGAGCTGAGTGATAGTCTCACTCGGTTAGTCCGTGCATGAGTAATTTTTACTGAGCTGTTCTGAGATGCAGTAATCTCGTGACAGTACGTTCCTAGCAGGGCTTCGGGATGGTGACTATCCATCTCGCTAGTGTGTTCCAGTGGGTTCTTTTGGTAAAGGAGAAAATTTGATAAAGTGCAGAGTATATATATATTATCGAAGTGAAGATAGAGAGATTTACGGGAATGTTTTTCTCCCGGTGTATTTGTCATACAAAGCCTTGGACTGCACGGGCTTATTGTTATACTGCATTTTGTTGTTCAAAGCTTGGATTATGATGGATTATTGATGTACTGCATTTATTACTCAAGCATTGGATTATGATGGCTTATTGTTGTAATGCATTTGTGTTCAAAGCCTTGGATTTACTATGCTGGCTTGTTTGTGTATAGTACTGATTATTCAAAACCTTGGAGTAGGTCAGCCCAAGTTATGTTATTATGAACCGTGATGCATGCGGTCCTGGTTAACGGATATTTGGATTTATTCACCTGATGCTGTATGTTTATGCTGTGAACTATTTATACCATGATGTCTACGTCACTGTGTCGGTAATAAACCGTGTATAACGTTACCAGTCGTTTCAACATTTCCTGACTCTTACGTTTACTGTGGTGTGTGGTTCCAGTCTGTGTTGGTATGTGTAACTGTCTTTTTCTCTTGTTGAGGTGATCACTGGCCCAAGACAGTATACATGTTGTTAGATGTGTAGTGCTGGCGTATAATGAACTGAGTGTGGGTGCGAATGAAGGCGCGAATGTGTTTAGGCTCGTATATATGTAGACACTGCAACCCCTACACTCACATGCAGTAGTCAAGGATGCTTGAACACTGCAGGCACGTTTCAAAACATTTATTGACGATAACACACATAGTAGCATCAACAGGAACAGTCATTGTAAACAAGGTCATGCTGACCGGAAATCGATAATAATACATCAGGCGTTCAAAGGGCTGGTAAACATTCCAATATTCGTGCATGGTCAATAATAATGTTATTCAATGACAGTTCAAAATGCCGCCTGATCTCTCTGACTAAACGCGTCAGATACCTTAATCACCTTGACACATAGGTACAACTTGGCATCCCCGCCAATTGCACATTATCAGGCTGTAGTATAATAGCCGAAAACACAGGCCTCGTTCTGACGTCGGCTGTGTACTGCTGATAAGCAGGTTACCATCAACCCTGCAGTAATGCTTATGTGGACATAAATATGCCGCCAATCTGCGGCTCCCACAATATATCTTCGTCACTGGATTTCTGGATGGTATGAAGACTAATAGTCTTGGATGGCTACCTTGAGCACAACATATATGTTCTGTAATGGAGGACCGGTGAGTTGCAGTTCACAGACTAGGTAATCTTCTAACATGTTCTGCCACCGAAAGCGTAATAATGGAAAAAGTCGGTATTACCTGTAACCGAGTCCACAGAACCTAACAAGGAACTCTGCTGTCATTCCAACGCACAGAGATTCACTGGGGAAAACTGCCATCGCAGTCACTTCGAAGATTCTCCCCGAAAAACACAATGGACCCTTGGTCCCTTCAGAAATTCCAGGACACTTCACGGCTTGCCGGAAGTCTAACTCAACTCCCGCTTAAAGAACCCTGCCTATGGGCATACGCCAGAACTGTCTACCTTTGACCCTAAAGGTCAAACACAATGAATGAATAAACAAGGGAAGACAACCCCTAATCAACCTGACATCGCAGGTAAAGACATAATTATTCTTATGATAAAAACATAAGCAAATAACTTGACAGATGACTCCGTCAAAAATGACAGCAACAGTATGCCAGAACCCTTTGCATTCGCGCATGTTGACAGTCACTCACTCACACACCGGTCGGCCATCCGTAAGCCCGACCAAAGCTAATCGTCATTATCAGCGTATATATATATATATATATATATATATCAGCATTGCATTCTTTCCACCACTATAAACTTGATTTAGAAGCCGAAGTATTGGCCAGTCTTAATCTGCTGCAAAAAAATGTGTTAAAGAAAATAAACTGGTAACAACCACTCACTGCCTTTGCTACACGACGGGGACTATATCAGTGGAATGTGTTGCCTTTCGGACTTATGAACGCCCCTGCTATGTTTGTTCGTATGATGAGAAAAATTCTCGCTCATTGGTCGGATATAATCACCTACATAGATGACATCTGTCTATTCAGTTCCACTTGGGAGGAACACTTCTTAGGTTTACATTCTCTTCTGGGCACTTTACGTCTCCATCACCTAACAGCAAAGCCTACTAAGATCTTTATTGCCTTTGAGGAAATTTCATTCTTGGGACATAAGGTGGGTCACGGTTGTCTTCAGACCGTGCCACAGAATGTTTCCAAAATTCTAAAATTGTCCGTGCCTACTACTAAGAAGCAAGTTCGTAGTCTTCTCGGCTTAATTCAGTACTACAGTAGATTTATACCCCACTTGTCTTCTGTCACTGCAGACCTCTCTGCTTTGCTAAAAAAAGGTTTACCTAACCACGTGCACTGGACACCAGAGTGCCAGGCTGCATTAAATTTTATTCAACAATTTTTGTCTGTGCCAACTATTTTGAAGTTACTTACTTACTTACTTAGTCGTTCCCCTTCTACCGTGAGGTGTAGAGGTTTGGAAGAGAGAGCGCCAGACTATCCTATCGGCTGTCTTCCTCCTGGCCTGGTTCCATTCTAGTCCTCGGTCCTTCAAAGATTGTCTAATGTTGTCCTCCCAGAGGACTCTGGGTCGTCCTGGGGGTCTGAAGTTATTTTGAAGTTACCAGATACAAATCTGACTTATTATCTCAGCACAGATGCTAGTTCAAAAGGTATCGGCGCATCACTGATGCAAGAGTTCAAGGGAAAATTGCATCCAACCCTCTATATATCCAGAAAGCTCACTGATGCAGAAAGGAAGTACCCAGTTATAGAGAAGGAGCTGCTGCTGTTATCTGGGCAGTAGTCAAGCTGCAGCATTATTTGTTGGGCGCCCCATTTATTATCCAGTCAGATCAGAAGTCACATTCATCATTGAAGAAGGCAAATCACAAGAACCCAAAGCTAGCCCATTTCGCCATCCTGCTCCAACCGTTTCAGTATGAAATCAAGGCAATACTAGGCTCTTCAAATGTTGTCGCTGATGCTTTATCAAGATGCCCACAGCTCGAACCTTTAGATTCATATTAACATTTGTGATTTACATGACTTTGAGATAATCAATATTCACTTTAGCTAGTGGTACATTAAACAGTGTTATACTACTTGCAGACACGAATAATTTCCAACTACGACATCATGTTATTATTCTAGAATGCACGTTCTTAAGATGGCTATATTAACGCTAAAAGTCTAGTCCTGATACGGATAGTTTGGAGTATAACTAAAATTATAGCAAGGTTGTTTTGGAGATTACTTGTCTTGCCACAACGTACACAAGGTACTTAGAGCAGAATAGTTAAGTAATGAGATAATTGTGTTAATTGTTTATACTTGCGTTCTTGTACTCATTTTTTTCCCCCTTTTCCATTCTGCGAGATATTCATGTACTTTAGCTGCATTAATGTCATCTCGCATTATTTAATTCATGTCATGTGTAAATTGCGTTTAAGCTTAATTTTAGGATTTTTGACAGCATTGTTAGTTGGAGATATAACCTTCTAATTTTATTTTTTTTTTATATTATTAATGCATTTTTGAATTTTTGATTTGGATTTTTTATATTTATCTCATACCATTTTCATATATGCATGCTATTTCTTTGATGTGTTTATTGTAAACTCACAGTGACCATACATTTATGTATTCTTTTGTTACATCATTGGAATATCCACTGTATATGACTTGTTACTTATTGACATATGACTGCTTATGACTGATGACAAATTCGTCTAGCATGTTACTTAATACTAAGTTACATTATGCAGACTGACTGCGACTAAGTTATTTCTGATATGGCTCAATATTTGTGACATGATCAATTTTGGCCGCTATTTCCAGATAGGAAATATTTGAATTGGAAAAAAAAAATTTGTTTTTTTTTACACTGCGAGGGGGGGTGAGATGTTAAAGATAGATCTGGGGATAAAATATTGTAGCATGTTACTACACACTAGCACATGTCCATTTTATGTGAGGAATTGTGTTTGCCTGTAGACAAACTACTTTTTGCACAAAGCGTTCACCCGTGGTAAGCGACAGTCCGTAGTTTGTCACATGTCGTGGGTTCAGTGTGTTAATTATGTGGGCCTTCCGTATTTGTTCTTTTATCCGAGGTAGACGTAATTTTTCGAGCTCCGGGATTTTGGAGAGTGCTATATATATATATATATATATATATATATATATATATATATATATATATATATATATATATATATATATATATATATGTATATATGTATATATATATATTCTTCTTCTTCCGTCCTTAGCCAAAGACCGACCAAGCAGTCAGAGGCCATCACGCCTTGTGGCGTCTTAAGGGCAACAGCAGATTGATTTTCTCTGTTGTAGTTTCCCATCACGCCTAGCGGCGTCTTTAGGGCAACAACAAATAGATCCATCTGCCGTTGTTTCCGTAATCGGTGTGACAAGCCAACGGGTGATCAGCCCATTGGGCATATATATATATATATATATATATATATATATATATATATATATATATATATATATATATATATATATATATATATATATATATTGTGATGAAGTGGACTGAGATTCTGTCTTTCAAATGGCCCATGTCTTTTTCTCCTTGCATTTTGTTCACTTTTTCTAGGAGAGATTACAGATAATCCATCCCCATGTTTCTTCTCCTTCTATTATTTACGTTTTTCAGAGTGAGATCACGATGGAGTTTTATCTCATCTGCTTTATGTTTCTTCTTTATGTGTTTAGAGTTGGTGCGTAGGGAATTGTTGTAGTGTTATTCTAGAAGAAAGATTATAGAGCCTAGATCAGAGTTGCACCAGTTTTAGTCTTTTTAAAGATTGGCGTGGCCATAGACGTATTTTTCGGGAATTGAATATTTCGGCCATTTTTGCTTCATTAGACAGTAGAGGGCAGAGCTTAATCCCGTTCCTCTGTCTAAAGCAGTACCGGTTGCATCAGAATTGTTTACGACGATTGATTGGCTGAGAGCTAACGGCATTTGAAATCATTGGGGGAGAATCAAAGCCACGCATATGACGTCACGAGGTCAGCGTACTGATCTCAGAGGATAAATAGGCCCGTAATTCATGGCTCGATCTCTCTAATGATAATTGCCAGCCGCTTGCCAGAGTCAAATTGTCGATTGCCTTTCAGTGGGACATTCGAGTTTGGTAAGCATAATTTATTAGCATGGTACTTTATTTAATTTTTCTAGTCCTAGGCCGAGCAGTTAAGTTTCTTGGGAAGTTACTTTTAAATTAATTCGTAACTTCAGAGCCATCAAATACTATCTTAGTGATAGACTTGAGAAACGAAAGAGGTTCATAATAATTCCTTATTGAAGGAATAGCGGTATTAAAGTTGGTTTAAAAGTTGAGTTGCCGCGGGCGTGCTTTGTATTATTGCAAAGCAGGTCTGTAGAGAAACCCGCATCTGCGAATTATATTCAATTACAGAATGACGAGAGCATGGGTATTTGTGATTTTATTGAGAGCGTAAGAGGTGTAATTTGTAGCACGTGGTGGAACTACGGGGTTTTCAATTGATAACCTGGGGTTATGTATAACTTCTAGGCAGTATGTATATGCTAGCATCTAACAGGGTTATACGTTATTGATTGTGCATTGTGGTATTGTGCATTGTGGTTCTGAGTATTCAGAAGACGGAGATGAAATTATTTCTGTCAAGGGAATAATATTTGTATTATCATGTTAAATGTGATTTAATATTATTGACGGGAATTTTAGGAATTCCTAGAGAGGTCTAGTTTATTTTGTGTTCATCAATTGCTGCCTGTCGGGTCAGCGTAAGAAGTGGGCCGAAGTATTTTTGGACAGGTAGATAGGCCTCAGTAGAATACTGTTGTGAATTGTAACCAGCCAGGCAGAACCCTAGGTCAGACGGTCTGCGTGATTGTATTGCCGGGTAATGTTTACTTTTGGGCTCAGGTAGAGAAGGGAGTTGAGTGGAGGAGGACTTTGTTGGCCCCATTATTTGTATGGTGGTGCATAAAGGGAAGAGAGTCAGGGAGTTATTTTAGGAATGTCTTATTTACATGTTGTTTAGCTGTTGCAATTTTTTCTGTCTAACAGCAGGTATCGCGGCTCTGAGGGAGAGAGCGAAAGTTTCCAATAACTTTTCCCCGGCAAGAGTTGGCAATCTCACACGGAGAAGGGTTGAGATTTTTGCCAGAGGCGGACGAAATATAGAGAACCCGTTTTTCCCAGGCAGGGGAAGACATTTCTCGAGTGGAATAGGATTTGTTGGATAAATCCGGAGCTCTGATGCTCAATCTTCTTACACACGCAAACCGGCAGGTTGCCAGCGTGGTTGTAATTTATTTCGCTTCATCCCGGCCATAATAAAGCCGAAGGCCCACAGCCCAGAAAGGGCGCGGGCAGGTGTATACAATTCGTAGTAGCAGCCAGCTACTGGTTCCAGTCCAGAATCCAGTGTTTAAACCTAGTCGTCACTTACAGAATTGTGGAGAGCAACAGGGTTAAAATCCTCTCTACAGATGTTAGAGCAGAAGACAGCTGCTGAAGTTTAGTCTGCAGGTGGTAGACCAGAAAGACAGAACTGAGCCATAGTTTTGTTGAAGATCATAGCAGAGGACAGCTGCGGAAGGTTAGAGGTGCAGTTAGCTGTGTAGCAGTGTTTAGGAGAATTCAGGAGAGGCGTTGTAGAATCGAAGTCTGTGCAGTGATTGTGTCGACATTTTGTAGTAGTTTCAGCTGACTGTGTGCTTAGAGTTAGAGTTAGAATTTAGAACAGCTAGTTGGAGTGGAGGCTCGACATCTGAGACCCCACCAAGTGCAGTGTGAAACTTGTGGGTGAAGGGTTGGGTTTGATGATACCTCAATTGTAGTTTTAGCCTGAATTTGTTTTCCAGGTGTGCTTACACTGCATTTTTATTCTTTTGACATGTATTTGATTACTTGTTTGTGTGTATAATAAAACTTGTACATTTATAGTCTGGACCAGTCATTTTAATTACGTACAGTAGCTGATTGTTGTCTGTATCGTGGTGTATGTGAATCTTAATTGAACCTTATCCCCTTAGGGTAGTTAGAGGTGGTCGAGGCCATAGCAATTTATACGTCCGGAGTGGCGAGGAAGAGTCAACTTCGGTTCTCAACCTCGGAGCCAATGGTCTCAACTTTCACATTTGTACTGTCATTTCCATCTGAATCTATCCTTTCAGTCTTTCTTCTCACTAGTGTCTTGTCACTATATGTAGACAGCCTCTAGTCTTAAATCCATTTCGTGACATATATATATATATATATATATATATATATATATATATATATATATATATATATATATATATATATATATATATATATATATATATATATATACGAGCATTATTGATTTTTCGGAGGCCGCCACGTTATGTGCAAGATGGTTCCCGAACTTATCTAGAAGTTCATACCATAATTTACTACAAGTAACTTTGAGATATGAGGCAACTAATATTGTGTTTGCCCTGATTGTTTCTGCCGCATTACTTTGGTCTTCGTGGATTGCCCGAACCTTAGTACAATGGCAAGGGTTAAGTGGAGAGGAGAGGAGTGTATCATTATTATATTATTGCCACTTAAAGATGCCTAACGTTTGAAACTTATTGACGGATGAGAGATAATTCTACTACGCTTATCCATGCAATGTACTTTTGATGTTTGATGGACGTTATTGTGAAGCAACTTTATTTATTAAACGTCAACCATGTTTTTCCCATGGACCTGCTGGTTTAATTATATATACTGACCATAATAACCCTGAATGAAAACCTGCCATCATTCGCGTTATCAGTACGATCCTCTATATTTATTCCAGTCGTAACACCCATCTTATACAGATTATTAATACTTTTTTATTATTCTTTATTCATCTTAACCTCACAGCTAAATGTGCAAAAGATAGTTTTCAATTAATTCTTCTCATAAATTATTAATAAAATCAGAAGATTTTCCTCTAAGGCTGATAGAAAGTAATTAATAGTTCATACTTCACCTTTTACTTTACCTTCATCTAGCTTGTTAAATCATCATCATAGTCTTCCATATGCACACACTCACATGCACAATATATTTAACATCATAGAGATCAATAGTGAGAAGTAGAATAACTGCAAGTCACTCAGTGATATTAAGTGTGAAAACTTACGAAGACTTTTGTGTGTCTTCAGTCCATCAGAAGTCTGAGTCTAACGCTACGTGTCTGACGTCTAACCAGAAATAAGTTATCAAAACGGACATTTGGTTTGCAGAATTCGCCATAGGACATTCTTCGTTCCTCACTTAAAAAGGAATATTTCTCGCCACGCTCAAGAAGGTGGACGCAGCATTTTTCGTCACGTGCGCACAAGTTCAATACATAGTTATAACAAGTTCAAATCACTCGAAAGCTTACTACAGAGGTCAAGCTAAAGATCACAGTTGATTACTCAAATCAAGTTCAGCTCCATCAGAAGCGTACTATCTGAAGTCAAGCTAAAGAGCTTAAAAGTTGAATCTTATATTTATACCAAGTGCAACACACTCTTAAGCGCATTCTATGAAGCAGACTTCAAAGTATATTTTATGAATCACGATTACATACTCAAGATAATGAGTCTACATATCAAGAACATTTCGTGACGATATCCAGTCTGGCCAGTTGTTGCATCCTTTTCGGGTCCTTAACAGTAATAAAGTAGTCATGGGTCCTACTTCTGTTAAGAGGGTACGCATCAACATATATGGTAAGAATATATTGGTAATTTAAATTCATCGCACACGGAAGCGCACATATTGGTGCGCTAGTATTTTTGCACTTTGTTGCTAAACGGTAGATGACGTAGTGACCTCGAAGAGAGAGGTAATGGCTGTGATTTTCTAAAGCAGATGCTTGTCTGGAATATTGTAACTACTGTGTACTTCGACTTTATACGGCCTTCCGGATGGAAGCCATTACCGTGCCAAGTTACCAGTAAGTTATTTGAATTTTGTTTGAAACATAAATATATGAATTTTCTTCAAGGAAGTATCTAGTCAAGTCATTCAATGGGAGATCATTGCCCCTTTGTTAGAATGGCATGAAATTGGACTCCTGTTACAGTTATCGGATCCAGCCTTATACTGTCAAAATACGTGCTGAAGTAGATTGCACAAATGAATCTCAAGTAATAAAATATAATTTTTACCGTCCGTTGGATTACGGAGGAATTAGAGGTCAATCAAGTTAAAGATGTAGGCCACCAGGCGTAATGGCCACTGACTGCGTTGACGGTCGGCAGCTAAGGATCAAAGAAGAAGAAGAAGTTAAAGACGTAGAAACTGATATGCACTGTTTATTATGAAGCCTCAATTATGGATGTACCGATGTTCTGACTTGGATGTTCTACGAGGCCATTTTTAAAGAGGGTATTTTCTGCAATTTATTATATACCCATAATCATGAAATGTTTGACTGCCCTTGAGGGGTCAGCCGTTGATATGAACATGTTGTAATACTTTGTCTATGTGACCGTCTTAAATAAATCGTCATTGATACTTTGTATAACAATGAGTTCCAGCCTCGTACGATTGACACTATTGAAGTTGACATTGCCTTTTGTATTCAACGTTATCTCACTTGAATTTCACCCACGACAATTCGCGTAACCAACTACAACATCTGGTGGCCAGCTTTCAAGGGAGCGATTTGAAATTCCTGGAAGATATCGGTTGAAAATTTCAAGGTTCTTTCAAGGCGACATCATCTCACTTGGAGTTCAAGGTTAACTCAAAGACGTCAACCGTCACAGTCAATGCTATTCAAGTTCAACTACAACCGTCAACGCTGAATGGCATCATCACATCAATGTGGAATGGCATCATCTTTTTTCTTCGAACGATATATTATGGCTCAGTAATACAGCGCCCGTATGCCAAATTCGACAATCCTGTCAGGGCCAGGGAATTTTTTCTTATCAACAGATAAGTAAAACGCTGTGGTTTTTGTTACCGTATTACGTGTAGCTGAGCCTTTTCTTTAATATGTCCAACTTGATAGTTCATGTTATATGTTCAATGTTTCACGTGGGAGGTTGGGTCTGGCAGCTTATGAAGGAAACATCCCAGTTTCACACCAGGGCCTTCGTAAGTGTTCTATAGGGACATTCTTGCAGACTTCCCATAGTGGAAATCCAGCTTCTGTTAGCTGTAGGATTTTTGAGTCCACTGTGATTGGTTGTCTGTGACAACTACTTGTTTAGCTGTTTCATCAGGTTTTTTTACTGTTGTTTTTGTAGTAATTTTTTATACGTACCTTGTTTTTATAATGTATTTTGTTTGTAACTGACGTCCATCTCAATCTTGCTATCGTTCAGTTTTTTACACCATTTGTATTTATACATTGTGCTGTCACTTGTCTTGTTATTTTTTCTTCGCAGTTGTCATTGCATTCTTTGCAACATTCTCTTTTTAGTTCTACTTTCTACTTTATTTGATTTCTGCGAAAGTTTTCATCCGTCCTTTACATCGTGTACTGTCACTACCGTCTACTTTGTTTCTTCTATTGTATTATGATAAAATTGTAATGCATATTTTGATTCATTGATTAATAACATATTTAATAATTAACTAGTATTGAATACCGTTCTATGGACAGGAACGTTGAGCACTTTTAAGAGAGTGATAAAATTATAAATTATTTGAGTAAAACTTTTTGAAGAAGTAGGAGTACAAAGACACATTTGTCATAATGGCTACTTTAGAATCTTTTGTAAAGATTGCAAAAGATTTTGGCCTAAAAGGAGATGCACGCCGTGAATTTGCAGTGGCAGAACTAGCAAAGGAGGAAGCCAAGGAGGCTGATAGAAAGCGAGAAGAAGAAAGAAAACTTCAAATGGAACTTGAAAATAGGAGATTGGCAGCTGAAGAAAATGAAAAAAGATTTCAGCTTGAGTCTGCTGAAAATGAAAATAGAAAACAACATGAACAAAAAATGATGGCATTAGAACTGGAGAAACTTAGATTAGCGAATGAGGGTAATGCTCACAATGCTCAGTTCGTTCACTACTCTGCTAAAAAGATAATATTAAGCAGGTAAATTTAAAATTGCCAAAATTCAATGAAAAATCAGACGACATATTATTTTATCTGGAGATTTTTTTTTTTTTTTTCCCTTAACCAGCGGCACTTAGGCTTTCAGCCCTTCAGCCCAATGACATGTCATTTGCGGGGCTGGGGAACCTGAGGACTTTCCTTCCAACCCGGTCAGGAGCTTCGCTCCTTCCCATCCACAGAGGGTTTATCACAGGAGCCGTTCAGGCTGTTCAGTCAAATTTCCGGCCGTAAACATTTCTTCAAACGCCGACGCCCGGGTTTGAACCATGAACACCTGGTCGCCAGTACAACGCCGAAGCCATTACACCAGCGCGGCTCCCATATTTTATCTGGATAGATTTCAAACAGTATGCGAAGCCCATAAGATTGACAAATCACAGTATTGTGCACATTTGTTGCCATTACTTTCAGGTGAATCATTAACAGCTTTTAATCTATTGAAAGACACTGACAAAATAGATTACAACATTATCAGAGCTGCTTTGCTTTCAAAATTTCAACTGGATGAAGATGGTTTTAGAAAAAAATTTTAATCGATCTTACCTCATAGTGCAAAGGATTTTGGTGACTTTATTTCACTAATACGTCTTACATTTGACAGATGGGTTGAACTGTCAAAAACTGAACGCTCATATGATGCACTTGTAGACTTATTATTGCGTGATAAGGTCTTGTCTTCAGTTAACCCGCTATTTCTTTCTTTCTTACATGAACGTTAGCCTACTAACATGAAAGAAATGGAGCAAAATTGTAAAAATTATTGTACTGCGCATCCAGACATGGAGGTTAGTGTCACATAGGTCTTTATGTCATTAAATTACCTACATCTTCTTCCTCTTCTCTCACCCTAATCCTTTCAGTTATATTCTTTCCATACTTGTTTTTCCTGTATTTTTCGCATCACTCGGTTGCGAAAAATATTTTCTTCAGTATTTTTAAACTTTACCTGTTTCTTTCTCAAAACTGAGAATCGCGCTAGGACGATATTACGTAGATGTCAGGGCTGCAGGGCGTCAGAAGGTGTGATACGTCGGTTCGCTGAACATAGGACGTAGACAATCGTCTACATTCTCACCGAGCGCGCGAGCTTCTTCTCGGCATAAGTCCCGGTGAGGTGTGATACTTTACATCTGCACCGGTCAGTATTCAGACATTTGTCTGAAAAATCCCAAACTGACACGGCGCTCACTGTGGGCCATGGTCAGCTGTAGTGTGAAAACTGCCCTGCATTGGAGAGAGGTTGTCTGAGATTTCGCAACTGACACGCAGAAAGTGGCAGTTTACGACAGCCTCTTCTAGTTACGTAGTTGTTATGAGAAAGGGGAAATTATTTCGTTTTTGCGAAATAAACGTTCATCTCTTTGTCTGGGTTTTCATATATGCTAGAATGAGCTAGATTTCATTATCACTCAGTAACTTCGCAGTCAAGACTAGAACAAGCCTCGTTCGATTTCTAAAAATCTCTGTTAAAAGAGATGGCCTTTAGTTTGATCGAAGTGGTTTAGTTCTTAGGAATTCTGTGTTTGAGGTATCATATATTATTATCTAGTATATCTAGTAGTATTTTGTGAAGTGTTTATAAGTGCTAAATCGCTATTTATTTCTCTAGGTAGATCTGGTGCAGAGCGAATAATTTATAAGTCTGTATTAATTTCTAGTGACGTGTCTCAGTGGAAAGCAGGATAAATTATATTTCCAGCTTAAATTCAGTCGGCTATTACTAAATTTAATTTAACTGCTAAATAATCAGACGAGAACATAATTTTCAAACTAACTTATAACTGCTAGACTAGATGTCTCATGAGTCGTGACGAGAATATATTTATATATATCTCTAATTCATGATGATTAATTTATGACTATAACTTATTTCACGGGAGGTGTTAAATGATAAGTTAAGGTTTACGCCCGCAGTTAAAATATAAGTATACCCTTAAACATAGGATGTATAAATATTTCATATATACGTTTCTTTATACAGAGATTTCTGTGGTAACCTAACTATACCAGCGTTACGTACTGATGAACCTATCCTGTGAAGACTAAAAAAAAACTTTTCCCTTAAAGACTTGGTCGTAAGCTTTTCAAGAACTTTAACGTGAACTGAAATAACGGGCCCAGTGTGCCTGAATTAGTCCTTCCAGAAACGATATTCTAAAGTACAGCCTTTGTGGAAAGTAACATTATTCATAGCATTAAACTTGCCGACATCTTTTTTGACCAAATGTGTGGTGAACCCTGATTATCTGTTGAGAGAAGCTGTCCACCGGTCATTTTCCTAATTTAGGGAAACCTCGTGTTCTGACATTGTGTGCTCGCTTAACCCTAATTCTTACTTCGTGAGTCAAGATACATAACTTTAGTCTGAAATAGCTGACGCCTGAAGCTGATGCTCCCCGGAGAAATTTCTGAGAAAAAAACAAAACCAGCAAACCACTCTGTAGAGCTGGGATCCGCTTCAGTGAACGACAGAACAGACAAAGGGTGTGAATGTTACCAAGGTTGCGCCAGAAGGCAAGCTACATCACGTATGTAATTAGTACAGGGCCCTGATGAAAGAACCGAGTGAAAGTAGACGGTGTGAGGTATGTGAATTTCACCCATGTTTGTAATTCCATTTATGAAACTTGTTGTCAATGCAAGAATATTTTTTGACTTCCCTCAGGTTAAAACCTACTACATCTAAGTCGGTTCATATTTGTTTACGAGGAAAGTAAGAAAAATTATTAGACAAACTCATATGTATCATTGAATCTCCTGGCTTTCACTTTACTCATAACGGGACTGAGGGCTTACCTTGAGGGGATGAGATCATATTGGGGTCTATCATTTCTTGTAGCAATTTCATGGATTATTGTTTTGACCACGTGTATATGTTTATTTTCTTTTCTTGATGAATTTTATGTGTTGTGAGGAAATTTTTAGCTGATAAATAAAAACTTCCCTTTGAAACTAAAAGCAGCGTGTTGGTCAGCTCGTTCAGAATATATATATGTAATCATTTTGATAGCCTTCCCACGTCTGTGTGTCTACCTGTTGTCACTGGTGTGTGTGCACGTGAGTGGTATGTCCATTACATATTAGCATATGTTGTCAATAGTCTGTCCGACTCTTACATAAGTGTCGTAGAAGATAGGCCTGAGAGAGAGAGAGAAAAATCTTGTCTTTTCCCAGGGGACCGTTCTATTGATTCGCTACCACGGCACTCGTGGAAAGATCTATTTCTGTATTAACTCTCACAGCAGCTATCACTGATTCTATCTATTCAGAAGGGACCAACCAAAGTCTTAATTTCCTATCAAAAAATCTACGACAGTTAGCAATTTCCTTGTCAAAGCGGAATTACCTGTTGCGTTCGCCATGCAACAAAGAAATCATTCCCGTCATCGTTCTCTTAGCAATGATAGGAACTGTAAAAAGGGAGGTAACAAGAATTACCATTCTTTCCAAGGGAAATCATTTCGACATAGTTCTCCACAAAATCAAAATTGGGGTCATTCCCACAGGTCATGGGATTTTAACAGAAATAATACTGGAAATTATCAAGGTGATAATTACAACCATAATTGGCAATCCAGATCAAATTTCAATAATAACAGACATAATTCCCCAAACAAACAATATGGTCAAATGAACAATAACCATAACAATAATTGGCATGCTAACCAAAATGGTAACAGAAACAATGATTATAGCAGTTTTAGAAATAATAGTCAAGATCGATCTCGAGGTAGGGATAGATCTTCAAACGGTAGATCGCATCATCAGACAAATTCTGCTCTGCATGATACTCAGGTTAATTTAGATCAGGATACAAATGTTAATCCTCATAATGCATCTTCTTGTTCTCTTGATTTTGAGCAGGCTAAATTCTGCCAGGAATGCACAACTTTATTCCAGCCCAGGGCGATCACTACGCTGAGTTGCGGACATGTGTTACCAAGTCTTCCTGCAATGTCTACAGCCATGTCAGCTTCGACACATGATGGAACAGGATCTCTTAAATTGCATAATGGTTATGTTAACGGGATTTCTGTCTCTGTACTTTTTGATACAGGTTGTAGCACCATCGGCGTCAGACATTCGTTGGTCCACCCGTCCTGCACAACTGGGAGAACTCTGAAGTGTGTCACCTTCGGAGGAACAGTGGAGACTTTTCCTACAGCAATCATTAATATAAATACTCCATTTTTTGCAGGGAAAATACATGCATGTCTACTTCCTGCTCCAATTAGTGACTTGATAATTGGTCGCATACATGGAATTAAAGAGTGTACCCCACAGCAAACTGCTGCTTGGGAACAGCAACATATGAATGCTGCCAATGCAGTTGTCACTAGAGCGCAAGCTAAGGATATGTTGCAAAGTACACCAACAATATCTCCTGTTAATAATAATGATGATGTTGACTCTCATATCACGTGAACAATGATGCTTCATTAAAGAAATTTTTTTCAATTAGCTCAGAATACTACAAACACAGAAACAAATTCTAAACATAATTTTATGCTGAAGAATGGGGTATTGGTTAGATTAGTGCATGATAATATGTCATCCGTATGATCTCAAATTTTAGTACCTTTTACAATGAGAGCACGTATATTGCGTCATGCTCACGACTCTCAATGTGCAGGCCACATGGGTTTTTCACGCACCAAATCCAGAGTGCTATCTGCATTCTATTGGCCAGGTGTACATAGAGATGTTAATATCTACTGTCGTTCCTGTATAACATGTCAAGAGGTTAAGGTTCGTGGGCCATACCACGCAGCTCCTATTCAAGCTGCCGACATTCCAATTCGACCATTTGAGAAAATGGCAATAGACATTATTGGTCCTATCCAACCTTCTGCTAGAGGACATACACATATTCTCACTTGTATTGATATGTGTACTCGTTGGCCTGAGGCTATACCTCTAAAGAGTACTTCATCTGCTAGTGTCGCAGATGCGCTATGGTTAATTTTTTCACGTTTAGGTTTTCCACGTAAAATCTTATCAGATCATGGTGTGCAATTTGTTTCTGAAGCTATGTCTCAAGTCATGGCTATGTTGCACATTGACAGATCTCTTAGTTCTATCTATCACGCGATGTCGAACGGTTTAATTGAGCGTCAAAATAGAACACTCAAACAGTTATTGGGTAAAATTACTGAGGATCATCCTCAAGATTGGGACAGAGTTCTACCCGCTGCTCTCTTTGCGTATCGAGAGGTGCAAAAATGAAGCTACAGGGTTTTCACCATTTCAACTCGTCTTCGGCGTTCAACCTCGTGGTCCTATGTCGTTACTACACGACCTACTTACGGAGGATATTTCAAATGACACTCAATCCTCGTATGAGTATGTCATTTCTTTGAGGAAAACAATCATAGATGCATGTAGGTTAGCAACCACATCATCTGAATTATCAAAAGAAAAAGCTTGACTCTTTGCTAATAGGTACCGACGTCTTCGCCAGATTTTTCCTGGTGACGAGGCTTATGTCTTACTCCCTCGTAAAGACAATCGGTTACTCATTGCCTGGAAAGGCCCTTTCAAAATAATTTCTAGAATCTCAGATGTCGATTACATTGTCGATATCATGGGTAAACATAAAACTTTTCACATAAATATGTTAAAGGAATTTCATTCTCGTCCTGACTATCTTCAGTCAGTATTTCAAGCAACTGACGATTCTACACCTCGTCTTCAACATTATACCGCTTTGTCGGTTATACAGGAAGAAGAGTCTTCTTTTCAAGATGTACCTTTACCTATACCTGTGGTACCACTTCATCCAACTGAAAGTTGGAATGATGTAACTATTTCTCCTAACCTTTCTGCTGATCAGCGTCAGCAAGTGTCATCTCTTCTTCAATCTTATCAGGATGTTCTCACTGACATCCCAGGTCGTACGTCTGTTATTCAACATGACATTTTACTGACCGACGACACACCTATTCGGGTCCGTCCATATCCTATCCCTCTGCACTTTCGATCTCAGGTTGATAAGGAATTGGATGAGATGCTTCAATTAAAAATAACTGAACCATCCACTTCACCATATTCTTCTTCTATGGTAATTATTAGGAAGAAAGATAACAATATCCGTCTTTGTGTTGACTATCGTAAGTTAAACAAAGTTACACAATTTGACGCAGAACCATTACCTCTTTTAGAAGATTTACTGGTTAAACTTTCTAAGTCTACTTTTTTCACTAAATTTGACCTATCGAAGGGCTATTGGCAAGTCCCTTTGACAGAATATGCAGAGCCACTCACTGCTTTTTCTACTCCTCATGGCCTTTTCCAATGGAACTTTATCCCATTTGAATTGGTAAACGCACCTGCCACCTTTGTGCGCATGATGCGTCGTATTCTATCACATCGTCCCGATGTCATTGCTTACATCGATGACATTTGTCTTTTTAGTGACTCATGGGATGAACATTTTCGTGGACTGAACACACTGCTGTCCACATTACGGTCATATAACTTAACGGCTAAACCATCAAAAGCATTCGTGGGTTTTCACGACATATCATTTTTAGGTCACCGTGTTGGTCACGGTATGTTACATACTGAGGACAGTAATGTTTCAAAAATCCTAAATATTACAACACCTAAAACAAAAAAACAAGTAAGGAGTCTGTTAGGTCTAATACAATTCTATGGGAGATTCATTCCTCATTTATCTACCATTACTGCACCTTTCTCTACATTGTTAAGGAAGGGCGCAGCTAACGTGATTCGGTGGTCGCAAGAACATCAAATCACGTTGGATACGATAAAATCATATTTTTCTAAGGCACCTGTTTTAAGGTTACCTAATGCGGACTTACTTTTCATTATTCGCAGTGACGCGTCGAATTTTGGAATAGGAAGCATATTGCTCCAGGAATACTCTGGTACCTTGCATCCTGTCATGTATGTATCCAGAAAGTTAACGTCTACAGAACAAAAGTATTTGGTCCTCGACAAGGAGCTCCTCGCTTTGGTTTGGTCAATTACAAAACTACAAAGGTTTTTATTAGGATCACACTTTATAGTAGAGACTGATCAGAGAGCACTTACAGCTCTCAATAACAGAGACGTAAAATCTTCTAAATCTACAAGATATGCTATTGCCTTGCAGCCATATCACTTTACGATTCGTGCCATACCTGAATCTGAAAACGTACTGGCGGACATTTTGTCTCGTTGTCCTCATGAAGCAAGCGAGCTACTACGCCCTACAGAAAGTGAAACCTCTACACAGTCAGTTCCAAAATTGTAACTTTCTGCTCAAGGAACTTTGATTCGTGTTATCATAAACGTTTACGCAAGTTTGATATCTACAATGATTTTCCAATACATTTCGGACATACAGTTTTCTGGTGATACACTTCAAGAACTGGAACTTATAAATGCCTATGGAGTGAAGTTAACATTTAATAGTTATAACATTGTATTTTGAAATTAACAATGGGTATGTATGAACAGTCTTCTAATGTGACATTACAAGTTCGTGACTTTCGTCGACGGAAAATTCAGTGTGAATTGAAACTTTTGCTTTAATTAATAGCAATTAAACTTAACTTAGTTATGTTTAATATTTAGTATATTTCATAGCAATGATATTATGGCAAGTCCATAACGCTATTGATTTTCACTCATAATACTTAGTATATTAGCACTCGTATTTAATTAGTACCACTAATTATTTCTAGACAACTTTAGGAGTGTTGCTCACTTCGCGTTGTTCATTTGCATTCTTTTACTTTATAACTCATCGTTTTGATGCATTCATATTCCATTTATTTGAATTCATTTATTGAAATTTTTTTTTCTTTCTGTTAACATTTTATTTGTGTTTCATCGTCTTTATTATTTAATATTATCTAGTGTTGCCACATTTACCTCATGTTGGTTCATAGTGGTTATACATTTACTTACATTGCATTTTGTTTATTTGAGTTGAATTCACTTTCATATTTATTCTGCCACTAGTAATATTTTGTTTTATACATTTATATTGATATTATATGTAGATGTTAATTTAATTTACCTCTCCGCAGTTATTAAAGTAAAAAAATTAATGAAATTATATTTTTCGCGGGGGTTGTAAGGTAACTGTTGCGTCCTTTTCGGGTCCTTAAAAGTAATAAAGTAGTCATGGGTCCTACTTCTGTTAAGAGGGTACGCATCAACATATGTGGTAAGAATATATTATTAATTTAAATTCATCGCGCACGGAAGTGCACATATTGGTGCGCTAGTATTTTTACACTTTGTTGCTAAACGGTAGATGACGTAGTGACCTCGAAGAGAGAGGTAATGGCTGTGATTTTCTAAAGCAGACGCTTGTCTGGAATATTGTAACTACTGTGTACTTCGACTTTATACGGCCTTCCGGATGGAAGCCATTGCCGTGCCAAGTTACCAGTAAGTTATTTGAATTTTGTTTGAAACATAAATATATGAATTTTCTTCAAGGAAGTATCTAGTCAAGTCATTCAATGGGAGATCATTGCCCCTTTGTTAGAATGGCTTGAAATTGGACTCCTGTTATAGTTATCGGATCCAGCCTTATACTGTCAAAATACGTGACGAAGTAGATTGCACAAATGAATCTCAAGTAATAAAATATAATTTTTACCATCCGTTGGATTACAGAGGAATTAGAGGTCAATCAAGTTAAAGACGTAGAAACTGATATGCACTGTTTATTATGAAGCCTCAATTATGGATGTACCGATGTTCGAACTTGGATGTTCTACGAGGCCATTTTTAAAGAGGGTATTTTCTGCAATTTATTATATACCCATAATCATAAAATGTTTGACTGCCCTTGAGGGGTCAGCCGTTGATACGAACATGTTGTAATACTTTGTCTATGTGACCGTCTTAAATAAATCGTCGTTGATACTTCGTATAACAATGAGTTCCAGCCTCGTATGATTGACACTATTGAAGTTGACATTGCCTTTTGTATTCAACGTTATCTCACTTGAATTTCACCCATGACAATTCGCGTAACCAACTACAACACCAGTACCCTCCGGAGATTAGATAACAGACATTTTCATACGACAACTATTAACTGTTGATCAATACTACAGAGATATACTCAAACAGTGAAGGACTATATCTATATATACATATCGTCAACGTTCTCAGTACGACAACAGTTTTCATCAGAACGTCCTCAACTTAGAGATACCCCACTCGACATAACTTATAACAACTTGGGACATTCTATGCATACATGTAAATCATCCTATCCGGAAGAAGCATTTAGAGACACATGGACTGTGTAGCTTACTCACCATTTTGGTAACACATATCATCATCACATCATCATCATTCCGCTTTACACAAGCTCATTCTTAATTAACTACTACTTAATTAACTACAATATTAATATCTCATCTGTGTGTTTTGTGTGAATCATCTTTTACCATCATCACGTTCTAACCATTACTAACACTATATGTGTAGATATTTAATTAATAAAGCTAATAATCGTTTGATCACTACCTAGTTTGTTAATGTATCACTTGTGCTGTCGGTGTTAAATATTTACATATAGGAATTTCTACACTCAGATGAGGTTGGGGGCTTTTTCTGTTACAGGATCTAAGGGCAGAAGCTAAGGTCGTGAGGAAACAGAACTCTTTCCATAATTAACTAGAAAACACTGTCCAGTGGAAAGCATTCGTATTCCCTTCTTCTTGTCCCTATCTCGAATAGGTCTTTAATCTTTCTTAAAGAGCCAATTTCTACCTAATATCTCATTGGCTATTCCTGGCGAAAATTACTGTTGGTTGCCCCAATACTCACCACACGACACAGCATAATGCATGATCGTTTGAATTTCCGGAAAGTGTGCTCACGGTGGGTGCCCAGATAACTGACTTGAGGAACACAAAATGAACTGAATGGGCCTGTCCTTGCAACATCTCTCTCGGTATGCAGATGAAGGATAAGACATGCTTAACAGGATTGCTACTGGGGATGAATCATGGGTGCCTCACTACCAACCCGAATCAAAGCGTGCTTCAATGCAATGAAAACATCCTTCTTCACTTTCTGCCAAGAAATTCAAGGTTACGCCATCAGCAGGGAAGGTTATGCTTACAGTGTTTTGGGATTCTCAAGGAGTGCTGTTAACCCATTTCCAGGTGAGAATGTGAATGCTGCATCGTACTGTAAAGTTCTGTTGATGCTTCGGGATGCAATTCGAAGAAAACGTCCAGGCCTACTGACTAGAGGAGTACTGCTCCCTCACGACAATGCCAGACCACATACGGCTCGATTAACCCAGGAGAAAATTGAACAACTAGGGTGGCAACTTCTTGAACATCAGGCCTTACAGCCTCAACTTAGCCCCGAGCGATTTCCACCTGTCTGGTCCACTAAAAACTCACCTTGGCGGCAATCGTTTCGCGGATGATGAAGAGGTTGAACGTGAGGTGTGAATGTGGCTCAGACAGCAGACCAAAGACTTCAATGCTGCAGGTTTTGAGGCACTGATAAAGCGATGGGATAAGTGTATCAATGTTGGTGGAGATTATGTTGAGAAATTAGGGGAAATGTAGGTGCAGTAATAAATGGTTTTCAAGTTCGTATCTCAGTTAGTTTTTTTTTTAATAGCCATTTGTGACCTATTTAATGACTTGCCCTCGTATAATGAGGGTCCTCAAAGGTATCTACTCTTGGTAGAGTTGTAAATTGAAGGATGGTGCTTCTATTTCAGGGAGTCCTCATAGGAAATCAAGCACAACGCTGTCGTCATCTAAGCCGTCACGAACTTATTATCTGCCCGCCCCTTCGATGAGGATAAAGAGATATTTGCTCGTTTCTGAGCCCCCAACTGAAATATTAAGTAACATATTACTTTACTAGCTCTGTTGTATTATATACTTAACATAACTGATTCATACGTGTGCACTTCACTCTGTAATAATTACATCAACTGTAGCATGATAAACTATGCCTTGTTATGAATGAAGAAGAGGGGAAGTGTCTTGGCCAATCAGAAACAGCGCACGCTCGCTTGCGTCGAGCAGGTTCATAATGGCGAAATAAACAAATGGAGATAGTAGGCATTAAAGAACGTAGACTTAGATGGATTACAAGAGAACGGAACGATGGAAAGAGATAATATTGGTCTCATTTTGTGAAGGAAAAGACAAACCATATGGATATCCAAAGAAAATTTGCTACCTGATTTCGTTTTGGAGAAAAAGGTAGGAAAAGGTACCAGTATGATAAAAATTGCTGTGTAGATCGACTTCAAAATTTGATATTAAATCAAAGACCAAACCAATTATGGAAAACCAAATTTATATATATATATATGAAGCTAACTGTAACTGTCTTTTTTTTCTTGTTGAGGTGATCACTGGCCCAAGACAGTTTACATGTTGTTAGATGTGTAGTGCGAGCGTATGATGAGTTGAGTGTGGGTGCGAATGAAGACGCGAATGTGTTTAGGCTCGTATAGATGTAGATCCTGCAACCCATACTCTCACATGCAGTAATCAAGGATGCTTTGACACTGCAGGCATGTTTCAAGACATTTATTGACGGGAACACACATAATATCAACAGGAACAGTCAGTGTAACAAGGTCATGCTGACCTGACATCGATAGGTATACATTTGGCATTCAAAAAAGGTAAACATCAGAATAGACGTGCATGGTCAATAGCAAAGTTCTTCAATAATGACAGTTCGTAGCGTCGCCCTTGGCGTCTCTGACTAAACGCGTCAGATGCCTTAGTTACCTTGACACACAGGTGCAACTTGGCACTCCCTGCCAATTGCACATATCAGGCTGTAGTATAATAGCCGAAAGCACAGGCCTCGTCCTAACGTCGGCCATGTACTTCTGTTAAATAGGTTATCATCAACCCTGCAGTAATACTTATTGTAGATAGAAGTTCCGCCAATCTGCGGCTCCCACAATATCTTCGTCACTGGATTTCTGGACAATATAAGACTAACAGTCTTGGATGGCTACCTCGAGCACAAATATATAAGTTCTGAAATGGCGGATCCGTGAACTGCTGTTCACCCTAGGTAATCCTTTACATGTTCTGCCACCGAAAAGCGTAATAATGCATAAAGGTCGGTATTACCTGGTAAATGAATCCTCAGAACTACACAAGGAATTCTGTCGTCATCCCGACGCACAGAGATTCACTGGGGAAAACTGCCATAGCAGTTACTTCGAAGATTCTCCCCGAAAAACAATGGACTCTTGGTCCCTTCAGAAAAACAGGACCTCCCGGCTTCCCGGAAGTATATCTCACTCCCGCTTAAAAAACCTTCCCATAGGCCCACGCCGAACTGTCA
The DNA here is from genome assembly GCA_024509875.1 of Oreohelix idahoensis. Classification (NCBI taxonomy): domain Eukaryota; kingdom Metazoa; phylum Mollusca; class Gastropoda; order Stylommatophora; family Oreohelicidae; genus Oreohelix; species Oreohelix idahoensis. The sequence goes on from JAMPIV010000986.1 coordinate 550,398, forward strand.
ACCTCTGACCCTAAAGGTCAAACACAATGAATGAATAAACAAGGGAAGACAACCCCTAATCAACCTGACATCGCAGGTAAAGACACAATTATACTTATGATACAAACATAAGCAAATAACTTGACAGATGACTCCGTCGAAAATGACAGCAACATTACTACCACCCCCCTGTAAAAAAAAAAAATGCAATTTTTTTTTTTTTTTAATATGTTCATGAGCAAGATAGCACCAGTATCACTTCTGTGCTCATGCAAACAATGAACCTAATATCAGGTACAATAGAAGAGGGTACAAATCATCTCCCAACATAGGAGAAAATATTTCCTTTAAGCCAAACAAACTAAGGGATACCATTCAAGAAACCTAAGTTGCTGGCAATACCAATCATATATCAAACATTACTAAATAATATAATCATAGCAATATACAAATGTCAATGCTATTTTAGCAACATATCACTGATGGATGGACAAAATGAAATTTGTTAAATTATCTAAACATCATCCAAATACATTTGTATTACAACATATTATGATATTAAGGACAGACCTAAGTCTGAAAATATATCAGGAAAAACTAGGACACAAGATTTAACTGGAATCATGTGGGCATCTAGACAATATGTCCGCCATCACATTATCCGAACCACGGATAGCTCGCACCGTGAAATGGAAAGGCTGAAGAGCAATAGCATAACGAGTAGATCTCGAGCTCTTCAAATCCTTACTTTGCATAGCCGTAAGAGCTTTTTGGTCGGTTTCCATAAAGAAATGCGCGCCCAGAAGGAACCTTTGTAGCTTAAGAATGGACCAAACCATAGCTAACAATTCACGGTCCAAAACCGAGTAATTCCTTTCTGCCGCATTCAGCTTCCTAGAAATATACATTACAGGATGCAGAGTTCCTGAATATTCCTGCATTAGTGCCGCTCCAATGCCAGTGGAAGAGGCATCACTACGAAGGACAAAAGTCTTATCAATCGTCGGTAGTCTTAAGATAGGATGAGATGAGAACAAATTCTTAACCTGATCCAATGAAGATTGGCATTCTTGGGACCAACGCACCATATTAGGAGAACCTTTTTTCAATAACGTTGAAAGTGGTGCCATAATGGAGGACAGATTCTCAATGAATCTTCCATAGAATTGTATCAATCCCAAGAGACTACGCACTTGCTTTTTTGTCTTCGGAACCGAGATATTTAATATCTTTGAAATGTTTTGGTCCTCTGTCTTCAACAGACCATGACCAACTCGATGACCTAGGAAGGAAATTTCACTAAACCCAACAAAAGCTTTAGAGGGTTTAGCAGTCAAACTATGCTCACGTAGAGTAGATAGCAATTCCTTCAGACCCACATAGTGTTCTTCCCAAGTATCGCTGAAAAGACAGATGTCGTCTAAATATGCAATGACATCTGCACGATCTGATAGAATTCGTCGCATCATGCGCACGAAAGTCGCTGGGGCGTTCATAAGCCCGAAAGGCATAAAATTCCATTGAAACAGACCCCTAGGTGTCGAAAAAGCAGTGAGAGGTTTGGCGTGTTCCGTCAATGGGACTTGCCAATAACCTTTCGACAAGTCTAGTTTAGTAAAGAATTTAGCTTTAGAAAGTCTAATAAGTAGATCATCTAATAACGGCATAGGTTCAGCATCGAACTTCGTAACTTGATTTAATTTGCGATAATCAACGCAAAGACGTATGTTATTGTCTTTCTTTCGAACAATAACTATCGACGAAGAATAAGCTGAAGTGGATGGTTCAATTATTTGTAGTTGAATCATTTCATCCAATTCTTTCTCGACTTGTGCTTGAAAATGAATAGGTATTGGGTATGGTCTTACTCTGATCGGATTACGATCAGTAAGTATGATGTCATGTTCTATGACATCTGTGTGTCCAGGAATGTCGGTAAGGACATCCTGATATGATTGTAACGTAGAGGATACTTGACGTTGTTCCTCAAAAGACAAGTTAGAAGAGACTGTAACGTCTCTCCACGATTCCGTTGAAATAAGTGGAATCGTAGGAAGAGGTAAGTTCACGTCAGAAAAAATAGTTTCCTCATCCTGTATAACGGACAGGGATGAGATGTGACCATGTTGAACTGGAGAGTCGTCCGTCGCCTGGAAAATAGGCTGTAAATAGTCTGGACGTTCAATAAACTCTGTTAACATATTTATATGGAAGGTTTTATGCCTTCCATCCACATCGACAATATAGTCGACATCAGAAATTTTCGAGACTATAGTGTATGGACCCTTCCAAGAAATGAGAAGTCTATTCTCTCTTGAGGGCAGTAAGACATATGCTTTGTCTCCAGGACAAAGTTGACGTAGGCGTCTTTTCTTATTAGCAAATCGCCTAGCTTTTTCTTTCGCAAATTCGGAAGATGAAGTTGCTAACCTGCACGATTCGATAATCTTTTCTCTAAGAGCTATACCATATTCATATGACGATTGTGTATCATCGTCAATATTATCGGAAGTTATCAAATCGTGTAACAAGGACATTGGCCCGCGCGGTTGCGCGCCAAAGACAAGTTCGAAAGGAGAAAACCCTGTATGCTCGTTGGGAACCTCTCTATAGGCAAAGAGGACTGCAGGTAAAACCCTGTCCCAATCTTCAGGATGATCCTCCGTTATCTTGCCAAGTAAGTTCTTTAGTGTCCTGTTAAGACGTTCTACCAATCCATTGGACATTGGATGATAAATACTACTGAGAGACCTTTTAATGTCTAGCGTAGCCATTACCTGAGACATAACGTCCGAAATTAACTGAGTGCCGTGATCTGACAGTATTTCTCCGGGGAATCCCAGACGAGAAAATACGAGCCAAAGAGCATCAGCGATATCGACAGTTGATATGCTCTTCAGAGGAATAGCCTCTGGCCAACGCGTGCACATGTCCACGCAAGTGAGGATAAATTGGTGTCCTCTGGCTGACTTAATTTTGAACGGACCAATGATGTCTATAGCCATTTTCTGAAACGGCCGAATCGGAATATCTGCAGCCTGAATAGGAGCAGCATGTCTCGGACCCCTAGACTTGACCTCTTGACAAATTTTGCAAGATCGGCAATAAATTCGGATGTCTTTATTCACGAATGGCCAAAAGAATGACGCAAGGACTCTAGTTTTAGTTCTGGAAAAACCCATGTGTCCCGCACACTGAGAATCGTGTGCATGCCGAAGAATTAAGGCTCTCATACACTTAGGCACAAGAATTTGCGAGTGCATAGACTTGTCCGAGTGTTGTACCATTCGTACCAATATACCATTCTTCATAGTGATATACGATTTGTGATTCGTATTTTGATTGGGATCCCCTTTCTTTGCAAGAAGGAAGTATTTCTTCAAAGAAGGATCCTCTTCTTGACGTTTAACAAACGAGTCATGGGAAATCACCAAGTGCTCGTCTTGGCTATCAACTTCATTACTATTATAAGATGAAGTTGGGGGATTAAGAGCTTGAGCTCTTGTCACCACTGCATTGACCGTTTGAATGTTTTTTTCTTCCCAACTAGAAATTTGTTGCGGGGTGCATTCCTTAACCCCATGAATACGACCGATTATAAGATCCGCAATAGGATTAGGAAGAAGACATGCATGGACATCTCCTGTGAAGAAAGGAGTGTCAATCCTAATAATAGCAGTAGGATAGCTTTCCATAGTACCACCAAATGTAACACATTTGATTGTTTTTCCGTGGCACAGCAAGGATCTATCAGAGACTCCTTAACCCCGACGGTAGTACATCCCGAATCGAAAAGTACTGAGACTAGCCTATCATTTATTAGACCTTTATGTAAGATGAGAGATCCTCTCCCATCATGCGCAACTGTAGCAGGTAGAGCAGGAAGAGGGTGACCACAACTTAGCGTAGATACAGTTGATGAGTCAAACAATGTTAAGCATTGGGGGCATTCAGTTGCTCTCCCAAAATCGAAAGCACAACCAGTGATAGCCCTAGAGTTACCACTATCATTTACTGTATTACAGGCTCCATCAAACTCTTGTTGCGCAGAGTTTGCCTGTTGGTAAGGTCTTTTTTTGTTAAACCTAGGTCTACCTCGATTATCATTTCCCCTGTAATTATTTCGACTATCATTTCCCCTGTAATTGTTATCATATTGCCTATTGTAATCATCATTCCGGTTTGAATCCCGGTTTCTAAATTCACCATCGTCATAATCTTGACGTCGAGAATGATTACCTCGAAAATTTGAATAGTTATTATTTGGATAGTCTTTACGAAAGTGTCTCAAATTATTACCACTAAAATTACGAGAACTACCATCTTGTCTCCACTGCATAGACGAAGAACCATCATGTGTTGGATTACTCCGCTTCTGAGTGTAATTTTGATTACTTCCCCTATTCCAATTTTGTTGAGCACCCTGAAATTTTTTTCTGAAATTAGGGCCATATGGTGTTGCCGAAGCAGCTGGCAACCCTTCTTTCACTTTAGAATTGCTAACTGTAGCATGGGGATGTGCTGTGGCATACTGACAACAGATTTCCTCCATTTCTTTTAAGTTTTTAGGCTTACGCTCATGAAGGAATGCAAGAAAAGAATCATTAACAGATGACAAAACCTTATCTCGCAATAATAAGTCCATTAGACCTTCATATGTTTTCTCAATCTGAGACAACTCAACCCATCGTGTAAATGTACGACGTATCTTTGTAACAAAATCAGAGAAATCTACTCCATTTTCTGGCAACATTGTCCTAAAACGAAGACGATAGTCTTCTTGTTTTAATTGGTATTTCCTTAGTAATGCTGCCCTGACAACATCATAATTAGTCCTCTCATGTTCGTCTATTGTCATAAGAGTAGTCACTGTGTCACCTGTAAAAAATGGCATCAGTTGTTCAACATATTTTTCCTTTTTTATGTTATGCGTATCGCACAAAAATTGGAATCTATCTAGATAATCTGCTACGTCATCCTTTAAAGGATTGAAATGAGGCAATTTAATCCTACTAACAAACTCCTTTGTCGTACTCGAAGTTGTTTGCTGAGCACCCGTACTCGCCAATTTCAATTTCTCTAACTCCAAAATTGCGAGTTTTTCATCAAGTTCCATCTTCTGTTTTCTTTCCTCATGTTCCATTTTTCTAATTTCAGCCTCAGCAGCAGCTTGAAGTTTTTTTTCCTCTGCAGCAGCTTGAAGTTTTTTTCCCCTCTGCAGCAGCTTGAAGTTTTTTGTCTTCCATTTCCATCTGGAATTTTCTTTCATCAGCTGCAGCTTGAGCTTTCCTCTCCTCAGCAGCAGCTTGAGCTTTTCTCTCCTCAGCCTCTCTTTGATACCTTCTTTCTTCAAGTTCTAATCTTCTATTCTCAGCTTCTAGCTTCTTTAGTTCAGCTTCTGCTTTCAATTTAATTTCCTCTTTTTGTTTCTTTTCTTCTGACTTTAATGCAATGGCGAATTGAGCAGATGAATATTCTTCCAATTCTTTACCAGACTTACCAAGGGTCAACCCTTGCTGGATGAAGAAATCCAATGTAGACATTCTGTCTAATGAGATCAGAAACCTGAAAAAAAATTAAATAAATTACCTTATCCCACTTCAATGGGAGACAAGTCTGAAATGCTAGACTTGTATACTCACTTCACTTTATTTTACTGTCTCAATCTTTGTAGATAACAAGTCTTTTATCAAAGAACTTGTATAAATATCTTATATAATATTATTTAACAAACTCTATATGAAGAGTCTACCTTATCAATAATATCAAAACATGACCAAGTATGTGTATGTAGACTGTGCATGACAGTAATGTAGTACAACCAAAAAAAAAATACAAAGACAAAAATACAAAACAATACAAATGGCAACACTGTTTTAACCAAAAATGTGTAGAGAAATACACAAGAAAGGAGAGACCTACAGAATACAAACAAAACAAATCGACAATCAAAACTGAAAAAAACAGACAAAATATTACAAAAACAACGTTAAGTACAATTACATCACAGCTAACATCAATAGCGACCAATTGTCACTAGCAAATTTCCAAATTAAGAAAATTTGCACCTACAGACCGCTTACAGTAAGCCTCGATCAAGTGGCATATTTACCGTAAGACCCACCAACCGAAAAACCCGCAGAAAAATACACAAAACAGTAGAAGTGACATAAACATATAGCAATCAATTTCAATGTGTTGCAGAACAAGTTCAGTCACAGCTGAAACTAAAATAAATTTCTTGCTCCTTGCGAACACAGAAACGAAATGTCAAACGCGCACTGAACGTCAAATCCACTGTAACATAAAGTGGTATTCACGAACCAAAGTTACTATGACCTTCTCAAATTAGGGCTTGCACATTGAATGTTTACAATTTCACGTACTGTTTACAGACACTTGACCTCCAACAATGTAGCTTGAATACTCTGACCTAGAAAAGTCTGTTGTTGAATGAAACGTGTAACAACCCGCAGTACTGTTTACAATAGGAACCCGCCTTCTATGCAGTTATGGTCCACGTAGCAAATGCCTAGTAGTTCACTTCAGTACTTGTCTTGTTATGCTTTATGTAGCATTATAATATAAATGCTCGTACTGTTTATTTGTGTCAACCGTTGATGACCTATATCTGTCCTGTTGTAGCCAAAACTTGCAAGTGTAGAATTAGCGCTGTGTGTTACGGCTGTCCCGTGTGTAGCTTAGACCCACAGATCAGAAGTGTAATGTGTACTTGTCCTTCTTGTAACTTTCTCGACAAAACTGGAGACATCATACATGTAACAGCCAACCAGGAATGTAAATTTCTGAATCCATAAATGTCAACAATAATGTCAAATGCTCGCTCTGTTCTTTTTAAACCCACAGATCTGGTCCATCAGAAATGTAAGTTTCTAGGCCACATTGGCGACAAGAAATGTATCATAAGAGCCCACGTAACTGGTCCACCAGAAATGTATCATAAGAGCCCACGTAACTGGTCCACCAGAAATGTAACTGTCTTTTTTTTCTTGTTGAGGTGATCACTGGCCCAAGACAGTTTACATGTTGTTAGATGTGTAGTGCGAGCGTATGATGAGTTGAGTGTGGGTGCGAATGAAGACGCGAATGTGTTTAGGCTCGTATAGATGTAGATCCTGCAACCCATACTCTCACATGCAGTAATCAAGGATGCTTTGACACTGCAGGCATGTTTCAAGACATTTATTGACGGGAACACACATAATATCAACAGGAACAGTCAGTGTAACAAGGTCATGCTGACCTGACATCGATAGGTATACATTTGGCATTCAAAAAGGTAAACATCAGAATAGACGTGCATGGTCAATAGCAAAGTTCTTCAATAATGACAGTTCGTAGCGTCGCCCTTGGCGTCTCTGACTAAACGCGTCAGATGCCTTAGTTACCTTGACACACAGGTGCAACTTGGCACTCCCTGCCAATTGCACATATCAGGCTGTAGTATAATAGCCGGAAGCACAGGCCTCGTCCTAACGTCGGCCATGTACTTCTGTTAAATAGGTTATCATCAACCCTGCAGTAATACTTATTGTAGATAGAAGTTCCGCCAATCTGCGGCTCCCACAATATCTTCGTCACTGGATTTCTGGACAATATAAGACTAACAGTCTTGGATGGCTACCTCGAGCACAAATATATAAGTTCTGAAATGGCGGATCCGTGAACTGCTGTTCACCCTAGGTAATCCTTTACATGTTCTGCCACCGAAAAGCGTAATAATGCATAAAGGTCGGTATTACCTGGTAAATGAATCCTCAGAACTACACAAGGAATTCTGTCGTCATCCCGACGCACAGAGATTCACTGGGGAAAACTGCCATAGCAGTTACTTCGAAGATTCTCCCCGAAAAACAATGGACTCTTGGTCCCTTCAGAAAAAACAGGACCTCCCGGCTTCCCGGAAGTATATCTCACTCCCGCTTAAAAAAAACCTTCCCATAGGCCCACGCCGAACTGTCAACCTCTGACCCTAAAGGTCAAACACAATGAATGAATAAACAAGGGAAGACAACCCCTAATCAACCTGACATCGCAGGTAAAGACACAATTATACTTATGATACAAACATAAGCAAATAACTTGACAGATGACTCCGTCGAAAATGACAGCAACACTAACGATCGTACATATTAAAGGAGATATGGCTGATATTAATCCATGGTCTGAATGAACAGAACGAGCACAGGTTATGGACCAGGCTAAGCACAGATTCCCCATTTCAGCGAGAAAAGCAAATTTTCAGCCGGTAGTTGGTACAGTACTCTCTCAGACATCAGCACTCTACCTATAAAAGGAAAGGGTGTTTTTTTCAAAATGTGCAGAGCGCAAAATACAAATTATAAGACAGACAGACTGCTGGAGGAGTGAAAGCAGCGTGCCAAGAAAGCTATTATTCCATCTGTATGCCGGGCCATATATATCTCCACCAATTCGTCAGTCAAAGTTGAACTTCTGAACCATCCTAAGACGGTATGTAGGTTTACAAATATATATTGTAAATAAATTCAATTTTATTTCAGGTTTGATAAGCTTAATCGACCTGTAAGGACTAAATTGAAATTTAATTTGAGGATGACGAAACGGACACGATGCTTACCAAGGTTAAGTCGGAATGGAAACCCAGGAGTAGTTGAAAGTTTATAGTTACTAAGAATATTTTATAGATGTCTGCAAGCAATTATAAATGTAGAAGGCGACTGCAGGATCACTATTTGCACTATCAGTGTATTTTATTTATTTAGAAAAATGTATTACAGTTAGACACCTGTCATGACTATGTTATATCAATTGAACAGATCACTGTGTCATACATAAACGTGCATAACGCTGAACACTTCCACTCACTGACATGTACACTTGTGGGCCATCACGACAAAAGGTTAGCCACATGTCACACTTTGTTTCAGGTTACTGTTTTGGTTAGACAGCAGGAACCCGAATTTGAATCCACTCATGCCTCATTGCTACATTAAGGAGCACCTTGGTGTGATTCTGTTCATGCACTGACTCCCTCAGGTGTGGGTTAGTCCAGTGCAGGGTCCAAAGACAACTGCTGCATATACCAAAAGAAGTGCTGTACCATATACACACAAGCTGAGTAAACTAACTGTTCATAATCTACAACAACTGTGAGACTCAAATGAAAAGAGCTAAAGAACATTAGAAGTGTCATGATGATAACTGTTAGATGAAGATTTCACAAGTGACTTTTACTCTAAAGGAACTTAAAGAACCAGTTTTAATTAATTGAAGATTTCACAATTGACTTTTAACTTTAAATAAACTTGAAAGGAAAGAGAATATATATATATATATATATATATATATATTCCTGGTAGGTTAAACCAAGCTGGACTGGTTTGTGTGGGTAGGGGTCAGACAAAAGCTGGTACTCTGGTCCTCCAGGTTGGGGGTTTTAGCACAGGGCCAAAACCCCTTTCTATGTAAAAAAAATCGCACGTTACAGAAACAACAATAAATGGAAAAACTTTGCTGCGGGACGGACATCCGAAGTCTCAGACTCGTATGACTGACAGTGGTGAAAGCCGAAAGGAAGCCACTGGCATGAAAACGGATGCCCCGACCACAAAACACGAAACCAGAATTGGTTTTTGGAACGTCAGAACTATGAATGAGGCAGGAAAGCTGAGACAAATCACAGCAGAGATGAGGAACTACAAAATACATATCCTGGGAATAAGTGAGAGCAGATGGACAGGTAGGGGGAGAATAAAAACAGCTACAGGGGAAACAGTACTTTATTCTGGCAGAGAGGATGGTCAGCACAATGAAGGTGTAGCCATTATCCTGAAGAAAGGAATGGAAAGGTCTTTACTGGAATGGAAACCCATCAACAACAGACTGATAAGAGCAAGACTAAGAGGGAGGTTCACCAACACCACAATTATACAATGCTATGCACCAACAAATGACAGCGATGAAGAGATAAAGGACGAGTTCTATCAACAGGTACAAAAAGAAATGGAAACTACACCCAGGTACGATCTCATTATAGTAATGGGAGACCTAAATGCGAAAGTGGGAGCACACAATAATTATAATGAAAGAGTAATGGGGAAATGCGGCAGTGAAACAGCAAATGAGAATGGGGACAAATTAATAAGCTTCTGCGGTATTAACAACCTGGTCATTGGGGGAACACTTTTTCCACACAAGGAAGTGCACAAGTTAACATGGGAATCACCAAACGGACGAGACAGAAACCAGTTAGATCACATAATGATCAATGGCAGATGGAGACATGCACTACAAGACGTGAAAGTAAGAAGAGGCGCAGATGTGGGAAGTGATCATCACCTAGTAGTAGCAAGACTGAAAGTGAAACTCAGAGCTGCTGGGTCAGTTGCAGTCAAACAGAAAAGATACAACATCACGAAACTGAAGGATCCCCTCACCAGAAAAGCTTTCGTGGTAAACATAAAGAGAAGATATGAGACTATCAAAAGCCAGGAAAGAACAGAGACCGATGATGTTGACCAAAGATTCAACACCATCTCAACAATATACAAGGAAAGCAGCAAGTCATGCTTGGGATTCCAGCAAAGAAAGAGCCAAGACTGGATAACACCAGATACGCTAAACACCATAGCGAAGAGAAAGGAAATGAAAAGAAAGAAAACAGAAGCTAAGTCTCCCAGATTAAAGGCAATATATAGTGAACAGTACAGTCAGCTGGACAAGGAAGTTAAACGTCAAACCCGTGCTAGGACATTTCTGGATGACCTTGCAAGACAGGCAGAAGAGGCAGCACTGAGAAATGAACAAAGCACAGTATACAAAATAACTAAAATCATCAGTAGAAAACGAGGTGCAAACAATATTACATTAGTAAGAGATAAGCAAGGAAATCTCATCACAACAGTAGAAGGACAGGAAACAAGATGGGCAGAGCATTTCAGAGAAACTCTGAATAAGGAACCACCAGAGACACAATTGAATAATCCTGAGGCTGAAAATGATCTAGATGTTAATACAGACATCCCACGAAAAGAAGAAATCATCACAGCAATTAAAGGGTTAAAGAATGGAAAAGCTCCTGGTCATGATAACTTAAATGCAGAGCTATTTAAGACAGACCCAGAGCTAGCAGCAGAACTATTAGAACCACTATTTGCACAAGTCTGGAAAACAGGGACAACACCAACAGAGTGGAGAAAAGGAATAATTGTCAAATTGCCCAAGAAGGGAGATCTTGCAGACTGCAATAACTGGAGAGGAATAACTCTTCTCTCAGTTCCCAGCAAAATACTAGGCAGAATAATTATACAGAGAATCTCAAAAGCAGTAGACCACAAACTGAGGAAAGAACAAGCAGGATTTAGAAAGAACAGAAGATGTGTAGATCATATATTTACCCTCAGGAACATTATAGAGCAGTGCTCAGAATGGCAAAGACAGTTGTACATTAATTTCGTTGATTTTGAAAAGGCTTTTGACAGTATACATAGGGACAGTTTATGGAAAATACGGAGGGCTTATGGAATTCCAAGCTGCATAGTGTCAATCATAAAAAGCCTTTATGCCAACTTTACGTGCAGCATTGGGCAGAGCAACCTAATCTTTGAAGTGAAGACAGGAGTATGACAGGGATGCCCCTTAACAACCACTCTATTTTTAACAGTCATAGACTGGGTGATGCGCCAGACAACAGAGGGCAATCCAAGAGGAATAAGATGGACTAAATTTTCTACATTGGAAGATCTGGAATATGCAGATGACATTGCACAGCTAGCACATTCACATCAACACATCCAGGAAAAAATGGATAGACTTAATAAGTATAGCCAGCAGGTGGGCTTGAACATCAACCTAAAGAAGACAAAGGTCATGACGCTCAATGTGAACAACCCTGAGCCCATATCAGTAAGGAATCAGCAACTGGAACAGACAGATGCCTTCACATACCTAGGATGCATAGTAACACCAGATGGCGGAGCAAGCAAAGACATCAACAACAGAATGAACAAAGCAAGAACAGCCTTTTTTAGTCTAAACAACATCTGGAAGTCCTCTCAGTACAGCACAAGCACAAAATTAGGATTATATCAGAGTTGTGTGCTTTCTGTGCTTCTCTATGGCGTGGAGAGCTGGAGAGTTACAGAGAAGGAAATGTTGAAATTGTCCTCTTTTCACACAACATGCCTAAGAAAAATTCTCCGAATCTTTTGGCCGAATATCATCACCAACCAAGATCTGCTTACTCAGAGCAAGCAAGAGGACATGCACACCATCATAGCTGGCAGACGCTGGAGCTGGGTTGGCCATGTCCTCAGAAGAGACCCCGATGCCATCACAAGAACAGCTATGCTATGGACCCCTGAAGGAAAACGAAAGAGAGGCCGACCAAAAATAACTTGGCGGAGGACTGTGGAGGCTGAGATGCAAAGAATGAACCAGAGTTGGGGCACTGTACGAAGGATGGCCGCCGACCGAGCAAAGTGGAATCAATTTGTTGTTGCCCTCCAAGACGCCACCAGGCGTAATGGCCACTGACTGCTTTGACGGTCGGCGGCTAAGGATCAAAGAAGAAGAAGATATATATTTGTGCGTGTGTGTGCATGCGTGCGTGCAATTAATTTTTGTATTTCATTCACTTCATCATTTTCCATCAATCATATTGCATAAGAAGAATATCAAAAGATAGATGTAAATAATAAATTCAGTAATTGTACTCAGCTGGCTGACTTAATTTTATATTGCTGAAGTTTGAGTTTTATTGAACTTGTTAATATCATAGGTTAGTTACATAGGAAAGGTTGCAACTTAGGGTCTGAATTTACTCTGAATACTTTCTGAAGCAGATACCTTCACAGCCGTGACTATCCTATGATACCAGTGCTCGTTTCTGACACTAGGACTATAAACTTTCATACTGACTTCTTTGTCTGAGAGATACTAACATCAATACTTATAAAAACCTTTTGCTACATCAACTATCAATTTGTATTTACATATAACAAATTTAATAATCATTTATTGCTTAACACGAGTAAGTAAATAAATGGGTTTAGGAAACTGAAATATGGAGTTTTTTTCCTCACAGAAAAAAATACTGGTGAATGTGATTTGTTTTTAGGCAATGTGAGGTCTTTTGCTCTGGCCTGATTAAATCATTTAGCTGGCAAGATGTTAAAAATTGTTTGCTGACTGCTCCGTCAATTGTCAACTTCTGTGGTGAAGACAAGTCCCGGGCTTTGTTGCAGGGGTAACTGCTCCAAATGTCAAGGCAAGGATCTTCACAACCCATCGAAGGCAGGCATTTTGTGTAGACCACAAGCTCTTGATCCCCAGACTTGTACCAAGCTGGTTCCACACACCCGTATCAGGTGAGAATTTACAGACTTCTTGCACAAAGAAAACTTCTGAATAGTGTCGAGCCACTGGTTTTCAGAGGCCGTCTTACAGGTAGTCGAGGTATCAATTTATTATAATCGCGATATCACTCTGTATGCAGGTTCCTAGGAGTCGTGGCTTCCAGCATTTATAAAGTGAGTTTTCTTTCTGTCTTTCTATCAGAAGATCCTCGAATACTTTGTCCAGTCCTTTATGTTGGAATCCTCTTTTCTATTTGTTATCCTGCCTTGTCTGTAACGTCTTCTTGACAATATAGAAATTCAGTGCCAGGGTATAACATTGTGCTACATTATAAGCTACTTTTCGCCCAAGCTCCCAGCTTCCTACGCTGGTGAAAATAGAAGTAGTCTATTTTAATATATTTCATCTAGGCCAAGCATATTTGAATGTCTGACTTTGGTATAGGTCTTTTCACCCACCCCTCTCATGACAATTTCGCATAACAACATGCAATTTGAAAGTCCTCCCACATAAGGAGGTATGAACGCTACCGGTGGTTTTTATGAATCATGTTTATAACTCATGATATAATCTCAGTTTAAATTGTTATCATAAATAATGACAAACAGTGAGTCCATCTCCTGAAGTATTACACAATTTTCATGCCACAACTAAGATAATCTGCTGTGTGTTTTAGACACTCCTGTCAGCTTATTAGCAGTTTATCTCCCGATTATCAATACACAAAAATTGACCATCCTGACTTAACTCTTTCCGTCCACAGTGGCGCACCACGCGCCAGATAGGACTTCCGTTTGGACCAATGACGCGTGGAGCGCCAGTGCGATATATGTCGAGTTTGAACGAAAAGTTATAAATACCTAGCAACTAGCTGGTTTTTAAATCATTTCATTACATCTAGGACATGTTTATGGACGTTTGTGAGTGAAAAACAAATTTGTGAAGCTAAAATTGTGTGTTTTATATCCATTTCTATTCCTTTGTTTACATACAAAATGGATAGAGAATCTTCAGACCAATGACGCATGGCGCACCAGTGTGATATATGTCGAGTTTGAACGAAAAGTTATAAATACCTAGCAACTAGCTGGTTTTTAAATCATTTCATTACATCTAGGACATGTTTATGGACGTTTGTGAGCGAAAAACAAATTTGTGAAGCTAAAATTGTGTGTTTTATATCCATTTCTATTTCTTTGTTTACATACAAAATGGATCGAGAATCTTCTTCTAAACACCTGCTTTCGGCTGAGCAAGCACGACGCTAATTTCTCAGTGGACAGAAGATAACTCGAGCGACACGGATTTTAGAAGTTAGGTTTAGTAATTCCAATGAAGACATTGTAAAGACTTTGTGTCAGAATATTCATGAAAGTGATCATTCTGAGGGCGATGTCGATCAGCTGATTGAACATGCATCAGGTAGGGGTGGTATAAAAAGAGCAAAACTTTCAGTCACTAAAGGAGAAGGATAAAGAGGCAAAAAACACCATTGTGACCAAAAGTAAAGCTATGAGAACTGCCACAAGTCTAGAGGCAGGTGCATCCTCACAAGATGTCCCAGAGTGGTTAGAAATTGCTGAGGGGATGACACAAAATGCATTTCGATTTTGTCCAAAGAGAACACCAGGTGTGACTGAGGGGTTTGACCTGTCAACCCCATTGAAATGTTTCAGTGTTTTGTTTACAGATGAGGTTCAAGATTTCATGTTCCAGTGCATCAATGATTATACCAGACTCAAATCTATTCAAAATAACCCTGCGAAACAATATTCATTGTATTCTCGGTGGACCAAAGTCACACGCCATGAACTTGATAAGTTTATTGCTGTCCTAATAAATATTGGGATTCAGAAAAGACCATGCATTCGCAACTACTGGTCTACATCTGCAGAATTTTATACTCCTTGGTTTCTTCAAATGTTTTCAAGAAGTAGATTTGAAGCATTATATCATACAATGCTTCATGCCTCTGATGAAAATTCACAAGGAAAAGAAAAGATTTTATGAACATGTTGTTGCAAAAATTTCAGAGTGCCTTTTACCCATTCCAAAATCTCAGTTTGAATGAAGTGGTAATAGGGTATAAAGGCAGATGGCAATATAAGCAGTATAATCCAAGGTTTTCCTTGTATCTTCTCAGGCCAAAGTGGAAGCACATTGTCAAACCAAAAATGATAGAATATAGTTGGTGTAAATAATATTAGTCATAGTTGTTTGGTATTTACAGAAATTTGTGGTGTAGGAAAAAAATCATATAAATTATATATTTGAAGTGATTGTGGTAAAATGTGTTGTGTTTCAAAATGGATGTGCACTGATATTCTGAGATTTTTCTGCTATGGATTAAACTGGAGCTGACATATGTGAGTACAGTTTATTTATCTTTTTTCCAGTTATTTTTGATTAGGTCTACACTTCACATAGCATGACAGACTCTTTTCCTACATCAAATAATTATCTACAGCATTTCACAAGATTCTTCAGTCAATTTCCCACATGTTGATGTATAACATCAACACCTAGTTAAATAAAATGTGTATCTACTGCCTGTTTTTAAAATATAACCTGAAGAGAAAAATTGCACATATTTTGAGCGGTTGTTTTTACAAACATATGTGGTTTTGAGAACAAAAATAAAAAAAATTACATCTATGAAGTGATAGTGATAAAAGTTTCTAGATATGTTTCAAACTAAATGTGCACTGATATATTCTTAATATTTTATTGCCATATATTAATTGGGAGCTGAAATATTTAAGTTTAAGTATGCAATTTTATTTTATTTTTTAAACATTTTTAAAATCAAGTCTACACTTCACAAGACATAAAACACACCTATTCATATCAATTAATTATATGAATCAATTCATAAGATTCTCCAGTCAATTTCACACATTTAAATGTATAACATAAACACCTAGTTAAATAATATGTGTATCTACTGCCTGTTTTTTTAATATAACCTGAAGAGAAAAATTGCACACATTTTGAGCGGTTGTTTTTACAAACATATGGGGTTCTGAGAAAAAAAAACATAAAAATTACATCTATGAAGTGATAGTGATAAAAGTTTCTAGATATGTTTCAAACTAAATGTGCACTGATATTCTTAATATTTTATTGCCATACATTTATTGGGAACTGAAATATTTAAATTTAAGTATACAATTTTATGTTATTTTTAAAACATTTTTAAAATCAAGTCTACACTTCACAAGACATAACACACATCTATTCATATCAATTAATTATATGAATCAACTCATAAGATTCTCCAGTCAATTTCACACATTTAAATGTATAACATTAACACCTAGTTAAATAAAATGTGTGTCTACTGCAGTTTTTTAAATATAACCTGAAGAGAAAAATTGCACACATTTTGAGCGGTTGTGTTTACAAACATATGTGGTTTTGAGAAAAAAATCATAAAAAATTACATCTATGAAGTGATAGTGATAAAAGTTTCCAGATATGTTTCAAACTAAATGTGCACTGATATTCTTAATATTTTATTGCCATACATTTATTGGGAGCTGAAATATTTAAATTTAAGTATACAATTTTATTTTATTTTTTAAACATTTTTAAAATCAAGTCTACACTTCACAAGACATAACACACACCTATTCATATCAATTAATTATATGAATCAATTCATAAGATTCTCCAGTCAATTTCACACATTTAAATGTATAACATTAACACCTAGTTAAATAAAATGTGTATCTACTGCCTGTTTTTAAAATACAACCTGAAGAGAAAAATTGCACACATTTTGAGCGGTTGTTTTTACAAACATATGTGGCTTTGAGAAAAAAAATCATAAAAATTACATCTATGAAGTGATAGTGATAAAAGTTTCTAGATATGTTTCAAACTAAATGTGCACTGACATTCTGAACATTTTATTGCCATACATTAATTGGGAGCTGAAATATTTAAGTTTAAGTATACAATAAAAAAAAAAAATTTTAACACTTTTTTAATCAAGTCTACACTTCACAAGACATAACACACACCTATTCATATTAATTAATTATATGAAGCAATTCATAAGATTCTCCAGTCAATTTCACACATTTAAATGTATAACACAACTACCTACTGAACTTATGTATTTGTCCACTGTCTGTTTTTAAAACCTCACCTGTCTGAAAAAATTGCATCCATTTTCGGGCCTGGGTAAAACCCAAAAACAGCCTGGGGGGGAATGAGTTAAGGCAAATATTGCCCTGCCAGTGTGTACTTTAATAACGGTTTCTCAATTAACCTGTCTCGATACTTCAGATCGGAAACTGTGACATAACAGTACACAAACAACTCTCCCCTTGCACAGATGTGAGTCAATGTGTTTCAAAACAGGTCAGCGATCAAGATAACAACATAAAACCTGAGTCGTTGCGTGCAAATTACGCAGCAAAAGGCATGAGTAAAGAGAAAGTAATGGGAAGAGCACAGGAGAGAAAACAAGTAAAACACAGACAAATGAAAAGCATGGGCAATTCCCCACAATTAACAAAGACCTGTAGTTGAATTCACCCGTGTGTTACCGGGGCCCGAAAGGGGAGCAAAGAATAGTAACACTGTCCCCTACCAAGCATGTCGTAAAAAGCGACTAAGGAGGGTTGGGCATGGGGCCGGTTACACCATCCTGTAAAAAAATTTAAACCACAAAAAACTTCAACAAATATGGACAAGTCAAATAAAGAAAATAAAACACAGCCATCCAAGACAGGGGAAGGTCCTCTCGCGGGGAGGCGTATGATGCAACACAGAGAAAGCCGAAAGGAGTCTGTGTTGCTGAATAACCTTCTTTCTTCTAGGAGAACTTCCAGATTTGGCACCTGGAATGTTCGGACATTAAACGAACAAGGGAAAGTGGCGCAAGTAGCAGCAGAAATGAGGGAATACAAAATCGAGGTTCTGGGAATGTGTAAAACAAAGTGGAAGGGGGTAGACAGGAAGAAACTCATCACAGGTGAATTGGTGCTGTCCTCAGGACATGAAGACGAAAGTTCACACCACAGTGAAGGGGTAGCTCTTATGTTATCTAAAGAAGCACAGGAAGCACTAATTGAATGGGAAGCTGTTGGACCCAGAATAATAACAGCTTCTTTCAAAACAGCTAAAAAGAAAATTCATGTAAATGTCATCCAATGTTATGCACCAACTAATGACAAAGAAGAGTCTGTGAAAGAAGCATTTTATACTAAACTACAGGAAATTATGGATAAAGTAAAAAGAAGAGACATCACAATTTTGATGGGTGACATGAATGCAAAGATAGGTACAGTCAACACTGGATTCGAAGAAGTCATGGGAAAACATGGGCTAGGAGTAATGAATGAAAATGGAGAGCTATTCGCAAACTTCTGTGCTTCATATCAACTGGCTATAGGAGGAAGCATGTTTCCACATAAGAGAATACACAAGGCAACATGGATATCACCAGACCATAGAACAGAAAATCAGATAGATCATATATGCATAAACAAGAAGTTTAGATCATCATTGCAGGATGTAAAGGTATATAGAGGAGCAGATGTGGCATCAGATCACCATCTTCTGATAGCCAAAGTAAAAATGAAACTCAAGAGATATGCAACAATGCAAAATTATAGACAACAGTTTAATGTAGGACAGCTAAGAAATCAAGAAACAAGAGACACATTTGCGGTCACAGTATCCAACAAATTCCAAGTGCTCCAACAGCTGGAAGATGTAGAGAATACAGAAGACTATTGGCAGAAGGTCAAAACAGTATGGAAGGAGACATGTGAAGAAATACTGGGGAAAAGGGAAAGACAACAAAAAGCATGGATAACAACAGAAACCATCAATAAGATAAAAGACAGAAAAAACAAGAAAGCAGAGTTAAACACAAGCAAAACTAGAAGCTCCAAAGCCAAGGCTCAAGAAGTGTACACAGAAGCAAACAAAGAAGTAAAAAGAAGTATCAAAAGAGACAAGAGGAAGTATATTGAGGAGTTGGCAAGAGAGGCAGAAGATGCTGCAGCCAAAGGAAATATGAGAGAACTGTATAGCAGCACAAAGAAGCTAACAGGGAAATACAAGCAAACAAGTTGCCTCATAAAAGACAAGAATGGGAAACTGCTCAGCAATATACAAGAGCAAATGAAGAGGTGGACAGAATATTTTGGGGACCTTCTCAATAGACCAGCTCCACAAAACCCGCCGGACATCCAGCCAGCAGAAGAAGAGCTACAAATTAACGGTGAAAGACCAACGAAGGAAGAAATAAAGAAAGCCATAAAGCTTCTAAGAGAGGGAAAAGCGTCTGGACCTGATGGCATTCCAGCAGAGGCCATCAAAGCAGATATCGACACGGCTACAGAGATGTTATATAAATTACTTGGTAAAGTCTGGGAAAAGGAAGAGATACCATCAGAATGGAAGGAAGGATATCTGGTTAAGTTGCCTAAGAAGGGAAATTTACAAGAGTGCACAAATTATAGAGGAATAATGTTACTATCAGTGCCAGGAAAAGTATTAAACAGGATTATCCTTGAGAGATTAAAAGAGTCCATAGACAAGAAACTGAGAGATGAACAAGCAGGTTTTCGACAAAACAGATCATGTACAGACCAGATAGCCACTTTGAGAATAATAGTTGAACAAAGTCTGGAATGGAATTCACCACTATACATCGGATTTGTGGACTACGAAAAGGCATTTGACAGTGTAGACAGAGAATCACTTTGGAAATTGATGAGGCATTATGGAGTTCCCCTGAAGATCATTAATTTAATAAAGAAAACATATGAAGACATGACATGCAGAGTTCTTCACGAAGGACAGCTTACAGAACCGTTTGGGATAAGAACAGGAGTGCGACAGGGATGCCTCTTGTCTCCATTTCTTTTCTTGCTGGCAATAGATTGGGTTATGAGATCATCGACAACACACAACAGAAATGGAATCCAGTGGACTCTGACTAAGCAGTTGGATGATCTGGATTTTGCTGATGACTTGGCTCTTCTGTCCCATAACCGTAATCAGATGCAGGACAAATTGAAAACACTCGATGAGAGGTCACAGCAATTGGGTCTGAAAATACACAGGGAAAAGACAAAAATAATGAGAATAAATGCAGGTAATGATAACAGGGTTGAACTTGAAGAAACACCAATTCAAGATGTTGAATCATACACATATCTTGGCAGTAATATAGACAAAGTTGGAGGGACAGACAGCGATATCAAAATAAGAATACAAAAGGCAAGAGGAGCTTTCATTGCATTGGGAAATATATGGAGATCAAGAGAAATTGGATCCAACACGAAAATAAGAATCTTCAACTCAAATGTGAAGTCAGTCCTATTGTATGGCTCGGAGACATGGAGAACAACAAAGACAACAACCAAAAAGCTACAGACTTTCATAAATGGGTGCTTGCGTAGAATAGAGGGATTAAAATGGTATGACAAGGTTACCAACGTGGAACTGATGACAAGAACTAGACAAGTGCCAGTGGAACAAGAGATGAGAAGAAGACAATGGCGATGGATAGGACACACACTGAGGAAACCTGTTGATAGCATTACAAGGCAGTCCTTGTTCTGGAACCCCCAGGGCAAGAGAGGCAGAGGAAGACCAAGAAGTACATGGAGAAGAGAGTTGGAAACAGAGGTGAAAATGATGAGGAGAACATGGAAAGAACTTGAGATGATGGCACGGGACAGGAGGACTTGGCATGTGTTTGTTGAAGGCCTATGCTCCTTTGGGAGTGGAGGGTTATGAATGAATGTAGTTGAATTAGCAAAGACCTGTAGCTGTATTAGCAAAGGCCTGCAGGTATATAAGCAAAGGGCTGTAAATGAATTAGCAAGGACCTGTATAAACAAAGACCAGTTATAGTATTAGCAAAGAACTGTAGATGTATTAGCAAAGACCTGTAGATGTATTAGCAAAGGCCTGTAGCTGAATTAGCAAAGACCTGTAGGTGTATAAGCAAAGGGCTGTAGTTGAATTAGCAAAGACCTGTAGTTACAAACGGGGTTGTAATTAGTATTTGTAAACAAGAGCCTGCAGTTAGCAAAGGGAATGTGGTAGTAATCAAGGATCTGTAGTTACTGTCAGTCAAGAAGGGCATTTAATTAATATAGTAAACAAGGATAGTGTTTAGGTTCTGATATTTCCTTCAAATATCATTCGAACTAATGAAGGCAATTATATCTCCACACAATTTCCTTTTCTCCATTCTGCTGTTTATTTTTTTTCCTTGTCACGCTATTAACTGTCCAGTATCTTCTCTCATTCAGCCATTTCCTTTCAGCTCCCTGCGGAATATAGGCCTTCAATAAATACACACCGAGCACTCCCACCCTGTCCTTTCAAGGTACTTTTGTGTCTGGTTTACGTTGAATTACCTTCTCATTGTGTTTTTAGTCTCCCTCTTTTTCATTTACTCTGGGGATTCCAGAATAATGAATGCCTTGTAATGCTATTAAATGGTTTCCTCAATGTGTGCTCCATCCAAAGCAAGTGTCTTCTCATATGCTCTTGATATGTGTATAGCTCTTTCAGTTAATTCCACATTGGAGATCTTACCATACTTCTTTAATCCTTCTATTCTGTGCAAACACCCATTTATGGAGGTTTGTAACTACTTGGTTGTCAGAGCTGCAGGGTCTTGTGGAGCAGGTCTACTCAGAAGTTCCATCCATTCTTCACACGCTCTTTTCATGCTGTTTAGTTAATTTCCTTTCTTGTCCTTAATAAGGCTATTTGGATGCTTGTATTTCCATGCTAGCTTCTTAATACTGCTGTACAGTGAATAACTGGTAATGTTTAACAAAAGTCACCTGAAAGCGCTACCACTGCCCCTCCCATTGGAAGGGTATTTCCCCTAATATCACGCACAGTCAGATCAAGGGCTTCAAGAGCTCTACTATGTGACATATTACACTAATCCCATTTAATGAATTTGCACTTTTTAAGCAACTGCGCTTGTCCAGATCCCTTTGTTAATGTTACAAACCGTAGACTATGAGTATGCTAGATTTAGGGGAAATTTAAGAGCTGAATGAGATGTACAGCCTCCTTCCAATAATGTAGATGCTATTCCAGATGATGCAACTGCAAGAGTAATCCCATTTTCCTTCCGAATTTTAGCAAGAAGCAAATTAATAAACAATTTTTTTGGTCCCACCAAGTGCATTAAGAAAGAATAGTCCACCATTTCCAATAAGATCCAGAATAAAGTTGTATGTCGATCTTTGATTGTCAACTAAGAGAGGTGCTTCCTTAGTATATGTCAAAGAGTGTGAATGCGAACTGTACCTGTAGCTCACTGGTTGTATACACGACGGATGCACCCTCTCATACGTCCATCTCTGCTAGCCTTACGTTTGATGCCAAATTCCAACATTCTTAACCTTGAGGATTCATCTATTGCAGTGTCATTCTCTAACAGGCAAACATTAATTGTTCTCAGTATCTCTCCCTTATCCCTATCCAGTGTCCCCACTGTGGGTGCTCTTGATGCTAGTCTGTCAGTTCTCTCGTTATCGCATACCCCTGCATGACCAGGACAGTAGATCCACACCAGCTCCTGCAGAATCGAAGCTTCTGTGAATGTTTTCCATTCATGCTGTAGCCAACCATTTTGAACCTTTCCAAGCATGGACTGAGAGTCTGACACAATGACTGCCTTTGTTAATGAAGTTTCAGTTAGCCAATTTAAGGCTGCAATATCTGCCTCTACCTCCATTCTCATGCTAGAAGTTGTTATCTTGTAAGCCCAGCTATGTTCGGCGACGATTCTGCCCTTTACCCTAGCAGAGAAGCCCCAACCTGATTTCTCACCCCGGATCACAGATCCATATGTATAAAAAATGGCATCCTTATCCCCGGCATGATCATGTAATAGTTGATTAATTTCCAGTTTTGCTTTCCCATTGCCCCAAATTCTATACTCTCTGCCAAGGCTGATGATCAGGTGCTGGTAGTTAATCCAGTTCTCATCTGACATACTCCACTCTTCCCCTTTGAATATATTTTCAACTGCTTGATCGTTGTCTCTGCCTGTGCCATCAATGACATTCCTCTCTTTGTTCTTGCTCCCTTAAAGTCAGCTATGTTTCAATGCAGGGGGTGCTGTTAGTCTGTGGTTACTCGCATATAGGCTTTTGCCTGGGCCATCGCATATCTGGATCTAATCGACAGCACTCCAAGCATGTACATCACTGTCACAATATGGCCCAGACTATTTGCATCCCTTCATTTTGAATGTGTTCTAGTCGTTCACATTGTGTTACTGACAGCATGTGTATTCCCAGCCCATACTCAATGACCGGTATTTATCCCTACCAATTAAATTATTACGAATCTTAACCACACAACAAAATTATAACCAGAAAGTTAAGAAATTCAATAACTGCAGTTATAAAATAAATTTATTGTTATTGTTAATCAGAAGCGCCTTCACTGCACTCTGGGCAAACCCATAGGTGCTCAGTCTCCCTCAGCAAATGTTGAAGAGTATGAATGCTAATTATACCTGTAGCACGCTGGTTGTACATACGACGGTTGCATCCTCTCTCACATCCATTTCTGCTAGTCCCACATTTGATGCCAAACTCCAACAGCCTCATCCTTGTTGATTCATCCATTGCAGTGTCATTATCCAGCAGGCGATCATTAATAGCCCTTAGTATCTCTCCCTTATCCATGTCCAGTGTCCCCACTATGGGTGCTCTCGAGGATAGTCTGTCAGCTCAGTCTGTCAGACTTAAGGCTTCTATTGATGTTTTCCATTTTTGCCACAGCCATCAATTCTGAACTTTCCGAAGCATGGCTTGAGAGTCTGACAATATAACTGCCCTAGTTGATGGAGTTTCAGACAGCCACCTCAGTGCTGCAGTAACTGCCTCTACCTCCATTCTCATGCTGGAGATTGTTGTCATGTAATAAATCAATGCACTTTAAAGATTACTAATGTATAATAAAAGATTTGCACCTTTGGTATATAAATATTTCACACACAAAAAAAACTTTTTACAGAAACAAAATAACGTTACTGTTTGTCCTTTTCGTCATTATGTGGTTTTGACGTCTTGTTTTGTGTTTTCCCCATGAGTTAAACTTAACTTGCTTGGCAGCTGGCTGTAGTTGACTTCCCTCAGTCGTTACATCTGGACATTGTAGACGCTATGCTTATGCCAGGTGACAGATAGTTTTGGTCATCTGTTGACAGTGCACAATTTCCAAAGCAAAATTGTGTCACGTTTCTCACCACCAGTTTGAACCCTCAGAACAGTGGTACTTTGAATATGCGGCTGGGTTTTGAGCTTCAGTCTTACGAGTGCTCACAATGGCGGTTAATTATGACTTCTCTTCAGTTATCTGATTGTGTTGAGGCTGATTACTTCTAGCAATAAGAGGTAGCCCTTGGAGTTTTTATCCTGAGAATTTTAACTCTTCCATACTTCCTGTGACAATGTTATTGCACAGAATGTTTTTTATTTGCTGGAACACTGTGTTTTTCATAGCTATTATATTCTTTATTTCTGATTTGCATTTT
Source organism: Oreohelix idahoensis (assembly GCA_024509875.1). Classification (NCBI taxonomy): domain Eukaryota; kingdom Metazoa; phylum Mollusca; class Gastropoda; order Stylommatophora; family Oreohelicidae; genus Oreohelix; species Oreohelix idahoensis. The sequence continues at coordinate 575,287 of JAMPIV010000986.1, forward strand.
GTATCTAAAGGGTGAGTGGGTAAACAGGGACTTACAGTTAATCTTTTTTGAATGAAATGGTCATTTTTCGATGCTAGTAAAAAGATCTTTTTGAAATGCAGTGGGACAACAAAAGGCTTAGTTGTACTGTTGGGGCAAATGCCCTCCATGTGTCGACAGACAAAATATCGTGAGCGATGATGCATCACTATTAGGCAAAAGCTGTTGAATCTTCGTGCTGTGGTCAGCTTTCATCTTACCGTTTTGCTTTTCTATTGGCGATTGAATGTTTTGGCGTGGTTGGCTATTTGGTTACTGTAATTGCTCCATTAACCCCCGGTAACCCATCCAATTTTCACTAACGATTTGCCTGCCCTTGTTGGACGTATAGGTATATGTGTATCAGTACTTGTGTACTCTTCACCACATGATGACTGTTTCACGTTGCCTTATGGTGAGCTTCGCATTTTACTGGTGGTTGCAGCAGTGGTTTACGTGTCATATTCATATATATACTATGTACTGTGCATTAATACCAGCATGGGTAATTAGACATGGTACTAGTGAAGTTACTAAAAGCTCCCCAATCTTGTCTTTATCACTTGATTCCATTTACCGACCTACTGGAACACTAGTGCTATTCCAAGCGACTGCTGGAACTCACTCTGTCCAAGAAATCCTTTCCTTTGAAGTATGCATACGTTAGATCAAGCTGGCTGGAAGACTGCTTCTCTCGCTAACGATAAATGACTGTCTACAGATTACTATCTGTAGAAATTATGATTTTAAAAGTGTGTAAATAATGGCAAAATGAACACTTAATGATATTGTATGTAACAAGCTGCTGATAATGCAAGCTGAATGGGTCTACAATAATTACAAGTAAAGGCAGCCTGCAGACACTGCTATTAAAAAGCAGCTTTACACCTGCTAGCACATTTGGCCCGCAGCTAGTGCTAGAAACAGTGGCTTGTACAGGTAATCAGCAAAGGGCCTGCAGGCACACCCAAAAAATGTGAACCTTTAGTTACAAAAATCAGTAATCAGCAACTGCATATACTCCATGATATTGCGTATGCCTAGCCCCAATATGAGGAAGCAAATAGGGGTACACAGTCCTCCAATACTTGCTATACAAAGTGAATAAGAAGGGAGGTGCATGGAGCCAGCTATTCCATCATATTAAAAACATGACTATAAAACTAAAACCATAACAACTGAGATCAGCTATCCAGGATGGAAGACAGTCCTTCAGCAAAGAAATAATGATACACGATTGCAAAAGATGAAAGGAAGCCAGATCACCACAAAATGCATAGGGAATGTGTGAAACAGTGATCAGAAGGAGACAATACATCTGTAAGGACTCATTATCTCAGCTAACTAATTACTATTACTATTTATTTTCTAAGTACTGCTAGAAGACAAATTTATTACCTTCTGTAATATCCACAAATTCATGCAGCAGGGTAACAGCCTCTAATGTTGTAGGGATGTTTGGTTCAATCCACTGTAATGCTTCCTGTGGTTCAACTTTCACTATGAATGGCCCTGAGGCAGCATATACACTCCAAGCATTAAATGCTTTACCTCCACATGGGAGATTTGGTTCTTCTAACCCAGTACATCTGAAACAAAGAGGAGTAAGATAATGCCTTCTCTAAAAAACGCCATTATAATGCAAGACTGTTTACATGACAGAAAAAAGTCAAATACTGTTTGAGTCAATTTGGGCGACATAGCGACATAATGGTTAGTTTTAATAAATTTGCATAACCCATTTTATATGTGTCTAAAATAATTACATGTTTTTAATAACAAAGCTGTGAAAGAATGCTACAAAAATTGAAGATGTTTCTTCTTAACTGTGAAACTACTACTGTGTCTTTAGTCAACATGTGCATCGTATGAGCTGCTGAGCAGACAGTGTCAAAGAACATGAAGAATATGTGTGCTGTGCATCCATACACATACAAATAAGCATACACATTCAACAACAGGACTTTTTTTTTATAAGTGTAATGTAATCAAAGTAATCTGTGCAAAGAATGCCTTACTGCTTATCTGTGCTCTGTGCACATCAACCCTTAAAAGTTAGTCATGTCATGTTCCTACAGACCAGTTAGACAAAACCACAATTTACAGCATGTAAATATTTGCAGACTGTATCATTATTATATTTAATAAACTGTCAGTACAATTGATGGCCACCCGTGTGTTACCGGGGCCCGAAAGGGGAGCAAAGAATAGTAACACTGCACCCTACCACGCATGTCGTAAAAAGCGACTAAGGAGGGTATGGGCATCGGGCTGTTTACCCCATGGCTAAGGATGGAAGAAGAAGAAGAAGACAATTGATGGCACAAACAAATCGAGTAGCATTATTTTGAGACACAAATAGCCTTTAAATATCATATTCAGAGTGTTCAGGATGTAAACGTAACTACTTAATCTAAAATCAGGTTCAATAAATCAATCAATCAATACACTTTAGCTCCCCGAGGAGCATAGAGGCCTTCAACAAACACATGCCAAGTCTTCCTGTCCTGTGCCATCCGCTCAAGTTCTTTCCATGTTTTCCTCATCATTTTCACCTCTGTATCCAGTTCTCTTCTCCACGTGTTTTTTGGTCTACCTCTGCCTCTCTTTCCCTGTGGATTCCAAAACAAGGACTGCCTTGTAATGCTATCAACAGGTTTCCTCAATGTGTGTCCTATCCATCACCAGCGTCTTTTTCTCAGCTCTTGTTCCTCTAGCACTTGTCTGGTTCTTGTCATCAATTCCACATTTGTGACTTTGTCATACCATTTCAGTCCTTCTATTCTACGCAAGCACCCGTTTATAAAAGTCTGTAGCTTTTTAGTTGTTTTTGTTGCTCTCCATGTCTCAGAGCCATACAATAGGACTGACTTGACATTTGAGTTGAAGATTCTTATTTTCGTGTTGGACTTTATTTCTCTTGCTCTCCATATGTTTCCCAATGCAATGAAAACTCCTCTTGCTTTTTGTATTCTTATTTTGATATCATCGTCTGTCCCTTCAACTTTGTCTATATTACTGACAAGATATGTGTATGATTCTACATCCTTTAGTGATGTTCCTTCAAGTTCAACCTTGTTAACATTTCTTGCATTTATTCTCATAATCTTTGTCTTTTCCCTGTGTATTTTCAGGCCCACTTGTTGTGACCTCTCATCGAGAATTTTCATTTTCTCTTGCATCTGATTATGGTTATGGGACAGAAGAGCCAAGTCATCTGCAAAATCCAGATCTTCAAGCTGTTTAGTCAGATTCCACTGGATTCCATTTCTGTTGTGTGATGTTGATGTTTTCATAACCCAATCTATTGCTAGTAAGAAAAGAAATGGAGACAAGAGGTATCCCTGTCTCACTCTCATTCTAATCCTAAACGGTTCTGTAAGTTGTCCTTCATGAAGAACTATGCATGTCATGTCTTCATAGGTCTTTTTTATTAAGTTAATGATCTTCATGGGAACTTCATAATGCCTCATCAATTTCCAAAGTGATTCTCTGTCTACACTGTCAAATGCCTTTTTGTAGTCCACGAATCGATGTATAGCGGTGAATTCCATTCCAGACTTTGTTCAACTATTATTCTCAATGTGGCTATCTGTTCTGTACAGGATCTGTTTTGTCAAAAACCTGCTTGATCATCTCTCAGTTGCTTGTCTATGGACTCTTTTAATCTCTCAAGGATGATTCTGTTTAATGCTTTTCCTGGCACTGATAGTAACATTATTCCTCTATAATTTGTGCACTCTTGTAAATTTCCCTTCTTAGGCAACTTGACCAGATAATCTTCCTTCCATTCTGCTGGTATTTCCTCTCTCTTCCAGACTTTGCGAAGTAGTTTGTATAATATCTCTGTAGAAGTATCAATATCTGTTTTGATGGCCTCTGCTGGAATGCCATCTGAACCAGCTTCTTTTCCATCTTTCAGAAGCTTTATGGCTTTCTTTATTTCTTCTCTACTTGGTCGTTCACAGCTGATTTGTAGCTCTTCTTCTGCTGGCTGGATGTCTGGGGGATTAGTTGGAGCTGGTCTATTGAGAAGTTCCTCAAAATGTTCTGTCCATCTCTTCATTTGTTCTTGTATATTACTAAGCAATTGTCCATTCTTATCTTTTATGAGGCCATTGTATGAAGAGGAGCAGATGTGGTATCAGACCACCATCTTCTGTTGGCTAAAACAAAATTAAAACTCAAAATCAGGTTCACTGACGTGGAATAGTCAATACCGGGAGTGAAATTTCTTAAGGTAAACATTTATAATATCCCATAGGAGCAGCAAGCCCTTTGTCTATTCTAAAGAAAAAAGAAGATGATCTTCAATACAGATTCCTGATTTCCTTTCGGTCAGTCTGAGAATGCTCCAGGGGCCAATGAAAGGAATGTGATGCATTCAGGCACTCATACATAAATAACAGTAGTAAAAAAAAATGTGAAATTGTAGGGAATTCGTCTCCTGAAGAACTTACTTTTGTTTTCATTTTGCAAAATTTAACTAAGCACCACGATCTTCATAAAGTTGTGTTAATCAATAAAATATCCCACAATCTTCGTAAATTTGTGTTAATCATTAAAACATTTCAAAGTAATAATAAATTTCTCTCCCCAGAGCAAAACAAATATGATCAAGCTGGTACTCAGCTCAAACAAGAAAGCTCAAATTCTCTACAGTATGACATGAAGTGTGAATGTATAAATGACACGACATTTACAGTAATTCTGCTCAGTATGTTAAGCTTGGTTAAGTCTTAAGACTGTAATTTCAGTAACAGCAAGCACCTTCTAACTCAACTGCTCAGATATATACATTATTTTTTTTTTAACATGTCTGCTCAGTTCTTACACACCACAGTCGCTGAAGAAAAGAGAGAAATGAGAAACACTATACGAATTGTACTTCTCAAGGATATAAAATGGTCATACAATGACAGCAAGGAGGGAAATTAGTGGTTATGTCACTGACGATGGGCAAGGAACATTAGATCCAAACTGTCACATTAAAAATTTGTTACAAATTCTCCAGTTGTAAATTCATAAGTTCAGTGTGGGAGAAAATGTAAGGATGAATGATAGAGTATGTTTCAGAACAGTGACATCCACATTTTATCCATGGCTGCTTATTCAGTATTCAAAGCTAACTTCTCTATCTAGAGGCAATTAAACCATTTGCCACCCTTTAACTCTTTGACGCCGAAACAATGCTCAGGTTGTTGGTCAGTTTTGACGCCCGTCCCAAAACAATGGTGAGAGTGTTTTTTTTTAGTTTATCAATGATGAACCCCAAAATTCATCCGTTTAATCCAATCCATGTTTTAAAATACATAAGATGACTTCTGTTACCGTTTAAACATATTTATGAGTATATTTAACAGTGTGTGTACATGTTTTGATGTTATTATCACAATTTATATGATGATTCATGTATTTGATTTTTCTTTATTACTGCTACAGAAATGTTTCACGCTTTATATATACAAATTTTAAGCCTCCTAAGCAAATAATTGTGTCAATCTTACTTAGAAACATTGCTGACAGTGACAATGATTGTTTGATAGTCACAGTTTATTGTCAAATGACAGGATCAGTGAAAAAATGTTAGACACAATAGATTTAGCTGATCAGTGGGCATGGCCCTCACCTCAACCATCGAAAAGCAACAGAACTAGGCCTACAGTCACATCTAATGACTAGTAATAGGTAGAAGATGAAACTAGTGATATTGTTAAAATCTGAAACAAGTGTAAAAAAGTTTTTGTGTGATGTTATCCTTATCTATTTTTTTTTTAAATTGTAAAATGAGATATTTTATATATGCTGTGAATTTTATAACAGACCATAGTAAAAATGGTGTGAATAATATTAAATGTACTAAATGTCTATCCTCTCTTCCAGAGTAAAGTACTGTTTCTAAGAGACCCTGGAAGGAAAACAAAAGAGAGGCCAACCCTGGAAGGAAAACGAAAGAGAGGCCAACCAAAAATAACTTGGCAGAGAACTGTGGAGGCTGAGATGCAAAGAGTGAATCAGAGCTGGGGCACTGCACGAAGGATGGCTGCCGACCGGGCAAAGTGGAAGCAGTTTGTTGCTGCCCTACAAGACGCCACCAGGTATGATGGCCACAGACTGCTTTGACGGTCGGCGGCTAAGGATCAAAGAAGAAGAAAAAAGTACTAAATGTGTCCATATTCAATGTTTTATTGCTTCATAAATGAATTACTTTGATGTTTTAAGACTAACAAGAAAGTTTTTAGTAAGCGGTTTACGTATCGTATGTGTGTATATATTCTGTACTACGCACTAATATGCCGTAATACGCAGCGTGTGTAATTAGACATGGTACTGGCGAAGTTACCAAAAGCTCCCCAATCTTGTCGTCTTTACCACTTGATTCTGTATACCAAATTACTGGAACACTAGTGCTATTCCAAGCGACAACTGGAACTCACTCTATCCAACAGTGTGTCTTATGAAATAAGAGCGTTCTATCCAGAACAGCTCTTACTGCTTATGGAAAAATGGCTATTTTATAACATCCTACAATGCTGATGGCACTTCCATGCGTGATCAGTGGGACAACAAAAGGCTTTGTTGTACTGTTGGGGCAAATGCCCTCCATGTGTTGACAGACAAAATATCGTGAGCGATAATGCATCACTATTAGGCCAAAGCTGTTGAATGTTCGCGCTGTGGTCAGCTTTCAACTTACGTGGTGGTTTTGCTTTTCTAGTGGTGATTGAATGTTTTGGAGTGGTTGGCTATTTGGTTACTGTAATTGCTCCATTTACCCCCGGTAACCCGTCCGATTTTCACTAACGATTTGCCTGCCCTTGTCGGACGTATAAGTATCTGTGTATTAGTACTTGTGTACTCTTTACCACATGATGACTGTTTCGCGTTGCCTTATGTTGAGCTTCGCATTTTACTGGTAGCTGCAGCAGTGGGTTACATGTCGTATGCATATATATACTCTGTACTGCGCATTAATACGCCAGCATGGGTAATTAGACATGGTACTAGTGAAGTTACCAAAAGCTCCCCAATCTTGTCTTTATCACTTGATTCCATTTACCGACCTACTGGAACACTAGTGCTATTCCAAGCGACTGCTGGAACTCACTCTATCCAAGAAATCCTTTCCCTTGAAGTATGCATACGTTAGATCAAGCTGGCTGGAAGACTGCTTCTCTCGCTAATGATAAATGACTGTCTTTCAGTGGTTTATAATGACTGATGTTACTTCATCACTGCCTTCAGCCACTGCGGGAGTTATTGCCCTACTTGCCCTTGATCCCGTAGACTTTCTGTATTCCTCTATTGTATTTCCCTTTGCATATTTTAGTTCCGCTGGCCTGTCTCTAATCTTATTTTCTGGTCATTTACTAGACCGGCTTTAACCAAATAATTAGTTTCCCTTCCTGTGGGAAATGTCCAGCGAATTACACCAGTTAATTTCTTTGAGCCAACATACCTTGACCGTTTATTGCTTCAGTTACATGGTTAATTGGCGGTCTGTTGTTACCACATCGAGCGTGCATACATGTTATGTACAAATCCCTTTGTAAAATCAGTTACTTTCCCATGTCCTGTGAGGGTTTAAAGAATCGAAATGCAAACTTATTCACTCTCACGACAATCATAAAATGTATTTTCTAAAAACAACTATTAACACACTATGGTGGCAATTTTTGCTTCAGCTAAAGTCCTAAAATTCTGCTTGGTGCTGAAAGTGTTAAACAACAAAAGTGTCACATTTTTCAAGTACAGACATTTAAACAATAAATCTCCACATTTTTATTGACAGGTTACTTATAATTTGTAATTGGTTTTATTTTCTGTTTCTAGTGTTTTCTTGAATACAAACTGTGCAGTTTATTTCATTATAAGTTTTATTACATTTATGAAATTTCACAATCTTGGGATATCAACCTTTGGAATGTGCAGAACAGTGCCAAAAAAATGTTTTACTATGATACCCAAAGAAAGACAATTTCTATTTCAGTTGTTCAGAATGGCGACTACATAAACAAATATTTCTTTAATAGAAATGTTTGCACTTCATAAAAGATATTAGTACTAGCATTAACTTTCATAAGACAAATTGCTCAAGTGAATTAAAAAAAAGAACAGTTGTTTTTGTTAGCGTTAAAGGATAGCTGACACTAATGACCAGTTTCACTGCAGCTCAAATGTATTTTTATTCAAATTATTGGCTCTTCATGAATAACTCATTGCTAAATGTTAATTTACTCTAAATAATAACATTATTAATAACATTTTATATTTGAAATTATGTTATATAGGTTTCCTCAGTTGGTGGTATGTATCATACATATATTACTGTTGCGTGCATATTTTGACGCACATTTTACAAAAATCGATATGGCTATTTAATATGGGAAAAATATAGACATTCATTTATTTGTGTATGAAAATGCTGTTTATGGTAAAAGCGAGATAATCCATGTTTGATTCACACTTTTGATTATAGGAGTAATCGTTCTGGATATTGATCCAGCGCAAGGATATTGCGCTTGCGTTTGTACTTATTTTTTAGGGCCAGAAAATATATTAATTTGCTTATTGTGTTTATGGCCTGAATTCATATGTATTACATATTATTAGTACAAGTAGAATCAGTCCTATATTGTATATTTTGGATGGGTAGGAGGGACTAGATTCTTGCTAGCGGAAGTATGAGTTGTCTTGACAAGTCGTGATGAGTTCCGATGTACTGCTTACAAATGGCGGGGTACGTTTTTTCTAGAGCTGGTCCTTTCGTCAGAAAAAAATGTCTCACGAAGTGGTTTTTCTTCTGAAGGAGATGGTGTCTCTACGATAGTTTGTGTTAGAGACTCTCCTTATGTCAGTATATAGATGATTCGGACTCCAGGTAAACCCAGCTCCTATTTTTGATGATCTCTCGTCGGTTAGGCCTAGCTTGACTTTTGGTGCTTCGTTATGCTAGTGTCGTGTTTGGTATCGACGAAGATGACAGATTTTCCTGCAGCGGTTATGGCTACGTGAAATTAACCTGATCACCGTAGAGCTGTATGGAAACATTTACGAAATCATTTATATAACCATTATAAATTAACTCTGGCTTATATTCTCCTTCCTATGAATGAGTGAACGACAACTCAGGGAGACAGCCATGTTGGATTTCGGTCATCATATGTTTTGATCACTGCCAAGAGAACAGATTATTTATCTTATTATCGGACAGTGACAGGGAGATCTCAATCTTGCTAGAAACCCCCTTTCGTGGTTTCATAATATATACTACAAACTATGGACGTCAAGTAACTTTGGTTATTTATCGATCCGCCCTTCACTGACGCGTTTAGTCAGATAGGGGGATGTGGCCATAATGTATCATGACATTGAACTTTTGATGTACTGCCCATTATTTCTGAATGTGTCATGACTTCAGATCTGCTATGTATACCTACAAATTGATATGTCAACGAACCATGATGTACTCGTATGTCCCAGTGTGTACGTCTGAATAAATTGAGTAAACTAAGATTCCAGCAGTCTGCATTGGTGCCTTGTAGACACAAGTGTGAGTGGTTATATTGGTCAGCACACGAACAGTACACCATTCGCGGTAATCACACTCTACACTTCTACTTCATACATACACCATCCTGCGTCGGCTGAAGTGACCAAGTTTAGGGCCTGCTTCCCCTGGAGCCTTTGCCTTCCCTAACTCAGGACTAGGGTGAGTTACCCATTTACAGCTGGGTAGACTGGAGCATGCCTGATCTCAACAACACACCACTCTTCCTTACAGAGCAGACAGACTGATACTTTACAGTGTGTGTGTGTGAAAGCAACTTTACAGAGTGGAAAGAACAAGACTTTACAGTGGCGAGCCAGATTCCTGGGTCCAGCTTACGCAGTTTTGTGTTGAGAATCACAGTTTACAGCTGAAAGAACATTTGTTTGAACACATCAACACCAGTAGGACAGCTATACAGTCGATGTCAGCTTGACCTGTATTACCGATAGGATGCTGTATCTAGGTCAGCGCTTGTTGACAGTTTTTCGCTGTACAGACAGTATTACACAGGACAGTGGTATCAAGTGTAGAAAATATCTGGAGCAATATTGTTGACATTTCTCAACGTACAGAAGAATCACAGTGTTGCTGAACATAAAGTGCATAGTTCATCGTTGGTTCTTCAGATGCTCAACAGAGAAAAATTGACAGTGTAATAGTTTAAAATTAAATCTATTACTGAATAAAGTGGCAAGTTATTAGTATTAAAATAAACTGTGCCTGCTTTACAACACTATACCTGCAACACATTCCATTCATGACATAAATGATATTGTATGCTATATGCTATTTATGCTTACATGTTATTTGTTTATATGTGTAGGGGTTTATATGTTGCGGGCCTGGATGGGTGGTGACTAGAACAGGAAATACCGAGTGATATTGGTCTTGTTCTGGCGTTCGATAGGGAGCAATTTCTTAATTGAAATTTGCATGCAACATAGTTTGCAAATATTTGGTTAGTTGTGACGACTGTTTCATATTTGTATTTGTAACATTTTTTGTGTTCCTTAGTTTTGTTTGATTTGTTTGTATAATTGTAGGTCTCATCTTTTCTTTCATTTCAGTTTTTTACACCCTTATGTTTATACACTGTGGCGTTATTTGTCTTGTTATCTTATGGCAGTTATCATCACGGTTTCTGTGATCATTTTTTTCATTTCTCCTATTTGATTTAATTTGATCTCTGCAAATGTTTTCAGATTGTCTTTTCTTGTTTGTCATTTGTAATGTCTTTAGTTGACATATGACGTATAGTGGTATACACTGATAGTATAGTACAGATCAGTACTTTCTGATTGTTATTGTTATAAAACAAAATGTACAAGACCTTTGTAAGGCTTGTCTCCCAAAGTGATTGGTAAAGGGAAATATTTTTTCTACAGGTACTAAAGTGATCTTTGATTACATTGAGGTATACAAGACCTTTATAAGGCTTGTCTCCCAAAGTGATTGGTAAAGGGAAATATTTTTTTTCCACAGGTACTCAAGTGATCTTTGATTACATTGAGGTATACAAGACCTTTGTAAGGCTTGTCCCCCACAGTATTTGAGATACAATTATTGTTGTCCACAGGTACTCAAGTTATCATTGGTTATTATAAACCATACAAGTTTGGACTAAGACTAAGTCTAAGGTATAGACTTGTCTCCCATTAACTTGAAAGAGGGTAATTTATTTACTTTTTCAGGTTTCTGATTTAAGAAGACAATATGTCTACATTAGATTATTTTATTGCTCAAGGAAAATCTCTTGATAAGACTGGAAAAGACTTAGAACAATGGGCTGTTGCTCAATATGACAAAGCATTAGCTGCAGAAGAGAAAAAAACTGCTGCTGCTGTTGAAGAAAAAAAAAGCTGCGGCTGAGGAGAGAAAACTTCAAATAGAAGAAAAAAAAGCTGCTGCAGAAGAAAGGAAAGCAATAGCTGAAGAAAAAAGATTAGAAAAAGAAGCTGATACTGCTGCTGAACTTAAGAAATTGCAGAAGCAAGTGGAGGAAAGGAGATTTGATGCAGAACAGAAGAAATTAGAAGCTGCTGCAGAACAGAAAAAATTAGAAGCTGCTGCAGAACAGAAAAAATTAGAAGCTGCTGCAGAACAGAAAAAATTAGAAGCTGCTGCAGAACAGAAAAAACTAGAAGTTGCTGCTGCTGCAGAACAGAAGAAATTAGAAGCTGCTGCAGAACAGAGAAGATTAGATAGAGAAGCTGAAGAGAGAAAAGCAATAAGAGAACATGAGTTTGAATTAGAGAAATTAAAATTGACATGTATGAGTAATGTTAATCAGGCATCTGGTGGTAATGGTAAACCCTTCGTGTACAAGGTCAAGGTACCAGCGTTTAACCCTACCAGTGATGACATAACATTTTGGCTTTCTAGATTTGAACGGGCTTGTCGATCTCATAATGTTGACAAATCACAGTATGTGAATCAGTTGTCTGAAAATCTAAAAGGGGAGTCTCTGAGTAAGTTATATTTTGTTGAAGAGGCCGACAAAGATAATTATGATGCTGTTAGGGCAGCTTTGATAAAGAGATATCAGCTGTCTGAAGAAGGTTATCGTCTTTTGTTTAAAACAATGAGACCTGAGGTAGGTGTAGAATTCTCAGAATTCATCTCAAAAGCACGAATTACACTTTCACGATGGATTGAATTATCCAAAACAGAGAAAACATTTGATGGTCTTACGGATTTATTGCTAAGAGACAAGGTCATGTCTTCTGTAAATAAATCATTCCTAGAGTTCTTACATGAGCGTAAACCTAGTACAATAAAGCAAATGGAAGAATATTGTGACCAGTATGCCACGGCACACCCTGACATGATTCTTAGTAACTCTAACATTAAAGAGAGTATGCCAGTTGCTTCGGCAACAGAATATAATCAGAATTACTCACACAAATTCCAAGGAGCTAAAAATAAATTTGATAAAAAGGTTAATTGGAATAAGTATCAAAACCAAGATAACCACTCAAATCAGAGTTCTTCTTCGAAGAACTGGAATCGGGCTGATAGTCCTCGACACGCGAGGGGTGCCCATAATGTTAGAAATTCTCGGAAAGGGAGTAGCTATAGGAACTACCCAAGTGCTTCATGGAGACAAAAGAAACAATATTACAGGGATACTCAATTTAATGAGCATGATGATTATGATCATGAATATTATGATTCAAACCCAAATAGGGGTTATAACAGAGGCAATAATAATTATAGAGACAATTATAACCGAGGTAGATCACAACACAAAAGACATGGTAAATCTTATTACCAGGCTAACTCTGCACAACAGGAGTTCCACGACACCGATAATCAGAATAATGATAAAAAAGACTCCAATAGTGTAGCGAATTCCGCTTTTGATTTTGCTAGAGCATCTGAGTGTTCGCAATGCAAAACATTATTCGATCCAACCACAGTGTCTACTTTAAGCTGCGGTCACCCACTTCCCGCTCTCCATGCGTCAATTGCGCATAATGGAAGGGGTGCTCTTGTCTTTAATAGGGGCCTAATAGATGGTACTCCGGTATCAATTCTTTTCGACTCGGGGTGCACTACAATTGGAGTGAGGCAATCACTCGTAAATCCTTCTCGAGCTACAGGCAATATAGTCAAATGTGTAACATTTGGTGGCACATTGGAGAAGTACTCCACTGCCATTATCAATATTGCTACGCCTTTCTTTACAGGAGAGGTGCAAGCATGTCTCTTGCCGAATCCGATCGCTGATCTTATCATCGGTCGCATTCATGGAGTGAAAGAATGCACTCCACAGCAAATTTCTAATTGGGAAAATGTTAATATGCAATCTGCTAATGCAGTAATCACTAGGGCTCAAGCTCTCAATATGCCACAATCTTCACATTCTGAAGATAATGATGCGCAGATCCAAGATGATCCCTTGGAGATTTCCCACGATTCCTTTATCAAACAGCAGGAAGATGATCCTACTCTAAAGAAATTCTTTACTCTGGCAACAAAAGGTGATCCGAATAAGGATACTAATCGTAAATCTTGGATTACGTTGAAGAATGGCGTACTTGTACGTATGGTACAAGACTCCGCTAAGTCCATTCATTCTCAAATCCTTGTGCCTAAAAATATGAGAGTTAAAATTTTACAGCACGCTCATGATTCGCAGTGTGCTGGACATATGGGTTTTTCCCGTACTAAAGCTAGAGTTCTTCAATCTTTCTTTTGGCCTGCGGTGAATAAGGACATACGAATCTATTGTCGATCTTGTAAAGTATGTCAAGAGATTAAATCCAGAGGTCCACGCCATGATGCACCTATTCAGGCTGCAGACATTCCCATTCGGCCATTTCAAAAAATGGCGATAGACATCATTGGTCCATTTAAGATAAAGTCTGCTAGAGGACACCAATTTATTTTGACGTGTGTTGATATGTGCACACGTTGGCCGGAGGCTGTTCCTCTAAAGAGCATAACTACTGCTGATGTCGCAGATGCTCTTTGGTTAATATTTTCTCGTCTGGGATTTCCAGCAGAAATATTATCCGACCATGGTACCCAACTCATATCGGATACCATGTCTCAAGTAATGTCGACTCTGAAGATAGAGAGATCGCTGAGTAGTATTTATCATCCTATGTCCAATGGGATGGTGGAACGTTTGAATAGAACTCTGAAAAACCTACTAGGTAAGATAACAGAAGATCATCCTCAGGATTGGGATAGGGTTTTACCCGCGGCTCTCTTTGCATATAGAGAGGTCGCCAACGAACATACAGGATTTTCTCCCTTTGAACTTGTCTTTGGCGCGAAACCGCGAGGTCCTATGTCCTTACTGCATGATCTTATAACTGCTGATAATATTGTCGATGACACAAAATCCTCTTATGAATATGTCATCGCACTTAGACACAAGATTATTGAAGCATGCAAATTGGCAACTGCTTCTTCTGAATTTGCGAAACAGAAGGCAAGGGAATTTGCCAATAAAAAGAGATGTTTGCGTCAACTTTGTCCAGGTGACAAAGCATTTGTCTTGCTACCTTGTAGGGAAAATAGACTTCTCATTTCTTGGAAAGGTCCGTACGATATAATATCAAAGGTTTCCGATGTTGACTATATCGTCGATATTGACGGGAAGCGTAAAACCTTCCACATCAACATGCTCACGGAATTCCATGAACGTCCTGATTATTTACAACCTGTTTTCCAGGCAACGGACGATTTTCCAGTCCAACATGGACAGTACTCATCTCTGTCAGTAATACAGGATGAGGAAACGAGTTTCTCGGATGTAAATTTACCTTTTCCAATGATTCCTCTTCACTCTAATGAATCATGGAAAGATGTTGCAATTTCTCCAGAATTATCTCCAGGAGAGCAGAAACAAGTTTCTACTATGTTAGAACAATTTCAGGATGTCCTTACTGACATTCCTGGTCAAACTGATGTCATTCAACATGACATTATTCTTACTGACCATAGTCCTATAAGAGTCAGACCGTATCCTATCCCGATACATTTTCAAGCACAGGTAGAGAAAGAGTTAGATGAGATGATAGAGTTAAAAATTATTGAACCATCCACATCAGCATATTCTTCGCCGATGGTTATAGTACGAAAAAAAGACAATAACATACGTCTTTGCGTGGATTATCGCAAATTGAATCAAGTGACTAAATTCGATGCTGAACCTATGCCTTTACTAGAAGAGCTACTTACGAGACTATCGAATTCTCACTTCTTTACTAAACTCGATTTGTCTAAGGGATATTGGCAAGTTCCACTATCCGAACACGCCAAACCGTTTACTGCTTTTTCGACGCCTAGGGGTCTATTCCAATGGAATTTCATGCCTTTCGGTCTTATGAACGCCCCTGCTACATTTGTACGCATGATGCGTCGAATCCTATCTCATCGCTCAGATGTCATTGCGTATCTTGATGACATCTGTCTTTTCAGTGATACTTGGAACGATCACTATAATGGTATAAATGAACTATTGTCTATCTTACGCGAGCATAACCTGACAGCGAAACCATCGAAAGCATGTATTGGTTTTAGCGAAATATCTTTCTTAGGACACCGTGTTGGTCATGGGTTCCTAAAAACAGAAGACCATAATACAAGTAAGATACTTAACATTTCTATTCCTAAGACTAAAAAGCAAGTACGAAGTCTCTTAGGTCTAATACAATTTTATGGACGATTCATCCCGAATCTGTCCTCCATTATGTCACCTCTTTCCTTGCTAAAGAAAGGGTCTCCTAATGTAGTCCATTGGACTCAAGAATGTCAATCCTCTTTGGATAAGGTTAAAACTATGTTTTCTACTTCACCTATCCTAGTATTGCCTTCTAAGGATAAGACATTTATTCTTCGTAGTGACGCTTCATCCACCGGGATTGGAGCTGCACTAATGCAAGAGTACTCTGGAACTCTGCATCCTGTGATGTATATTTCTCGGAAATTAAATGCCGCAGAGAAGAATTACTCGGTCCTAGACCGTGAATTATTGGCTATGGTTTGGTCAATCCTTAAACTGCAAAGTTTTCTTCTGGGCGCGCATTTCATTGTGGAAACTGACCAGAAAGCTCTTACGGCTATTCAGAGTAAAAATCTGAAGAGCGCGAGATCAACGCGATACGCGATTGCTCTACAGCCATTTCATTTTTCGGTGCGAGCTATCCGTGGGTCAGAAAATGTGATGGCAGATATTTTGTCTAGATGCCCACATGATTCATAACTGTTATACAACTTTGATACAGTTGTTTCTATGTTGAAATGTGTACACATATGTAATATATCATATATTGATTGTAACACTACTTAGCGGTTCATTGATATGTATTCACCGCTGATCTTTCAATGTTTTTCGTCTTTGATGATCATGATGTTAAGATATCTTAGATGGAATTTATGTATAAACTAATGTGGAAATTGTGTCATTGCTAATATTGTAGTATGCGTTGGTGACACCTCTCTGGAAATATTTATACTTAGAGAAGTACTTTCTCTAAGGTCATAAAACTTATGCTTATCATCTGCGCATTGTTATTGCTGCGTTGTGAGCCTATTGTATGTTGCTCCTAGATGTATTTCAAAAAAAAAAAATGTACCATTTTTTTTTTTCCCGAGGGGTGTGGTAATCTGTTGCGTGCATATTTTGACGCACATTTTACAAAAATCGATATGGCTATTTAATATGGGAAAAATATAGACATTCATTTATTTGTGTATGAAAATGCTGTTTATGGTAAAAGCGAGATAATCCATGTTTGATTCACACTTTTGATTATAGGAGTAATCGTTCTGGATATTGATCCAGCGCAAGGATATTGCGCTTGCGTTTGTACTTATTTTTTAGGGCCAGAAAATATATTAATTTGCTTATTGTGTTTATGGCCTGAATTCATATGTATTACATATTATTAGTACAAGTAGAATCAGTCCTATATTGTATATTTTGGATGGGTAGGAGGGACTAGATTCTTGCTAGCGGAAGTATGAGTTGTCTTGACAAGTCGTGATGAGTTCCGATGTACTGCTTACAAATGGCGGGGTACGTTTTTCAAGAGCTGGTCCTTTCGTCAGAAAAAAATGTCTTACGAAGTGGTTTTTCTTCTGAAGGAGATGGTGTCTCTACGATAGTTTGTGTTAGAGACTCTCCTTATGTCAGTATATAGATGATTCGGACTCCAGGTAAACCCAGCTCCTATTTTTGATGATCTCTCGTCGGTTAGGCCTAGCTTGACTTTTGGTGCTTCGTTATGCTAGTGTCGTGTTTGGTATCGACGAAGATGACAGATTTTCCTGCAGCGGTTATGGCTACGTGAAATTAACCTGATCACCGTAGAGCTGTATGGAAACATTTACGAAATCATTTATATAACCATTATAAATTAACTCTGGCTTATATTCTCCTTCCTATGAATGAGTGAACGACAACTCAGGGAGACAGCCATGTTGGATTTCGGTCATCATATGTTTTGATCACTGCCAAGAGAACAGATTATTTATCTTATTATCGGACAGTGACAGGGAGATCTCAATCTTGCTAGAAACCCCCTTTCGTGGTTTCATAATATATACTACAAACTATGGACGTCAAGTAACTTTGGTTATTTATCGATCCGCCCTTCACTGACGCGTTTAGTCAGATAGGGGGATGTGGCCATAATGTATCATGACATTGAACTTTTGATGTACTGCCCATTATTTCTGAATGTGTCATGACTTCAGATCTGCTATGTATACCTACAAATTGATATGTCAACGAACCATGATGTACTCGTATGTCCCAGTGTGTACGTCTGAATAAATTGAGTAAACTAAGATTCCAGCAGTCTGCATTGGTGCCTTGTAGACACAAGTGTGAGTGGTTATATTGGTCAGCACACGAACAGTACACCATTCGCGGTAATCACACTCTACACTTCTACTTCATACATACACCATCCTGCGTCGGCTGAAGTGACCAAGTTTAGGGCCTGCTTCCCCTGGAGCCTTTGCCTTCCCTAACTCAGGACTAGGGTGAGTTACCCATTTACAGCTGGGTAGACTGGAGCATGCCTGATCTCAACAACACACCACTCTTCCTTACAGAGCAGACAGACTGATACTTTACAGTGTGTGTGTGAAAGCAACTTTACAGAGTGGAAAGAACAAGACTTTTACAATTACATTCATGTCAATGCTGACATACACTACTTACCTGAGGTTACAGGTGTCTGCAGAAACTTGTTGCAAATAATCAACATGAGATCCCCAGCATGTGAAATTTTATTAATGTATTAAAGTTAGTTGCTTATCCTTTACAGGACGTGGCAATCAACCCCAGCTTTTATTGGCTGTTTGTGATTTTTCTAGGCAATTTTTTTCATTCAGTAGTTTGCCATTGCTTTCTGAACGGTACGGTGCTTATACCATTGTTAAAAATCCACACAAAGCGATCTGCTACCAAACCGCCCGCAGCAGGTTTCGAACCTGGTATATCTGGATTATGAAACTGCGTTCATATCCATTAGGCCACAGACGCCGACAATGTATTAAAACATGTAACAAAAGACACATTCTGGCTTACAAAAGAAGGTTTAACTCATTTACTCTTACACTAGTCCTGAAACACACTGACATATCACTCAAAATATGCTTTAAATTTGCCAAAACAAAAACAAACAAAAAGGACAGACAGGCAGGCAGGCAGTTTATTTATGAACTGTATAGCCACAGACATCATAGTTTAAGACTATCAACTGACTAACCGCGACAGATTATTTATGAATTAATTTTAGTTATATTTATTGTGATAATAACCTATTTTAAATTTTGAGAAAGACGTTTTCACAAATTTCTTGGCATGATACTTTTAATTAATAAATTAATTATATGGAGTAAGACAGAACTGGGCAGGAGGGATTTTAGTTCAGCAATATGCGGTTTCAAAACAAAAACACTAATCATAAGAATTATAATTTTTTATTTATTTATTAGAATTTTTATTTGTTTGTGCTAAAACCTCTTGGATTAATTTTTTACCTGGATATACATTTATATTCCGGAGCTGTTACTGCCTAGGAATTAAGAACAGCTAAAATATCCACATGTAAGTATACAATTTTACTAAATTTGTGTTTATAATTTATTATGTCTTTACACTTAGCAAGACATAAGACGTATTTATTTTTTTAACCGTACATTAGAACTCAGTGCATTTCACAACATTCTTCAACCAATTTCCTAAAGTTTGATGCATAATATTTATGTCTGGTTAATTAATATGAATGTTTACTGACTGTTTTTAAAACATCACTTGAAAAAAAAAAACATTTTGGGGCCTGGATAAAACAAACAAACAGCATGGGATAGAAAAAGTTAACTTAACATGATTTCTGTCTGTTGTAGACCTCAAATATAAACAGCAACAGATGGTCAGCATATTTATTATTTATGAACACACAAAAGTGAAGGTAATAAATTAAGGGAAAGAACTTCAAAATAAACTTATAAATAGCAACAGGGATGTAAATGCTCAGCAACAAGAAGAAACTATTTATGTATCATTTTGATGACTCTTTGCTTGCTTTCAGATCCTACTATATGATTTTCAGTCTTTATTTTTTTTAAATTTATTTAAAAATAGTAAAGCATGACGGTAAAACTATTTAAAAATAGTAAAGCATGAATGTAAAACTATACCAAGGAAAATACAAGAATGATATGGTGTAAAAAATGTCACTAATGAACAAAATAAATGAATTAAGAATTCAAGTGCATCAAAACAATATATTGGCCACACATATGGCAAAAAAGCAACAACAAAAATTCTATAACATGAACAGCATACCTATTTTCCATACATTCTTTAGAGCAAACTGTAAGGCTTGCTTGAAATTCTGTATGACTCTGTATTGAGTCATCTGTTTGCACAAAGCAACCTCTGTACCAAGACCCTTCATGCTGACCTTAAATGTTAAATTTAAAGACAATATTACATATCGAAGTTTGTAATTCTTACCTTATAAATCCACTACAGATTTACAAGACACAGAAATCACAGCTAAAAAAAATTCTAGATAACTAAAATATTGCACAGCATTTATTTTAGCAACAGAAGAACAACACATTCTTCCACAAAATCCACATGATAATAAAACCGGCACAGACTAATCCCCCATTATTAAACATCATGAGCTTTTAACGTGTTTTGCAAATTGTAAATGATATGAAATAAAGCATTTTTTTTTTTAATCTGGCTACTTTCTTGCAGAAATCTAAAAACGAGGTAGAAATTAGGCAAACGTTTTGCTTACTTACTTATTTAGTCATTCCTCTTCTACCCTGAGGTGTAGAGGTGTAAACGTACTGCAAAAACCACCCCAAAAAAATTTCAGAATTTTATTTCCCATTTTCGCAGGAACATACGCAACTTTCAGATTTTATTATTTGCCTTCAAAAAGTTTAGGAGCTGCAGTAGCTCTGGGGTCAACCCAGCCAAATGAGTACCAGAGCAACTCTGGGAAGGTTAAAGGTGGCCAGCGTGATGCTTACCACATCACCACTAGTGTACTTTATTGTCAAGAAAATATAGGCCTAACACCATATTCCAAATATGCCTCAATAAGCATGTAACAGGATTCTTTACCTCCTTTCCTTTCTAAAAGTTTGTGCTTGTGTAATTTGTTCAGCTATATTATTAAAGCATCTGATTGGCAGAGTGGATAGAGCACTTGCCTCTAATGGCAAAGTTAACAGGTTCCAGGATAAAGATCTGGTAGCATCATGTTCCAATCTACTCAGCTGTTAATGGGTATCTGATTCTGCTCTTGAGTTAGGGAGGGAAAAGGCAGCAAGGAAGGGAACTAGTCACCCCACCCCATAAAGCTGGACCTAGTTTATTGAAGTCACTAACGCTTTACTCCTCTACAGCAATATCTGCTATGGGACTACCTTTACCTTTATATTATTCAAAGCCAGTGTTGCTAAATCTGCTATGTCCTACTGAACAATTAACCATAATAACTTGAGTGAGTGAGTGAGTCTGCCCGTCAGTTTATTACATGAAATTAATCAAAGAACTTATTAATTCTAACCCACAATAAAAGTGATCCCTTTAAAAGAAAGTGTGTTAATTAGATTTTTACCCTGAAATCTGAACTGATAAAGACACAAGAGCCTGGTGATTCAGCATCATGTGTGCATGATGAATATTTTTCTAATCTATTATACATGAAACTGAAGGATGGCCAGAAGTTACGCATACTCAAATTCTCTGCATCTTCTGTAACTGGGTCTCTAGTTCTTCCATACTGGGGTCTCAAGAATACAGACTGCTGTGTCACACTAATTGATGGCTTCTTCAATGTGTGTCCCATCCACCTTCAACACCTGTCCTTCACCTCTTCTTCCAGTGGTGCTGATTGGTTTTCCCCATTCATTCTATATTGGTAATTCTGTCATATTTCAGAGTATTTAACAATACTGATTTGACATTTGAGTTGAGAATAACTATTTTTGCACAGGACTTCAATTTCCGTCAAATGACAGAATCTCTCGTTTTCTTTATCCGTAAGTTGGTATCACTGTCCACTCCTCCTTACCAGGTCTATGGTGGAGCCAAGATAAGTCTACGAGTTCCATCTTGTACGCATGTTTCTCAAATTGCAATCTAGCTACTATTTACTACATTTATTCACATGATCTTTATCTTTTTTCTGCACATTTCAGACCTATCTGCTGTGGCCTCTTATAAAGTGCCATCATCATGTCCTGTATCTGGTTTTAATTATGGGATATATGGACATGGTCATCCACAAAATTCAGACTGTCAAGCTAATGGCTGACGATATTTTAGAAATCCACTTTACAGCCAGAGGGTAAATATCAACAAAAGGCATCCTACTTGCAATCTAGTTCTCATCTCAATGGATTCAATAAGCTGCCTATCATGATGAACTCTGCACTTCATGACTTCATATGCTTTCTCTGTGAGGTTAATGAGCTTATGGAAAACTTTAGTAGTGCTCCATCAGTATCCAGAATGATTCTCTGTTCAAATTGAAGGTGTCTTCATAGTCCAAGGCCCAATGTATAATGGTGAGTTGCATTTCATTCTCGGTCTACTATGATGCAAAGTGTAGTTATTTTAATGCTTCATTCAAGTACCAATGTATTCTGGTTTTCCCCATTGCCTAGATGTCTGATCTGTAAAGTTTTGTTGTGTCAAAATCCAGCCTGTTCATAATCTCAACTGTCTACCAATGATCATTTCAATCTCTTTAAGACAGTCTCTCAGAAGAGACCCTGACATCATCACAAGAACTGCTATGCTATGGACCCAGAAGGATGGCGAAAGAGAGGCAGACTAAAGACAGCCTGGCAGAGAACTGTGGAGGCTGAGATGCAAAGCATGAACCAGAGTTGAGGCACTGCACAAAGGATGGCCACTGACTGAGCACAGTGGGGACAATTTGTTGCTGCCCTTCAAGACGCTATTTGGCATGATGGCCAGTGATCGCTTTGTTAGTCAGGAGCTAAGAATCCAAGAAGAAGAAGATGATCATGACACTAATAATAGTTATTTTCCTCTGTAATTTATGTACTCTGTAAAACTCTTTTATTTGGCAATAGGACATTGCTGATATTTTTCCTACCACGTAATTTGTATAAAATCTCTTAAGATGCTACTATGTCCAACTTAATGGCCTCTGCTAGAATGTCATGTGGACCAGCAGCTTTCCCATCCTGTACAAGCTTATGGCTTTATTTCTTTTTCCTATGCTTGGTTTTTACAGTTAACATGTAACTCCTTCTCTGCTGGCTGGACAACTGAGGGAACCTATGCAGCTGGTCTGTTTAGAATTTCCATTAAAAGTTTCTGCCCATCTCTACATTTGATCTCTTATGTTGCTATACAGTTTTCTATTTTCAACCTTGATAAGTCTGTCTGTCTGTCTACATTTCCCTGTTAGCATCACTGTATTGTGTACAGACCTCTTATATTTCCCTTGGCTGCACTTCCTCTGCTTTTCTTGGCAGCTCATACTTTCTCTTTGTATCTGTTGACTTTTCCTTTAACCTTTTTTTTCCATGTATATTTCATGGACATACACTGCAAATGTTGGTTCTGCTCTTATTTAAATCTGCCCATAAATTATTTCTTCCCTCAACTATTTGTTTTTCAGTCTCTGTTGTTATTCTTGCTTTGAGTCAGTGGTCTCTTTTTCCAAATGTTTTTTTCACTAAATCAGTGGTATTTTGTATTTTGCTTCATCTTCCAGTTGCTACAGCTAATGATGTTTAATACATTTTGTGAAAGTAAAGTTGTTCTTTTTCTCCTCTTGTTTTCTGAGACATCTCAGATTGAACTGCTCTCTGTATGCTGTTACATATGTTTTGAGTTTTTAAGTATTACTTTGACCAACAAAATTTTATATTTCAACATCATGCAATGATGTTATGAATATTTCTGTATGCAAACATGACCAACCTTATTTTCAGTTTAAGGATCTGGTGATAAAAATATTCAGCTTAATAATTCTTTTATGTCAGCCATAATACTCCTATCTTTTCTATCATTTATATAAATATGAATTACTTACCAGTACATGAATTAACAGATACAAGTAGTGCTAACACAGCAATGCACAACTTCAGCAGCCTTCCTTTTTCACTGACATATGTTGTAGAAAACGTCATGTTCACAGCCTGCTATTTGGTTTGCAATGTATAACTGATGAAAAGAACCAAATAACAGATAAACAAAAGGTGAGGGAAGTATGTGGGCATCAGAAAAAACTGACGAAATAAACTGGTAGCATTAAAATATAGTCCATGTTCTGTAATCCCCATGGCAAAAGAAGTAGAGGGAGACCCAAAAACGCATGGAGAAGAGAAATGGAGAAAGACTTTAAACAAAAAGAGATAAAGAAGACACAGGACAGGAGATCTTGGCTTGAACAGGCCGAATGCCTGTACTCCACAAGGAGCTGAAGGACAATGAATGAATCAAAACTGATCCAAAACAAGTCAATGATCAGATGACTGAAGAAGTACATAGCTTTACTTGCTTGGGAAGCAACACAGACAGAGAAGAATAAACAAGCTAGGATGTTAATTCCAGAATAAATAAGGTCAGACCGCCTTCAACTCTCTCTCTAACCATTAACGAGCCTTGCAACTCTTTACCAGGAAAATAAAACTAGGCTGTTCAACACAAACATAAAATCTGTCGTGTTCTATGATTCAGAAACGGCTTGTCACCAAGAATATACTCTCCAAACTTCAGACATTCACCAACAGATGCCTCCATTGAAACCTCTGCATAAAATGGATGGATGTAATTTCAAAACAGACAACAATAAGTAGAGCTGGAGACTACTACAAAAATTAGAGATAAATAGGACACATCCTAAAGAAACAACCAGCCAGTAATATAAGATATTAATAGTTTTGAACCCACAGGATAATAGAAAAAAAGGGACGACCAAAGAGAACAAGAAGAATCATGAATGAGGAAGCAAGGCAACTGCGATTTCTTGGACATAGCTAAAATAAAAGGCCTAAAACAGAAATTGATGGCAAGCAAAAGTTGCAGCCCTTATGTTTCATGTGGAACTAAAAGGCCTTAATCACAGCCATTAGGATTCTACAAAATTAAGTTCTTATTTTCCCCATTTTACTAAAGATCAATTAGGTGCTGATTTCTGCTATCGATAAGCTGAAACAATACCCTCAAAATGTGCAAATTGCTGCTTCAAGTGGTTCTCAGAAGAGACAACAAAATAAAATTGTCTCTGCCCCAACCAGTCCTGTCATTAGAGATTACCAATAAGAATGCACATGGGGTTGGCAACTCCACATGTACAACAATGCACCACAGTATCAGGCTCTATGCAGTGAGGTCACTGACGTGGTGGTCCCTCCTCAAGGTGTGAAAAAGGGTAGGATGGATACATTTATACCGTTAATATGTATTATTAGATCTTTATTTAATTCTTGACGTTCTTATGATACTTCACCTAACTATTATACAGGGTGTCTCAAAAAAGACTATGCATTCTTTAATTGGCTCTAATTCATTATTTCCTATAGCATACTTTTCAGGAAATATAAATATTTTTACAAGCAAATAGCTCTGTGTAACTTTTTGACTACTTGGATTCATTACTTAACCTTCATAAAAGCAACTGCTACATTATTTACATTATTTGTGCTTTTTTCATCATCATCATGTGACGTATTCTCTCCAGAACAGCTGCTCTGAATGCATCACGATTCTGGGCAAGTTGACCTGCATCATCCAAAGACAAGTTCAGACTCTCTGTGATGTCCTGGATCCACTGTCGTCTAGGTCGTCCCCTTCCCCTTTTTCCAGGGACCACGCCTTCCATTACTAATTTTTCCAGACAATTATGTCTTTTTTTAATGACCAAAAAATTTCAGCTTCCTTATTGCGATTGTATTAAGGAGCCAATTTTCCTCTACATTTAATGAGTGCAGTACTTCTCTGTTGGTCTTTCTTTCTGCCCAGGGTATTCTCAACATCCTTCTGTAGCATTTCATTTAGAACGATGAAATCTTTTTTGCAACTGTTTTATTGAGTGTCCATGTCTCGCAGCCGTATGTTGCTACTTTTTTTAGGTGTAATAAATATGACACTACAAAGAGTGGTCTTTTCTGGACACCCTGTATATTAGTTTTCGTTCTTGTTCTATACTGACTGACTATAAGATGCAGTTTCCAAAGGCTGTCTATTCTCAACACTTATTCTTCAGGTATGAGCTTGCATGCCTGTAAATAGTCTAATACTGGGATTCTCTGCTGCTCACACCTCTTAAATTTTATAAGGAAGTTCTCTGTATAATTTTCTTGCAGATATTCTGCACAGTAAGGTTCATCTTTTCTAAAATAACCAGTTTCTTGTTGTAGTCTTACCTGTTTATTTTTAAAACTGGAAATGTTATAGATACTTGGCATGTTCATGTACCGTTTATTTTTAAAACTGAGAATGTTATAGATACTTGGCATGTTCATGTACCGTTTATTTTTTAAACTGGGAATGTTATAGATACTTGGCATATTCTTGTACTATCAGGCAAATAACACACACTATGTCGTACTGTATTTATAATTGGCACATGCGGAATACTTTTATACTAGGTGTTAAAAAAAAAAAGCAATAACCATTTTCATCATCGTCAGTCTGTATTGATACAATATTATAATTAACATTCACCTGTATGGTTTTGAACTAATGAGTCCATACGTTCAATGGCCAACTACGACGTCTGCTTTCACGCCTTTGCTTAGACAGACGTAATTATTACTGCTCAAACGCTCATTAACTTTCAGTTAGGCCTATACTAGTTTGTAATTTAATTAAATTGGAAAAAATGTTGATACATTTGATGTCATTACATCACCGCCGAATCATCTTTAGATGAGCTTTTGTAGCTGAAGGCTTACATCTAAACAGAACGAAATCCAAATGTATCTAACTTTTACATTCTACATTAACTAGTTGCTCGTCAAAACTTTTCCTTCGACGACTAACTCTGTGAAAGTAGTTCTTTGGAACTTTTATATTGTAAAACAATAATAGGATACAATCTATTCTAAGTATACACTATATAATAAAAATATATTTCAGATAGATTATAGTTCAAATACTCAGAAAGTTTAATAATAAACAATATATCATTTCTTTGCCTGTAAGAAGACCACAAATAAGAACTATTTTATTCCGCGCAAATATACACTTGCCAAATTTACACGAAGATGCTGGAGTGCTTCGAAGATGCTCGTCGCAATCCCCAAAGTTGATTTTTTGTAAATTACTTCCCTTGTCTATACACTTTTTTTTTTAAATTAACTACAAAAATAAGAGATAAAAATCGCTTTTCGTAGTTATGTCATCCTCCTCATCTGTTTCGCTCCTTAAGGAACTACCACTGCAGCTCGCCTCCCTCCCTTCAGAAATCCTGCATCAAGCATTCATGTGCTGCATGTTGCAGCGATGGTTTCAGTAGCAAAGTGTTTTACATGACAAGGTTGCCAGCCCCATGCATAACCTCACATTAGTCGCCTCTTACGACATGCCTGAGGCAGCAGTAGTCTAATTCTTTCTTGGTCTCTTCAGAACCCCCACACTCGAGAACTACACTGGGCTTTACACGTATCTTGGGAATTTTAAATTCAGAGCAAAAAGAAACTTCTCAAGAGTACATTTGGCAACGGGCTATTTTAGAATAGAGGAACCTTACTGGGCAGAATATCTACACAAGCCATTAATGTAAGAGATATTATAATATCATACTAAAATATAAGAGGTATGAGAGAATCCCAAAAATTACATTATTTGCAGGCATGAAATTCATCCATAAATATAGAACAGGCGTTAAGATTAGACATACTTAAATATATGCACAAGGTAGTCAAATAGATATTTGTTAAAAAATAATATCTAATGGACAGTTCTGGTTTGATGGGAATGTAAGTGTCTGGTCAGGTTCTAGTAATATACATTACTACTGTAATATCAAATAAAGAGTAAATTAAATATTGTGGCGGTTATGTTAAAATAAATTATGAAATAGTATATAAAAGAGGTACCGTATATCACAGGTTATGTGAGGCCCTAGGCAAGAATGAAATTGCTAGCTCCATTTATTTAAATTCCTGTTGTATCGACTAACTTGGTTTGGTTTTTTTTACCCTGCACTTGGAAACTGGTGGGGTTTTTGTGTGTGTGTGTGTGTGCAAGGGATACCCGGTTCAACCCCATGTGGGTTATAATTTGGGTTTATATTGTTCATAATTCTATATAGCGCATTACATTGTTGTTTTTCTTGTGTGTTGGCTCTTGCAGGTTGTAATTTATCTGCCGTTTGTTGTGGCATTGTTTATTGTATATGGTGTTAGTAGTGTATCTTCTTCCATGATGCAATATTGTTCTCTCTTGCTATTGACATCTTTTTAAATGTATCTGCTGGGCTTATGTTGGTTCTGAATTAGTAGTTTGTTTTTTTATTTTTATTTATTTTTTTTTCTTAGCCAAGGGTTAACACTGCAAGCCATTACACAGTTCATTAATGTTTCAAAGTTCACACTGTTACAAGCATCCTCTAGGTCAATTGCCACAGCAACCATTTCTAATGTATCCTTGAACCACTCGTACACATCATAAGCAAAAGTTCCAGCGTTACCCCAAGTTACATTCATATTCCTACAGCTTCCGAGAGTTTCAAGTAGGATCTGTGCATTTTCGAGGTGATTCATTATTTTCCGTGCTACTATCTTTTCTGGTAGTTTACCGTAGACATTCTGGATTGTGATAATTCCATAGCTGCTGAGAAGTGTGAGGCCTTTACCAGGTTTAGGTAGTGGCAGTATGTAACTATGTAGCCAGTCTTCCGGCACCTCAGCATTCAGTATGCTGGTGTTGAAATCACTCACCACATTTTTAATGCCCGTGTCATCCAGCTTTTTTATGTGGTGATACTGTACACCGTCAGGACACGGGACATTGTTTTTACTGGTTTCTAAAGTGCATGAAACGTCGTCTTTGGATATGAGGTCGAAATATATGTTGCCTCTTCTTTCGCTTTCCAGGATACGGTCTTTAATTTCTGGGCTTTATTACCTTTGTCTTTTCGGAATCGGTCTTCAGGCTCATCCCTGTCGAGCTGAGAATATTAGGAGATGTTTGGCTTGTACTTTTCCTACTCATTCTGCGATGTAAGGACCAGAATTTCTGTATTGTTTTGTCAGTGCCTACCTGTGTCACAAAGGCCTGCCACACTGTGTCCTTGGCTTCTCTTGCCAAGCCCTTGAAGTTACTGATGGCTTTTGCTTTTTCTCCTTAAAATCTTCCGTCTCTTCATCACTCATCGTCCTTCTCTTTCGTGCTATCCGCCATGACTTTGTTGTTCTTTCCTTTTCCAGCCATGCTGTCTCCACTGTTTCATTCCACCACGTTGGTTGTGTAAAAGGTGAGTGAGTTTTCTTTTGTTTTGCACTTTGACGCAATATGTTCACTGGGTTATTACTATCATGTGGGCCTATATGATACTGGAAAGTCTGTTTTGATTTCCTGTGTCTAGAGGTCTTTCTCTTCGCAATGAGTACTACACAGAGTAGGTGATCGCTTTCTTGAGCTTGCAATACATCCAAACGTGCAAAGATGGCGGCAGCATTAGAAATCAATACCAGATCTATGGCACCATCAGTGTGATAAATTTAACCGTGATACAACGTTAAAATGTCTCCAAAGATAAAATGTAGGGATAAAAATAATGCGTAAGCTACTAGAAGACATGATCGCCCATGCCGCGGTTCAATACCCGCCATGGAAACTAACTTGTTAGACGTGAAGACAAAATGTTTACCCTTGGAGACGGGAGGGAACGGAGATCAAAAAGAAAAAATATGACTGAACACGTGCTTGAAACTAGCAAGCCTAAAAAGACGCAATTGGTGGGGAAAGGAAAAAAATTCACGTCCCCAAGTTGACACAATGTAAAGAAATGGACAAAAGGGACCTTAGCTATTATACGCAACAGTCATTTCTTGGACGCTTTTACGATACTTAGTCCTTTTATTTGAATTCAGCGGCAAACGCATTACAGAAGATGCTCGAACATATTTCAAAAAAAACAACTAACCTTGAAAAAGTAACTTTTTCTTAATAATAATGTTAGGAATATAAAACCTAGCTAGTCGGATAGACCATCTTGAGCAGAGAAATAATATGCTTTCATTTATACAGACGGATAGATAATAATGAAGATATTGACAAAAGACTGTGTTGTTCATAACAGACGAGCGACTGCACTGTTATAAAAATGTCACTAATTTTCAAAAATTGCGGCCTTGAGACTCAATTGCTAAAATCTAGTTGGAATGAAAGAGAAGGGGAATTAGTGGAAAATTGTGGCTAAAAATAACTCTAGAGACCGATTCGTGTAAAAAGGCATGTAGAACCAAGCGTGTTTTTTATGAAAAAGCAAGTAGAGACAGACGGACCAACAGACAATAATACATACGTGACTGAGGTATGACTGAATTGACTTTTGGTAGGAGGTTTGAAATTTGAAAGGGGGGAAGTCGGTGATTGGCCACAGATAATCATATTATTGGCGCACAGACGCGCATTTTTGCGATTCAACTAAAAGCTGTCCAGTAGTAGACACAGTAAATAATTCAGTGGTGTATTTCCCAGAAAGCTATTCCATATTTAGAGGGACGCCATACTAGAGCCAGCAGCTCAGCTGAGTTTTGCTAGAATATAACTGTGTTCTCTATTCATAATTCTGGTAAGACTGAAAGCATTTCTTTGTATATTTTAATATTGTTTAATGTTTCGAGTGATTTGATACTGCCATATCAAAATCTATCCCTTACAACACGTAAGGATTCGCTCTAGATCCCCAGCCCAAGTTCAGGGTCTAGAGACAAACAAAATACATAAACGCCAGCAAGGATTATGAAGGGCGGATCAAGTGTTGAGATCAGTGGAACATATCACCTATCTTATTCAATAGCAGGAAGCTAATGAACATATTTCAGAATATGTAGTCTTGGGGAACTAGTACTACGTGAAACCAACTTGGTAAGATGTGCTGTATGGTCAGAGAGATCTGACCCCGTCTATGTGGTGTTGTTGTGTAGTGTTGTGTGCAGAAGTGGCTCAGGAGGTAGAGTTCTGACACATGACCCAATACTTTTGTTGCAGAAGTGTGAGTTTCTGTTTGGCACCAAAGTGGTGTCAAATGCTGTGATAATAAATACAAGTGTGGACCAGTGCAGTCTAGTATTTTGTCAGAGCAGCCTTATATTGCCCCAAGCACGGAGAGGTGGGGCCACCAGATTCCAGCACCAGAACTACTCAGTCAAGATACGTGAGCGTCTGGCCTGCTGGACCTTCACCAACTTATTTTCTAACTAACACACCAACTATATTACCATCACTAGAACCCACAAAAATTTTGGGAAATAAAACTTGTATTACTCCCATCAGTGAATGGACAATGTTTGGTAGTCATAGACAGGGAGTGATGATATCACCCCAACAGCATATTTAGAAATAAGTTCTCCTGGGACTATCATAAGATAATTTACTATTAACCAGTCATTTGAAATACATATGTACACATTTTCTATTTTATTATGACATATATTCATGCATTTCATTCATAATTTCAAAATCTTTCATATGTTCTGACCAAAATAAAACCTTGGTTCAGAACAAATAAACGTAAAGAAAATTTAATATCAAAAATTTAAACAGCTTGAGTTAGTTCAGTGTATTATAAATTTTATTAATATTATTAGACTTAGTAAATATCTGTGTGTGTGTGTATGTAATCTACCACAACACATTACATATCAGTACCCTAGATTTTAACGTAGCCACATTCATTAGTAAAAAAGATATGTGTGAGGTCGTAAGTGGTAGCAAGAAGGGCCTTCTGTAAATTCACAGCTACATTTATCTCAGGAGCCTTCACAGCTGACCTCATGCATCACACTAGGTAACATCAACCATACAATACCATCAAATCCACTACATATATTGGGGGCTCGTCCAGGGATAATTAGCTTATCAGTAATATTAGGATCTCCTGGTGGGAGAATTAAATTAGGGGGACAATTTGTAAAAATTAAAAGTGTCCCTTAAAATAAAAGTTGGTGAATCTTCACAGCCAGTGGTAGTTAATTGATTAATTAATTAATTAGAATTACTTTAGTTATTAATTGGTTAGAGATTTATCTTGCTCATTGCTAAATTGTCTAAAAAGTATGGCGGAGCTGGCAAAGTTCAGATCAGCTGCTGTGCTAACGGCGAAGGATATGGGAATGGATGGTCAGGGTTTAATTCAATACGTAACTGCAGAATGTGATAAGTATATTGAAAGGGAAGATAGGAGGTTAGCTGATGAGAAGAGGTTACAATTTGAGGCTGAGAAAGAACTTAAGAGGTTGCAGATTGAGGCTGACAAGGAGGCAAAAGCATTGGAGGCAGATAGGGAGAGTAAAAGGCTCCAATTAGAGGCAGATGAAAAACGACAGCAAAGGGAGCAGAAGATAAAAAGGCCGAAAGGGAAGCAGAAGATAAAAAGGCCGAAAGGGAGGCAGAAGATAGAAGGTTGCAAAGGGAGCACGAATTACGACTGAGGGAGCTGGAATTACAAGGCCATGCTCCTGAAAATGGTGCCAGCCCTTTTGCCTCAGATGCTACGCCTAGTCAGGGAGCCTCAACATCAGCTATGGGGTTTCATTTAGACCATTTTGTTGAGAAAGACGATGACATAGAGGGGTACCTCAGTCGTTTTGAATTATTAGCTACTACATATGGGTTAGAGAGAGAGAGGTGGAGTTTAAAGTTATCACAGGGACTGAGAGGTACTTCTTATGAAGTCTTCGCAAAAATGAACAGAGAAGACCAAGACAATTATGACATGTTAAAGCAGGCTTTGTTGTTAAGATACGAAAAAAATGGTGAATTTTATCGTAAGAAATTTAGAAATGCCAAACTGTTGTCTGGGGAGACATACCACCAATTCTCTGCCAGACTGGAAACCTATTTGGAGAAATGGACTGCTCTGGGGAAGACCCAAGATCTTAAAGAGATGATCATGATAGAGCAATTGAGAGAGTCCATGGCTCCAGACTTGAGAAAATTTCTCATGAAACAAGGTGCAGAGAGGTTGGGGGAGGTTTTAAATGTCGCTGAGAGGTATCAGGCAGCCCAGGCAGAGGTAAGTGGTGCTAAAAAGAAGCACATAGACAATTTTAAAGTTCCACGGCAATTTAATAAATTTGATAATAGAGAACAGGGTAATAAAGGTAGGACAAACCTTGAACGGCCAAGAAATGACTATCGTGACAGAAACTCACAGTTCAATGACCAAAAATACAATGAAAGAAAACCGTTGAACCAAGGAAAAAGATGGTGCAAATGGTGCAAGAAAGATAACCATAACACCGAATTTTGTAGAAGGAAACCTTCAAACATTGCTGCAATGAAGTCGGGGACTCAAAGATTAAAGGTTAATCCTAATGGACAGCAGGAACCTTATCACCCCCCAGTTTGTGAGGATGTTATTTGTAATGGGGTCACCACAAGGTGCCTTTATGATACAGGTTTGGATTATGATTCAGTTGTGAAGTCTAGCCTAGTGGACCCAAGTCAGTATACCACAGAAACAGTGGAAATACAAGGGGCGACTAAGGACATACCACTCATGACACTTCCCATCGCAAGGATAACGGTGAAAACTCGCTATGTGGAAGGAGAAATCAGAGCAGCAGTGATAGATGAACCAATCTACCCTCTGATATTGGGGTGTAGATACGTCTTCTTGGGGAATCCCGAGAGACCTGTGATCACGGCGACAGTGCAGACCAGGTCACAGAAAAAGGAGGAAGAAGGTGAACCTATTAATGCTCATCCAGAGGAGATGAGGAAGGCGCAGGCTGAGTATAAGACCCTTAAGCCATGTTTCAAAAAATTGCCCAAATGCCACACACCTCCAAGCAAGGGAGAATACTTTATGAAGAACAAACTATTATATAGGAAGGTCGGAACTGGAACAAATGGTCACAACCAGCTGGTTCTTCCCACTTCATATAGGGATAAAGTGATGGAACTCGGGCATGCGATTCCCTTCAGTGGTCACATGGGGATCAGCGCCACAGGACAGCGTATAGCTTGTCATTACTTCTAGCCAGGGATAACGGAGGATATAAAAAGATATGTCAAATCCTGTCCAGAATGTCAAAGGGTAGCTCCAAAGCACTGGACTGCTCCTGCAACTCTAGGGGAAATGCCCATAGTGGGAACACCTTTTGAGAGGGTTGCAGTGGATATTGTGGGACCTCTCACTCGGACCAAGAGGAGGAACAGTTACATCCTTACTCTGGTGGACACTTGTTCTATGTGGGGAGAGGCGGTAGCCCTGCCATCAATTGATTCAAAACATGTAGCAGAGGCACTACTTACAATATTCACAAGATTAGGATTCCCGCATCAAATCTTGACTGATAATGGCTCTCAGTTCAAGGGGAAACTAACGGAAGAAGTTTTTAAGCTATTTCAAGCCAGACACTTTCATTGTAGTCCGTACCATCCGCAAGGGAACGGCCAGGTAGAGAGGTTCAGTGGGACTCTCATTTCTATCCTGAGAAAGTTGGCACACGAAAAACCGGATCTGTGGGATCAATTCCTGCCCGCCGCATTGTTTGCGTATCGGGAGGTACCACATAGTTCAACCGGGATGGCTCCCGCAACTCTGCTATTTGGGAGGCCAATAAAAGGTCCATTAGAAGCACTATTAAGGACCTGGACAGATGAGAAAGCGGAAGAGACTGTTACCTCATCTTATCAATACGTGAACGAACTGACCACTCGTCTGAAAGCTGGATGGAAACTGGCAAATGATAATTTGAAACAAGCCAGGAAGAAACATGCAGCATATTTTAATAGGAAGGCAAAGGACAGAGAACTAGCTGTGGGAGAGAAGGTGCTGCTTCTACTACCCGGTAGCCAGAATAAATTACAAATTGGATGGCAAGGTCCATATACGGTTCTAGAGAAGGTGTCTAGAACAAACTATAAAATTGACAAAAAGGGGAAGGAGAAAGTTTATCATGTAAACCTTTTAAAGAAGTATCTGGACAGACCACTCCAGGAAAGCACCCCCTTACTGACCTTGGCTATCGCAACTCAAATGCAAAAGGAACCACTCACCTCACATGAATACCCATTACATCCTTGTGAAACAGCAGCACAGGTAAAAGTCAGTAAGCACCTGACTAAAAATCAGAGGGAGAGAGTTCAACAGGTTCTGGAGGAACATACAGATGTATTAACAGATAAACCAGGACATACAAATTTGCAACAGTATGACATGAAACTGGTAGACTCCAACCCAATCTGTATGAGAGCCTATTCTATTCCGTTCGCGAAGGAGAAGGCATTGAAAGAAGAAATAGATTATTTGTTGAAGGAGGGGATTATTTCACACAGTGAATCATCTTTTAGCTCCAGTGTAGTTTTGTTGAGAAAACCGTTTGGGGAACACAGACTGTGCATAGTTTACAGGAAACTGAATGCTGTCACAGAAGGACAAGTGGACCCATTACCAGACACAAAACAGTTATTTGCCAGATTAAACAAGGCAACCACTGACAGTCATACGAGCCACAGACTCCGAATGTCCATCCCGCAGCAAAGTTTGTTCATTTGATGTTGTTTCCGTAACTTCATTATTTTTTTTACATAGACAGGGGTGTCAGCCCTATGCTAAAACACCCAACCTGAAGGACCAGGGTACCAGCTTTTGTCTGACCCCTACCCACACAGACCAGTCCAGCTTGGTTGAACCTACAAGGAGTAAAACTCCCACTGGCATAGCTCTGGGGATTGTCAGGGTACGCAAGCTGCCATACCGCTACAACAGACAACACCAAAGACAACACCAAATAATAATCGCACAGTGGCATGTTTTGAAACCACCATTTTACGGGAAATAGGCCACCATGCTAAATCCTATTTGATTGGATAGAAGTAAATGTAAGGCGAAACACTATTAGTCGGACTACAAATACTAATTTTTTGTTGTTAGGGGAAACGGTAGTAGGGGTACTTTTTTTGAAAAGCTGTGTAAACATGGCCCGATTGGTTAGACCCGCCAATATAGTCAATTAGGAGCGTCAGTTCAGTGCCACATTTTAAAATAAACTTACTCAGAAACAGTGCGTTGAGAACCAGCTTATATTTTTTTCTAAATAAAAGCCTGGGACAGAGGCAGATCGGAATTTGTGCCATATTCATCGCCAGTCAACGTATTTGTGTATTATTTCCATGAATTGTGGTAAGCTTGACATATTTGATATCTTTTTAATGAAAATTGAATGTAAATTGATAATATATGTCTGTATATGTGCGTGGTTCAGTAGCAAACATGAGGCAAGGCCTAGATAGTGCTCCAACCTGAACAGGACGTGTCGGAGAAAAGTAAAACTGCATGGAATTGCCAAACAGTACACTGACACCTATCTTATTGACTAGAAGGAACTAATGCTGGAATTGCAGAGGCGTAGTAACCATTAGGGAGGAGTATACTGGTGTAAATTGTTTCAGATGAAGCTAGCAGTTGGCCTACCGCTCTGAACTCAGTGTTTGTTATGTATTGTGTTCAGTGTGGAAATAGATTATAAATTAGTTCTGAAATAGGAGGTACAACCTTCTTGTTTCAGGGACCGTGGTCCTAAGTTATTGAAGCAGCACCGGGTCTGAGTTTTGCTGAATCCAGAGGCTGACAGCATACTCCTTGGTCCAGATAGCGACCAGTGAGGTGTCTCCAGAACACAGTGAAGCAATCGAGCAGAGGAGTCTTTTCCTGCCGCCATCACGAAAGATAAGCTTCTGTGGCCAGAGCAGCTCAACATTATGCCCCCCCCCCCATAA
This sequence comes from Oreohelix idahoensis, assembly GCA_024509875.1. NCBI lineage: Eukaryota > Metazoa > Mollusca > Gastropoda > Stylommatophora > Oreohelicidae > Oreohelix > Oreohelix idahoensis. The sequence goes on from JAMPIV010000986.1 coordinate 611,802, forward strand.
AATTGACATTATATTAAACACAGAGGGACAATAAATTGTTTCAAATGACAGGCACTGTGAACTTTTCCCAATACTATTTCCACGATAATCAAACACTTGAAGTCATGATGACAAACAACAATCTAGCTTGAAAAACAAAACCAGTATTACCTCATAGTACTACTTCACAACTTACACACATAGGATAATACTAATAAATTATGTCAATACAAAGATCATATTTATAAATTGTGATTACATTTGATTGTGATTCCTGGTTCACTGTGTAGTTGAATCAGGATATCTATTGTTGAAAGTAATTATTACATATATATTTGAAACTTTACACTTGACTCATTTAAGATAGTCTTATAGAGTGTTATATGTGTGTGAGTGTCACAGTGTTGTAAAGTGTTGTGGAATAAATTAAATTGTTTATCTGTCTGTTGTTGTTGTGAATTACACTTCATCATTTTCATAACCCTAGACATTCAACGTAGTCATCACAATATTCCAGAATAATTCTGACTGAGGTATAAATGTGGTAGCAAGTAAGGTTATCTGTAAAACACTACACCTATTAGATACAGATACCTTCACAGCTGATCTCAGTCAGTACACTAAGTCCCCTATAAATATTTATATCATCCCACTTTACCACATATATTGGGGGCTCGTCCGGGATATTGAACTTTCTCCTATTATATATATTGGGAATAAATAAAAGTTAAAAGGTATCCTTGGGTGAAAATAAATAAGGTTGAGCTCTCAGTGCCTGTGGTTGTCCTTGGATATTTAGTTAGAGATTGAATTGTTTAGTTAGATATTGTTTACATTTACCTGTTAGAAAATGGCGGACCTGGCCAAATTTCGATCTGCTGCTGTGCAGACTGCTAAAGAGTTAGGAATGGACGGGCAAGTTATGATTGCTTATGTCACCACTGAATGTGACAAATTTATTGAACGTGAAGAAAGAAAATTTGAGGCCGAAAGAAAATTAGAATCTGAAAGATTGGCCGAAGATAAGAGAATAGAGGCTGAAAAAGAAATTAAGAGGTTGCAGATTGAGGCTGAGGCTAAGAAATTGGAAGCAGAGGAGAGAAAGCAGGCTGCAGAAAGGGAAGACAAGCGATTGGCTGCAGAGAGGGAAGCAGAAAAGGAGGAGAAGAGATTACAAAGGGAACATGAGTTACGACTAAGAGAGTTTGAGTTTCAAGACCATGCTCCTGAAAATGGTGCCAGTCCCTTTACCTCCGATGCTAATGCTAGTCAGGGAGCCTCAACCTCAGCTATGAACTTTCATTTAGATCATTTTGTTGAGAAAGACGATGATATAGAGAGCTATCTAAATAGATATGAACTATTAGCTACCACGTATGGGTTAGAGAGAGAAAGGTGGAGCTTAAAGTTATCTCAAGGGCTTCGTGGGGCAGCTTATGAAGTTTTTGCCAAAATGAGCAGAGGTGATCAAGAAAATTATGACATGCTAAAGCAGGCTTTTTTGTTAAGATATGAAAAGAACGCAGAATTTTATAGGAAAAAATTTAGGAATGCTAAACTACTGTCAGGCGAAACCTATCACCAGTTCTCTGCACGGTTAGAGACATACTTGGAGAAATGGACTTCTCTGGGGAAAACCCAAGATCTTAAGGAAATGATCCTTATAGAACAATTAAGAGAGTCCATGGCTCCAGACCTGAGAAAGTTTCTCATGGAACAAGGTGCAGAAAGACTGGGTGAGTTACTAAATGTTGCTGAAAGATATCAAGCAGCTCAAGCAGAGGTAACAGGTAACAAAAGGAAACAGGTAGACTATTTTAAGGCACCACAAAACTTTGATACATTTGATCCTAGAGATCATAACAAAGGTAAGCACCAGTTTGATAGGCCACGGTATGACAATAAAAATAAAACCCCACAATTCGATGAAAGGAAATATGATGAAAGAAAATCTTTCAACCAAAACAGGAGGTGGTGTAAAAATTGTAAGATGAACAATCATGACACTGACCGTTGCAGAAGGAACCCTATAGTTATGGCCACCCTTCAGGTCAGATCGACCTCAAGAAAGGAGGAGGATATCCTGATAGATACCACTCCAGAAGAGATGAGGAAGGCACAGGCTGGGGATAAGACCCTCAAGCCTTGTTTCAGGAAATTGTCAACTTGTCATACAACTCCAGGCAAGGGAGATTTTTACATGAAAAACAAGTTGATTTACAGGAAGGCCGGAACTAGATCCAATGGTCACGGACAGTTGGTTCTTCCAAAGGCATATAGGGCAGAATTAATAAGGAGCCTACATGTGAGAAAAGATGGGGACCATGAGAAAATAGGTACCATCATTCAAAAGGTGGCTCACAATTATTATTGGCCCAAGGCAAGGTGGGACATTGAGAATTTTGTACATGAGGTAACACCCACAAGTGGGAACATTGATCAGGACCTGGACACGCCACGGGGCAAACGTAGGCCTGACAATAGAAAGAATAATAAAGTGGACCAATTGGAATGGGAAGCCCCTTTTCACGGACAAGCTTCAATTAACTGTTTTACAATGGCCACTATGCAGAGAGTGCAAAAAGATGTCTTACACCAGGATAAGCCGAAAATCCCTCAATCGGACTTAAACAAACTGGAGGAAGAGGATGTAGAGAGGAAATCTCTCATCAAGAATTTTAAGTGGGGAGATAGCCCCAAGAAAAGAATTGGTAGCGGTCGTTTTGTGAATGATAATTCTGGGAAGAAAAATCATCACTATAGAGCTTCGAGTGGAAGAGACCATACCGGTGCATGGACAAATAGGTCCACAAAATTAAAGGTCCATATGAAGCGCTGTTAAGAACGTGGACTGATGAAAAGGCAGAGGAAAATATTACATCCTCATACCAATATGTGAATGAGCTGACCACTCGTTTAAAAACTGGCTGGAAACTTGCCAATGAAAATTTGAGACAAGCCAGGAAGAAACATGCTGCCTATTTCAACAGGAAGGCTAAAGACAGAGATTTGGCTGTGGGAGAGAAGGTACTGCTTCTTCTACCCGGTAGTCAGAATAAGTTACAAATTGGATGGCAAGGTCCATATACAGTTCTAGAGAAGGTGTCTAGAACCAATTATAAGATAGATAAGAAGGGGAAAGAAAAAATCTATCATGTGAATCTCCTGAAGAAATATTTGGAAAGAGAACATCAGGAAGAGACACACTTGTTGACCTTGTCCATTGCAATGGAGATGAAAAAAGGAACCACTTTCATCATTTGAATATCCATTACACCCCTGTGAGACAGCGGCACAGGTGAAAATCAGTACACATTTAACTAAAAATCAGAAAGAGAGAGTGCAACAGGTTCTAGATAATCATACAGAGGTGCTCACAGACCGACCGGGGCATACAAACTTATTGGAATATGATATGAAACTGATAGACCCCACACCTGTCTGTATGAAACCCTATTCGATTCCTTTTGCTAAGGAGAAAGCTTTGAAGGAAGAGATAGACTATTTGTTGAAGGAAGGAATTATTTCACACAGTGAATCTTCGTATAGTTCCAGTGTGGTGCTCTTAAGGAAACCCTCTGGAGAACATAGACTCTGTATAGATTACAGGAGACTGAATGCTATCACAGAAGGACAGGTGGATCCATTGCCGGATACAAATCAGTTGTTTGCCAGGCTAAATAAAGCTAAATATTTCTCAAAAGTGGATCTGAGTAAAGGATACTATCAGATTCCAGTAAAGCCTGAGGTTAGACCGTACCTAGCTTTTAGTACCTCAGAGGGACACTATGAGTTTAACAGATTGCCATTTGGATTGAAGAATGCGCCTAGTGTCTTCTCTAGAATGATGAGAAAATTATTGGATCCTCTGAATAATCCATGCATCACAAATTTCATGGATGATATCCTGATAGCAACAGAAACATTTGAGGAACACATTGACTCTCTGAACATGCTGTTTAATCGACTTAGAGAAGCGAATTTAACAGCCCGACCAACCAAATGTTGCGTTGGATGTAAAGAATTAGAATTCTTGGGACACACAGTCCATCAGGGAAACATGACCCCTGACCCCAAGAATTTAGAGAAACTAAAGAAAGCCCCGAGACCACAAACCAAGAAAGACGTGAGATCCTTTGTCTCATTATGTGGTTTCTACCAAAAGTATATCAAAAACTTTAATTCCATATGTGCACCGTTAACTGATTTGACACGTAAAGGAAATCCAGATCGAATTACATGGACACCACAATGTGAATTAGCTTACCAGGAATTGAAGGAAAAGCTCACAAGCAAACCTATTTTGAAATTACCTGACTTAAGTCAAGAATTCATTGTAAGAACGGATGCCAGTAATATCGGGTTAGGGGCGACCCTGTTACAGAAATCAGATGCATTGGATGGGGAATTGAGCCCAGTGGCATATGCTAGCAGAAAGTTGAATAAAGCTGAAACCAACTACTCAACTAGCGAAAAAGAATGTCTTGCAGTAATATGGGCGATAAAGAAATTCAATATTTATCTGTATGGGAAGGCATTTAAGTTGCAAACGGATCACAAACCCTTGTCGTTTCTAGCGCAGGCTAGACATGAAAATTCTAGGTTACTCAGATGGTCCTTACTTATGCAGCCATTTGAGTTTAGCATAGAGTATATTTCTGGAAAAACAAATCTGGGAGCGGATTTTTTAAGCCGCCATCCGTGTGATGAGAATCACCGTAAGCCCCAGAAATAATAGTAAATTTCTCTATGTGTATATAGAATTATAGACTGACATATAACGTCTGTTTTAAGAGGGGAGAATTTGTCGTGAAACATTCTAAATCCACATATATAAATTAAAAGGTAAATGTAAAGCCTAACACATAAATTCAATAAAAGGGAAAGAAGAATGGTAAAGAACAGTGCTGTCACAATGACTGTACTCGAGATCCCCCTTTTTCTGCTTCGTCTGCATATTCTCACGCTTTCACGTTTACTAGTAAAGCCTACAGCAGCATACACGCGGTTCAAAACAATAAAACGTGTACTGTATTTCTTAGAAAACCTTGAGATACGCAAGCTGATTAATGACCTAAATTAATACTAGCATTAATTTCATTTTATACACTGCGTAATGAAAAGACAGATGGAATTAGGATAGAGAGAGGGAGGGCTGAAAGCAGGAACGCCGGCAACACTAACACGCGTCTCGCGATATACAATTAATGCCACCCCAAGCGTAAGGCATGAAGCACTAGCTTTTTTTTCAAATAGACAGTGATAAAAAACACTACCCATACGAGAGTAGGTTTAAAAACCTGTAAAATGCTTATTAGGAAACATGACATTCTACTGTTTTATGTCTAAACTCCTGACATTAGTCTGACAGTACAGCAGACACCATAAAGTTTGGAAGTGAGGAGGTGGTAACAGCACGACTATCCTAGAAGAAAATACATATTTTGAACGCCGCCACTTAGCTCCCTTAAAACTTATATATTTGGGTTCCTTAGGACTTGCTGACAAAGAATATGTTAAGTGTTACGCAAATAGTCTAGGAATTAACAAATTATAGCCAAAAGAAAATAGTGAGGGTGTCAGACAACACCAAATAATAATCACACAGTGGCATGTTTTGAAACCACCATTTTACGGGAAATAGGCCACCATGTTAAATCCTATTTGATTGGATAGAAGTAAATGTAAGGCGAAACACGATTAGTCGGACTACAAATACTAATTTTTTTTGTTGTTAGGGGAAACGGTAGTAGGGGTACTTTTTTTTTTTTGAAAAGCTGTGTAAACATGGCCCGATTGGTTAGACCCGCCAATATAGTCAATTAGGAGCGTCAGTTCAGTGCCACATTTTAAAATAAACTTACTCAGAAACAGTGCGTTGAGAACCAGCTTATATTTTTTTCTAAATAAAAGCCTGGGACAGAGGCAGATCGGAATTTGTGCCATATTCATCGCCAGTCAACGTATTTGTGTATTATTTCCATGAATTGTGGTAAGCTTGACATATTTGATATCTTTTTAATGAAAATTGAATGTAAATTGATAATTTATGTCTGTATATGTGCGTGGTTCAGTAGCAAACATGAGGCAAGGCCTAGATAGTGCTCCAACCTGAACAGGACGTGTCGGAGAAAAGTAAAACTGCATGGAATTGCCAAACAGTACACTGACACCTATCTTATTGACTAGAAGGAACTAATGCTGGAATTGCAGAGGCGTAGTAACCATTAGGGAGGAGTATACTGGTGTAAATTGTTTCAGATGAAGCTAGCAGTTGGCCTACCGCTCTGAACTCAGTGTTTGTTATGTATTGTGTTCAGTGTGGAAATGGATTATAAATTAGTTCTGAAATAGGAGGTACAACCTTCTTGTTTCAGGGACCGTGGTCCTAAGTTATTGAAGCAGCACCGGGTCTGAGTTTTGCTGAATCCAGAGGCTGACAGCATACTCCTTGGTCCAGATAGCGACCAGTGAGGTGTCTCCAGAACACAGTGAAGCAATCGAGCAGAGGAGTCTTTTCCTGCCGCCATCACGAAAGATAAGCTTCTGTGGCCAGAGCAGCTCAACATTATGTTCCCCCCCCCCCCCCCATAAAATTGACATTATATTAAACACAGAGGGACAATAAATTGTTTCAAATGACAGGAACTGTGAACTTTTCCCAATACTATTTCCACGAAGGCATGAAGCACTAGCTTTTTTTTCAAATAGACAGTGATAAAAAACACTACCCATACGAGAGTTAGGTTTAAAAACCTGTAAAATGCTTATTAGGAAACATGACATTCTACTGTTTTATGTCTAAACTCCTGACATTAGTCTGACAGTACAGCAGACACCATAAAGTTTGGAAGTGAGGAGGTGGTAACAAAAACTTTTTTTTCTTTCTCTAACATCTCTATGTTTTTCTGGTCAATTTTAATGCGCTGTTTTTAAATCTGCAAACCGTTTTTCTCTATCAGGTCGGGATCTCTAGAAATACGCAATTAAAGTTTTTTAACAACGCATACAGTATTACAACATCATTCGTACAAGAAGTATAACAGTTATGTAGGCTTGAATTTCTTTGCAGTCGACTTTCGTCGGTGAATGGCATGTGGTACATCGCGATGAAGCATCCAACAATAATCGGCAAGCATGGTCACACTCCACCATCCTTGATAACGTGACTCCATTACGGCGATATCTTGATGGAATCATTCTCCATGTTCATCGCTGACTTCGCCAAGGTTGTCAGGGAAAAAGTTAAGATGCGAATCGAGCAAATGGATTTTGAGGGACATGTTACAGCCCATAATTATGTATGCATCTATGCACTGCTTAACAATATGCAACATAGTCGACAGATTTGTGATTTTCCAGAAAGTTATCGACGATCGATTTGAATGCCATCCATGCGCGAAGTTCCCTACCATGTAACAAGTTCTCGAATTGTTTGTCTGCAATAACTTTCCTAATCTGAGGTCCTACAAAGATACCTTCCTTTATCTTTGCATCGCTAACTTGCGGAAACTTTTCTCGAAGATAAGTGAAAGCTTTGCTCGTTTTATCTAACGCTTTTACAAAATTCTTCATGAGCCCCAACTTTATATGTAACAGTGGTAAAATGAAGGTGTCTTTGTTAACTAATGGCTCGCGTATTACATTTTTATGCCTGAGCTGCATACGATCCCGGATAGGCCACACCTTTCTTGCATAATGTTCCTGTCTGTTGCGGCTGTCCCATTCACATCGGAAGCAACAAAATTTAGTATACCCAGTCTGTATGCCCGTGAGAATTGCAATGACCTTTAGGTCTCTACAAATCCGCCATTGGTAGTCATTGTACTTTATTTTTTCCAAACGTATAGCCATATTGTCATAAGTTTCTTTCATATGAACAGAGTAGGCGACTGGAATTGAAGAAAAAAAAATTCTGTTATGCAATAACACGGCTTTTAGACTAGTCTTGGAAGAATCGATGAAAAATCGCCATTCGTTGACTATGTGCTCATGACCGTTTACATCTTTGCAATAGCAAATGTCATCATCCATCTCAAAGTATTGAACAAGTTCTCTGTGTCTATGACGAAATTTAGATATCGGAGTATTGGGCGCTAAAAGATTCCATTCTTTGAGTCGCGAACCGAGTAATTCCGCTTGTCCTTTGGTAAGAGCGAGATCACGTATTAGATCTGAAAGTTCTGAATGGTTAATTAAGTAAACACCATCATTCATCGGTATGTAATCTGAGTCAGAATTAATTTCTAAAGCAGGTAAACTATCACTTTCTGATGGTTCATTTACGTCCAACGGATATTGTTCTGGTGGTACTTGGATCGGACACGTGATTAGATCACGAGGCACTGGTTTCGAAACCGATTCAATATTTGGATAAACCACAGACTTTCTAGTTTTAAAAGTGAAACCATGGATATTTGTCAAGCAGAAGTAACAATCAGTAGTGTGATTTGTATGTTCACGCCATATTACTGGCACGCCAAAAGGCATCGACTTATGCTTCGGCGATTTTCGTAACCAACCTGCCAATGTATCAAACAAACCGCATTTGGCTTCCAAGATTTATTTGCATCATCAACTTTCGAATCGAAATAAAGTTCATATGCTATCTTTAGTAATGGTGTAAAGTTTTTCTGGTCAACACGATCGGTAAAATATCCGCACACGTAACAGAACAGATCAGCCGAATTTCTACAACTTCTAGAAGCCATATTTTGCTCAGAATTATTTCAAAATACAGTAACTATTTGGAAAATCGCGTAACATATGTCATGCATCTTTTAGCAGTATAAAAAGTAGAATTATGTTGCTTTTTATTAATTTTTAATAAGTTATATAGTAAAAATGAAACGGAGCAAATAACGGTTTCCCAAAAATATATTTATTCACAAATATCTTAAGAACCCGACGTGATAGAGATAAACGGATTTCAGATTTGAAATCAGCGCAAGAAACTGACCTAAGAACACTTATTCTTATATAAGAAAGAAAAATGTTGTTTGTCAGTGTAATCAAACACTTGAAGTCATGATGACAAACAACAATCTAGCTTGAAAAACAAAACCAGTATTACCTCATAGTACTACTTCACAACTTACACACATAGGATAATACTAATAAATTATGTCAATACAAAGATCATATTTATAAATTGTGATTACATTTGATTGTGATTCCTGGTTCACTGTGTAGTTGAATCAGGATATCTATTGTTGAAAGTAATTATTACATATATATTTGAAACTTTACACTTGATTCATTTAAGATAGTCTTATAGAGTGTTATATGTGTGTGAGTGTCACAGTGTTGTAAAGTGTTGTGGAATAAATTAAATTGTTTATCTGTCTGTTGTTGTTGTGAATTACACTTCATCATTTTCATAACCCTAGACATTCAACGTAGTCATCACAATATTCCAGAATAATTCTGACTGAGGTATAAATGTGGTAGCAAGTAATGTTATCTGTAAAACACTACACCTATTAGATACAGATACCTTCACAGCTGATCTCAGTCAGTACACTAAGTCCCCTATAAATATTTATATCATCCCACTTTACCACTTTTCTTCGTTACATATACTAAAGGCATCAGCGACAGAGCAAGATCTCCGTAGCTCCCGCGATAATTCTGGTTTGTTACAATATCCATATTATATTTGAAAGATTTGGTGGAAATATTCGATCCCCCTGGTAGAGCCACCATGCCAGGAAAGAGACAAGGGGTGTTTCTGAGGAAGTCCATCTGCCTTGTGCCACCCCGCTCGCACCCCAGACAGCCAATGTTCAAGATGTTTTGTTGGAGAGGTGGAGACTCCAGAAAGCTTACCTAGCAGATGGTGAATGTTTAAATGACCAATTTTAAGCCCTGATAGTTTAAGCCAGGGGCGTGGGAGTTCATCAGGCGGAGATCAACAGCGCTCTGTCTCGACGGATAAGACGTTAGAAGAACGCAGCCAGGAGTCAATCCACAGTGCTGAGTACATTCAAGTTGATCTACCTGATGATGATCTCACACACTTCTTGGACGGGAAGAGAGATGCAATCAAGTTTCCACCTGCCAGTGCAAAAGGGCTTTGGGAACAGCTGGACGAAGCCTTGGCAAAAGAGTTGGATAACAACCTGAAGCAGATAACTTTGGAGAAGAAGCTGGAAATCTTCGGTGACATAATATATCTGCACTGTCGCAAAGTGTTCGGAGTCAGGGAGGCAAGGGAAAGTAACCCACCACGGAAAAGTAGAAGACAAATTAAAATAGAAGAAATCAGGAAACAGAAGAAGCATGCTCGAAAACTGTTCAAGAACGCAGTTGCCACAGAGAAGGAAGGGTTACGACAGGTTTAGGAGCACATGAAAGGCCAACATAATACCCTTTGTAGAGCAGAAAGGTTGTGCAGGAAGAGAAGGAAGACTCGAAGGGATAGGGAAAGATTTTTCAGGGAGCCCTTCAAGTTTGCCGAAGAAATGTTTGAGCAGCCACGGTCGGGTATGAAAAACATCAGGAAAGAAGACCTGGAAGAACACCTTAGAATGACATATTCAGATGGTCGCAAAGATGAGCCGCTCAGCAGCATGGCAGGCCTTAAATGGCAGAGTAAGCCAGGAGCTGAATTTAACACCAAGCCCCCAACGGTGCAAGAAGTAGAAAGCATTGTCCAGAAAGCTCGGTGCAAGTCAGCTCCAGGTCCTAATGGTGTTTCATATGGGGTGTATAAGAGATGCCCTGAGGTGCTCAAACGACTGCTCCGTTTACTGAAGAATGCGTGGAAAACTCAGCTTGTAAGCAAGGAATGGAGAAAGGCGAACGGAGTCTACATCCCGAAGGAGCAAAATTCCACAGACATCAGTCAGTTCAGGCCAATCTCACTACTCAATGTGGAAGGGAAGATATTCTTCTCAGTGATGGCGAAAAGACTCACTACATACCTCCTGGCAAATGAGTACATTGACACTACCATTCAGAAAGGAGGTATCCCAGGTACACCAGGATGTCTAGAGCATGCCACAATGATCTGGGAAGCAATCCAAAAGGCAAAGTCTGACAGAATAAACCTCCATGTAATCTGGTTGGATCTAGCGAATGCTTATGGATCCGTTCCACACCAGATGTTGTGGCAGGCCCTAGAAATGTATCATGTTCCACAAGAGATTGCAGCAATGCTGAAGCTGTATTTCGCAGGGTCTTCTGTCAGATTTTCAACCAGAGCATACACAACGAAGTGGATTGACCTTGAAGTTGGAATTGCGATGGGATGTACCATCTCTCCAATACTATTCGTGATGGCTATGCAGGTAATCTTCAATGCGTCTGAAGGAATGGCTATAGGTCCAAAGATCGGCGAAATTTGTCACATGCCATCGCTCAAAGCATTCATGGATGCCACAACAATTCTGACATCAGATGAACATCAGGCCCGGAGGATGTTAGCACGCCTGGATGAACTAGTCAGCTGGTGCAGAATGAGCTTCAAACCCAAGAAGTCAAGAAGCCTATCAGTCAGGAAAGGGAAGATAGCAGAGGCCATATTCATGGTTTCCAACCAAAGAATCCCTACTGTCATTGCGGAACCTGTTAAAAGCCTTGGCAGGGTGTACGATGCCTCATTAAAAGACTCAAAGGCAGTGCAACAGACAATAGAAATGGCAAACAGAGGACTACAGATCATAGACCAAAGCAGACTCCTGGGAAAGTTCAAACTGTGGTGCCTCCAGTTCATGTTGATACCGAAGTTGCTGTGGCCACTGCTTATATATGAAATAAGCACAAGTACAGTGGAAACTATAGAGTAGAAGGTCAACAAGTTCATGAGGAAATGGCTAGGGGTTCCACCAGGTCTGTCAGATGTAGCACTGTACTGCAAAAAGTCAAAACTTCTGCTTCCCTTCAAGTCAGTTGTTGAAGAGTACAAAGTTGGAAAGGCAAGGCTTGCAATGATGCTACGCGAGTCAGCTGATGACATGGTTAAGTCCATTCAGCCCACACTGAAAACGGGAAGGAAGTGGAGAGTGGAAGAAGCTGTTGATGCTGCCCAAGAATCACTCAAACTGAGGGAGGTAATCGGATACACACAAACGAATAGACGGGGATTTGGTCATGGAGACATCCGCTGGTGGTCCAAGGCATCAAGCAGGGAGCACAGAGACATGGTAGTTCAGGAGATACGAGGAGCTGAGAATGATAAGAGGTTGCAAAAAACAGTGCGGCAGGTCCAACAATGCCAATGGACTACATGGGAAGGAGCCCTGCAGAGGTCCTTGACATGGAATGATATATGGCATATGGCACCTCTTAGGCTCGGCTTCGTTGTTAGATCAATGTATGACCTGCTGCCATCGGCACAAACCTTGTGAAATGGGGAAAGTCAGATGATGAGCAGTGCCCCCTGTGCCAGGGGAGGCAGACACTTGAACACGTGCTCTCAGCGTGTAAGGTGTCATTAGGGCAAGGGCGATACACTTGGCGCCATAACAAAGTGCTAAATGAGCTTGCTGCGACAATAGACCTGGCAAGGATGAAGGCGAATAGCAAACCCAGGCCGAGCACCGCAAATACATACTTTCTGAGGGCAGGAAAGTCAGCACACCCCAAACCGAGTAAACCTGGTAGCAGTTTACCATCTCTTCTTGACTGTGCGAAGGATTGGGAGATGGCGGTAGACCTACCTGGACGAGGGGCATATCCAGAGAGTATCAGAAAATCGCGGAGACGGCCGGATATAGTGCTTCATTCTTCAGCAGCGCTTCAGGTTATACTTATTGAACTGACCGTGCCATTTGAATCCAGACTGTACGAGCAACATTCGTTCAAAGCGGCCAAGTATAATGATCTGGCCGCGGATCTGAGACACGATGGGTTCACTGCAAGGGTCATGGCTGTTGAGGTGGGTGCAAGAGGGCTTGTGGCTGCATCAGTGTATGATTTATTGAAACTGTTGGGGCTGAGGGGACAGTTGAGAACAAGAGCAATGAAGAGGCTTAGTGAAACTGCCGAAAAGGCATCAGGCTGGCTGTGGAACAACCGCAATGGGCAATGGAAATTGTGACAGTAAACGCTGCGGTACAGAAAACACCAGGAATTTTTCTAAGTCCACAATACGTTGAGTTTTTTGGGTGTACTAGTGAAAGGGCTGTGACTGAGGGGCAACTGGCGGCGTATATTATAAGAGTTGTTAGGCTCAGAATTTGGGTTGCTAGCGCGCAGTGGCTAGCCTCGTCGGCTTCGCGCAGGTGTCTTAGTGTGTGTCCTTAGTTGTGATGTGCGACGGAACGAACGGAATAATTTGTCTTCTCTTTGTTACTTTCACAATTGCCTCCAAGGCTGGCGGAGGTGTGGATTTTAAAGTTGCTACCATAAGTGAAATGGGTTCATTTTCGATACAAGACAACAGGAGGCTGAGACGCTTGGGAGTCATGACCCAAGTGGGCCCACCCCCCTTAGAGTGTAAAGGAGTATACTGGGCCGAAACACTTGTCGGATGGTGGGACTATTCTGATGATCAGATTGCCTCCTGTTGTATCGCTCTGTAAAGAGTTTCCTATCATAGCCATGAATTAGTGATATTGCCTATATTTTGATTAAAGTTTTTGCACTCGGACATGATAGTAGTCAATAGGGAAGAAAGAATGAGGGGAGTAGGAATGAGTAAGAAGCAATAAAATTGGTACACAATGGTTAATACAAACTTGTAAACAAGTTATAAAATATACACTGCAATAGATTTCTCTAAAGTCCGTGGACACTTTTTACAGTATCTTTATCTTTGCAAAAAGTGCGGTTTTTATCTTAAAATACACAAAGGAACACAAAGGAATATTTTTACTTCAACCAGTCAATGTAGAAAATTAATATTTTCGGGACAGTTAAAGGTCCACTCTGTGACTTAGCTTGTTAGTTTTGTGAGGATTTCCTAACTTTCCTCAACACGAAAAAACGAAGGTGCAGGCGGAGAGAAGGCATCAATTTGGTAACTAAGCTCCAAGCTGGTTTGAAAATACAGCTTTTAAGTGAGTTTATCTGCAACGGTGTTTGTGCGCTGAATTTTGTTCTGAAAAGTCGTATACAGACATCTGAAATGCCTGCATCAATACTTCTGGGCTATACTACCTAAGCTGAGGTAGCACAGACGAACTATGGGTGGCATTCTTGGCGGGTAGAGACAGGATGATGAAAGTCCTATTTCCTAGTTGTAGTTCCTGTGTTGTGGTTACTTGATGTATAGGAGGAAGGAGTCATACTTTTTGCCTAGTCTTTCCATCTGTCTAGTTGTGTCTGTCGAGCAGGTAGGGGCGGGGGTGTCTGTAGTGTGGGTAATGGGGGAAACATTTGGTCATAAAGATTAGGGGGTGGGGGTGGGGTGGGAGTAGGTGTAGCTTTGCTAGATAAATGAGTTTTACCTGAGCATGACGATGAGTGGTTATAAGGGGTTCTGCGTCGATTCGCTGAGTTTAGTGTGTAATTTGTGTCACTTACTGATGAATATGTGTGTTTCTTGTATGTCCTGTGGAGGAACTTTAAATTTTTGTCTAGGTGGCTCGTCCCTAGCTTAGAAGTGTGGACTTGATCTACATATAGCATCTTTTTTGGTGCACCTGACTTTGATGTGAAAAAAGGTGTGTTGTTTATGAAAGAAATGAGACGTTTAGTGCAGAAATTATATAGCACCTTGTTGTTGATATCTACAGTTAGGCGTGCTACCAGAAAACCAGTCACCATGGCGACTATAGCTGGGTGAAATTATTGACGAGATAGATATAGAAGTGTTTGGGAATGTTTGTTTTAAGTTGTCAATCATTCTGGAGATGTCTAATGGGTTAATAGTGTATCTGTTATGAAGTCTGAATCATATCTCGGCATCATTCAAAAATTATCACCGCGCAAACCCCGTGGATATAACTGACCAATGAAACACCAGCTTGGTATAAGTAGTGTCAGAAGATACGCTAGGTTATTCGAAACAACAAAGTGTAGATGTTGATGATGTTTCGGAAGGCAGTGTGCAAATAATCATGGAGTACCTGGATAAAGAACGACCCAGTTCGATAATAGTGATCATTAGCTTTAGGCAGATAGCAATAGATTCACTGGATGTGTTGTAGAGCCGAAGTTATTATGAATAGAAGACAGTGGAACATGAACCATGTTGTGTTTTTCCCTGTTTCGGCTGCTCCAGTAAATAGTCGGATAAACTATAGAACAAAGTGATAGAGCTCATTCATATGAGTAAAATAAGCCTAAGATGGAGGAAATCGGTGCAGAAATAAGGATTCCAGAACTATTTTAGATTTACTATCTAAGCACACCTTGCCCTGCCTACACGATTTTGGATGCATGAAAACGTACTTTAGGCTAGTTGTCATCTCGTACATCCGCAAATCCATTACATAAGGGGAGAGAACGAATGACACAGACACACTCGCCGCCTAATTCAAACTACAGACACAGAGCACAGCATTGATATCACCTCCGTTGCCATCTGCAGAAGTGTGAGCAGACTGTGTAACCACTGAAAGCCCGTCTGTGATTGAGGGTAAGCGAGATATTAATTATATATATATATATATATATATATATATATATATATATATATATATATATATATATATATATATATGTGTGTGTGTGTGTGTGTGTGTGTGTGTGTGTGTGTGTGTAAATATATTACACTGGTATACACACATTTTGGTGCCTTAAATTTATAACTAAGAATGACCATATTAGTAGGGCAATTGTTATGTACAATCCTAGAGTTAGGTGCTATCAGTGGCATTTTGACTTTAGTCTGCATTCATATTATACGTAATTACTGTGCATATATTACCAAAAATGTAATAAAACTTTATCACTAGCACTTGTTTAGTCAACACGCAAAAAAGGATCTTTTCGAGGACTTCCTGGAATGTGATATGCCCGGACAGTCACGCTTAAGGGTCCAACAGTAATCTGCCATCATGTGGGCATCCCAAAGTCCCTGGTATCTCTCTTCCATTGTTTTTATATCTTGGTGAAATCTTTCACCTTGCTCCTCACTAAAGTCGCCAAGATTCTCCGGAAATAAATGTAAATGGTTATGGAGGTAGTGCAATTTTATGCTCATGTTGCACCCAAGTTCACAAAAACTCGACAGCATGTTTCCAACTAATTCAGAATAATTGTCTGCTTTAAAGTTACCCAGAAAGTTTTGCACAACTAAAACAAATGATGACCAGGCTGTGGACTCTGTTTTATTCATGGAATCAATAAAATTTGGATCGTTTATTAACTTTCTAATTTGAGGTCCATCAAAAATTCCAGCTTTAAGTTTGTCTATGCTCAATTCTGGAAACTTTCTGCATAAGTAATTAAAACAGGTACCATCTTTGTTCAGTGCCTTAACAAATTGCTTCATCAAGCCAAGCTTTATATGTAATGGTGGCAGTAGAACTCTTTTTCAATCAATGAGAGGCTTATTGACAATAGTTTTTTCTCCAACTTTAAATTCATCCCTCAACGGCCACTGTTTCTTTGTCCAGTGCATATCTTTTGCCCTGCTATCCCACAAACATATAAAGCATGGATATTTGGTGAATCCCATTTGCTGGCCAAGCAAGAAGTTCATCATTTTAAGATCTACACAACAAAACACAATGTTGTTTTCTTTACAAAAGAATGGAATAAAACCTTGCTCTCTGCTGCGATAAAATGTAACCTTTGTTTCAGCAGTCAGTAATTTTTTTTCTTTCAATCTTGAAGCCAAAAGTTCTGAAGAATCCTTGGAGAGATATAGATCTCGGATTAGATCATTTAGTTCAAGCTGGTGGAAGCGTTGAACATCTGAAAAATCATCTTCGAAATCACTATCACTGTCACTTGTCGTTCCACATGCCACTGCTGTCTCATCTTCTAGCAGGGAATCCGAAATCTGACTGAAAGTTGGAATTGGTATGTCATCTCCGTGTGGAACAGGTCGCCTAGCAGAATCTAAATCTGGATATTTCCACTTTTTGTGATTTTTTCCATTAATTCCCTTAATATTCACAACACAGAAATAACAGTCATCATAGTGGTTCTTGGGCTCTCTCCAAACCATTGGAATTCCAAATTTTAAACATTTTCTTTTCCCACAAGTCCACTGTCGCAGGTGTTCAACACATGTTTTGCAAACAATATTAGGAGCCCAAGACTTGTCCTGGTCACCTAGTTTTACTTTAAAGTAAGCAAAGTATGCCTTTTTCACAAAAACAGTAATATGCTTCCTATGTTCTTCTTTGAAAATGTACTTTCCACAAATATAACAAAATAAATGCGGTGAAAGAAAACATGCTCTTCTTGAAGATGATGCCATTCTCTGTTAGAAGTGTAATAAAATAAGTAGCATACTAACATGCATGCAGTGGCTTAAAATCTAAAAAAGGCAATTCTGGGAAGATTCTTGGAAAACTGAAACTGAGAGTAAACAAGCAGTTTTCTTTTGTAAAGGACTAGACAGCAATAGTTTTTTTTTACATAGCCTTATATAGAAAATATTGTAATAATACAGGGTGACCCAAAAAAATGGGCCAGCGCACGCACAACTAGTGCGCGCGCGGGCCCGTTTATTTTTGGGTCACTCTGTATTAATGAAATACAAAAATGTCTGTATCTCAAAAACTAGAGCTGCTACAGACAAGTAAATGTGATATTTGGATTGAACAGGCCTCATTTATGTACAATCAAGAGTAAAATGTTTGGCATCAAAAAAATTTTTTTTTTGTAGGGCTGTGTTATCAATGTGGGTTTAAGGTATTATTGGTAAGTGTAGAATCACTGGGTTATTTCTGGAGGAAAACCTGAAGTGTTTTGGCTTAATTTAATTGTATTAAATCAGTAAAACGAATGGATTGAGCTAGTTGTTTGTGGAAAGCATTTTAAAGATATTATGCTTGCTGGAAAGGACTATCCAAACTGGAGGAATGTTGCGTGGTGATTTGCTCTGAACAATGTTCCATGTGTTATGAATAAAACAATTATAAAATTCTGGCCATTGTTTTCTTCCTTGATATGTTAGTTTTAGTGCATCGTGCCTTTGATGGAAGATTAAGCGAATGCTGGGGTGGAAGATTCCAAACAATACTTGAACTTTGGAATACGATTGATTTGATAAGTCATTTCATTGAGTCCGTACATTTAATTCACATGTACACATTTCAAATAGGGACAGAACATGAGTCATGCATAAATTAATCAATGGCGTAGACTGCTGTTTTACGTGTCAATGTCCGTTTAAGGATACAGAGCAGTAATTGTCGTCAGAACATCACAGCTATATGCACGCGCAGCTAGACATGGCTACCTGCCGACAGTGAGACTGCGAGTCTGAATATATTCATACGAATTTGACGATTATTCTTCTCCTTCTGAGAATTCTAGTTAAAATACTAACCTCCATATATTTCCCTCTCATAAAGAGTTCTAGGACTGACCCTGGTCCATCAAAAAAATACACATATAAGTGGCTATATCATGCCATTGCATTGGAAGGTTCACATTATATATCAATATTATACATATTATTATATCAACTAAATAAATGTCCAATGTTAATAGTGAATGATAGAATTAAATTAAAGTAAGGTCTGTCGTATTAGTATGTCATATAGGAATTAATTTGACTAATTAAAATTAAATTAATTAATTAAACTAAGAGTTAAATTATTAAGGTTCTAATGTAACGTGATGTCATGAGAGAAGAAAAAGACAAACTAAGTGAGAAGAAATAGAAAGAAATTCGAATATAAGTTTAACTTAATTGTGTGTGTTAAGTGTTAGTGAATAATAACTATCTAATTTAACTAACTAAATAATGTATAGGTACATTAAAAAAAAATTATTAATCTAATAATTGTGTGAGATTTATTTTCTCTTTTCATAATTTCTTCTTTTAGTATTTCGTTCTCTTTTTTTGTTCTTTCATTTCATTGTTTTCTCACATTTCATTTTATTGATAATAATTCAATTAAGAAGTTAAGTTAACTAATTAATTAGTATAGGATATGATGATCCATCCGTAGTCTTGATCCTGATGAATTCTTTTAGGCAAAAGTGTTCAAACGTTCACGTCGGAAAGAAATGTCATTTATCACTGCATCCAAGAATTAAGAGTCCATAGGATAATAAGTTCGACTTGTCGTCAGATATTATTCCATGATTGTTCAACGGTATTTATATATCGTGTATGGACGTTAGACGAAGTTCCAATGTCAATATGTCTTTTAGTTCAATTCTGTGATGCATATAGTGTTTATAAAGTTTAAGTTGAAGGCAAGGTTAGTTCTATTATAGTTGATATGCTTTAGGAATGTTAATGTTGATTAGTCGTCGTCAATAGGATTACGTGACAATGCATCTGCCACACAATTTTCAGTGCCAGGTATGTGTTCAATGGAGAACTCGAATGGCTGTAGGATGATTGAATATCTGGCAAGCTTCTGGCTTGTATGATTTGATCGACGCAAGGATGCTACAGCACGTTGGTCCGTCTGTATGGTGAAGGGAGCACCGAGCAGGAATTTTTCAAGTTTGGTTATTGCCCAGATCACAGATAAAAGTTCCTTGTCGACTGTTGAATACTTTGTTTCTGCCGGCTTCAGCTTTCTTGATATGTATAAGGTGGGATGTAGAATGCCATCATGGTTCTGGAGCAGGCATGCACCAATGCCGTAGTTACTAGCATCTGTTCGTAAGAAAAATCTTTTGGAAGCATCGGGAAGTCTTAAAATTGGTTCATGCGAGAACAAATTTATAATTTTGTTGAAAGTTTCATTGCATGTACCAGTCCATGTCACCTTCACCGGCATATCTTTTTTTAACAATGAAGACAATACAGCCGTGATGGATGACAAGTTTGGTATGAATCTACTGTAATATTGAACAAGTCCTAACAAACTCCTGACCTGTTTCTTCGTCTGAGGAACTGCTATGTTTAGAATTTTGGAGACTGTACTAGGTAACGTTCGGATATATCCCGATCCAATGATATGTCCAAAAAAGGTTATCTCATTACACGCGATTTGCACCTTTGTAGGTTTAGCAGTTAGATGATAATTCCTTAGAGTGTCAAAAACATATCTAAGTCCCGAAACATGTTCCTCAAACGACGAACTAAACAAGCATATGTCGTCAATATATGTAATAACGTCTGGTCTACCTGATAAAATTTGTCGCATCAGGCGAATGAAGGTAGCTGGCGCATTAACAAGCCCAAAAGGCATCACATTCCACTGGTATAGACCTTGTGGAGTGGAAAATGCGGTGTAGTACTTAGCCTTTTCGGTCAGTGGTATCTGCCAATAACCTTTAGTTAAGTCTATCTTACTAAATATAGTTGCGTTGGATAGACGTGGCAGTAAGTCGTCGATAAGTGGATGTGGTTCGCTGTCAACTATAGTCTTAGCATTTAATTTTCTATAATCAACACATAGTCTAATGTTATTGTCCTTCTTCCGGACAATCACTAATGGAGAAGAGAATGGCGAATTACTAGTCTCAATGATTCCCAGAGACAACATCTGTTCAAGTTCCTTAGTAGTTTTAGCAAGGAAATGTAAAGGAACAGAATAGGGATGTACACGAATAGGTGTATCATCATTGAGAGTAATGTCATGACTGATAGCCGATGTGCGACCCGGGACGTCGGTCAACACATCTGGATAAGATTGTAATAGATTAGCAATCTGTAGACGCTGTTGCGGTGTAACCGTTGAAGAGATGGTTACATCCCGCCAAGATTCAGTAGGTTGAACTACTGGTACAGGTAACGGTAACTGTACCTCAGGAAAAGAAGATTCTTCTTCCTGGATGACAGATAAGTTAGTATAATGACAAGTGGATACTGTGTTGTCATCTAGTTCATGAAAAATTGACTGTAAGTGTTCAGGACGTGTATGAAATTGCTTGAGCATGTTAATATGAAATATCTTTTTGTGTCCCCTGATATCTAAGACGTATAAGAATAAATGACCAATAAGGAAAAGAAATGATGACTGACTAGAGCTGAGTCATCAAGAAATAAGACAAAAGGGTGAGCGTACACCATTATCTGCGTGGCGCAGAATCAGGTACTAATTGTAACTTTAGATAACGGTGATGAAAATAAACACCATTATCACGCTCGATTACCCAACGAGCGTCTCGATTGTTACGAAATGTAACCATCGCCTGTCTATTCTGCCCATTGCATGATGGCAGAAGGCGAACAAACTTAACGTTTGCTGTATAATCAAAAAAATTTCTAAGTGCCTGCCAGGTAGTATCCTGCGGCAGATTTCGCACTAACACTGTGCGAGAATACGCACTTTTCCCAATATATGTAGTATCATTGTCACGAAATAGTGGACAATGATGATATGTATTCTTTGTCAAAGAATTAACCTTCCTTTTCAACACCGACATTGTCTTTCTGTTGGATGTCGTATCATCCTGACTGGACTGAGGATGATACCTATCATCACCAAAGGTATTAAGTTTCCTACATGTCGTAGACATGTCCTTGCTGGGCAAAGTAAAAACTTTTTCATCATAATTATTTGTGTTAACTTTATGTTTCCTTTTAAGTCCAGCATTATTATTTAACCTATTATTCTTCCTCATAATGTTTTTATCAATGTTGACAACGTCAACAGTTTTATTAGGATCAGTTATATCCTTAGTATGTTGTCCAATAGATCTATCATCTTCATCAATTTCCAGGATAGTACTGAGAGTGAAGTTGGAAACTGCCGTGCCACATGTATTTATGTTGTTGGCACGAAGTGTAGCCATATCAACAACAGCGTTAGCGTTGCTAAAAGAATGCAAATTTTTTTTTTCCCAATCATTAATTTCCTGTGGGGAACAATCCTTACTACCATGGATGCGTCCCAACATCAGATCTGCAATTGGATTCTGAAGCATGCATACTTTTACGTTCCCTGTGAAAAAAGGAGTGTTAACATGAATAATAGCTGTGGGGTAAAACTCTATTGTTCCACCAAAAGTCATGCAACGGACATATTCCCCTGTTGCACAGCTAGGATGTACCAGCGACTGTCGTACACCAATCGTTGTGGATCCCGAATCCCTCAACACTGAGACGACGGATCCATTAACTAATCCTCTGTTAAAAATTAGTAGGCCTGTTCCATCGTTGACTGCAAGACCTACCTCTGGTGTAATATGTCCGCAGTTAAGCACTGTTTCTTTAGCCTTCTGAAAAATAAGATTGCATTGCTGGCAACTATTTGCCACATTATAATTAATAGCAAAACATGCAGCAGAAGACTGTGTTGTATTATTGTCAAGTGGGACCTGAGCTATAGGGGTAGTATTATTTGTAACTGCCGCCCCTGTATTATGGTTGTAATGAGATGATCCCCGAGAATGAGATCGATTCCGAGTATAATTGTTAAAATTATCTCGTCGCCCTCTATAGTAACTATTATCTCGATGTCTTGAGCCATGATTATTACCATTCCAGTTGTTATTATTATTGGGAGTATGTGATCGATTATAATGAGTGTTATGTTGACCATTGTGGTAGTTTGTTTGAGGTGAATAATTTCTATCTCGTGATCTACCTCTGTTGAACTCATTTTTATTGTTGAAATCATTATTATGTCCCTTCTGAAAGTTAACATTGTGATTTCTTTGGAACCTGCTTCTGTCTACACTGTGATGTCTTTGTTTGTTATTGTGATTGTAGGCCATATTAGACGCCACAGGTAGAGGTTCTCTTAATGAGGAGTTAGAAATGGTTGCATTCGGGTGTGCCGAACAGTAGTTTAAAGAAATTTTTTCTAACTCGTCCATGGTACCTGGTTTACGCTCCTGCAAATATGCAAAAAATGGCTGGCTAACTGAAGATAATACCTTATCCCGCAGTAGTAAATCAACTAATTTGTCGTATGATTTGTTGACTTCTGCCAGTTCAACCCATCTATTAAATGTATTGCGTATATTCGCAATGAATCCTGCAAAATCCTTTGGAGATTCAGGTAAAATTCCCTTAAATTTCAACCTACAGTGTTCCTCGTCCAGGTGAAACCTTCGTAAAAGCAAGGACTTAATAGCACCGTAGTTATTTGCTATTGATGGGTCAGCATTTTGAGAAGCTGTCAATGGTTCTCCAACCAAGAATTCATTTAATTTGAGTACCCATGACTCTTCAGGCAAATGGTTAGATTTGCAAGTCTGTTCAAAACGTGCCAGGAACGATGAAAGGTCGTCGACGTTCAAGTTGAAAATGGGTAATTTAAAGTTGTAGAAATGTTTAGGTTGGCTGGATGATGATCCATTTTGTGCGTTATTATTCTGGTTTGCATCAGCACTTTGTGCTTGTAATCTTGCTGTCTCCAATTTAATACGCGCCAATTCCATTTCTTGTTGTAAAATAATTTCCTCTCGTTTCAATTTATTCTCTTCTTCCTGTTTGGCGATTGTTCTTTGCTCTTCTCTTTCACGTTGAGCAATCTCTCTCAGTCTATTTTCCTTGTCAATTTGCTTCATCTCAAGTTCTGCTTCCTCTTTCTTTAATGCTGCCTTTTGTTCCTCTTCCTCTTTCTTTAATGCAGCCTTTTTCTCTTCTTCTTTTCTTTCATATTTTTCCAGTTCTGACTCAGCAAACTGACGAAGTTCTTGAGATTTATAACCATAATCCCGACCAATTTTAACGAAATGGTCTATAGTAAGCATTTTGACTTTTATCTGTAAGTAATTATTGATAATTACTGATTAAAATAGTCAATAGTAGCTTCAGAGTAATTATTATACTTACTCAACTTAGAAATATTCAATATAAGTAATCACAATAGTACTGAACTTAATGTCTAAGTTCAACTAATAGACAATATTTTGTAACAATATTGTATCTAAATAATACTATATCATAAATAGTTATGATATCTGTTAAACATAATGTAATTATATCACACAATTAATCTCAATATCCAATAATGTTGGGTATAATTCCTAGTAATTATATTGTTCAATGTACTAAGTCACTCTCTTAGTACCAGAAAAGTATATTAAATAATATACAATGGGTCTATTACCTCAGAGGTAGCTATAAGATTATTTATTTTGTCAATATATATATTATATTATTATGCCCTAGGCATCTATGATAAATTGTAGTGCTACTTTCTTGGACTATCACTGCATAATTATGCAATGTCCCATATTAACCTTAATTATCAGAAAAAATTAATTAAATTAAATTACAAGTGTATTATTGCATATAATATCATATTATTAATGTAGTATTAATATATATTATGAGGATAAACAAAACAATGATGCAACTAAAAGGTACAAACAATGTTAAGACGCAAACAAGACATTTGCACAATTAAAAAATGAATTTATGAACTAAATAAAATAAGCGGAAATGTCACAGACCAAATGAAGGGTCAAGGTTTGACCCGAGGTCAACTGAATATTCAAAGTACACACAAAAAAAAAATGACTGCGAAAAATGATGACGTCACAGGACTCATAACGGACGAAAATTTAACAATCATAAAATAAATGATAGTCAGAGGAGAATGGACGAATAGTAACGAACATGGTACAGAACTGAATAAAATTATTAACTGAGTACGAATAAAATACACCAATTATCTACGGGACAGTACAGCTAACGCAAAATCGTCAAACGATAGCAGATTTGGACAACAAGTCCAATGTCAAACCTCAATGGGGTTTCCAAAGGTGCAATCGTTTAACTGCCCTAAGAAACGACCGAAATTAATTCAGGCATCGTGAGAGCCGCAGAATTTAATTTCAGTTCATCCTCCCTACCTCCCACGAATTAACAACACATTAAGACAACAAAAATTACATTAAACATAGATAAAAACATGCCGATGTAGGCAGAGGACAATGGACTTAGTTAGCACTGTTTGCAATACCAACAGTTAAACACCTAGATTTATCTTTACCGTTGCTTCGATCAGTGCTAGCGGTCGTCAACAGCTAGGCTAAAGCCCCTGACTGTCTGCTCCTATAGTCCATATCATGTGTTGGCTTCAAATGGCTTATGTTTCCTTTGGTTAGACTTAGAAACGGCTGGTTTTCTTCGACAGATCACTTACACGATTTTCAGTGACGTCACGTTGTTAGGTATTATAATGAGTACTGCGTCACGTCAGCCTCGTACTGGTCATGTGATCGAAACTTGATCGTAAACATTTCATTCGAAAGTCATGAAGAAATTTTTTTTTTTTGTTGTCCCCAGACACCGGACACCACTGTTGCGTGGTGATTTGCTCTGAACAATGTTCCATGTGTTATGAATAAAACAATTATAAAATTCTGGCCATTGTTTTCTTCCTTGATATGTTAGTTTTAGTGCATCGTGCCTTTGATGGAAGATTAAGCGAATGCTGGGGTGGAAGATTCCAAACAATACTTGAACTTTGGAATACGATTGATTTGATAAGTCATTTCATTGAGTCCGTACATTTAATTCACATGTACACATTTCAAATAGGGACAGAACATGAGTCATGCATAAATTAATCAATGGCGTAGACTGCTGTTTTACGTGTCAATGTCCGTTTAAGGATACAGAGCAGTAATTGTCGTCAGAACATCACAGCTATATGCACGCGCAGCTAGACATGGCTACCTGCCGACAGTGAGACTGCGAGTCTGAATATATTCATACGAATTTGACGATTATTCTTCTCCTTCTGAGAATTCTAGTTAAAATACTAACCTCCATATATTTCCCTCTCATAAAGAGTTCTAGGACTGACCCTGGTCCATCAAAAAAATACACATATAAGTGGCTATATCATGCCATTGCATTGGAAGGTTAGAACAACGCAGCTATTCAGCTTGGCGGTCAAGTAACAAAGGGTAGCGTTTCTTAGTTACCGACTGTGTCCTAAACAACGCTATACACGTCATAATCGATCGTGTATGAAGCGTTCAGTAATTGAAACATCTATCGCAATATATTAAATGTCTTAACCTTTACAATTGCACGTCTGGTAACCTTTAGCAGACGGCGTTAATATCATATACCGTAACAAGGAAGTAATGACTATAACAGAATCATTTTCTGTATTATTTGATATATCTTCTTCTTCTTCTTCTTCTTCCATCCTTAGCCATCAACCGGCAAAGCAGTATGTGGCCAGTACGCCTAGTGGCGTCTTAGGGCAACAACAAATTGATCAATCTATCGCTGTTTCCACCACGCCTAGTGGCGTCTTTGTGGAACAAAAACAGACCAAACAATCTATCATTGTTTCCGTAATCAGATTGGTTGGCAAGCAGGTGATCAGCCCACTGTGCGAAGTTTTTACGGGATGGGGTAAACATCCCCATGCCCATACCCTCCTTAATCGCCTTTTACGACATGCGTGGTAGGGTGCAGTGTTACTATTCTTTGCTCCCCTTTCGGGCCCCGGTAACACACGGGTGTATTTGATATATGACACAATGATTACCATAAGGCCTATATGATTTTATAGAAACAAATCATGGACAAAACTGAAACAAGTGAATTACTGAACTATTGTGCTAGAACTGGAACGAATTGTGTTATTTATGACTTACTGTATCTCTTGTGATTAACCACAGCTTGTGTCAACTGTCTCATTATACCTCCTGACTGGCTAAGGAGACAATGAGCAATACTACGTAGGTTGTATATATTGTTTCAGGTTATATCCTGCCCTGAGTGTCATACCAAACCTATAGTGACCAAGTCAGCAAATAGATGTTCCAGCTTGTCAGAGCTCTTGCCAGTATTAACTGTGTCAACTTGACGAGTGGAGGACCCGCAGGGGTAGAGTTCTATCCAATCATACTGCTGTATGAGGCCTAGGAAGGACTTTGTTTCAGATAAGTAGCTTAGTGTTGGGCTACTTCAATTTTCAAAAAACCATCAACCCACCTACGAATAAACTATGTGATGATGAAAACACTGTGGTGTATATAGATGTGATAAACGAGCGCAAATCGCTATATCTTTTCCTACATCTTTCTTATTTTATTTTCTCCCACATTTGTGCTCTTTCAAGCCCACATTTGCTATTTCATCTCTTTTGATTACTCGCGACCGGTATCTAGAGAACCACATTTGTTCTTTCATCGGTGGTAAAATAAATTCTTTTTATTGAGTCCCCATACCTGGCATCTTTTGAAGTCCACATTGCCTCGTGATAAATCTGGTGAAACACATCTGGTTTCATCAAAATCAGACATCTGGGCATGGTACAATTTCTGTGGACTATTGTTAACTTTGAAGCGAGCGCGGCTGACACAAAAGCTTAGTCTCTTTATTGCTCGGCCGCTGTCCATACAAGCGACGGGTCACCACATTGGGACAATGGAGCGGGGATACGCCCAGCTTGACCAGGTGAAGAAGTCTTCTCATGCTGTTTAAACCAACCGCCATGTAATACGATAGGCTGCGCCACAAAGGGACTTGTTATAGCGTGCTGGCGACAATGGACCGAGGTAACAAAGGACGCCGCCAGCAGCACTGAACAAAGCTTGACACGCGGGGCAAAAGCGCCAGAGAGCGATATGACAGTTGGAAGGCGGGGGAAATTTTTGCATTGGCCAGCCAATTATCTCAACACCTGTTTGTCAGGCAAGCCCGGCAACAAAAGTTGGTCGTGAATTGCCCCACCCACTTTTGGACTGACAGGGGACAAGAGAGATCATGGGAATGAGTGACCAGAGGGACTCTTAGCTATTGGTTGTATGGGCGGAGTTGTACGTCACCGGTCCAAGGGACCCACATTTGACTTTTACAGATATAATATACCACGCAACTTGCTAGAGAGATGTCCAGTTTTTCAACATTGTGGGGTAAAGAGAAATCCCAAAACACATAGCCTGCAGTTAATTCAGTGTGGATAAAAATGTCATATCTTTGTGTATTGTGTTCTTAAAGGATTTTGCAAAAGGAAAAGAAGGTTAGTAGATCTTATACAGATTATTAATACTTTTTTATTATTCTTTATCCATCTTAACCTCACAGCTAAGTGTGCGAAAGATAGTTTTTCAATTAATTCTTCTCATAAATGCTTAATAAAATCAGAAGATTTTCCTCTAAGGAAAAGCAGATGGGAAAGGAGCTTGGTTTAAGTGGTGATGCTCTCAATCAATATGTCACAACTGAGTGTGATAAGTTCACTGAAAGTGAAAAAGAAGAAAGGAAACTGCAAATGGAGGTTGAGAGAGAGAATAAGAAGTTGTAAATGGAGGCTGAGAGAGATAATAAGAAGTTGCAAATGGAGCCTGAGGCTAAGATGTTGCAATTGGAAGATGAGGAGAGGAGAGCAGAAAAAATGGACCATCCAGTAAAGATGAAAGAGCTTGAAAGACTTGCTACGGGTAATGGAAGTAGTCCATCTCACTCAGAGAGTAGCTCCAGTCAAAGTACCTCAAATGGGGCTATGAACTTTCACTTGGATCCATTTGTGGAAAAGGAAGATGGAATTGAAGATTATTTTGATAGGTATGAGAGATTGGCTACCACTTATGGCCTCGAAAAAAAAAAAGTGGACTTTGAAGTTGTCTCAGGGATTGAGAGGAGTGGTTTACAATGTTTACAAGAAACTTCCCAAAGAAAATCAAAATAATTATGAAGCCTTAAAACAAGCATTGTTGGTTGGTATGAACAAAATGCATACTCTTATAGAAGGAGATTTATAACTGCGAAGCTTCAGTCAGGAGAAACATACCAACAGTTTTCAGCAAGTTTGGAGAGTTACCTGATGAAGTGATGTTAATTAGGAAACTTTAATCAGGACTTTGAAGGGATCAAGGAGATGATATTAAAAGAGCAACTCCTAGAATCCATGACTCCTGAAACAAGGACATATCTAATTGAACATAAGAGAGAAAGGCTAGATGAAATAATCATTTACGCTGAAAGTCATAAGATGGCTCACCCTTTGACTCAGAGAACTAAGAAGAAACCAGGGGAAGGTTTCAAGCCACCACAAAACCAGAATAGGTTTGATACTAAAGATTAACCAAACAAATACAAACCAAATTTTGACAGGCAAAAATTTGACAGGAACCCTCAATTACAGGATAAGAAACCCTACAAACAGGGTGATAAGTGGTGTAAACATTGCAAAATGAACAACCACAATACTTTGGACTCCGGAAAGAAAATCCCTCCTTATCACGCTGCATGTCTTATAACAGGGGACAAGGGAAGGAAGGAACTGGCAGCTAGTCAGATAGACCATCATCCCCCCACCTGTGAAGAAGTAACATGTAACGGCACTAAAATATGGTGCCTATATGATTCAGCATTGGAATTCGACTCAGTCGTGAGTGCATGCCTAGTGCACCCTGATCAGTATACCACTTAAACCGTGGAGATACAAGGGGCATTAAACTGAACCGCCACCATGACACTTCCCATAGCAAGCATCAATGTCAGGACTCGCTACGTGCAAGGAGTGATAAGTGGAGCAGTGAGTGATGATCCTATATACCCGCTGGTAATAGGAAGAAGGAGCAGGAAAGTCTAATAAACATTCATCCGAGAAAAATGAAACAGGCACAGGCTGAAGATAACTCTTTGAAGCCTTGTTTGGGACCCAAAGATGCAGCAATAGTGAATGCAGTCAGCGACCCATAGCTTGACTGCTTGCATCAGGACCAGCGAACCAGAGCTGGTCAAGACCGTACTCCACCTCCACGTGGTGGTCCTGGAAACAGTCTGCAGCAGTGCAGTCTGGCTGAGCGAGTACGGATCGCAATGGGAAGGCAAACCCGGTCCCTAAAAAATGCCGTGCTGAAGTCGGATGTGTCGACCGAAAGGTGCAGATATGACAGCTACGGCGCAAACAGACACAACGCAACCACCGTCCTTTTCAGGGCGAACGAGGAAGAAGGAAGAAGAAGAAGAAGAAGCCTTGTTTTGGCAAATTGCCAAAAAGACATAACCCCCCCCCCCAGGACATTTTTATATGAAGGATGGATTGTTATACAGGAAAGCTGGAATAGGACCCAATGGGCATGGGCAGCTAGTACTGCCATATTTTTACAGGGACAAGGTTATGGAACTAGCACATGTTGTATCAGACGGTGGACATATGAAAAACGGTACCACTTGTCGAAGGGTAGCAGTGCAGTATTATTGGTCAGGTATCACTGAAGGAGCCGCGGTAGCATAGTGGTTAGTGCACTGGCTTCCTAGCGCAGTGGTCTATGGTTCGATCCCCAGATGAGGCGGAAAAATTTTTAGGCCACAAACGGCTCCTGGGTCGACCCAGCCCCGAATGGGTACCAGAGCTACTCTGGGAAGGTTAAGGCGGCCGGCGTGATGCCGACCACATCACCCCTCGTGTGCCGACGGTCAAGATAATATGGGCCTAACACCATATTCCCAATATGCCTCAATGGGCGTGTAACGGGTTCCTTTACCTTTTACCTTTTTTATCACTGAAGACATAGCTCGGTATGTGACTGCCTGTGCACAATGTAGTAAGGTAAACCCCACACGTTGGAAAAACCAACAGGACCTAGGAAAGCAATGGGGCGGACGTAGGCCTGAAAATAAAGATAAAAAGGTAGACGTAGTGGATAGGATAACACCATCTCACAAAAGGTCTACCAGAAAACCAGTCACCATGGCGACTCTCCGTAATGTTCCATACCGACAAGATTTTGTTCGGAACACCAGGAACTGGATAAAAATAAAAGTGTGGTTAATCAGCCACTTTTGATAAACAAACTGCGGGGAAATCCCAGAAAAATAGGTAGTGGAAGATTGGGCTGTATGAACCGTTTAAATTAGCATTAGAAATGGCTCCGGCAACATTGTTAGTTGGCCGGCCCATACACAGTCCATTGGAAGTATTGATGCGGACATGGACTGAAATATTATAGCAACTTTGAAGGGAGAATTGATTTCTTGCTGTAAGAAAATATCATTTCCCCATATGAGTCATATTATAGTGCCAGTGTTGGTTTGCTGAGGAAACCCTCTGGTGAATATAGACTCTGCACTGATTACAGGAAATTAAATGCAGTGACAGCGTCACAAGTGGATCCATAGCCTGATACTAATCAGCTGTTTGCTAGGTTGAACAAAGCAAAATCTTTTTCTAAAGTGGACCTGAGCAAAGGGTATTACCAGATTCCCGTCAAACCTGAAATAAGACTATTACTGGCCCTTAGCACCTCGGAGGGGCATTACGAATTCAATGTGTTGCCTTTAAGTTTGAAAAATGCTCCGAGTGTTTTCTCCAGGATGATGAGGAAAATACTGGATCCATTACAAAACTCAGCTATCAGCAATTTCATGGATGATATCCTCATAGCAACAAAAACATTTGAGGAACATCTATCATCATTAGAAATGTTGTTGGATAGGCTCAGTGCGGCAAATGTGACCGCTCGCCCTACTAAATGTTGTGTTGGTTGCCAGGAATTGGAATTCTTGGGACATACAGTCTATCAGGGTAATACCACCCCTGACCCCAGGAATTAAGAAAAACTGCAGAGAGCACCAAGACCACAAACTAAGAAAGATGTGAGATCTTTTGTCTCATTGTCGTAAATTTTGAGAAGATAGGACTGAGATATTTATGGTCCCGTACTAGCAGAGGTGATAGTGATAGCTATGTGAGAGGAAGGTGTAAGAAATAGTTCCTGTTTCACAAGGAGAAATGTTGTAAGAGAAAGAACAGTCTTGGATTGAGTAATTGCTCTAATCCAGCCTATCTTTTACGACTCTATTTAAAAGTAGACGCACTTTCTCACTTGGTACAGATTCAAATTACACTACCCTCACGTACACACAATTTTGTGACAGAGATACTTACAGACGTGAAAACAGATAAACTATGGATCACATATAAGGGTAGGGGTTTTGACCAACACTATAGCTTAAGGTTTATTTAGTTTACTTTTTCACTAGAAATATCATAACATCAAGAAAAGCATTACATCAATAAATTTTGGGTTACATAAGAGAAATGAAAATATAAATCTAATAGGCCCTCCCTCTTGTATAGGGAAACTAGGAAAGATCCCAACAGAGGTAATTTACCCAAAAGATCAAAATAACTAACAATGGGAGTAGGGAGTAGTCAGGAGGGTAAAGAATAAGTCCTTAATTTAACCTATCCCGTGAACACTCAGATTAGTGAGAGATAAAAAAAAGATGGTATATTAGTAGAAACTTAAGAAATACATTCTTTCGTTCCGTTCACTCACTACATACATACAGTGGCCCACTTTCAGATTTGCTTACCCCACTGTCAACGCTGCATACATTCCATGGAATTTAAATCAAACAGTTATTACGACTATTCAGTCATATTATTTGTCAAGTTCAGCCCCAGACTCTCCGGTTATGCTGACTGCTATTTTCCGGGAGTCGCTGAATTGATGCTTTGATTATTTTCCTGGATATTCCTCTTCTTACTGCAGGTATTGGTTTGGAATAAGTTTTTTTTCTATGTGGTGGCACTGTCCTGGAAATTTATAAGTTAATATATTGTTCCGGTGTGGTCTAGCCTCCAATGGCTGTGACTCTCTCTGTCGTAATGAAATGTGTAAAACAGAATGTTACTCCTAGGCTGTTCTCGGAGGGAAATAGCCGAGTATGACCCGTGAATTCTCTAGAGTATAATTCCGTGGTAAGAAAACTTTACTGTCAAATGGTTTAGAAAAAAAATAGTGCTGTAAGTTCTCCCACATCAGGCCAGTAATATTTATATGTATCTAGATGGAAAAATTTTCTGGTATAGTCCCGTTCCAGTTATCATTTAACTTTTAAATTGTAGTGTTCTGGTTATTTAACCACTCTCATGGATGGAGAAGGTGGACCGCACAGGGTCACAAAAATCAGATTTCACAAACAATGTCTGGATGTTTAGGAACATAAGATCGTAATGCCATAAGACATAAGACCATAAACCCCGCTGGATCGTAAGGGTATGACCAGCCTATATGTAAAAGATAGATAAACATGTAATCATACTATAATCATATCCTAACACACGCGTTATTAAATTAAATTTAACTCCACAAGTGTCTAGCTAATCTCATCGTTTTTAACACTAGATATGAATACTAGACACTTAAATTTTACACATGATGAAAAATATAAATAAATGGTTTCTCGACAATTATCAATCGCCTAGCGTCTTATAATTATTTAAGTCTCTCTTACTGGGGAATAACAAGAAATTAATATTACGTTTACGGCTGGAGAAAATTTAGCTATAAATTTATTTAATACGTTATTCAACTTAACACAGAATCCCAATGAAATATAATGAAAAACTTTAACGATTAAATCACTCAAAGTTCTTATATATATATATATATATATTATTACCGCAACACAGGAAAATGAACTCTCCACGAATCTAAGTAATTCTCTATTTAAAAAAACTCCAAGATGTCGAGCTAGAATATCAACACGTCCTGAGGCAGACTGATAATTGAATTTTTAAGAGATGGGTATATATATATATTAAATGGGTAAAAATCGTTAGCTACATGCAAGATTTATCGCCTCTGCCCGTTTATTGGGGGAATCTGTGGTCGATTTCTGAATGAAAGCTATTTTTCACGCTTATGCCGACCGCAGACTCTTCGCTAGCTAACGGACTTGCTTTTGATCTGGCGTCTCTCACTGTAACTAATTAAGTTCCGAACAAACGGATGTGGGGGGAGGGGGGGTAACTGTGATTGTCTCCCATTTCCTCAGAATAATTCCTCCTGACCAATGTATTTACTAAAAGTACGTCTTTTGACTTAACGCCCTTGATTTTACCATTAGACGACTCATTCTCTGATCTATCACTATTTCAGCGATTGCCCAATCGTTCGCGTGTTAATACAGTTAACGGCTCTGGACTAGCTAATATGTCTGTTTGTAAACAATCCTAGTGTCTGTAAGATATAGAGAAAAAGAAAATAGGCGTGGCTAAAATATAAACAAGCCCGATTAGCGAAAGGCCTGGCTAATGCGTAATTTAACTTGCATGTTTAATTAGGAAGCCTGTGGGAAACCACGTTTGAGCGATTTGGTTGAAAAAGAATGAGGGGTGCCGATGAGAATAAAGTGGATCGATCAAGGTGCTCAAATTTCATGTCACACTCATTATTCTACCAAAAATATCTACAGAATTTCAACAGTTTGTGTGCTCCTCTAAAGGATTTGACAAAGAAAGGAAAACCCGGCAAAATTGAGTGGACAGCGGATTGTGAAAAAGCGTACTCAGAATTAAAGCAAACACTCACTGAGACCTCCAGAGCTTAGTCAAGAATTTGTGGTTAGGACTGATGCTAGCAACATCGGGATAGGGGCTGCGTTATTGCAAAGATCGCAAGCACAGCCAGAAGAATTGCACCCAGTTGCTTATTCCAGCCGTAAATTGAATAAGGCAGAAAGAAATTACTCAACTGTTGAGAGAGAATGTTTGGCGTTGGTCTGGACCATAAATAAATTTCAAATATTTCTTTATGGTAGACATTTCGTGGTCCAGTGTGATCATCAGCCACTTGTGTTTCTCGCTCAAACTAGGCATAGTAATGCAAAATTGTTAAGGTGGTCTCTCTTGATGCAGCCTTATTTGTTTTCCATTGAGTAAATCCCTTGATCTCAGAATGTGGGGGCAGATTTCTTGAGTAGATACCCACCTGATTGCACCCAGGAGAGAAAGAAGGAACAATAGATTCCAATTGGATGATTGCCTCGTTAGTGATCTCAGATTTGAAGCTCGAACAGATAGTTCACGCTTTAGAAAGGGAGGGGGGAATCTGTCATGAAGTCTGAATCATATCTCGGCATCATTCAAAAATTATCACCGCGCAAACCCCGTGGATATAACTGACCAAGGAAACGCCAGCTAGGTATAAGTAGTGTCAGAAGTTACGCTAGGCTATTCGAGACAATAAAAGTGTAGATGTTGATGATGTTTCGGAAGGCAGTGTGCAAATAATCATGGAGTACCTGGATAAAGAAGGACCCAATTCGATAATAGTGATCATAGCTTTAGGCAGATAGCAATAGATTCACTGGATGTGTTGTAGAGCCGAAGTTGTTATGAATAGAAGACAATGGAGCATGAACCATGTTGTGTTTTTCATTTTTTTCGGCTGTTCCTTTGAATAGTCGGATAAATTATAGGATAAAATGATAGACATAGTGATAGAACTCATTCATATGAGTAAAATAAGCCTAAGATTGAGAAAATCGACGCATAAATAAGGATTCCAGAACTATTTTAGATTTACTATCTAAGTACACTTTGCCCTGCCTACACAATTTTGGATGCATGAAACGTACTTTGTGCTAGTTGTCATCTCGTACATCCGCAAGTCCATTATATAAGGGAAGAGAACGAATGACACAGACACACTCGCCGCCTAATTCAAACTACAGACACAGAGCACAGCATTTATATCACCTCCGTTGCCATCTGCAGAACTGTGAGCAGACTGTGTAACCATTGAAAGCCCGTCTGTGATTGAGGGTAAGCGAGATATTAATTATATATGTAAATATATTAGCAATGTGGGTTTAAGGTAATATTGGTATTTGTAGAATCATTGTGTTATTTCTGGAGGAAAACCTGAAGTGTGTTGGTTTAGTTTAATTGTATTAAATCAGTAGAACGAATGGATTGAGCTAGTTGTTTGTGGAAAGCATTTTAAAGATATTATGCTTGCTGGAAAGGACTATCCAACCTGGAGGAAGGAACGACTATAACAGATTCATTTTCTGTATTATTTTATATATGACATAATGATTACCATAAGGCCTATATGATTTTATAGAAACAAATCATGGACAAAACTGAAACAAGTGAATTACTGAACTATTGTGCTAGAACTGGAACGAATTGTGTTATTCGTGACTTATTGTGTCTCTTGTGATTAACCACAGCTTGTCTCAACTGTCTCATTGTACCTCCTGACTGGCTAAGGAGACAATGAGCGATACTACGTAGGTTGTATATATTGTTTCAGGTTATATCCTGCCCTGAGTGTCATACAAAACCTATAGTGACCAAGTCAGCAAATAGATCTTCAAGTTTTTCAGAGCTTTTGCAGTATTAACTGTCATCTTGACGAGTGGAGGACCCGCAGGGGTGGGATTCTATCCAATCATACTGCTGTACGAGGCCTATTACGGACTTTGTTTCATATAAGTAGCTCAATATTGGGCTACTTCAACTTTCAAACTGTACTATAAACCCACTTACGAATAAACAATGTGATGATGAAAACACTGTGGTGTATATAGAAGACATTTGACAGTCATAAAGTAACATTTATATTCATCTATACAAGAAAGCACAAAAATAGAGACAGATTCCATCTGGAAGCAAGAAAACAGTGAATAGGAACTATATTAGTTTAAGATATTAACTGTAAATGTGTTATGTATATATGAAAGTGACCCATAATTTATTTTGCAATCAATTGAATTTTATTTGAAAATTAACAAAGAACAAAGAAGAAAAGATCTTGAATATAAATAAATTATAAATTGTACCCAGAGTCTTCAGTGAATTATTTAAATTTGGTTTAAAGTTCTTGTTGTGTAGGTAAATACCCCTAGCAGAGTTATTGTCTAAGGTTAGTCTGGAGAGGAGCCGATAGGAATCTAGATAGTACATTACCATCTCATCTAGGAACCTATACAGCTTGACTATATACCTTTGATGTCGATACCCCATTACTCTTTTCAGAGAATGTGGTATTTCTTGTAAGACCAGTCTCTTATCTGGCTGTAGTGGTGTTGATGGTATTGTATGATGGTGATATTACTAAATGTAATTGTATGAGGCCAGCTGTGAAGGCTCCTGAGATAAAATGTAGTTGAGAATTGTCAGAAGGCCTTTCTTGCTACCACTACGACCTCACACTTAATTTTTTTTTTTTTTTAATGAATGTGGCTACGTAAAGTGTCTAGGGTTATGCTATGTAGTGTGGTGTAATAGGTTATAGATATACCCACAGATATTTAACAAGACTAATAATATTAATAAATGTTAAAATACACTGAACTAACTCACGTGTGTAAAATTTTTTGATAGAATTATATTACATTTATTTTGTTCTGGATCAATTTTTTAGGTTGACCAGAACTTAAAAGGATTTAGAGATTATGAAAGAAATGCATGGAATATTATATCATAAATGCAATAGTGTACATATATATGTACTATACTAGTTAGTTTTATTAAAATGTTCTAGTAGTCATCTACTTGGGAGGATAGTTAATGTTTGTACTGTTGGGGTGGTCTCATCACACCTGTCTATATTGACTACACAGTGTCCAGAAAATGGTGGGAATTTTTATGGGGGTATTAGTAACTAAACGGCGTTGGTGAATGTCCAGCAGACCAGAGGCTCACTCATCTTGTAGTTGTAGCTCTGGTGCTGAAATCTGGTGGTCCCACCTCTCCGTGCTGGCGGGCAATAATGGTGGTCTCTGTCACAAGTACTGCACAGATACACTCGAGTAAAGTCACCAACTGAATAGACACTGCTTTGTTGACAACAGAAACTCACAGCTCTGCAATCAAAGTATGGGCCATGTGTCAAAATCTATTCTCTACCCACGTCTGGACACAACACTGACACAACAACCACATCATACAGACAGGTCAGATCTCTCTGACCAAACAGCACATTTACCATGGTGGTTTTACATCAGATAGATCCTCCCAGACTATAGATTCTGAAAAATATTTATTAGTTTTCTGCCCTAAAAGAGGATAGGTAATATGTTTCATTATTCTCAACACTTGATCTGTCTTGCCTAACCCTTGTTGGAGTTTATGTATATTGTTGGTCCCTAGACCCTGACTAGGGCGGGGGGTCTAGAGCAAATCCCTACTTGTTTGTAAGGCTAGATTTCGATATGGCAGTATCAAATCACTCGAACATGAAACAATATTCAAAATATATAAGGAAATAATTTCAATCTTACCAGATTATGAATAAATAACACAGAATTGCTAGCAAAACTCAGCTGAGCTGCTGGCTATAGTATGGCGTCCCTAAACTTCTTTCACTTTCTTTCATATGGAAATCACCACACTTTAAAATCTGTGTCTATCACTGAACAACTATTGAGAAATGACCCCAAATCCGCGTCTAAGCGCCGACAATATGCTTGTCTGTGGCCAATCACTGCCTAGGTTTATTTGAATTTCAAATTTCCTACACTAAAGTCATTTCAGTCATGCTTCAGTCAAGTATGGATGGTTATCTGTTAGTCTGTCCGTCTCTACTTGTGTTTCTACAAAATTGTACTTGATTTTTGAACGAACCTTTCTCTCCCCTCCAAAATTTTGTCGTTAAAAGTTATTTTTAGACACAGCCACCACAATATCCCCTCTCCTCCATACCAAGTAGATTTGAACACCTGCGTCTCGAGGTCGTGTTTTTTTTTTCAAATAGCGACACTTTTTGATTCAATACAGTCTGTCGTTGATGTGAACAACACTGTCTTTTGTCATTATCTTCAATATTATCTATCCGTCTGTAAAATTAAGAACATATTAGTTCACTGCTCAGAATGGGCCATCCGGCCAGCTAATTTTTATATTCCTAACATTAATATTAAGAAAAAAGTACTTTTTAAATTTTGTAATATTTCGAACATCTGCGTTTTAGCCGCTGAATTCAAATCAAGGGCTTGGTATTGCAAAAGCGTCCAATAAATGACTGTGGCGTAACATATCTATGGTCCCTTCTGTCGAGTTGCTTACTTTTTATGTCAACTTGGGAAACGTGACTTTTCTCCGTTTCCCCCCCAATTGCGTCTCCTTAGCCTTTCTAGTCTCACGCAATCTTTCCAGTCATATTTTTTTCCTTTTCGATCCGCCGTTCCCCTCCTGTCTAGCAAGTCAATTATTATGGAGGATGATGACCCGCGGTCTAGGCGATCATGTACTATTCGCAGCCTACGCATTATGTTTTTATCCTTAAATGTTATCTTTGGAGGTATTTTACCGTTGTATCTCTGTCAATTTCACTACACATCTCCCCACTTGAAAACATGCCTATGGCAAGTTCCAAAACCAGCGATACACATAGGTAAAATTACTCCTCACGTCTGCCACTACTCTAATTTTGATCACAGGGGTGCCGACTGAGGAAATCTGCACCGACATTCAATTTGCCTGGGATATATTGGATACTAAACTGATAAGGTTGAAGCAACAAAGACCACCTCAGCAATCTTGCGTTTTCATGCTTAGCCTGAGACAAGAACACGAGAGGCTGATGGTCCGTCTCCACCACAAAAGTCCTACCATACAGATAGATTTGAAACTTCTTTATTGCCCAGATTAATGCTAAACATTCTTTTTCGCTTGTGGAGTATCCTTGTTCCGCCTTATTCAATTTGCGGCTTGCATAAGCGACTGGTTTAAGTTCCCCATCAGGTGAAGATGATCTTTGCAACAAAGCCCCTCCGAGTCCCACATTACTTGCATCGGTTCTTAAGACAAAGTCCTGTGTCAAATCAGGCAGTTTGAGAATAGGCTTGCTAGTGAGTTTTTCTTTTAACTCTTGGAACGCTAGTTCACATTGTGCAGTCCAAATAATTTTATCTGGAAGTCCCTTGCGAGTCAGATCAGTCAGAGGAGCACAAATAGCGTTAAAATTCTTGATGTATTTCTGATAAAATCCGCATAACGACACAAATGATCGCACGTCCTTTTTTGTTTGCGGCCTAGGTGCTCTCTGCAGTTTTTCCAAATTCTTAGGATCAGGGGTCATATTACCCTGATATACAGTGTGTCCCAAGAATTCCAACTCTTTGCATCCAATACAACATTTTGTTGGCCTAGCAGTTAAGTTCGCCTCCCGAAGTCTATCAAACAACATCTCCAGAGCTTCAATGTGTTCTTCAAATGTCTCGGTGGCGACGAGAATATCATCCATGAAATTCGTGATACATGGGTTATTCAGGGGATCCAACAATTTTCGCATCATCCTTGAAAACACACTCGGAGCATTTTTCAGTCCGAATGGTAGCATATTGAATTCATAATGTCCATCCGAAGTGCTAAAAGCCAAATAAGGTCTCACTTCAGGCTTCACTGGGATCTGGTAATAGCCTTTACTAAGATCCACCTTTGAAAAGTATTTTGCCTTGTTCAGTCTGGCAAATAACTGTTTTGTGTCTGGTAATGGATCCACTTGTCCTTCTGTGACAGCATTCAGTTTCCTGTAATCTATGCACAGTCTGTGTTCCCCAGACTGTTTTCTCAACAAAACGACACTAGAACTAAAAGATGATTCACTGTGCGAAATAATCCCCTCCTTCAACAAATACTCTATTTCTTCCTTCAATGCCTTCTCCTTCGCGAACGGAATAGAATAGGCTCTCATACAGATTGGGTTTGAGTCTACCAGTTTCATGTCATACTGTAGCAAATTTGTATGGCCTGGTTTATCTGTTAATACATCTGTATGTTCCTCCAGAACTTGTTGAACTCTCTCCCTCTGGTTTTTAGTCAGGTGCTTACTGACTTTTACCTGTGCTGCTGTTTCACAAGGATGTAATGGGTATTCATGTGAGGTGAGTGGTTCTTTTTGCATCTGGGTTGCAATAGCTAAGGTCAATAAGGGGGTGCTTTCCTGGAGTGGTCTGTCCAGATACTTCTTTAACAGGTTTACATGATAAACTTTTTCCTTCCCCTTTTTGTCAATTTTATAGTTTGTTCTAGACACCTTCTCTAGAACCGTATATGGACCTTGCCAACCAATTTGTAATTTATTCTGGCTTCCGGGTAGTAGAAGCAGCACCTTCTCTCCGACTGCCAGTTCCCTGTCCTTTGCCTTCCTATTAAAATATGCTGCATGTTTCTTCCTGGCTTGTTTCAAATTATCATTTGCCAGTTTCCATCCAGCTTTCAAACGAGTGGTCAGTTCGTTCACGTATTGATACGATGAGGTAACAGTCTCTTCCGCCTTCTCATCTGTCCAGGTCCTTAATAAAGTTACATCTGGATCTTTAATTTATCATACTCATTTTTCATGGAACCCGTCTGGTCCCGTCCCTTAGAAGCTTTATAATGAGGACTTTTCTTCCTAGAATCATCACTCACAAATCGACCACTACCAATTTTTTTCTGGGGTTTGTCTCCCCACTTTAGATTGCTTATGAGAGATCTTCGCTCTCTTTTCTGTTCTTCCAGCTTATATAATCCTGACCGAGGGATTGTCAGATTATTCTGGGTTAAATTTCTTCTTTGTACTTGTCGCATAGTGGCCATGTTAATCCATTCAAGTGAAGACTGGGTGTGAAAAGGGGGCTCCCATTCCACTTTGTCTACCCGAGTATAATTAGTTTTCCTTTCAGGCCTAAAGTTGCCCCGTGGCGTTTCTAGGTCCTGCACATATTTTCCCTTTGTGGGTGTTCCCTCATGAAATGCGCCACATGCTTCTACAAAGTTTTCAACATCGACATTTACGTCGGGCCAATAGTATTTTCGAGCAATCTTTTGGCAGATGGTACCGACTTTCTCATGGTCACCATCTTTTCCAACATGTAAGCTCCTTATTAAGTTTGCCCTATATATCTTGGGAAGAACTAACTGTCCGTGACCAGTGGATCTAGTTCCTGTCTTCCTGTATAATAGTTTGTTCTTCATGAAATATTCCCCCTTGCTCGGAGGTGTGTGGCATTTGGGCAATTTTTTTAAAACAGGGCTTGAGTGTCCTATCCTCAGCCTGCGCCTTCCTCATCTCCTCTGGATGAGCATTTATAGGTTCACCTTCTTCCTCCTTCTTCTGTGACCTGGTCTGCACTGTCGCCATGATCACAGGTTTCTCGGGATTCCCCAAGAAGACGTATCTACACCCCAATATCAGAGGGTAGATTGGTTCATCTATCACTGCTGCTCTGATTTCTCCTTCCACATAGCGAGTTTTCACCGTTATCCTTGCGATGGGAAGTGTCATGAGTGGTATGTCC
Source organism: Oreohelix idahoensis (assembly GCA_024509875.1). Lineage (NCBI taxonomy): Eukaryota > Metazoa > Mollusca > Gastropoda > Stylommatophora > Oreohelicidae > Oreohelix > Oreohelix idahoensis. The sequence goes on from JAMPIV010000986.1 coordinate 653,722, forward strand.
TTAGTCGCCCCTTGTATTTCCACTGTTTCTGTGGTATACTGACTTGGGTCCACTAGGCTAGACTTCACAACTGAATCATAATCCAAACCTGTATCATAAAGGCACCTTATGGTGACCCCATTACAAATAACATCCTCACAAACTGGGGGGTGATAAGGTTCCTGTTGTCCCTTAGGATTAACCTTTAATCTTTGCGTCCCCGACTTCATTGCAGCAATGTTTGAAGGTTTCCTTCTACAAAATTCGGTGTTATGGTTATCCTTCTTGCACCATTTACACCATCTTTTTCCTTGGTTCAACGGTTTTCTTTCATTGAACTTTTGGTCATTGAACTGTGAGTTTCTGTCGCGATAGTCATTTCTTGGCCGCTCAAAGTTTGTCCTACCTTTATTTCCCTGCTCTCTATTATCAAATTATTAAATTGCTGTGGAGCTTTAAAATTGTCTATGTGCTTCTTTTTAGCACCACTTACCTCTGCCTGAGCTGCCTGATACCTCTCAGCAACATTTAAAATTTCCCCCAACTTCTCTGCACCTTGTTCCATGAGAAATTTTCTCATGTCTGGAGCCATGGACTCTCTCAATTGCTCAATCATGATCATTTCTTTAAGATCTTGGGTCTTCCCCAGAGCCGTCCATTTCTCCAAATAGGTTTCTAGTCTAGCAGAGAATTGGTGGTATGTCTCCCCAGACAACAGTTTGGCATTTCTAAATTTCTTACGATAAAATTCACCATTCTTCTCGTACCTTAATAACAAAGCCTGCTTTAACATGTCATAATTGTCTGGTCTTCCCTGTTCATTTAGCAAATACTTCATAAGAAGTACCCCTCAATCCCTGTGATAGCTTTAAACTCCACCTCTCTCTCTCTAAACCATATGTAGTAGCTAATAACTCAAAACGTCCTAGGTACCCCTCTATGTCATCGTCTTTTTCAACAAAATGGTCTAAATGAAACCCCATAGCTGAGTTTGAGGCTCCCAGACTGGGCGTAGCATCTGAGGCAAAAGGGCTGGCACCATTTTCAGGAGCCGGGCCTTGTAATTCCAGCTCCCTTAGTCGTAATTCGTGCTCCCTCTGCAACCTTCTATCTTCTGCCTCCCTTTCGGCAGTCAACCTTTTTTCTTCTGCCTCCCTTTGCTGTCGTTTTTCTTCTGCCTCCCTTTCGGCAGTCACCCTTTTTTCTTCTGCCTCAATCTGCAGCCTCTTAATTTCTCTATCAGCCTCAATTTGTAACCTCTTCTCTTCAGCTACCTTTCTATCTTCCCTTTCAATATATTTATCACATTCAGTCGTTACGTATTGAATTAAAATTTGACCATCCATTCCCATCTCCTTCGCGGTGAGCACAGCAGCTGATCTAAATTTTGCCAGCTCCGCCATACTTTTTAGACAATATAATAATATACAAGATAAATCTCTAACCAGTAAATACACTAAGTACTTCTTATGACTATAGTCTAACCAATTCTAACTAACCAGTTAACTAATTAATTATTACTGGCTGTGAAGATTCACCAACTTTTATCTGCAGGGACACTTTTAATTTTAAAGGGAATTTTACAATTTATTTCCCTACTTTTATTTCTCCCACCAGGAGATCCTAATATTACTGTTGGGCTAATTATCCCTGGACAAGACCCCACTTTATGTAGTGGTGTTGATGGTATTGTATGATGGTGATATTACTAAATGTAATTGTATGAGGCCAGCTGTGAAGGCTCCTGAGATAAAATGTAGTTGAGAATTGTCAGAAGGCCTTTCTTGCTACCACTACGACCTCACACTTAATTTTTTTTTTTTTTTAATGAATGTGGCTACGTAAAGTGTCTAGGGTTATGCTATGTAGTGTGGTGTAATAGGTTATAGATATACCCACAGATATTTAACAAGACTAATAATATTAATAAATGTTAAAATACACTGAACTAACTCACGTGTGTAAAATTTTTTGATAGAATTATATTACATTTATTTTGTTCTGGATCAATTTTTTAGGTTGACCAGAACTTAAAAGGATTTAGAGATTATGAAAGAAATGCATGGAATATTATATCATAAATGCAATAGTGTACATATATATGTACTATACTAGTTAGTTTTATTAAAATGTTCTAGTAGTCATCTACTTGGGAGGATAGTTAATGTTTGTGCTGTTGGGGTGGCCTCATCACACCTGTCTATATTGACTACACAGTGTCCAGAAAATGGTGGGAATTTTTATGGGGGTATTAGTAACTAAACGGCGTTGGTGAATGTCCAGCAGACCAGAGGCTCACTCATCTTGTAGTTGTAGCTCTGGTGCTGAAATCAGGTGGTCCCACCTCTCCGTGCTGGCGGGCAATAATGGTGGTCTCTGTCACAAGTACTGCACAGATACACTCGAGTAAAGTCACCAACTGAATAGACACTGCTTTGTTGACAACAGAAACTCACAGCTCTGCAATCAAAGTATGGGCCATGTGTCAAAATCTATTCTCTACCCACGTCTGGACACAACACTGACACAACAACCACATCATACAGACAGGTCAGATCTCTCTGACCAAACAGCACATTTACCATGGTGGTTTTACATCAGATAGATCCTCCCAGACTATAGATTCTGAAAAATATTTATTAGTTTTCTGCCCTAAAAGAGGATAGGTAATATGTTTCATTATTCTCAACACTTGATCTGTCTTGCCTAACCCTTGTTGGAGTTTATGTATATTGTTGGTCCCTAGACCCTGACTAGGGCGGGGGGTCTAGAGCAAATCCCTACTTGTTTGTAAGGCTAGATTTCGATATGGCAGTATCAAATCACTCGAACATGAAACAATATTCAAAATATATAAGGAAATAATTTCAATCTTACCAGATTATGAATAAATAACACAGATTGCTAGCAAAACTCAGCTGAGCTGCTGGCTATAGTATGGCGTCCCTAAACTTCTTTCACTTTCTTTCATATGGAAATCACCACACTTTAAAATCTGTGTCTATCACTGAACAACTATTGAGAAATGACCCCAAATCCGCGTCTAAGCGCCGACAATATGCTTGTCTGTGGCCAATCACTGCCTAGGTTTATTTGAATTTCAAATTTCCTACACTAAAGTCATTTCAGTCATGCTTCAGTCAAGTATGGATGGTTATCTGTTAGTCTGTCCGTCTCTACTTGTGTTTCTACAAAAATGTACTTGATTTTTGAACCAACCTTTCTCTCCCCTCCAAAATTTTGTCGTTAAAAGTTATTTTTAGACACAGCCACCACAATATCCCCTCTCCTCCATACCAAGTAGATTTGAACACCTGCGTCTCGAGGTCGTGTTTTTTTTGTGCAATTAGCGACACTTTTAGATTCAATACAGTCTGTCGATGATGTGAACAACACTGTCTTTTGTCATTATCTTCAATATTATCTATCCGTCTGTAAAATTAAGAACATATTTGTTCACTGCTCAGAATGGGCCATCCGGCCAGCTAATTTTTATATTCCTAACATTAATATTAAGAAAAAAGTACTTTTTAAATTTTGTAATATTTCGAACATCTGCGTTTTAGCCGCTGAATTCAAATCAAGGGCTTGGTATTGCAAAAGCGTCCAATAAATGACTGTGGCGTAACATATCTATGGTCCCTTCTGTCGAGTTGCTTACTTTTTATGTCAACTTGGGAAACGTGACTTTTCTCCGTTTCCCCCCCCCTCCCCCCCCCCCCCCCCCCCCCCCCCCAATTGCGTCTCCTTAGCCTTTCTAGTCTCACGCAATCTTTCCAGTCATATTTTTTTCCTTTTCGATCCGCCGTTCCCCTCCTGTCTAGCAAGTCAATTATTATGGAGGATGATGACCCGCGGTCTAGGCGATCATGTACTATTCGCAGCCTACGCATTATGTTTTTATCCTTAAATGTTATCTTTGGAGGTATTTTACCGTTGTATCTCTGTCAATTTCACTACACTGGCACTATACTTGTGGCGGTTTTTATTTCTAGTTGTGGCGGTACGCCTCTTCTTGTTGTGGCGGTACGCCTCTTCTTGTTGTGGCGTAAGGGCCCAACGGTTTTCTCGTTGCAAGGTTGGGTGTTATGTTATTGCGGGGAGAGTTAGTCAATCATGATCGTTATAGAGCATCGTGCTGATAGATGGTTAATTTCGCAAGTGGTTGTGTAAAGCTTTGTATCCATTATACTGACGGTTGAACTTCTGATATTCAATAATGGGATAAGTCCTTTATGAGTCCACATGTATTTATTACATAGAAGATTATAGACAATATTTCAAACAATGGTTGTCATGAAGCATAAATATATATAAAGTTCTGTTCCTTCCTTGAATTATGATTTATCTTCAATTCAGTCCTTGTCAAATAACAAATAGACAGAACGACATAACTGTATGCACGCGTGGCTGGTGATCCCAGCGACCGACAGTGAGATTATGCGTTCGTCAATAATTATAATCTATCTCGACTTAGGTTTAGTCACTTACTAACCTGTAGCATTCTTCCTCCAAATCATAACATTGGACTGACCCATGTCCATCATTAATTATAATACAATCTGTGTGGCACTCCATGCCCGACACTGCATGAATACAAGGACACGTCTTATCCGTTCGACGGTCATACAAGAAAGGGGTGTATCGCGTACACTAAACTAACAATTATTTACATTATATTAAACGTGGTCACCTCTTAATCTTATGCTGCTAACCTCTAGCAGACCATGCCAATAAAATACCGTAACAATTCCCTGTCCACTGGGGAAAAAAAAAATCTATTAGATAGATTTAAAAAAAAAAAAACCCATCTGAATGAATACCAAAAATGTTAACAATATCAAAAAAAAAATTTAACAAAATTGCGGCATATGGCCTACGACGTTCTGTCTAGAACCAATGTCATGGTCATGTCGACTAACTAACAGTCATGTAATATATTAATTATTTATATCATACATAAATATAAATTGTAATAAGAACTAAAAGAGAATGGTAATGTTGATCTCTAATTAAATAATTAATTAACTTAAAATATGTCGTGATGAAATGTCATGTCAGACTAATCTAAAGTGTTAAAATTAACCTAATTAACTATACTCATCTCATCTCAGCCCGTAACCGGTCATGGGTCGTAAGGGTGCCATGGTGGAAGCATCAGCAGACAGGGTCCTCCACTGCTCTCTATCCTCAGCAATGCGTACAAGTGTGGAAAAACCGTGTCCTGCCCATTCTTTGATGTTATCAGCCCAGGATTTTCTCTGCCTTCCTCTTCTCCGTTTACCTTCGACTGTTCCCTGAAGGATCGTTTTCGAAAGGGAGTCATGACGAGTTACATGCCCAAACCAGGCAAGCTTTCGACGTTTCACTGTTGACAAAAGTGGTTCTTGGTGGCCTGCATAGGTGTTTATCTTCTCTCTAACATAGACATTTGTTTTGTGCTCTTTATAGCAAATGCGCAAAATTCTTCTATAACATTTATGCTCGAAAGCCTGAATCCTTCGCTCCGTATCTGCAGTGAGTGTCCAGCTCTCACACCCATACAAGAGAATAGATAATACAAGTGATTTGTATAATTTGATCTTCACAGGAAAACTGATGTTTTCCAGATCACATTCAACCTTGTCATGGCAGCTGAGGCCATCTCAAGTCTTGTCTTGATTTCTTTAATTGATCTTCCATCACTGCATATAGTGGACCCGAGATATTTAAAGGTGTTAACTTCTTCTAACGTTTGCCCATTTAACGTAATGTTGGTCGGAACATGTTTCTTATGGCTATTCACCAATATCTTGCTTTTTTCTATATTAATTTCCATAACTATACTAAGTATGGAATAAGAATAAAGTTTTTGAAAATCTAATGTAAGAAAAATGAGAGGATATGTTAAAGAAAGACATAATAACGAATAAAGAATAAAGTAGAGGAAAAAAAAAATGATGTATAAATTTAACTAAGTTATGTGTGTTGAACATCAAGTAAGTGTAGTATTAAGTTATTAATACCTATCTAACTACTTTAAACAATAGTATGTGATGTATTGACATAATTATTAAATATGCAATATAATCATGTAATTCTAAGAATATAATCAAAGAATTGTGTGAGTTTTCTTTTCTTTCTTTCATTTTTTTAAGTTTCATTTTTTTTTTTTTTAAATTCAACTCACTTGTCATTTTAATGTGGACTAGTTTTAAAGACTAAATTAAAAGTAATTAACATTGGATATGAAGATCCATTCGTAGTCTTGATCTTTGAATTTCCATTAGACAAAATGTTCAAGCATTCTGAATCAAGTTATATAACGAATTAGTTCGAATGGAATGTCATTTATTATCTCCGAAGTGTTTTGAAACAGTATTGTGACGAATGTAAACCAGGAAAGTCCCGGCGTAAAGACGAATATAGTGTCAATTGATTGCAGTCACTTTGCGTATAATCTGTCTTTAGGAAGCAGCTGAGTCAATGGTTCATTCATGTGTCAAAAAGCAACGATGGTGCTATGTCCTTTGATTAAGTTTCTCTGTGAATAGTATTGTATTTGAGACAAACAACGTGGATTAGGAATCGACATCATTAGGATTTCGAGATAAAGTATCCGCCAAGACGTTGTCGGATCCTGTGATGTACTCGATTGAGAACTCGAAAGGTTGAAGGAGTATAGCGAATCTGGTCAGCTTTGGACTTTTGTGATTTGCTCGTTGTAGTGATGCTACTGCCCTCTGGTCTGTTTGTACCACGAAAGGTGCACCTAGTAAGAATTTTTTTCAACTTCGTTATCGCCTAAACGACTGCTAAAAGTTCGCGGTCGACAGTTGAATACTTGACTTCAGGTGGTTTGAGTTTCCGTGAGATGTAGAGGTTTGGGTGGAGGATATCGTCATGGTATTGGAGCAAACATGCGCCAATTCCGTAGTTACTCGCATCTGTACGAAGAATGAACTTTTTAGAAGCATCAGTTAGTCTCAAAATAGGTGGATTTGAAAATATATAAATTATTTGCCGAAAAAATTCTGTCACATTCGTCAGTCCATGTCACCTTCACTGGCATGTCTTTCTTTAGTAATGAGGACAAGACAGCCGTGATAGATGACAAGTTAGGTACGAATCTACTGTAATATTGGACTAGACCTAACAAGCTTCTCACTTGTTTCTTCGTTTGAGGAACGGAAATGTTTAAAATTTTTGAAACTGTACTGGGTAGTGTTCGGATATATCCTGCTCCAATAATGTGACCCAAAAAAAGTGATCTCATGAAATGCTACCTGTAATTTTGTAGGTTTAGCAGTTAACTTGTACCTTCTTAAGGTATCAAAAACGTATCCAAGACCCAAAAAATGTTCCTCAAAAGATGAACTAAATAAGCATATGTCGTCTATATATGTAATAATGTCTGGTCTACCTGAAAAAATGTGTCGCATCATGCGAACAAAGGTAGCTGGAGCGTTAACAAGCCCAAAAGGCATCACATTCCACTGGTATAGACCTAGCGGAGTTGAAAACGCTGTGTAGTATTTAGCTTTTTCGGTTAGTGGTATCTGCCAATAACCTTTAGTTAGTCTATCTTAGTGAATATAGTTGCTGTCGATAGACGTGGCAGTAAGTCATCGAGAAGTGGATGTGGTTCGCTATCAACTATCGTTTGTGCATTTAATTTTCTATAGTCGACGCATAGTCTAATGTTATTGTCCTTCTTTCGGACAATAACTAATGGAGAAGAAAATGGGGAATTACTAGTTTCGATAATTCCTAAAGATAACATCTGTTCAAGTTCCTTAGTAGTTTTAGTAAGAAAAGAATAAGGATGTACCCGAATTGGAGTATCATCATTAAGAGTGATGTCATGACTAATGACTGATGTGCGACCTGGAACATCGGTCAACACATCTGGGTAAGATTGTAAAAGATCAGCAATCTTTTGATGCTGTTGTGGTGTAACCGACGAAGAGATGGTTACGTCCCGCCAAGATTCGCTAGATTGTACTACAGGTACAGGTAAAGCTAACTGTACCTCAGGAAAAGAAGATTCTTCTTCCTGGATAACAGATAAATTAGAATAGTGACATGTAGGTCTGAAAGTGTCATCTAATTCGTGAAAAATAGCTTGTAGATGTTCAGGTCGAGTATGAAATTGCTTGAGCATATTTATGTGAAATATTTTGTGATGTCCCTTAATGTCCAGGACATAATCAACATCAGAAATCTTATTGATAACCTGGTAAGGACCGTTCCACGAGATTAGTAGTTTATTATTGTTATGTGGCAATAACACATAAGCTTGATCTCCTGGAAATAATTGACGTAATCGTCTATTACTGTTTTGGAAAGTTCTAGCTTTCTCTTTCGCAGCCTCAGATGAAGCTGTTGCCATTTTACAGGCATCAATAATGTTATTCCGGAGATTAATTACATACTCATAGGATGACTGAGTGTCCTGAGTCATCTCAGAATCTATTAATAAATCTTTTATCAGTCCCATAGGACCTCTTGGTGGAGCGCCAAAGACTAGTTGAAATGGAGAGAAGCCAGTTTGTTCATGTGGCACCTCTCGATAAGCGAATAACACCGCTGGTAGAACTCTGTCCCAGTCCTGTGGATGGTTAACTGTAACTTTATGTAACATTTGTTTGAGTGTGCGGTTAAGTCTTTCTACAGCACCATTACTCATTGGGTGATAAATGCTGCTGAGATTTCTATCTATTTGCCAAGTCTTCATTACCTCCGTCATAGTCTCAGATATAAATTGAGAACCATGATCTGACAAAAGTTTTCTAGGAAAACCTACTCTAGAAAAGATCAGGTGTAGTGCATCAGCTACATCTGTGGTGGTGGTTGTTTTCAATGGGATGGCTTCTGGCCATCGTGTGCATAAATCGATGCAAGTGAGAATAAATCTATGTCCTCTGGCTGATGGTAAAAGTGGGCCAATGATATCAATGGCCATTTTGTCGAAAGGTCTCACAGATATGTCACAAGCCTGAATAGGCGCCGTGTGAAAGGCTCCCCGTGCTTTCACTTCTTGGCATATCGTACAGGAGCGTACGTACTGTGAAATATCTCGTGATACTCCCGGCCAAAAAAAAAAAGAAGATAATACTCGCGAACGTGTACGAGTATAACCCATGTGACCTGCACACTTAGAATCATGTGCGTGTTGAAGTATGTACCGCCTAAAAGCAAAAGGTACCATGACTTGTTGTCTTATCTGAGTTTTATCCATAAAACATCTTAATAAAATGTCATTTTTAATACTAAACCAATGACTATTTTTTTTTGTTCATAGAAAGATTGTCAACTTTGTTGACCAGTGTAAAAAATTTTGTTAGTGACCTGTCTTCCCTCTGTTTTGCAGCAAAGGATACTCGGTCAATAGCAGAATGAATCTCGATATTTTCATGATCATCTGTTTCCTTGTTTTCAGTGTCCATAGTCTCTAATTGTTTCGTATGTGCTCTGGTTATTGCTGCATTTCCGATGCATAGATTATTTTTTTCCCATTCAATAATCTCTTCTGGTGTGCAATCTTTACTTCCGTGTATGCATCCCACCATAAGGTCGGCAATTGGGTTTCTTAACATGCATGCTTTAACATTGCCTGTGAAAAAAGGTGTATCAATATAGATAATAGCTGTTGGATAACATTCTATGGTTCCACCAAAGGTCATACACCTGACATGTTCTCCAGTTGCACAATTCGGATGAACAAGTGTCTGACGGATTCCGATCGTGGTCGATCCCGAATCTCTTAATACTGAGACGATGGATCCATTAACTTTTCCTCTGTTGAAGATCAGCGAGCCTGTTCCGTCATTGACTGCTAGACTGACTTCTGGTAGAATGTGTCCGCAGTTCAGAACTGTCTCTTTTGCTTTCTGAAATATAAGATTACATGTTGGGCAACTATTTGCCACGTTATAATTCATTGCAAAACAAGTAGACGAAGACTGTATTTTGTTATCAGTAGGTGAACTCTGAACCCCAGGGGTTGTAGCAGTAGTAACGGCTGCCCCTGTATTATGGTTATAATTTGTCGATCTACGAGAATGAGAACGATGACGAGAATAATTGGATGAATTATCCCGTTGTCCTCTATTGTAACTGTTATCTCGATGTCTCGAGTTATAATTATCGGTATTGTTCCACTTGTTACCATTATTATAATTATATGACCGATTATAACTTGAGTTACGTGGATTACTGTTGTATCTTGACTGAGGTGAATAATTTCTGGTTTGTTGTCTTCCTCTATTAAAGTTATTGTTAAAGTTATTCTGTCCCTTATGAAAATTAATGTCATAGTTTCCTTTGAACCTACCTCTGTCCACACTGTGTGTTCTAGGTTTATTATGATTATGATATGCCATATTGGAGGCTACAGGAAGTGGTTCTCTTATCAACGAGCCAGAAATATTAGCATTCGGATGAGCTGTGCAGTAATTTAAAGAAATTTTTTCTAACTCATCAATAGATTCTGGTTTTCTTTCTTGCAGATAAGCAAAGAATGGTGGGCTGACAGAAGATAATGCTTTATCCCTCAATAACAAATCGACTAACTTGTCGTAAGATTTGTTGACACCTGCCAGTTCAACCCATCTGTTAAAAGTATTGCGTATGTTAGCAATAAAACCTGTGAAATCTTTATTGTTATCTGGCAACAAACTTTTAAAACGTAATCTACATGCCTCTTCGTTCAAGTGGAAACGACGTAGTAACAACGTCTTAATGGCCTCATAGTCTGTTGATAATGTTGGATCTATATTTTGTGCTGCACTTGCAGGTTCGCCATCCAGAAATTCTTTAAGTTTAAGTGCCCATGCAGTTTTGTCAAGGTTATTGACCTTACATATATCCTCAAAGCGCGCCAGCCACGATGAAAGGTCATCCACGTGTAACTTGAATGGTGGTAGTTTAAAGTAATAATTGCCCTTAAGTCGGGTGGATGAAGATCCAGATTGAGTATTATCATTTTGGCTTGTTGTAGCACTCTGAGAATTAAGTTTTGCTGTTTCCAATTTAAGCCGTTGCAATTCCATTTTTTGCTGCAGTATGATTTCTTGTCGTTTCAATTTATTCTCTTCTTCAATCCGTAGGATTTCATCTCTTGCTATCTTTCTTTCTTCTTCTTGTCTTAATTCTGCTTTCTTTTCAGCCTCCTTTCTTTCAAGTTCTTCCATCTCTGTCTTATATTTTGCAAATTCAGCCAATGCATAAGCCTCGAGAAGTTCTCCTTTTTTTCCAAAATCCTTACCATTTTTAATAAAATAGTCTAAGTTAAGCATCTTGACGTTAATATTGTACGTAATGGCTATGTAATAATCACCAATAAATTCTAAGTAATTATTGTGCTTATTCAATCTATAAATAGTCAATATAAACAATCACAATATTATTGAACTTAATCTGGGAATGTTCAATTTAATTAATTGTAATATTATTTAACTATTATTTGTAAATTCCATACATAGACATACTATGTTGGGAAAATATTACATATATACTCGTTAATATATCATAAATAGTTATGATATTTATCTATTTATGGTGCTGAATTACTATCATGCACCTAATAATTAATGGTATTATTCCTCAAGTATTATATCATTCAATCAGTGATATGTGCTAAGTAAATCAATTAGTACTGGAAAAATGTACTAAATAATATACACTATGTCTCTTATATGCAGGACAGACTAAAAAGTCAAATTATTTTATAAATATATATATTATTATATTATGCCTTAATCATGAGCTATAAAGTGCATCGCCCATTTCTTGGACTACCACTGCAACTTGGTGCAAAGTCCCTAATTCTCCTTAAAAGTCATAAATTTTTAATTATATTCATATACACTCTTATTAAGCAAGAAATTATAGTATTAATATTAAATTATGAACAGATGAAATGAAAACAGACAATACAATGGGTTAACCAAGGATAAACAAACAATATTACCACGAGACAAGACATTTCTACAATAAAAATTGATATTATAAAACCAAATCTACTAACCGGAAATAGAGAGCAGGGTGAAGGTTAACTGAATATAGAGTTAAATCTGTGTACACAAAAATTAATGACGCAAACATGGACTCATTGACGGTTATACAAAAAAAAAATGAACTGAATAATAGCAAGATCAGAAAAAACATGATAGATTACCAACATTGTTACAGAACTAAATAAAATTTAAACTGAATACAATAAAATACAACGATTATTTCACAGAACTAGACATCTAACATATAATGTGAATTAAATGCAATCCCGAACGAAACAAGCCCCGGAAATGTCGTCGACGCGTTCTCCGCGAAATGCAATTTAATTCACCGCCCTAAAGAACATTCAGAATGAATATCGGCAATCCTTAGAGCCATATTTATTCATTCCGAATCGCCGCTCCAACCTCCCACGAATTAGGCACAGCACAAACAATGAAAACAGATATAACGTACATATATAACATATAGAATGGACATGCCTGCAAATGTGAACTAGACTCAGTAATGTTTCTTCTCAATGACAACAGTCACGAAATGAGACTTATCTTTTAACCCGTCGTCCGATGCGATCTTCACCAACGGACTAGACTAGTGTATAGGACTGTTTGCTCCTTGTTGGCAAATAATGTCTTTTCAATCATTTGGTCTATCGAGAAGTTGTATTCTTCAATGAAACAGTAGGTGAGCTGGCTTCGTCCTTCGATCGTTGGCTTGTACACAGAATATTGTGACGTCACTGATTTGCATAATTACACAAGCCACGTCATGTTCGGAATCATGTGACTTGAATAGTTTCTTGTAATGATAAACAGTCTATCAGTTTGTAAATAAGAAATTTTTTTTTCTTCGTTCTTATTTCGCTCCCTATCGCTGGCCAACCATTTGTGGCGGTTTTTATTTCTAGTTGTGGCGGTACGCCTCTTCTTGTTGTGGCGGTACGCCTCTTCTTGTTGTGGCGTAAGGGCCCAACGGTTTTCTCGTTGCAAGGTTGGGTGTTATGTTATTGCGGGGAGAGTTAGTCAATCATGATCGTTATAGAGCATCGTGCTGATAGATGGTTAATTTCGCAAGTGGTGGTGTAAAGCTTTGTATCCATTATACTGACGGTTGAACTTCTGATATTCAATAATGGGATAAGTCCTTTATGAGTCCACATGTATTTATTACATAGAAGATTATAGACAATATTTCAAACAATGGTTGTCATGAAGCATAAATATATATAAAGTTCTGTTCCTTCCTTGAATTATGATTTATCTTCAATTCAGTCCTTGTCAAATAACAAATAGACAGAACGACATAACTGTATGCACGCGTGGCTGGTGATCCCAGCGACCGACAGTGAGATTATGCGTTCGTCAATAATTATAATCTATCTCGACTTAGGTTTAGTCACTTACTAACCTGTAGCATTCTTCTTCCAAATCATAACATTGGACTGACCCATGTCCATCATTAATTATAATACAATCTGTGTGGCACTCCATGCCCGACACTGCATGAATACAAGGACACGTCTTATCCGTTCGACGGTCATACAAGAAAGGGGTGTGGTAACCTAGTCACGGTGCGTGACATACCAACGCACACACGTCATAATCAATCGTGTGTATCGCGTACACTAAACTAACAATTATTTACATTATATTAAACGTGGTCACCTCTTAATCTTATGCTGCTAACCTCTAGCAGACCATGCCAATAAAATACCGTAACAATTCTGGTATCATCGGATACATCTATTTGTCCAGGATAATATCACCATCATTATATCTTTCCTCTCGCTACACCATCATTTATCCCTACGTGAACTGTGGTTTTCCTTATGTAAGTATTTGTGTTGAGATGACTGATTTCATTGGTTGTTTTCACTATTCCAGCTCCTGGTAGTGGTATCACTATGTCCTCTTACGTTGTTGACATTCTGTCACTGTGAATACCTTTTAGCAGTGAGTCCCGAATGATGATGTGATGTACTTGTGTGGGTTGTCTTGGTAGGTTTTCAGTACGATGACTAATTGTTACCGCAATCGGGTAAGTCTTGTTTGGTGATGTTTCTTTTCGTTCTTTGTTTTTAATATTCTGTTGGCTGTTTTCAAGGTTGTGATGTCGTGGGCATATTTTGTCTTCAGGAACAGGTGTTTGAGGTTGAGGGGGTAAAGGAGCAGGGGATATTTGTGGTGTAATTGGATGACCTGATATTTGAGGGTTTTGAACATCATCGTTCTTGTTTTTACTTTCTGAAGCTTCTTGTATTTGATCTATTCTATTTATCAGCCTTGTGTTTTCTAATCTGAGAAACTTGACATCATGCCTGAGTGCGTCAAGTTCTCTTTTGAGTGAGCTGTCTAGGTCTTGTTTGAGTTCAGCAATGATGTTTCTCACTAAACTTTCAAGGACGGTAATCGTCGCCTGACAGCAGCGCTTCTCTGTTCCCTCTTCTAGGCTTCGCACTTCGGGGCTGTCTTGCTCCTTAGTGTACTCAATAGCTAAGAGCTGTTTAAGAGGAGAGTATAAATGATGATGGATAGGCATTATCCTTCTAGTAACAGTGTCTTTGGTGCATGATGGCTGTGTCTCGTGTGCACTAGGCGAGTGATTTAGATCTGGATTATCTGTATGTATATTTGCATTAAGGGTAGATGATGCTAGTTCCAATGTACGTTTTGGAATATCATCATTCATTCATTCATAACCCTCTACTCCCAAAGGAGCATAGGCCTTCAACAAACACATGCCAAGTCCTCCTGTCACGTGCCATCATCTCAAGTTCTTTCCATGTTCTCCTCATCATTTTCACCTCTGTTTCCAACTCTCTTCTCCACGTACTTCTTGGTCTTCCTCTGCCTCTCTTGCCCTGGGGGTTCCAGAACAAGGACTGCCTTGTAATGCTATCAACAGGTTTCCTCAGTGTGTGTCCTATCCATCGCCATCGTCTTCTTCTCATCTCTTGTTCCACTGGCACTTGTCCAGTTCTTGTCATCAGTTCCACATTGGTAACCTTGTCATACCATTTTAATCCCTCTATTCTACGCAAGCACCCATTTATGAAAGTCTGTAGCTTTTTGGTTGTTGTCTTTGTTGTTCTCCATGTCTCAGAGCCATACAATAAGACTGACTTCAAATATCATCATTAGAAAGGGAAAAAGTTTCTCTGGGTTCCTCTCCAGTTTGCACATTTATTGGAGTGATGCTCAGTAGAGGGGAAGAGCTGATTGGAATGGGACAGGGGAGGACTGGCTTCAATGGTTAGCTGAGATTGTGCTTTGGAAGGCCTGTCTCCTGTGATTGTTGGTTGAGAGGCAAGATCAGTTGCAATCATGGTTTTATCTAGAGCTGATCTTTGGAGGTGAGAATATTTGACGTCTAACCATGTCTGTACACACTCTGTTGCTCCTTGAGCTAATACTTTTTAGTGTGGTACAGATGTATTGTGAGGAGGTCGGTGCTTATTTTGTCCTCAACAAAAGCGTCTAGTTCGTCGCTCCGAGTTTCAATAGAACAGTTTCGATAGTACTCTAGGCAAGTGTGTTTGAAAATTTCGTAGTGTTGGCTGTTATAGAATTCAACAGAGCAACATTGACCATTGTTCGTTTGCTTGATGGTCAGATGTGGAGGGTTGTTCCAGACATTTAATTTTCTTTGTACCGCCTTTCCTTGTTGAGAGAGTAGCTTTTAGCTACCGTGGAAGGGCGTAATCTGCCATCTCTTGGCGGTTTTATCGTCGCTGATACGACGCGTTTCTCCCCGCTCGTCATTACATGCTACAAGGCAGACAAGCCCTGTGATTTATCATAGTCTATTGTTCCCTAGCAACAGGGTCACAGTTACACTTTGGAATGTGTTACCAAAACTGAAGATAGTGCTTTGTTTAAATTAATTTTCGATATATCGAAAAATGTTGGCACCACACGATGAACGCTTCTACCGTCATTCCATACAAAAAAAGACAATATTTACACTTGAATTTAACACAAAATAAACAATTTCTTCGTAAGTCCAAGCAAAACGCCAACACGGGGATGTATAAACCATCCATAATAAATGTGAACAACTTAGAATAAAATATCCAAAATGTAGAGCCAAACAAAAACACGTCCGCACTGTCGGTAGATAGAAAGATGCCGACAGAGATAGATAGATAGAGAGAGAGAGAGAGAGAGAGAGAGAGAGAGAAAGAGAGCCAAAGTCATGAAGTACGAGTCAAAACATATATTTCTCACAGAAGTGAGTGGAGAATACGAAATTTAGAGCAAACTTAGATGACAGTTGTTATACTTGCCATGTAAAAAAAAAACCATGTGAGAATCCCTGAAATAGGAGCAACAGCCTTCTATTTACATCTCTTAAGTGAGATAGCCAGGAGAGGGGTGCCATCGGACACTGTTACGATAGTATTTACTGTTAAAATTATACTTGCAAGTGTGTTTCTTTGTGGATGGGGGGGGGGGGGGGGGGGGGAGGGGGAGGGGTGGGGGGGGGGGGGGGCGGGGAAGACATACGGGAAGGATTGGATCCGCCCTGGGTGTTAAATATTTTAGGGACGATTCTGGCGCAGTCACTTATTTATGAAAGTCTGTGCCTTCTTGGTTGAGATACTTATGAACACACGCTAATACCACTACACTGGGCCGAAGGGCGAGAGCCCAATCGCCACTTGATTAATGACAACATCAACTTGGCTGAGGTTAACGAAAGTAGTTAGCGTAGTTGTAAGTGGGACAAAGAAATAGCCTAGCTGCAACCACGAGATCTTAATCAGGGACGAATAAAAGCAGCAGAAGGAGGAAAAAAGAAATTGAGAAATAAGTTGCACGCACTGGTAAATCATAGTCATTGTTATTGTCATTGTTGATCAGAATCGACGTCAATGCACTCCAGGCAAACCTTTAGGTGCTCAGTCGCCCTCAGAAATTGTCGAAGGTTCATGTTGCATGCTGGCTGTATCCGCTGATACGTCAATCTCTGCTAACCTTGCGTGTGATGCCAAATTCCAGCAGTCTTAGCCTTGATGATTGCAGTTTCATTCTCTAATAGGCGATCATTATCAATATCTCTCCCTTATCCATATCCAGTGCACCTTCTATGGGTACTCTTGAAGCTTCTATGTCAGCTCTTTCATTGCCGCATACCCCTGCCTGACCAGGGCAGTAGATCCACACCCGTTCCTGCTTCTATGGAGATTTTTCTATTCATACCGGAGCCATCCATTTTGGACCTTCCGAAGCATGGATTGTGAGAATGATACAATAACTGCCATTGTTAGTGAAATTTCAGACAGCCATCTTAAAGGTGCAGTAACTGCCTTTACCTTCATTCTCATACTGGAGGTTGTTGTCATGTAAGCCCCGCTATGTTCAACGACCATTCTGTCGCTTACTCTAGCAGAGAAGCCCCCATCCTGATTTCTCATCACGGATTATAGACCCATCAGTGTACACAATGGCATCGTCATCCCCAGCATGATCATCTATAAGTTGATCAATTTCCAGCTCTGCCCTTCCATTGGCCCAAGCTCTGCAATCTCTGTCAAAGCTGATGATGACATGCTGGTAGTTCGCCCAGCTCTCATCTGACTTACTTCACTCTTCTCTCTTGTACTATATTTTCAACTATGACCATCTGTCTAATAGTTGCTTCTGCCTGCGCCATCCATGACGTCCCCTCTTTATTCCTGCTCCCTTAATGTCAGCTATGTTCCCATGCAGGGGGTGCCGTTTGTCTGTGGTTGCTCGCATATAGGCTTTTGCCTGGGCCATTGCACATCTGGATCTTATTGGCAGCAGTCCAAGCATGTGCCGCAGCGTCACAATTGGGGTATCTCGCGTACAGCCCAAGACTATAGGCATCCTTTCATTTTAAATGCATTCCAGTCGTTCACATAGTGATATTGAAAGAGCAGAAGATGTGCAGATCATATATTTACCCTCAGGAACATTATAGAGCAGTACTCAGAATGGCAGAGACAGCTGTACATTAACTTTGTTGATTTTGAAAAGGCTTTCGACAGCATACACAGGGACAGCCTATGGAAAATTCTGAGGGCTTATGGAATTCCCAGCCGCATTGTTTCCATTATAAAAAGCCTCTATTCTAACTTTACGTGCAGTGTTGGATCGAGTAATGTAACTTTCGAAGTGAAAACAGGAGTACGACAGGGATGCCCCTTATCAACAACATTATTTTTGACAGTCATAGATTGGGTGATGCGCCAGACTACAGAAGGCAGTCCAAGAGGAATTAGATGGACAACGTTTTCTACACTGGAAGATTTGGAATATGCAGATGACATTGCACTACTCGCGCATTCACACCAACACATTCAAGACAAAACCGATAGACTGAATAAGTATGGCCAGCAGGTTGGCCTGAACATCAATTTGAAGAAGACAGAGGTCATGACACTAAATGTGGGCAATCCTGAGCCAGTAACAGTAAGGAACCAGAAGTTAGAACAGACAGACACATTTACTTACCTAGGAAGCATAGTAACACCTGACGGCGGAACAAGCAAGGACATTAACAACAGAATGAATAAAGCGAGAACAGCCTTTGCTGCTCTCAACAACATTTGGAAGTCTTCCCAGTACAGCACAAACACCAAATTAAGACTGTATGAGAGCTGTGTACTTTCTGTGCTTCTCTATGGTGCGGAATGTTGGAGAGTAACAGAGAAGGAAATGTCTAAACTGTCCTCTTTCCACACAATCTGCCTAAGGAAAATTCTCCGAATCTTTTGGCCAAACACCATCAGCAACCAAGAACTACTTATTCGGAGTAACCAGGAGGACATGCACACCATCATATCCGGCAGACGCTGGAGTTGGGTTGGCCACGTCCTCAGAAGGGACCCTGATACCATCACCAGAACAGCCATGCTATGGACCCCCGAGGGAAAGCGAAAGAGAGGCCGACCAAAAACAACTTGGCGGAGAACTGTGGAAGCTGAGATGCAAAAAATGAACCACAGTTGGGGCACTGTACGAAGGATGGCCGCCGACCGAGCAAAGTGGAATCAATTTGTTGCTGCCCTACAAGACGCCACCAGGCGTGATGGCCGCTGACTGCTTTGACGGTTGGCGGTTATGGATCAAAGAAGAGAAGAAGACATAGTGATATTGAGAGCATGAGTATTCCCAGATCATAATCGATTATAGACATGACCAGCTGATGATACAGGAGAAATAGTTGTCTCTGCTCCAGGTGCGCTTGAGCCATTGGCAAATCACAGTAAAAGTACCTACTTGCAGATGCGAAACTACCGTATGTGTGGACCGGATATGTAAGGCTCTCTCTCTTTCTCTCTCTCTCTCTCTCTCTCTCTCTCTCTCTCTCTCTATATATATATATATATATACGAGGGTCGTTCAAGTCAAACCGGGACTTTTTGTTCTGGAAGTACAGGAAGGAATGCTAGCGTGGTGGTGCTACTGACAGGAGTAAGTAACAGGTGTGACCTACTCGTATTACCGTTACCGTTATTACCGTTAGGCGGCGTACGCGTCACGTGTCAGTCCCTGATAGATAATAAAAATGGCGGACAACAGAGTTAGTGCACTTTGGGTGCCAAGACAGCTTTCCGCTTTTGACCGACAGAGAAGAGTTCAAGTCTGCACTGAGTTGAAGGATCGTATTGGCAGGGAAGACCAACATTTTCTGAATCGCTTCGATACGTGTGATGAAACCTGAGTGCATCATTTCACTCCGGAATCAAAACGAGCATCCATGCAGTGAAAGCATATGGACTCACCACCACCCAAAAAATTTCGGAAAATTGCGTCTGCTGGGAAAGTGATGGCGAGTGTTTTCTGGGACAAATGGGGCATTATTCACGTGGATTTTCTACCCCGTGGTGCCACTATGAACAGTGAAGAGTACTGTCGCATTCTAAGTGATGAGCATAACCATCTGCGGAAAAAAACGGCCTGGTTTGATAAGAAAAGGCGTCCTGTTTCTACAGGATAACGCAGGACCACATACCGCTCACCGCACCACGTGCAAATTACAGCAACTCGGGTGGGAGGTGTTGCCACATCCCCCTTACAGCCCAAACCTCGCTCCGAGCGACTTCTACCTGTTTGGACCCATGAAAGAGTTCCTGGGATGTCAGCATTTTAGCACTGATGACGAAGTGAAGCAATGTCCTACAATGGTTCAGGAGTACTGACATATCTTTCTACGCTAAAGTTTTTCAAGCATTAATTAAAGGCTGGGATAAGTGTATAAATGTTGCAGGGGATTATATCGAAAAATAAATGGCAATTTCACTCCTACAAATTTGTTCTTTTAGTTTGTATAAACAAAAGTCCCGGTTTGACTTGAACGACCCTCGTATATATATATATACATACTTACCATACGTCCCGGTTTGACCGGGACTGTTCCGGTTTGAAGGTATGGTCCCGGCGTCCCGGCCAGTTTGTCATTTTGTCCCGGTTATTTGGAAAAAATTTTAAAGTGCCGAATATACATGAAGTCAAAAAGTGCAGCCTCGGAAAATGGCAATTGGGCAACACGAAAACCCTACTTTAACACTGGCCTAGTACGCAGCGTCGCAAGTCAGTTGCGCAGCCGCCGCGCATGTGCAATCTTAGTTGAGTTCTGTCAGATTGCGTAGGTAATTTACTCGAGTCGGTGTTTGTTTTCGGCGTGTTGTTTGCGATTATTTTGTACTGTACATTAAATTAATTTAACCCCCAAAATGCCAAAAAGAAACTGTGTATTTACGGATGAATTAAGAAAGGATTATCCGTTTTTGAAAAAAAGTTTGTGGTCATATTGATAAAGTGAAATGCGAACAGTGTTTTTCAGAATTTTCGGTGGCTCATGTTGGGCGTTCGGACGTCAAAAATCACTTGAAATGTGCGAGACATAAGGCTAGTCTAGCAGCGGCAGGAACTTCCTCAAAAATATTGTCATATTTTAAAAGTGCCGATCCATGTGACAAAGAATTTTTAACAGCTGCTAAAGAAGCAACTTTTGCATTTCATGTTGCTATTCACAATCTCAGCTTCAAGTCTGCCGATTGTTCATCTAAATTGATATCAAAGTTTTTTGAAACAAAGTTTAGACTTCTTCTTCTTCTTCCGTCCTTAGCCACCGACCGTCAAAGCAGTCAGTGGCCATTACGCCTAGTGGCGTCTTAGGGCAACAGCAGATAGGTTTTCTTTGCCATTGTTTCCCATCACGCCTATTGGCGTCTTTAGGGCAACGGCAAATCAATCCATTTGCTGCTGTTTCCGTAATCGAAGTGACTGGCAAACGGGTGATCAGCCCGTTGGTAAAGTTTAGACTAAAAAAAAAAAAAAAAAAAGGTAAAGGAACCCGTTACACGCCCATTGAGGCATATTGGGAATATGGTGTTAGGCCCATATTATCTTGACCGTCGGCACACGAGGGGTGATGTGGTCGGCATCACGCCGGCCGCCTTAACCTTCCCAGAGTAGCTCTGGTACCCATTTGGGGCTGGGTCGACCCAGGAGCCGTTTGTGGCCTAAAAATTTTTCCGCCTCATCTGGGGATCGAACCATAGACCACTGCGTTAGGAAGCCAGTGCACTAACCACTATGCTACCGCGGCTCCTAAAGACTAGTTTAGACTAGCCAGAACAAAATGTGAAGCTGTCATTGTTAATGTGATTGAGCCACTGTTGTTTCAGCAACTTTGTGAAGATTTAAACAAAACAAATGTTCTGACAATATCAATTGATGCTTCCAACAGGAAAGAAATTAAAACTGTGTCATGTGTTGTGCGGTATTTTGTACCAGATTGTGGAGTAAAAGTTAAACTTTTAGACTTTCAACCAGTTCCCGGTGAAACTGCAGAAATATTGACAAACTATTTAATGTCAGTTATCAAAAACCATAATATAACAAAAAAAATTAGTGGATTTTGTGGAGATAACTGCAATACCAATTGTGGAGGTGTAAAACGGCGAGGAGAAAACAATATTTACAGTCGAGTGAAGAAGGAACTAGGAAGAAATATTGTGGGCATTGGTTGCGGTGCTCACATCGCTCACAACTGTCTTCAAACTGCAGTTGATGTTCTTTTGAAATAGAAGCTTTAGTGGTCAAAATTTATAAATATTTCCACATTTATACGGTTCGAGTAACTCAACTAAAAGAGTTCTGTGAATTTGTAGATGTCGAGTATAAAAGGGTTCTTCAACATGGCAACACCCGTTTTCTTTCGCTACTTCCAGCTATCGACAGAATACTTGAAATCTATGAGGGACTGAAATCATATTTTATTTCACAAGAACACTGTCCAGTGTTGATAAAACAGTTCTTTGATAATGATTGTGGTGAAATGTATTTGTGGTTTGTGCAAGGGCAACTCCCATTGTTTAACAAATCTACCTTGATTATAGAAAGTACAAAAGCAAGTGCAACTGATATTGTCAGTGAACTTAGAAAATTGAAAAAAAAATCTTGAGGAAAGGCGTGATAATAAATTTATACCTCAAGAAGCAAAAAAGCTTTTTAGAATACTAGAAAATAATGGAAGTATTAATATTAATACAATCCTACAAGAGTTTAACCAAATTTTATGACCGATGTCTTTCTTACATTGAGCTATGGGAAAACAGTTTTGGTGGTGCAGAGTCTTTTATTTGGATAAACAACAATGAATTAACATGGTCTGAAATTGAAGCATCAGGTGAAAAAAATTAATGAAACTCTTGCAAATAGTGCAATAAACTTGGATGAACTGTTTGATAAAGTGGTGATTGCAAAAGGTTTTTGGTCTGCAAACTATGACATTTGGAAAAATGCAAGTTGCGAAGAAAAATGGACACAACTATTCAGTCATTTCAAAGAAAAGAACATTTCATTGCCCAATCTTGTCCAAATTATAGACAAATTATTGTACATTTTCAGCCTGCCAGGCACATCTGCACCTGTTGAAAGGATATTCTCAGTAATGAATAACGTATGGTTGTTACCAACAGATTCTTCGTAGGCAATATATGTTTAAAGTAATATCTATCTGTCTGATGAAAGGTACTTATTTGATAATCTAAGGGAAATAACCCTTGATTAGTTTGATGTTAAACGATCCTCCAGGGAACAGTCGAAGGTAAACGGAGAAGAGGAAGGCAAAGAAAATCCTGGGCTGATAACATCAAAGAATGGGCAGGACACGGTTTTTCCACACTTGTACGCATTGCTGAGGATAGAGAGCAGTGGAGGACCCTGTCTGCTGATGCTTCCACCATGGCACCCCTACGACCCATGACGGGTTACGGGTTGAGATGAGATGATGAGTTTGATGTTATATTTTATTATATTCGTTATCTTCTCTGGCGTATGAATTAGATTTACGTCGGTTTGTTCCTTGTTTGAACAGAACAGATTGGTCTTGCTTGAAAAGGTTTATAACCCGAG
Source organism: Oreohelix idahoensis (assembly GCA_024509875.1). Classification (NCBI taxonomy): domain Eukaryota; kingdom Metazoa; phylum Mollusca; class Gastropoda; order Stylommatophora; family Oreohelicidae; genus Oreohelix; species Oreohelix idahoensis. The sequence continues at coordinate 677,091 of JAMPIV010000986.1, forward strand.
TTAATGTTTATTCCTTGACTATTTAAGGCGATTTAGTCTTATATCTTTATATCTTTTAATGTCTAACGTCGGCCTATTTTGGAGCTGAACTCTGGGGTCAAGCGCGCTTCTGCGCATGTGTGAATGAGGGTGGTTGTCGTCGAGGCTTCCGTCATGTTGGTTCTGCTGAACGCTGTTCGGATAGGAAAGTCCGAAGATTGGTCTCTGTGGTCTTATTCTGGGAAGGAGATTGTTTCTCTGTATGACTATTATGTCAGTGGTTTTCCCAGTGTTCATTCGTTACGCCGAGTGATGGCGTGTGATATGTGCTAGTGTGTTTTTCTATGACTAAGGTAACGAAGACATTTTTCTGAACTCTTTCTATGCCTAGGTGGGCAGACGTGATATCGTCCGTCCATATGATTTGTTGAATATATATAAAGACGGCATGTTACCTAGCAGCACAAAAGCTTGATATATGCAGCAGTATTGATTACCGGACATGCAGAGCCCAATATGCACATTTGTATAAGGAACAGAGCCTTCAATTAGGTTTCATTATTCACCTTCGGTGTGAGCGATGCTCACGCAAGATGGAGCCATTTTTGACCCCGCTTTTGGTCTAGCGGATTATCGTCCGGAGAACAGGAATGCCCTTACTATCTAAGGACGATACAGAGATCTGTCTATTATAAATCCTATTATTGATGGTTGAAGATTGTCGTCATTCAACTTGCTAATTTACGAACTGTAATACTTAGCCAGAAGAGGTCCTACCAGGGAGCCTTTTATGATAAACACTTTTGCTAGCATTAACTGATGCGATTAGTCAGTTAGGGCCTGAGATGCCAGACAACTAGGACCATGAGTGCTGGTTTGCTAAAGTCCAGTTGTACCTATATTCGACACGAATGCCTATTTGATATTGCAGACCATTTTTCAAGTATACGATGTTGTTGTCAACCTGTTCCAGTGACCGTAACCGTGATGTCAGTGTGTGTCTCATTAAATCCATGAACAAAAACGTCCACAGTAGTATACGTCAGTGACTTTTAACTATGAGTGAGTGTGTGCCTGATTTATTAGTCAACTTTACAGAACAGTCCATGCATTCGCGCACCTGACATTTACACTCTCACTCAACGTCAACATTACCCCTTGTCAGAGCCCCAATACTCTCTGGACAAGGTGACCTGTATACCCAACACTGTGTCGGTTTCGAGTTGACTCATTCTACAACTTACTTGTATCAGGAGTGACCATGCAGGTATCAATGGTCTGAAGAAAGAGGTAGAATGGCTGAATCAACTGTAAAAGATTTATTGCGCTGCAAAGTTAATTGTGAACTAAATTGTAGTGAATTTTTCGACACGATTAAAAATAACAAAGAATTTTTAAAGAAAGTTCACGCTAGTGATAAATATTAATAACTTTTTAATAATAAGTTATGTTCAGTTAAGAGTAATTAAATATTATTACTACATAATTTTTTTTTTTTTAACCACTCCATTACTTAGCCTTTTTGAATCATAAGTACTTAGCTGAATATACTTCTCTCTTTCTAAAATCGCATAGAAGGCGCTCACTTTCTGTTTCGAGCAATCTCTCGAAATTGTCCCGGTTTGAGAAAAAAATATTATGGTAAGTCTATATATATATATATATATACATACATACATACCGGATTTCCCACTAGGACAGGTCAATACTTTGGGAAGTCATAATATTGGTCATTCTAAGAAAAAAAGTTAAAGTTCATATGAACATATGTCCCATAATGAACAGTTTCCAAGAAAGAACTGTTTGAATGTACAGCCGCAAAAGTATTGATAATAAAGAGGTATTTATTGTTTATATGAGAAATTTGTTACAAGTATGTTAAGTTTATAATAAATTTTCTAAAAATTTCACCGTCAACATCAATACACTTAACAACTCGTATGAAAAAAATGACGTGCTGCTCGTCTGAGTTGATCTATACATTCCTTAATGCGGTCAATAGCATGCAATATGCGAGCGAGCAATTCGAGCGAGTTATTAAGAAAACACTGGTTATGAAACCTCAAACTGTTAAAAGAGCTTCAAATTACATGCCATATCAAATAGTTCATGCCAGGGTATTAGGATGTGCTCTCAATGTCAGGGAACGGGGCCAGACAGTGTAGAGGGAACTGTCATTGTGTGCAAAAGGTTGGAATTTCTATTCGTGATTTTCAACACCACAGATAAAATGGTTCGTAATAAATATGATCGCATTATTGATAAAAGAGCAGGAGCTGAGACATATGGTTTGATAGATAGAAAGAAGCTTCTCACATACTCGTGTGGAATAGGCATCCATTTATATGACTTAGGCATATATTACGAAATCGTTGCACACTTGATCATGTCAACGCTATGTCATTCTAGGGATAACATATCTAGGCATTTGTCATCTTGAAAAAGCAAAAATATTTAGAGACCCTGTGTGTCAATTCTATGTGAAGAATTCTTGGCATACGGAAAGCGCAAACAGTAGGCCACTGGGTCAGCGCTGGAGCAAAATTTACCTTGCAGAATTTCTCTGAAGACAGTCCACTGACAATTATATCACTATATTATAAAATAGCTCGGTGCAATTGAGCAGAATTTAGTGCCCTAAAGTGCTATGTCTTATTGTCACGTTCATTCATCAAACACTGTCTTGGACACTAATGTACATCTAATCTACGAGTATAAGTTAGAACTCTGTTGTTTGTGTCTTTTGAGGAAGTTGAGGGGAACTGCGGTAAGACGTGGAGTACAATGGATGGGTATGAAAAAAAAATCGAAAAAGGTGATTCGTCTTACGAGGACAAAAGACAAAGAAAGTAGTCTACGTTACGGCCACAAGGCCTTCGTCAGGAAAAGAAAGAAAGTGAAGGCTAGATAGGAGACATAAGAACTTAAAGAAATATAAAAATAAAACCTAGGTACTTCCCTGAAGGCGAAGCATGGCTTCATTGACAGATTACGCAACTAATGTTTTTATTCTTCTTCTCCTTCTTCTTTCCCTTCACACTCTGTATGGAGCATGCTGCCACCACTGTGACTATCATCTTGCTAGAAACTTACATCTAGGTTATTTACGTGTTCTCACAGTGATAGCTTCTATAGCATTTTGTCTTACAAGATCAGCTTGCCAGCCCCAATTATAATTTCATATTAGCTGCCTTTTACAACATGTCCCATGGCGCAGTAGTCCTGTTCTCTCTGTTTCACCAGAGACCCATGGGAACTAGACAGGGCTGTTTTTGTACTTGTGACCTGATTTGTCAACTTACACAAAAAATAAAAATTCATTATTACTTACAACCTTAATGCATTTCCGTGAACTTGAGTCAACAAAGATTTAATGTTAATGTTGAATCGCCTTATAAAAGATCTGGCATGTCTCGCACCCCGTAAAGGTAGATCTCGCACCCCCAAGATGTGCATGCACCGCTAGTTAAGAATTACTGCTCTAAAGCAACATCATTACTGTAACGTTCTTCAGAAGAAATCAGTTCCAGCATAAAAGTATGAATCTTCACCTAACATTTTCAAGTCAGTCCTACTATATGGCTCTGAAACATGGAGAACAACAAAAATGTCAACCAGAAAGACAAAGAATGATATACATCAATGCTTGTGCAAAACAGATTTATTGAAATAGTATGACAAGATCAATCATGTGGAACTGATGGAAAATACCAGACAAATACTAGTGGAGCAAGATGTGAGAAGAAGAAGCTGGCATTGGAAATTGAGAAAACTAGTTGTTAGCATTTCAAGAAAGTCCTTATCTGGAACCCCCAGGTAAGAGAAATAGAGGAAAACTAAAAAACAAATGGAAAAGAGAGCTAGAGATAAACATGAAAGGGATAAATAAGATGTGGGAAAATCTCAAACAGATGGCACATGGCAGGAAGACTTGATGGCACATGACAGGAAGACTTGATGGCACAGGGCAGGAAGACTTGATGGCACATGACAGGAAGACTTGATGGCACAGGGCAGGAAGACTTGATGGCACAGGACAGGAAGACTTGATGGCACAGGACAGGAAGACTTGATGGCACAGGGCAGGAAGACTTGATGGCACAGGGCAGGAAGACTTGATGGCACAGGGCAGGAAGACTTGATGACACATGACAGGAAGACTTGATGGCACAGGGCAGGAAGACTTGATGGCACAGGGCAGGAAGACTTGATGTCACATGACAGGAAGACTTGATGGCACAGGGCAGGAAGACTTGGAGGGTATTTGTTGAAAGTCTCTACTTAGCAGGGAGCTAAGCGGTAATGATGACGATAATGAAATGTACCTGAATTGAAGAACTAATAGGACCATTAGCTTTAATAAGAGGAACATTTAGGTCTTAGTGGATCTTATGGGTAATAACCATCACTATTTATTTCCTCATGTTTCCTACTTAGCGCTTGCTTTCTTTGCTTTCCATGACGAAGGCCTTGTGGCCGCAACGTTGGCTATTTTCTTTGTCATTTGTCCTAGTAAGAAGAATCACCTATTTTCATACTTTGTTTTCATATCCATCCAGATATTTTTAACAAAAAGTTATCTTCATTAAGGAAAATAAATTAGAGTTCATTGTCATCATTATAATAATAAAGAGCATTATCCATACTTTCACCAGTATTTCTGTGCTGAAATTTCTAAATATATGTGTGTATATGTATGCACGCGTACTGCACATGTCTGTGGTTTTTTAGGAACTAAACCAATAATAAAAATAAGTGAAAAGGAAACAAATAACTTTCCAAAGTGGTTTATTTAAATAAAATAAAAAGTTATTTTTTAATAAAACAGAAAGTTTGAGATCATATAATCATTATCACAATTACTTGAGACAAAAATCTTCATTAAAAAAAATAAATAAAACTTACACATCTCAGAAAACTCACCCCTTAACTTCATGTCACATTCAAAACTCTCAGACTCTCACTCAAATCCCCACAATTTTTCTAGTGGCCTCATTAAAGTGATCTTGTCTTTGCATTCATTAAAAAAACAACAACTCAACATTCAACAGACATATGTCCTAGTGTAAACTCATTCAGTTGCAACATGTATATAACATGCTCCATACTTTTATCCATTTTCTCTTACTCTTATCAATTTATTGCTTGTCCCATTCTTGCAAATTTTATATTTACAGTATTTCTATCAAACTGACTACAGAATATTTTTACATCCCTGATATTAATACAGGAATAAAAAAAGGCTGTACAGTAATCAACATTATCTGGGTAACTACACAGTAAGTTGTAATGATGATTGTTGATGGTCACATAATTTATGCATGAAATAATGTAAATATTACATAATGATCAATTTGGTTGGACAGAAAGAAGGTATGACAGGATTTACAATGTGAACATGAGGGAAATAATCAGACAAATACCGTAGAAACAAGAGGTACCAAAATAATGTTGGAGAGGGATAGGACATGCAAGGAGGACACGATCAGTCAACATAAGAAGGAACCAAGATGGGAACTAGTGGTGAGTGTACTGATAAAACGCTAAATATTTGCTGCAGAAGTGCATGCCTTAATGAGACAAGTGGTCATCATAATTACCAGTCTCGGGCAGCTATATGGATGGAAGAAAGAAGCAAAACTACCAGGGAATAAGTAAACACAACAGGACCCTGAAATGCATCATATGAGAATAAAAAGTAGTGGCAGAGATCGTTCCACATCAGATACTGCTAAAGGGGAGTGACGTGTTAGAGACTTCACCATAGTAGGTTAAGTTTTATGATGACTGGTGACCAGTTCCTTTCATTGCTGCCTTTGCTTTCCTTAACTCAAGAGCAGAGGTAGGTACTCATTTACCAAATGATAGACTGGAGCCTGACACTAGCAGGATCTGAACCTGAAACCTGGCAACTGTGCTATGAGAGGCAAGTACTTTATCACTCTGCCAAATGAACACCGTGCAGAAGTCATAAGGATGAGAAAAGTATATAAAGTAAGATAGCAAATTGTCCAGGCCATGAAATCCTTGAGATACCTGACTGAAGGCTTATGATCCACATGGAGAATAAGATATGGATATGCTGATGAGTGATGACTACGCAAATAACAATGCCCTACATGAAAGTGGTTGTGATGTGATATATATAGTGATACATAAGTGATACATAGCACCTGTTTAACACAAAACTTAAAATCTTTCCTTAGGCATTCCTTCTTCTTCTCCTCTTCCAGTTAAAACTATAATCAAAAGTCCATTCTTGAAAACCACTGCTAGAAAGTGAGGCTCTGCCAGTGTGGTATTTCTTATCTATAGCACTGTTAGCAGCATTATCAGACTTGCTGCTGCTTGATATAAGAACTGTTGCTGTGTGCTTATCATCACAGGGAAGCAGGTGTACATAGGCGTTGTCCACTGATGTCACACAAAGATTGGTGTTGTTAAGGTTTAGACAGTCACGCTGTGAAACATGAAAGACAGTTAAGGGCTTGCTTACAAGGTCATGTTTATTATTCTGTCATTCATTCTTTTATTAAACCTTAAAATATATATCAAATCATTCATCACTCTTTAGTTTATTCATTCACTCCATCACTCAAAAAGTTCAACCTTTCAGTGATCATTAATTTATTTATCCTCCTTTACATTATAGTTTTGCCTCATGTATTTACCAGGGATCTCTAAAAAAGTTATCTTCATTATGGAAAATAAATTAGAGTTTATTGTCATCATTATAATAATAAAGAGCATTATCCATACTTTCACCAGTATTTCTGTGCTGAAATTTCTAAATATATGTGTGTATATGTATGCACGCGTACTGCACATGTCTGTGGTTTTTTAGGAACTAAACCAATAATAAAAATAAGTGAAAAGGAAAAAAATAACTTTCCAAAGTGGTTTATTTAAATAAAATAAAAAGTTATTTTTTAATAAAACAGAAAGTTTGAGATCATATAATCATTATCACAATTACTTGAGACAAAAATCTTCATTAAAAAAAATAACTGGGCTATAGCTCCCTCAGGAGTGTTGTGAGAGGCAATGAACATGAAATTCTGCATGGGGCTGTATGTAAAACTAATAGCTACAGAAACCACTATTGTGAGAGCACATGAATGCTTTGATGCTGGATTCCTGCAATGGGATGAGCTGCAGTGCTGACTCTTTGCTTCATAATAAGCAAAAAAGGGAAAAGAAAAATATTACTGTCACATAAATGTCGTTTAAATACACAGTTTTGACACAGAGAATAAAATGGTTTGAACATTTGAACACAGACTAACCAGTAACACATAATATCAACACAAAAACACCAGGACATAAAGCATGCCACCATAGAAGACATAGATTAATGCTGTGACTGAAGTACATGATAAATTAATTGTTTTAACCATCATTCAAGCTGCTCAAAAAGCCCAGCAGATTCAACTAATCTGTCCATGTGTTTGATAGACGTAGAAGGGGAAAAGGGAAGAGAGTAAAGAAAGCAGCTATACTAGATGAATTTAAAACTCAACAAATAATTGTAACCTCTGACTTGAATGAAGCTCATTTTCTAAAATAAAACATGTTCTAGTAGATGCCCCTTTGTAGACTCAAAGTATGCTTATCCCGTCATTTCTGCAACAAATGTAATTCAACTAACTTGATAATTTTTTTCAACGGTGGTTTTGATTGTTAACTTGTTTTGCACATTCACATGAAAATGTCACACCATGAAGTTTACAATTAGAATATAAAGGTGAACAATAATTCTCACTTTCTGAAAGCATCGTTTATAAAATTGTTTGACCTGAACTACAAGGTAAATAAATCTAACAGGATCAAACACTGCCTGGAGAAGATATTAAACAAAAACTAGTACTCAGTTGCTGAAGGTAATAAATTAAGAGTTCCCAGGTTATGATATACTGCAGAGTTGCCTGAGCAAAAAGAATATATTGAAAATAGTTAAAGTGAGATTCATTGAATGCTGAAAACAAATAACTGCTCCCATAAACTTTGAATAAAGAGTTATCCATTCAGGAAAGAAACGTCTAAGTCACAATCTTTTCAGCTGTCACAAGAAGGAGTGTGCAGTACAGAAATTAGTAATGACATACCTGATTTCTACCACCATGGCATGCTGAAAGACCAAGGTAATATGCAGATGCTGAGCTCAGAACATCAAAACACATCAGGGATCCCTTATTCCTCACCTGAGTTAAAGCCAGAAAAAAAAGGGAAAAATATAGACCAGTTTTACTCAATTCTGCATGTGTGTATTCAGGTTAATTTGAATCTCTTTTTAAACTTGTATTAAAAAATATTACACATTGAAATTGCTCCACTCGTGAAAAATAAAGTAAGTCACTTACAAATAAAAACTAAAAAAACAGGAGCAAACATTGAATTCAATCCTACCTTTATAGACAAACTTGTTTAAAACAATATCCCATCTTAGGAAAATACATGTCCTCTTGAACTTGAATGACTGACAGCTGAGATCTTTACGAAGTTGTGTTCTTTCTGATGTGTCCCCAATGTCCAGCTCATTTGGAAGGTTCTTTGAAGAAAGGAATTGAAATTGGCCATGGAGTAAGTCATAAAATGCAAAATTCCCGTTTTATTTTTTTAAATATACTTTTACATTCCTCTTCCTTCACCACTTCCAGTTCTTGAAGAAAGAACAATAGCTATACATCATTACAGAAATTATTTATTAAGATGAAATCAAGTGCATATTTTTAATATAACAAAATACCTTGTACTAAGCAATGATCATAGACACAGTGGATTAGTGTGACAACAAAGATGGCAAGTATGTGCATGAACGTGTGTGGCCACAATGGACTAATGATTACATCTGACAATAAAAGACATGTACTTTACACTAAACAGAAATGACATAACAATACAGCTATGCCAAACAGATCTGTGTGATAACCAAGAAACCACAAACTACCAAATAAACCCCTAATGTATTACACAAAGAAAGTATACACTTGTAGTGTGTTTATTATAGTATCTGTAAATATTATACTACTCCAGCTGTTTCTAAGGTAGACTATTACCACACTCATCAATCAAAACTAGCTACTTTCACTTTATTTCTAGGTTTCCTTACTTGTTTCCTCCGTACTTTGTGAGGGTTACTTATAAAACCACTGTAATCCTCATCATCATCATTTTCCTTTTCACTCTTTATGGAGCATGGAGCCACTATTCCAGCTGGTCCACTTTATGGAGCATGGAGCCACTATTCCAGCTGGTCCACTTTAAGGAAGCCTACATCAATCATTCACATGCTCTTGCAATGATGGTTTCTGTGGCAATTTTTTGTACATGATGAGGTTGTCAGCCTGATGCACACACAACCTCATATTATTTACTTTGTACAACATGTATAAGGGAACAGTAGTCCTATTGTGTGTTTGTCTCATCAGAGACTCCTGGAAACTACACTGGACACTAAGATTGTGCCTGTGTTTAAAAAAACAAAGGAAAGAAGTAAACAAAACAAGAAACTGCAGAAACAGAGAATCAGAATTAAGATGGTAGGAAACTCTATACAGAGCGATACAACAGGAGGCAATCTGATCGTCAGAAGTATTCCCCCCATCGATCAAGTGTTTTGGCCCCTTAATGTCCTTTACACTCTAAGGGGGGCGGGCCCACTTAGGTCATGACTCCCAAGTGCCAGCCTCCTGTTGTCTTGTGCAGAGAATTGAACCCACTCCATCTTGGTTGCAGCTTTCAAATTCACTCCTATTTTCTGCCAGCTGAAGGCAATTGTGAAAGTAACCCTTATTTTGAAAACAAATTACTGTCCAGGGTACCACAGCCAGTTGCGGTTGTTCCACAGCCAGCACGATGCCTTTTCCGCAGTTTCACTGAGCATCTTAAGCTCCCTTGATCTTGACTGTCCCCTCAACCCCAACAGTTTCAGTATATCATACACTGAGGCCGCCACGAGACCTCTTGCACCCACCTCAACAGCCAAGACCCTTGCAGTGAACCCATCGTATCTCAAGTCCGTGGCCAGATCATTTTACTTGGCCACTTTGAACGAATGTTGCTCGTCTAATCTGGATTCAAATGGCACGGTCAGCTCAATCATTATAATCTGGTGCAATGCTGAGGAATGCATGTATTATTCAACAACTGACTTGAAAGGAAGCACAAACTTTGCCTTCTTGCAGCACAGTGCTACATCTTACAGACCTGGTGGTACTCCTAGCCATTTTCTCATGAACTTGTTGACCTTTTCCACTATAGCTTCCACTGTACTGGTGCTTATTTCATATATAAACAGTGGTAAGCAATTTAGGTATCAACATGAACTAGAGGCACCCCAGTTTGAACGAAATTTCATACGAGTCTGCTTTGATCTATGATCTTTAGTCCTCTGTCTGCCATTTCTATTGTCTGTTGAACTGCCTTTGAGTCTTTTAATAAGGCATCATACACCCTGCCAAGACTTTTAACAGGTTCCTCAGTGACAGTAGGGATTCTTTGGTTTGAAACCATGAATGTGACCTCAACTGTCTTCCCTTTCCTGACTGATAGGCTTCTAGACTTCTTAGGTTTGAAGCTCATTCTGCACCAGCTGACTAGTTCATCCAGGTGTGCTAACATTCTCCGGGCCTGGTGTTCATCTGATGTCAGAATTGTTGTGTCATCCATGAATGCTTTAAGCTGTGGCATGTGACACCTTCCATTGAGCTTTGGACCTTCTGCAACTCCTTCAGCCGCTTTTAGGATTACCTGCATAGCCAACACGAATAGTATCGGAGAGATGTACATCCCATCGCAATTCCAACTTGTAAGTCAATCCACTGCGTTGTGTACTCTCTGGTTGAAAATCTGACAGAGAACCCTGCGAAATACAGCTTCAGCATTGCTGCGATTTCTTGTGGCACATGGTACATTTCCAAGGCCTGCCAGAGCATCTGGTGTGGAACGGATCCATATGCATTAGCTAGATCCAACCAGATTATATGGAGATTTGTTCTGTCAGACTGTCTTTTGAATTGCTTCCCAGATCATTGTGGCATGCACTAGACATGGTGTACCTGGGATACGTCCTTTCTGGATGGTAGTGTCAAAGTATCTATTTTCCATGAGGTATGTGGTGAGCCTTTTAGCCATCACTAAGAAGAATATCTTCCCTTCCACTTTAAGTAGTGAAATTGGCCTGAACTGACTGATGTCTGTGAAATTTTGTTCCTTCGGGATGTAGACCATTCGCCTTTCTTTATTCTTTGCTTACAAGCTAGTTTTTCCAAGCATTTTTCAGCAAACGGAGCAGCCGTTTCAGGACTTTAGGACATCTCTTATATACAACATATGGGACACTATTTGGATCTGGAGCTGACTTGCACCGCGCTTTCTGGACAATGCTTTCTATTTCTTGCATTGCTGGGGGCTTGGTGTTGAATTCATCTCCTGGCTTACTAGGCCATATAAGGCATGCCATGCTGCTCGGCGGCTCATCTTTGCGACCATCTGAATAGGTGATTCTAAGGTGTTCTTCCAGATCGTCTTTCTCGGTGTTTAGTGTTCCAGACCATGGCTGTTCAAACAGTTCTTTGGCAAACTTGAAGGACTCCCTGAAGAGTCTTTCCCTATCCCTCCAAAATTTCCTTCTTTTCCTCCACAATCTTTCTGCTCTACACAAAGCATTATGTTGACCTTTCAGGTGCTCCCAAACCTATCGTAATCTTTTCCTTCTCTGTGTGCACCACAATCTTGAACTGTTTTTGGGCATGCTTCTTCTGTTTCTTGATCTCTTCTATTCTGATTTGTCTTCTACTTTTTTTGTGGTGGGTTACTTTCTATTGCCTCCTTGACTCCAAACACTTTGCGACAGTGAAGATATATTATGTCGCCGAAGATTTCCAGTTTTTTTTCTCCAAGGTAATCTGCTTCAGGTTGTTATCCAACTCTTCTGAGAAGGCTTCGTCCAACTGTTCCCAAAGCCCTTTTGCACTGGCAGGTGGAAACTTGATAGCATCTCTTTTCCCGTCCAAGAATTGTGTGAGATCATCATCAGGCGGATCAACTTTAATATGCTCTGCTCTGTGGATTGACTCCTGGATGAGGTCTTCTAAGTCTTACCCGTCGTAACAGAGCGCTGTTGATTTACCACTGATGAGCTCCCACGCCCCTTTTTCGTTCTGTGGCTTGTCATGCCTCTCTGAGTAGAGAATTTCCTACCACAGGTACATGTAAATTCCAGGTATTGGTCAGAACTCGAAGTCCGTGTGACTGGTCTGGTCGATTCCAATAAGTCGCCTGTGAATTCATCATTCTCTCCCCCCCCCCCCCACCCCCTTTCGGTGAATCCTGGGGGCATTTCTCTTGTGTGAGTCTTATAGCAATTGTTACAGCTTACAGGGTGCCAACCCGGTCAGCCGGTTTCTAGTCTTTCCCAGAGTCATCTGTCTTTCCAGAAGTCCATTGGTCTTTTCCCGATTGTCAGTGGTCTGACCATGTAATTATGGTAGGAAACTTTATACAGAGCGATACAACAGGAGGCAATCTGATCATCAGAAGTCGTCCTCCGTGATGATGTCTAAAAGTTGCTAAAACACTTGTCTAATGGTAAATTTTATGTATTTTATTAACGTCATCAAACCTAAAGGTCTTTTGTATTTGGACATGCGCCCTAATATAACCAAAAGGTTGAACGGGACACGCCTCGCCAAAACGAGGTAAAATTTGATTGAAAAAAAAAAAACCTCTTCTTTCTTTCTGCTGTTGTTTTCTATTACTTACCACAGCAGCGTAAAAGATGTCAGCATATTCATCCATCCAAACACTAGCTACTCTTGCCAGATTTCGCAGCACTGTTTCCTCTCTGTCTCCAGTGAAAGTGTAGGGCAGTGAAGCTCGAAAGACATGACCAACTCTTGAACAAGGCACAATCTCCACACTGCCTCCACACATCCATGTCTGTAGAAAGAAGTCAATGTACTCAAACGTGTCTCTCGCAAATGGAATGTAAATAGATAATGTTACTGTTCACCAAAATCAGCATAGTTGTTGGTATGTTAACAATGGTCTTGTATTCATAGAAATATTGCCTAAATTACAAATGTATCATTTTGTTACCATGCTGGTAAAACTGAATTGCAAAGAGTTCATGAAACGAAAAACAGAAACTCAAAATGGTGTTGACACTCTCGTGGTGCGGAAATTTTTGGAAGACACGTTCTACTGTTTGCTTATCTTCCCTGCATAGTTACAGATATGTTTGTCTGATTTTTTAAAAGTTGTTGAACGTTTGATATTTCAGGTTCAAAATAATCAAGTGGAATTCCGCATGCAAAATCTTATTCAAGGGAAATAATTAATATGACCCATGACCGAATAAATTATTGTATATGCTTACTTCCCTTGACATATAACTTATTCTTCTAACAATAATACCAGAGCTTGCCAAAAGACGACCTAGCCGCAAGTATTTGAGGACATTTTGGAAAAAAAATGTTTATACGTGATTATATGTCAAAACTAAAAATTAATATTCTCTCAAAAGTGAATGTTACTGGTATCTCACCTTTCTAGTAATGTTTTTGTAGCATCTCTGTATAAAAAATATAAAATATTTTTTTAAAAAGAACATTATTCATTGTTTTTCAGCAAAATTATTATATAACGTTGGGTACGTAATGAGAGCCGCACCATACCCTCGCGAACCGCGCTATGGCCACCCTGAGTTTATACGCTGCTTTTATTGTTGAGACTCGGTAATGTGTCAATCAGACTTTTTAGGACAGGTAGCACAATAAGGAAAAGTGAGGAGGAGTAGTAACAAATTCATGTCTGCCCAAGAGCGGTGAACCATTTGGAAGATCTGTGTGCAGGCGACAATCATTCAAAAACTACAGTGACGGACGAGGCAGGCACCTATACATAATTTAGTATCACAACATGTGGGTATCTTCCGGGTGCCCTAATATTCGTGTCCTAAAATATGTTATGGGGCGTGTAGTAACAGTTGGTCTCTGAAGAGGGACATAAATAATATGGCCACGCAGGCATGTTTACAAAGCGACTAATATGAGATTGTGCATGCGGTTAGCAGCATCATCATGTCAAACAAATTGTCACAGAAACCACCCCTGCAAGAACACGTGACTTCCTGCAGGGTGACCAGCTGCTGTGGTGGCATACAGGAGAATGATGATGATGAGAATCTTTTTATCACTTTGTTCTTTCGAAATTCTATAGAAACGTGTTTGTTCAAAAGAGACATACATTAGGAGTGGTTTTCCTTCTCCTGAGAGAGAGAGTGGGGAGAAAGAGAGAGCGAGAGAGAGAGAGCGAGAGAGAGAGAGAGAGAGAGAGAGAGAGAGAGAGAGAGAGAGAGAGAGAGAGAGAGAGAGAGAGAGAGAGAGAATACAGTAGTAAATGACCATATCAATTAGATCTATCTTCTATACTTCCTTGTCTTTTAGTAACAAATGAAACACCAAATAATTACTATACCTTAAAGGACAGTTCAAAGTTTTCGCCTCCCCATATGTTAAACTGAGGGTCGTAGCCACCCATGGAAATGAAATAATCTCGTCGTACAGCAAAGAGACCTCCACTTATCACAGGTGTCCTGCAGATTGTGAAAAACATTCTCTGATAAAACTAATATGCTTACACCAGTACAAGAGACATGAGAAGTAAAATGATGGCTGAAATAGAAGACAGCGGAAGAATAGATACGATGAAACTGTGAATAATAGCATTAATGGTTAAAAGAAAAGTGATTTAAAACTAAGACATGACACATTAAGTTAATTAACTGAGTAAGAACAAAGAATAGAAGCTACCATAAACTCAGTGCCTGGTGCCAGGCTATTTTGCGCTGCAGGCAAGGCTAACTACTTGAACCCCCAACCCCCCCCCCCCCCCCCCCCCCCTCCCCNCCTCCTTAAAAGATTGCCAGCTTAAATTTTCAAGACCAGATGTCTTGTAGACAAAATGAAAATCCCAAAACTTGAAACTGCTAAATTTATTTTAAATTGCAAGAAAACAGAATACAACAATCTTTGATTATCTTTCTCAAATACTTCTTCTTCCTCTTCTTCCTCGTTCGTCCAGAAAAGGACGTTGGTTGCGTTGTGTCTGTTTATAGCGGAGCTGCGATATCTGCGCCTTTCGGCCAACACATCCGACTTCAGCACGGCATTTGTTGGGACCGGGTTTGCCTTCCCTCTTCGATCCCTACTCTCTCAGCCAGACTGCAGTGATGCAGCCTGTTTCCAGGACCACCACGTGAAGGTGGAGTAGGGTCTTGGTCAGCTCTGGTTCGCTGACCCTGACGCAAGCAGTCAAACTATGGGTCGCACCCTGCATTCTCTATTGCTGCGTCTTTGGGTCCCTTTCTCAAATACAAAAGAAAATGTTTTAAGCACAGAAATCATTTTAAATAATCTTGTGAATTGTGATGTTAAAATTTAAGTCTCTTAACAGTTTCAATTCCAGGCACATCAAAATCTCACTTTGCGTGCCTTTTCTTTTACAAATGTTGTCACCAAATTGTTTCTTAGCCAAAAAATTTCAATAAATTTCAAAATAAAAATATAACAACATATAAAAACGAAAAATAAAAAAAAGAATATCATTTTTTTTCATAAGACTTTACAATTCATTATATTCCAAAGCACTGTTGTTTTATTTATTTCAAAATAAAAAGTATATAAATTGTTAGTTGCATTTTTTATGTGGGTTTTAAAAAAAAAAAAAAAAAAAAACAACCAACCTATATAAAACTGTGCCCTTCAAAAGTAAGTTTTGCGCCCCTCTGAGGTCTGCGCCCTGGGCGACTGTCTAGTTGGCCAATGGGCTCTGCATAAACCAGACATATACAGATGTTGACGAGAGTGCTAGACACAGCACAAAGTATATTTGCTTTTTTTCCCTTTGTTGTCTGTGTATTTTTTTAAGATATTGACCATACAACTAATGAGTCGGATGTAAAAAAATGTATATATAATTTTAATAATATCTACAGTCGATATCAACAAGAGGTAGCTTAAAAAAAAAAAAGAAATACAACAAAATCACTTACTTATTTACTTACTTAGTCGTTCCCCTTCTACCGTGAGGTGTAGAGGTTTGGAAGAGAGAGCGCCAGACTATCCTATCGGCTGTCTTCCTCCTGGCCTGGTTCCATTCTAGTCCTCGGTCCTTCAATGATTGTGTAATCTTGTCCTCCCAGCGGACTCTGGGTCGTCCTAGGGGTCTGGATCCCTGGCTCTTTGTTTCCCATGCTTGTCGTGGTAGCCGATCTTCTCCCATTCTGCAGACATGGCCAAACCATCTTAGTTGGGACTGTTCTACTTGGGTCTGCAGGGGGTGGGATTTTAGGCCTTGACGTATCGTCTGGTTGCGGACCATGTCTCTTCTTGTTACTTCAATCCCCTTCCTCAGATACCTTATTTCTGAGGTTTGGATCTGGCTTTTGTGGGTTGTAGTCATTGCCCATGACTCGCATCCATATGTCAAGACTGGGACATAGGTGGAGCGGTATACAGCCATCTTCGTTTTCTTACCAACCTCTCTCTTGCTGAGGAATCCTCGATTTATGGCCAGAAAAAGTCTCACAGCTGCTGCTTTTCGAGTGGCCAACTCTTCTTTGATGCCTCCCTATCTATAATAGCTCCGAGATATTTAAAGTGGTCGACCTGCTCCAGGACCTATTCTCCTAGCTTAATCTGATGTCTTCTTTCTTCTCGTGATATCACCATGGATTTTGTTTTAGAGCTGCTTATGACCATCCCTCTCTTCTCCAGCTCTTCCTTCCAGACTTGCAGGTTGGAGTGGAGATGTGCCTCTGATTTAGCAATCAGGGCAAATCATCAGCAAATGCCAGCTCTGAAATACATACCTGTCTTATCTTCCAGTACACCACTGAATACTTTCTTGTTCTCTCCTTACATGCCTTGATAACATCGTCCATGAGGAGTATGAAAAGATAAGGTGACAGGATATCACCTTGTCTTACACCAGTGGTGGTCCTGAACTCTTCTGACTTATGGTTTGCTGTCCCTCACATAATTTCTGCAAGACTTGTAGAAGCTCTGTATAAGCATGAATCAGAGGTACTGGAATGTTCTTCCTTGCCAAACAGTCCCAAAGTTTGCTCCAGATGACCCTGTCAAACGCCTTTTCCAGATCTATGAAACAAAGATGGATCTCACTCTTATACTCAAGAGCCTTTTCACTCAGCTGTCTGAGTGTGAAGATTAGGTCTTGAGTACTTCGGTTTGCTCGGAATCCGCACTGGATCTCATCCAATTGTGGCTCAGCTAGGCGTCGAAGTCTCTGCTCTAGGATTCTAGAGTAGATTTTACCAGTGACACTGAGAAGGGATATGCCTCTGTGGTTTCCACATTGTCGATTGTCACCTTGTTTGAAAATTGGTGTTATGATGGCAATCTCCCAATCCTTTGGTATGGTCTTGTTGCACCACGATGCCTGTAGGACCTTTATGAGTAATAGGTCACCTGATGCTCCCATGTACTTAACCTTTTCTGGTGTTATACCAACATGCCCTACTGCTTTGCCCATCTTGATTTTCTCCAGTGCTGCCTTCAGTTCTTTCATCTTTATGTCCTCTTCATCACCATTGGTTTCTTCTTCTGTGCTAGTGGTTATCATTTCTGATGCTTGACCTTGCTCACCATCAAGGAGTTCTGAGAAATATTCTTTCCATCTTTCCATTACTTCCTTCGGGGCAGTAAGCAATTTGCCTTGCTTGTCCTTTATAAATTTGAGAGGGCATTGTTTTTCCTTCCTCGTGTTCTTAAGGGTCTTATAGAACAATTTCTGGTTTTCTTGCGCATCTTTTTCTAGCTTTTCTCCAAATTCTTCCTAGGACTTATGTTTTGTTGCTAGCACCTTGTTCTTTGCTTCTGTTCTAAGTATCACATATTCTCTATATTTCTCTATTTGTCCTGCTGTGTTTTTAGCTCCTAAGTATTGTTTCCATGCCATTTCCTTCTCTCTTATTTTCTCTTTGACTTCCTCTGTCCACCAAGGTGTCCTCTTTCTCTTGTTCCCAAGTCGGACTTCACCACATGCTTCTGCAGCAGCTGTCTTTATGATGCCCTTGAATTTCAGCCAGAAGGTTTCCAAGTCATCAGGTTGTTCTTCTGTGTTTCTCACCGCTGTAGCAATAAGCCCCTGATATCTGGTCTTAACCTCTGGCTCTCTCAGCTTGTAGGTCTTAATGCTCATTTCTCCCGTTTGTTTACTTGGTTTCTTGCGTGATGTTGGGCAGTTCCTAGGCTGAGCAACTCTTTCAGTTGTTCTTTTGATTGTAAGCAGGTAGTGATCACTTCCAATCTCTGGCCCCCTCCAGACTCTAGCATCCCGGACATATTTGAATGAGCTCCTCCTAGCAATGGCATAGTCGATCACTGACTTCTCATTCTTTGTTGGTTCACATCTAGTGTATGCATGTATGCGCTTATGGGGGAACTTTGTGTTTGTAATAATCAGATTCTGCTCACTGCAGAATCTAAGGAGTCGCTTTCCATTGTCATTGAGAGTATCTTCTCGAAATCTTCCGATAACTCCACCCCATCTAGCATGGTCATTTCCAACTCTGGCATTGAAATCTCTGAGCATGATAATTTCATCTAGGCAGTCATCCACTGTCCTTTGAAGCAGCTCGAAGAATTCCTCCTTGACCTCTGCTCTCTCATCCTCATTTGGCCCATACACTATGACCAGGCTGACTATGGTTTCTCCTTCTTTTAGTTTTACAACCATAATGCGCTCCGAGACAAAGTTCCATCCCTTGATATTATCTTTCTGGTTTTTGGGTACAATGCAACCCACGCCACCTTTAGCTCTTTCAGATGTGGGTACACCAATGTAGAGCAGTGTGTTGCCATCAAGATCCATGACTCCTTGTCCCTTTTCTTCGTTTCCGTTATAGCCAGGAGGTATAATTTTGCTTTCCTCATCTCTTCCACCAGCTCCTCTTCTTTCCCATTTATACTTCTTGTGTTCCAAGTTCCATAATTCGTAGTCCGTAGTCAGTTCCAGTTCGTCGCCTTTAGAATCAGTCCGGTTTTCTCTCTTGTAGTTCGCGTAATCATGTTTTAAAGCAAACAGGTGATTGGCCTGTTACGCCTTTGCATGGTGGAGGGGCTGCCTCCTTACGGCCTCCATGCAGGCCACCCTCCTCCTTTTTCAGCCGGGCTTGGGACCGGCCTAGGCGGAGTTCAACAAAATCACAACTAAAAGAAAGCAAAAGAAAACGCTATTGTGGAAAAGAAACATGATGTTAGAAGAAGACGACCGAGGAAGGTAATAACGTGTCAGAAAATAAGGTAAAAAAAAACTAATGTGAAGTAAAGAAGGGGAAACAATTGAAATATACGAGACAGGGAGGTAATTGTTGTTATGTAAGAATTTCTCACAAAATAGGCTGGCTTTCCTTCAGTAATCCGCTTCCTCCTGTTGCCGCCCTCCATCCAAATTCCAGCCTCCATGTGAAGCCGCCCTGCAGCTGGGCCGGGGATTGCTTGTACTGGAAGTTTTCAGATTTGATTGTGTCGATATATGGGCTCACCACCTGAGAAAACATTGTTAGAGAATTGCGGTGAGAAAAGATGGTAATAAGCTAAAAAAAAGTAACGTTGCCAGGCGTTACTCAGTTTAATGAAAAGGTAGTGAACATCTGAAACAAGCAAAAGGTAGTCTAAAATACTGACGTAGCGGAGTGAAGTGTTGGAGATTTCACTATACTAGGCCCAGCTGTATGAGTCGGGGTAACCAGTTCTCTTCTTCAATGTCGTTGCCTTCCCTAGCTCAAGAGTAGAGCCAGGTACGCATTTACAGTTGGGTATACGGGAGCATGACGTTACCAGGCTGCACAACCGGAACCGGGTAACTCTGCTGCTAGAGGCGAGCGCTCTAATCACTCTGCCAGTCAGAAACTTTTAAGACAAATAGAGATATTAAAATACTAGGGCACGATACTAACATCAGATGGAAGATCTTCACACAGACATAGAGCAGAAAAGTCCAAATAAAAATAGCATATGAAAAAATCAGAAACTTATTCCGCAAGAATTCTTTGTCAATAAAGCAAGAATCAGGCCTCTCCAGTGTTATATTACTCCTTTACGGAAGTAAAGCATGGACAGTAAATACACGAATGCAGGTGATATTTGAAGGCATCGAAATATGACTTCTTAAGAGGATAATGAAAATAGTCTGGGCAGTTAATAAGACTAATACGACACCAGGCCTGGCCATGGGTACTTAGCTCCGGCAGAAGCTTTGGGGCTGTCGCATTGGACCTGGAAAAGACTGTGGACTTCGTCCTCGCGACAGACCTGCAGATTTAGCATGGCCAAAATACCGAACGCAGAAGAAGAAGAAGAATAAGTTTGATAAGGAGGTCCTGAGAGAGGCTGGGGAAAGAGATGAATAATTTCGTAGATAAAAATAAGACAGTTACAGTTTAAAAGATGTATTTTGAGCAGAGGAAAATAAGAAGACATTAAAATGAGGGGAAGGATCGAAGGAAAACAGGAAAGAGGAAGACAGTGGGAGAAAATATTAGATGGGCTGGTTTTAGATCCTTTGTAGATCCTGGGGGTCTCTGAGGAGACAGCATGGGGCAGGCAATCTTGTTATGCAAAACAAATAGCTACAAGAACCATCGATGTGGGAGCGCATGAATAATTTGAAGTGAGCTTATTATAAGTGGATTAGCTGCGCTGGTGGTTCCATGCTCCATTAGGAGCGAAAAGAGAAATGATAATAAATAATGAAATTAGATCCAGCAATGCATGAGATGATAGTGATAATGATGACGATGAAGATGATCACAACTTTCATTCTCATTTTACTCGTGTTAATTCTCATTTTTTTTTAAATATCAAAACGTTTTTCAAAGCAGCAGACAGCCTAAAATTAAAATTCAGCACAGAGATCGATTAGACTTTCATAAATGGGTGCCTGCGCACAACAAATGGGTTAAAATGGAATGGCAGGATATCACCAATGTGGAACTGATGGAGAAAAAAAAAACCCCCCAGACAAATACCAGTGAAACAAGATGTGAGGAGAAAACGCTTGCGTTGGATAGTATATATACTGAGAAAAACCAGTAGATAGTATACATACTGAGAAAAACCAGTAGATAGTATACATACTGAGAAAAACCAGTAGATAGTATACATACTGAGAAAAACCAGTAGATAGTATACATACTGAGAAAAACCAGTAGATAGTATACATACTGAGAAAAACCAGTAGATAGTATACATACTGAGAAAAACCAGTAGATAGTATACATACTGAGAAAAACCAGTAGATAGTATACATACTGAGAAAAACCAGTAGATAGTATCATCATCATCAGTTGCCATCTCCTCAACGAAGGTTGGCTGTAATTGATCTCCAACGTTTTCTGTCTCTTGTCTTGGTGGTGCACTCTGATAGACTCTTTCCTGTCCATCTCTTGATGTTATCTTCCCACTTATAGCGCTGTCTTCCCCTTGCACGTTTGCCTTCAACTCTCCCTTCTGTTATGGTCTTCTGCAAGGTTTTATGCCTTTTTATGTGGCCAAAGTATTTTAGCTGCCGAACGTTGACCTCCCTCATTAGTTCTCTTGTCATACCTAGATTTTCTAGGACCTCCTTATTTGTTTTCATCTCTTTCCATGAGATACGCCCCATTCTTCTATATATCCACATTTCAAGAGCCTCAATTCTTTCTTCCAAATGCTTATTCATCGTCCATGTTTCTGCACCATACAGAAATGCAGAATATATATAACACTTTATGATTCTGTTTTAATTTGTGAGATAACTGTTTGGATGTCAGTATATGTTTCATGTTGTTGAATGTGGCTTTGGCCATTCCTATTCTCTTCTTGATTTCTGTTTCACATCTGCCATCTTCTGTTATTATATGACCATGATATACGTAGCTCTTGATTTGTTCCAGGATTTTCCCATTTACGCTTATCTTTAATGTGGGTTTATCGTCTGTTTTGCTAATTATCATAGTTTTTGTTTTCTCAATATTAATGTCGAGTCCATATTCATGACTTATACTGTTCACTTGCTTCACTAGTTCTTGTAACTCCTGTTCGCTTTCAGCTAACAACACGGTATCATCTGCATATCTAAGGTTGTTTATTGACCTTCCACTGATGTTCAGTCCTGGTATTTCCTGTATCTGTTTGAAAATTTTTTTCGGTGTATAAATTAAATAGGCAGGGGACAGCACACAACCTTGTCTGACACCTCTTTTTATGTCAATGTATGATGAATAATTCCTTCCAGATCTTACTGTGACAGTTTGCTCCCAATAAAGGTTACTGAGTATTCTTATATCTTTTCCATCAATATCTATGTCTTCGAGGCATTCAATTATTTTCTCATGATGGACTCTGTCAAAAGCCTTCTTATAGTCAATGAAGCACATGTACATACTTTTTTGGACCTCTGTATATTTTTCTGCTAATATTCTTAGGCAAAATATTGCCTCTCTTGTTCCACTGTTCCATCTAAAACCAAACTGTTCTTGGATTTCTTCCAAGAAGATAGTATACATACAGAGAAAAACCAGTAGATAGTATACATACTGAGAAAAACCAGTAGATAGTATACATACTGAGAAAAACCAGTAGATAGTATACATACTGAAAAAAACTAGTAGATAGTATACATACTGAGAAAAGCCAGTAGATAGCCCTACAAGACAGCCTCTGATCTGGATTCCATAGGGTAAAAGAAATACAAGAAGATCCCCCCCTTCCAATAGATAAAGAAACGGAAGACCGACATGAAGGTGATAAAGCAGATACAGAAACACATTGAACAGACATTACAGAAACACCTTGAACAGACATTACAGAAACACCTTGAACAGACATTACAGAATAGGAAAGCCTGGCCGTTATTTGTTGAAATCCTTTTTTTTTTTTTTTAAATAAAATTTTGCCTCGTTTTGGCGAGGCGCGTCCCGTTCAACCTAGCCGGTTATATTAGGGCGCTTGTCCAAATATAAAAGACTTTTAGGTCTGGAGAATTGTTGAAATCTATGCGAAATCTATGCTCCACTGGGAGTTTAATGGCATAGACTGAAATAAACACCGGTGGATTCTCCGAAGCCTACACATTTAGATATATCAGACAGTCAATTGTTTATATTATGACATACGGCACTATGACCTCGCAGACATCAGTCATACCCTGCTCCCAGTTAGTGATAATAATGGCGCGTGATGTGGTCAAGTGTTCCCATATTGTATTCATCTTTGTCATGAGTGTGAGTGTGTTTGTGCGTGTGCGTGATTTTCTCGCGGTGGTCAGGGGATCTCACCTTGTGCGGGTTCTGGGAAAGACTAAACAACAGCGGTTCCAACCAGCCCACGTTGCACTCACAATGAGCGTCCAAAAATAGTATCACCTCTGACGTAGCTAAGCGTGATCCTGTGGATTAAAAAAATAAATAAAAAATTTTAACAATGACCTGATTTTTTTTTTTCCATGACCCTTTTAAAAAATCGATTAGCGTTGTTCTAGATATTCGTCAGGCCTGCAAGAAATTGAATCCCTTTGTCAGTTTAAAGGCTGCCAATAATCCCGCGTCCATCTGTTTGCACTTCCTATTTATTATTTATCAATAACTAACGATATTCAAGAATTAAGTGTCACGGTTTATTAGCTAATTATGTTTGCTGCTATAACTATAAAACAGCTTGCTAAGATCGCAACTACAAGAAAGTAACAGGAAAAGCCTTGCAATTTTTTTTTAACAATTATTAAAAACGAGCTTTTCGTTCAATAAAGGAAACAAAACATAAGGAAAATGAAATAAAAATGTATCTTCGTAAACCTTTTTTATTTCACTACTTTAGCTTAGAAATTCTGCTGATCTTAGACACATCCCTATTCTCCGCTCAGCATTTAAACAGCAAACATACAAAATTGGAGAAAAGCCAAGACAGACAACCTCCATAATGGGCAGTACGGGCTCTAATTACACGTCAGAATAATTTTGGAAGTGTTGATAATCTTGTTAACTCTTCCTTTGAAGTCTGTGCCATCAGACGGAATGGTAGAGAGTAAGAGATAAAAAAAAAAAAGGGGGGGGGGGGGGGGGGGGGGGGGGGGGGGGGGGGAGGGGGGAGGGGGGGGGGGGGGGCGGCGGGCGGGGAAGAGAACGCCTGCAACATCGTGGCTGCAAACGTTAACTCGATTTTTGTTATGCTCCACGACCACTCGTATAAACGGAGCCACAAGGAACAGGTTAAATAGACGGCCGAGAAATATCGCTAAATTACCGGATATGATTATCTTACTGGGATAGAAGGTAAAGAAACTTTTTTTTAAACGTGATCCAATAGTAGCCGTAGGAAAGTGAAATGTTAAAGACTTCACTATACTAGTAGCCCCTTCAGTCATACCTTACTTTGGGAATGCGCCCCTGAGGTGAATGCCTTCAGCTGTTTTTTTTTTTTGTACCTGATGTTCCTTTCGGCGAGTTCATTTCCCTTCTTCTTCTTCTTCTTCCGTCCTTAGCCAAAGACCGACCAAGCAGTCAGAGGCCATCACGCCTTGTGGCGTCTTAAGGGCAACAGCAGATTGATTTTCTCTGTTGTAGTTTCCCATCACGCCTAGCGGCGTCTTTAGGGCAACAACAAATAGATCCATCTGCCGTTGTTTCCGTAATCGGTGTGACAAGCCAACGGGTGATCAGCCCATTGGGCCATTTCCCTTCTGCTTGTTGTAAAAACTGTTCGCCAAATCTTAGGTGGCGCTGTAGGGGCATCGCCGCCTGGTGCGATCGGCAGCTTCATTCTCCCAGGTTGCTGAATATATGTCCAATGCCTTCATGCCTCCCTTACACACATTTTTGAATCTCAGCTGCGGTCACCCGACAGTAAAAAGTTAGCAGCGCGTGGTTTCGATCCCCGGACCTTTGGGTTATGGGACCAGCATCCTTCCACACACGCTTTCAGTATACCAGGTCCAGCTTTATAAGGTGGGGTGATCGGTTCCCTTCTTCGCGGCCCTTACCTTCCATATCTCAAGAGCAGGGTCTGGTACAAGTTTACATCTGGAACTCTAGAGCTTTGGAATACTAGTATCTTTAAAATAGAAATAAAAAAAAAAAAGAAACCAAACTATTTTTTTGAAATCTGATACACAGGGTATGTAGACAGGAGCTGTTAGCTATATGTATCTTATTTTCTTGCTGATTAATCGCTAAAAATTATGGTTTTCAATCAAACATTTTAAGTTATTCATCATCTCATTTTTCACTACCGTACTTGTGTAGCATGGAGCCACCACTAAAGATGGTCACGTGAGGAAGCCTACACCAAATCACAAACTCTTACAGCTGTGGTTGTTTCTGTATCATGTTTGTTGTAAATGATGAAATTACCAGCCCCAAGTGTAAGATTATAATAATGGCCTTTTTCGTATTCATGACAAAGCAGTAGTCCTATTTTTTCGTTGTCTCTTCAGAGACCGCCGGGAAACAAACGGGGCATTGTGAGTTAACGTTCTTATGTTAATATTATTGCTTCTGTCCTCAATGTATCCTTCCTATCCTCCTTGTTCAACTTCGTCACAGATAATAGCTGGTGTTCCCAGACATCGCGTACACGGCAGGTTTTATAAGAAGGTGTTTTACTGTACACATTTGTCTTGGGCCTTTCTTTACTCTAGCTCAGTGTTTCTCAAAGTCTGATGCTTGCACCCCCGAGATGCGTGAAATGGGTTCAAGGGGTATTTTACTTTATCATACCCTTTTGTCGTAGATTTTTGATAGGGAAATTAAGACTTGGGTTGGTCCCTTCTGAATAGGTTAGAATGAGTGATAGCCACAGTGAGATGTGATAATAGAAATAGAGTTCCACGAGTGAGATGGTAGAAATTTATAGAGGCTGTCCCGGAAATCGAAAATCTCTCTCTCTTTCCGCCTATCTTCTACTACAGATCCAAAGGAGTCAGACAGTCTATAAAAAAATAGGTATATTAATATATATATCTATCCACTCACGTGCCCGCACATACAAGTGACGACAGTTAGACACACAGACGTGGGAAAAACTATAACAATGATTATATAGATATTATGGGAACGAACTGACCACCACACTGAAATAAATGTAGGTATAGTTTAATTATCATAGTAAACTTACATCACAACATATAAAAATACATCAAAAGCATACACATAGTCATAAGAATCAAGGAATGCTCCAATAGTGATAGACCCGTTTGTATGGTCCTCCCCTG
This sequence comes from Oreohelix idahoensis, assembly GCA_024509875.1. Taxonomy (NCBI): domain Eukaryota; kingdom Metazoa; phylum Mollusca; class Gastropoda; order Stylommatophora; family Oreohelicidae; genus Oreohelix; species Oreohelix idahoensis. The sequence continues at coordinate 703,344 of JAMPIV010000986.1, forward strand.
GATATATATAGCTCACAGTCCCGTTAGAAGAAAGTGATAACCCCAAAGAGTTACAGATACATATGATTGAGTCTATGGTTTCCCCCTTTTAAGGTATGGACAGACTTGATACTCTGCTTTATTCTAGGGGTAAATATTGTTAGCAATAACTTGCATAAAGGAAGTTACAACGTGGGTGACTCAAACAAAGAACATCCTTCAGTCTACTTTCACTCGGTTCTTTCATCAGGGCCCTGATATACTTACAATCGTGCTGTGGTTCGCCGTCTGGCGCAAACTTTGGGACACTCACACACTTTTTATCTGTTGCTGTCGTTAAATGAAGCGGATCCCAGCTCTGCAGATTTGTTTGTTGGTTTCATCAAAATGGATCCGGGGACGCGGTCCTGCTTCTCATGCGATAGTTATTTCAGACTAAAGTTAGTGTCACTTGACTCACGAGGTAAGAATTAGGCTTAAACGAGCACACAATGTCAGAACACGAGGTTTCCCTTAATTAGGAAGATGATCGGTAGACAACTTCTCTCAACAAATAATCTTGGTTCACCACACACTTTGTCAACAATGTCGGAAAGTTAATGTTTTAGATTTCTGTAATTTTTCTCGCCACAAGGCAGCATGTACATTAGAGTTAGTGTAGAAATATGCACTGGCTCAAAGGCCCAGTATAAGCATTTATTAGGTATGTCTCTGTACAAAACGCCGGCAAAGTTTGGGTTACCCCAGTATTCACTGAATAAAGAAAAAAAACACATATGAAATATGTTACATATTATGTACTCAATATAACTTACGTTTTTAAAATGCAAGCGTACAGCTTGACTTATCATTTAAAACTTCCCGTGCAATAAGTTATATATTTAAAAATCATCAATCCTCATGAATTAGGAATACATACGTATTCCGTCAACACTCAGGAGGCATCTAGCATTTATAAGTTAGTTTAGAAAAATTTTTCCCGTCTGATTATTTAGCAGTTAAATTAAATTCGTTATAGCTACATTGTTGTTTAAGCTAGAAATTATAATTTATTCTGCTTTCCATTGAAACACGTCACTAGAAAATAATACAGACTACAGTAGAACTCCATTTATCCGAACCCCATGGGACCGAGCATCGTTCGGATAATCAAATGTTCGGATAATTGGATTACATAATGTATCGAGTACATGTACACATATTTCTAAAAATAATTAACCATCACAAGGAAAATACACTATAAAACATATTTACTTGTACTGTAATAATAATACCCACACTGTATTAGATCACTGTATCACCAAAATCTTTTATTACACTGCAGTGCATGTACTACTTGTATTAATTATTTTTGTTAAGAAAGAGAAATGTTTTCAAAATAACATTACAAACGATTCAAAACCAGGCGCAACTTACGTATATATGTACTTGCACAGATGTAGCCCACTATTTAAAATAATGAGGAATCCTCTTTTGCACCAAACTGGATAGTCTCCTTTTGGCTGCTAAGTCCCGAATTCTCTTCAACAGCAGAAGCTGTGTAGGACAGCTGTCATCTTCTTGCTCGTACCAAGCCATCGCAGTTTCTAGTGCTATAAAGGCCTCTTCAGGACTTGGTCGACGTTTTGGTTTTTCTTCATAATCTACAAGTACATCATGTACTTCTGAGGTGTCTTCATCATCGGTCACTACATGTATTTGGTTTTCTTCTTGCACAAAAGACAAAATTTCTTCGTCATTCAAAAAACTGAAAACCAGAATCATTATCATCTTCTAGCCACATGTGTGCATCATCTTTGTCACAGTCCGAAAATCCGGGCATTGCTTGAAACAGTTCCACAACTTCATTTATACAATCATCATTTGTGTCCACTGCAGTAGTTTCATTTCCTCCTTTTTTCCCAAGCAATCTACTCCAAGCCTTGTTGAGATTATCTTGTGACAGGGTGGTCCAAGCATCAGCTAACATATAGCAGCAGTCTTTGAGATTAAGCTTTTTGGAAAACGCCACCACACTTTCTTCATCTTCAGCCAACAATAAACGACGCAGGACTTCCTTCTTGTACATCTTTTTAAGCTTTGCTATAACACCCTGATCCATTGGTTGAATCAGTGCTGTTACATTGGGAGGCAGAAAAATTACTTAAAAATTTGCATCAACTGCATTCAATGTATCCGTCTCTGGATGAGATGGTGCATTGTCCAGTAGAAGAATTACTTTTCCAGTTTTCTTTTCTTGTTCTCCCAACCGCTTCACATTTGGGATGAACTGATTTGTATACCAATCAAGAAATATTTCACTATTCATCCAAGCACTCTTCTGTGCTTTGTAACACAATGGGAGACATGTCACATTCTTTAAAACAACGTGGTTTTTTGGCTTTGCCGATCATTAGCACCGGTAAACGATGACTTCCACTGGCATTCGCGGCTACCAAAATTGTTACTCTCTCTTTGCACTTTTTAAACCCAGGGGCAGCTGCTTCGCGCTGAGATGCAAGTGATTTTTGAGGCAATGATTTCCAGTATAAGCCAGTCTCATCGGCATTATACACATCCTCGAGTGAATAACCTTCTTCTTCCAAAAAAGCCAAGAATGTTTCTATAAAATTTTTAGCGGCAGTTGCATCGCTAGATAAAGATTCCCCTTGAATCTCCAATTCTCGTATGCCATGACGAGATTTAAAGTTTCTTAACCATTACTGGCTAGCCTTACAGTCAGGAGGACCGTCAAGTTGATTGTTGAACTGAAGTGCCTTTTCACACAACAGAGAACCAGAGATAGGTTCCCCTTTGCTTCTTCTTTGCACAAACCATATATACAAAGCCTCTTCCAATTTCACATCTTTCGCATTTCTCATGGTTTTACGTTTCTTCGACCCATTTTCACTATCAAATTTCGATGCAAAACTCATAATTTTATCCTTGTTACTTTTAATGTCAGAGACGGTAGCTTTCCCAACATTGAAAATCCTCGCAAGTGAAGACACAGTTTCACCTTGTCCTAGTCTCTTGATAAATTCTGTTTTCGTTTCAATTGACAAAACATTGCGGTTCCTTTTATATGCTTTAGGCCTACTGGAAGATGCCATATCGCACAGTGAAATACTTGTACGCCAAAATTATTCTGCTGTAATAGCAGACACAATTATTTTAAGTTGAACTGTCTGTTTAGCCAGTGTTCTACCTAGAACGCACACGTACACTGTATTTTTAAACCAGATATTAACTGACTTTATGATCTAACTGACTTCCTGTACGTAAGCGACCGACCATTAGCCATCCCATTCTCTACAAATTGTTCGCACACATTTGAAGTTTGCCGCATCAAAAGATTCAGAATTTTAGTCTAACGTGACTGTGGCATCTGATTTTTTTTTTTTTTTCTGGAAAAAGTGTTCGGATAATTGGATGTTCGGATAATTGGGGTTCGGATAAATGGAGTTCTACTGTATATAAATTAAGCACTCTGCACCAAATCTAACTAGTGAAATATGAAATAAGCGATTATCACTTTAAACACTACACAAAATATTAGATAATTATTATAATATATACCTCAACACACAGAACTACAGGTAATCGCACACTTTAGAATTATATGCTGATATATTTATTTGAAGTCTAGAGTTCGGTAAATTTCCGAACAAACTAGGGCTTTGCTATACAGCTTATTCTATTCACGAATAACCTGTCTACTGCGAATTTTGAGGACTGAATGAAAATAAAGTTTAACATTCTGGTTATATCTATTACCAGACAAAGAGCCCAACTTTATTTCGCCAAACGAAATAATCTCCCCTTTCCGTCTAAAATACCTTACATCAACTAGAAGACTACCATGAACTGACACTCGTGCGTTTTCACACCTCACGCTGACCAGGCCAACAGTGAGTGCCTTGTCAGCTGGGATTTCCAGACAAATGTATCAAACTGCGCCGAGGAGATGTCGGCTATCGCGCCTCACCTAAGCGCTCAACCGATGCAACTCGTTGTGGCAGGTGAAAATGCAGACAACTTTGTCGCCTATAGTTCTGGCGAAAGCGAATATTCACAGTGTATTTTGTCTGGTGCAGGGAATGCTGTAGACATATGTCTGCTCCTATGTCTGGCCAGACGAATATATTCACAGTTTCGTCCACTGACACCTAATGCAATAGAATGCATTTAACGCTCTCTCTCTGACACGTTATGTCATAAATGCGTTTACCAGTATGAGAGAGAAAACGGTAAAGTTGAGAATGGGGAAGAAAATATTTTTCGCAAACGAATGGATGCGAAAAATACAGGAAAAAGGTAAAGAGTGATAATAAAATAGAGGATACGGGTGAAAGAAAAAGAAGAGGATATAGGCAATTTATGATCAATAAACTCTCTGTGACACCTTTAAGCTGCAGAAAACAGTTAATTCACGTTTAATATACAAGAGGGGTGCGCCGGTGAGACTAAACTCTAATGAAGGAAACGTGATTATTGTAAGTTTTAGAAACAATGTTCTAGCTGATATTGTTATGTCATTCTTCCACCACACACTTCAAGGTAAGTAGTTTTATAATAGAAAATTAGTTAGTCCACATTAAATGGGTCTATGTCATTTGCACACAAGGACAGATTTAGAAGCTTCAAAAAGGTTTTCTTAATGTTATTATTTCTTTTTTTTTTTTTTAAACGAGTAAGTATTTAAGACACAGTCTCAGTCTTCATCCGTGAACAGGCCACAGTTTAATAAAGAACATCTTCAGTTTAAATAGAATCTCGTTGACAGCCTTGTCTTTTTTCCGTGGCTAAATTTAATTTCAGTCTTGCTTAAACTGAAACAAAGAGAGGTGGAAAACAATTGACTGAGACAGCTTGAGAGAACCTGGTGAATGGGAGACAGTAGAACGAGTTAAAGAAAGCCGGTGGAGCATGTTTCTCTGGTCATGTCGGGCCTGTTCGAGCGCTTGTCAAGTTTGAGAGATACAGCCTGGACAACAGCAGACTAATGCCCTAAGGACGCCCAATTTCCGCAGAAACCAAGAGAAGACGCTGTGTGGAAATGGGTACCATTGTTTTTAGCCTCCGAGGAGAAAAGCCGTCTCCTAAAAAGCTCATAATTGTATTTGGGCATGCGACACTCCGCCCTTGTTAGCGAAAGCCAACCCTGACTAGAAAATCACTGCACTAAAATGAATATTTTGGGAGAAGGTCAGAGAACAGAACCAGGATTCTGTCATTCGAAGATGAAGAATGCAACTTTAATGTAAAGCTCTACAATCAATACTTAATTTGATAGCACGGCCTTTAGCGAAGTCTTATCAGAGAAATAAATTTGCCAAAGGCTTCGTTCCCAATTATCGCCAATCCTGGTTTGTAATTAAAGGGCTTTAAGAGGTACGGCGCGAGCAAAGAGCTGACTCATGGTCTAAAGAAATTGACAGCCGCTGACTTGCCATTTTGGTAGGCCTAATTCTCTTCTGTCATTCCCCTCATTGACTCCTATTTTTAGCGTTCAACATGAAGAGGAAACAAAGCGACAATAATGATTTTTAAAAGATTAATTATTAGTGGATTGAAAAAAATATATTTGTCAATGTGTATTTTGACAAATGAAACAAACTTTAATGTTAAATTACTTGTGACATAAGATCAACACTGAAATAAATAGTGCATACCTAAAAGTCTGGCACCCACTAGCCCTTCTCGCTTCGACGTTCTGGTCAGAAGGACTTTACTCAAAGAGCTTAATTCGTCTTTTAATTTGGTTGTTAGATCATCTAGAAAACGACAAACGTAGTATGTTAGACAAGAAAAAATTAATATAAACATATGTGTGTATGTATGTATGAATGTATGTATGTATGTATGTATGTATGTATGTATGTATGTATGTATGTATGTATGTATGTATGTATGTATGTATGTATGTATGTATGTATGTATGTATGTATGTATGTATGTATGTATGTATGTATGTATGTATGTATGTATGTATGTATGTATGTATGTATGTATGTATGTATGTATGTATGTATGTATGAATAGACTAATAATGTATTTTATGGAGAATAAAGATTCTGTATGTATGTATGTATGTGTGTGTATTTTGGGGTGAGGAACGTTCTGCATATCTAACAAATATAGCGATTTATTAACAGTTACATTGTTTCCACTAGGAATACTTTCTTCATTTGCTACATGCATATTTTCACTACGCCACTCATTCAAGTTTCTCAGCTTTATTTATAACAATTCTTACACAGATGCAGTAATAAATGCTCCAATAAAGCAGACATTCTACAGTACGTTGTACCATGAAGTCTAATAAAGCAGACATTTTACAGTGAGTTGCACCCTGTAGTGTAATAAAGCAGACATTTTACAGTAAGTTTTACCCTGAAGTCTAATAAAGCAGACATGCTACAGTAAGTTGTACCATGAAGTTTAATAAAGCAGATATTTTACAGTGAGTTGTACCCTGAAGTGTAATTAAGCAAACATTTTTACAGTAAGTTGTACCCTGTAGTGTAATAAAGCAGACATTTTACAGTAAGTTTTACCCTGAAGTCTAATAAAGCAGACATGCTACAGTAAGTTGTACCATGAAGTTTAATAAAGCAGATATTTTACAGTGAGTTGTACCCTGAAGTGTAATTAAGCAAACATTTTTACAGTAAGTTGTACCCTAAAGTCTAATAAACCAGACATTCTCCAGTGAGTTATACCCTTAAGTCTCATAAAGCAGACATTCTACAGTGAGTTCTGCCCTGAAGCCAAATAAAGCAGACATTCTACAGTGAGTTGTACCCTGGGTACTGCTGTGGACAATTAGTATGTTTGTTCTCATTAAAACGTATGAACATCTGGTACTGACTAACTGTTCCCTATTTAGACTAATCTTTAGTGGGACACACAGATATTCCGTTTTTTATTTGCTTTCGCTTTATGGCTGTTACACATTTTCCCAAATTTCCTTCTATGCTGTATGGTTCTGTATTTGATCACGTGATATGTCCATTTAAAAAAAAGAATTGTCATTCTAAATACACTGGCTAACCAAAAAAATATTTTTTTTTTCTTTCTCTAACATTTCTATGTTTTTCTGGTCAATTTTAATGCGCTGTTTTTAAATCTGCAAACCGTTTTTCTCTATCAGGTCGGGATCTCTATAAATACGCAATTGAAGTTTTTTAACAATGCATACAGTATTACAACATCATTCGTACAAGAAGTATAACAGTTATGTAGGCTTGAATTTCTTTGCAGTCGACTTTCGTCAGTGAATGGCATGTGGTACATCGCGAAGAAGCATCCAACAATAATCGGCAAGCATGGTCACACTCCACCGTCCTTGATAACGTGACTCCATTACGGCGATATCTTGATGGAATCGTTCTCCATGTTCATCGCTGACTTCGCCAAGGTTGTCAGGCAAAAAGTCAAGATGCGAATCGAGCAAATGGATTTTGAGGGACATGTTACAGCCCATAATTCTGTATGCATCTATGCACTGCTTAACAATATGCACATAGTCGACAGATTTGTGATTTCCCAAAAAGTTATCGACGATCGATTTGAATGCCATCCATGCGCGAAGTTCACTATCATGTAACAAGTTCTCGAATTGTTTGTCTGCAATAACTTTCCTAATCTGAGGTCCTACAATGATACCTTCCTTTATCTTTGCATCGCTAACTTGCGGAAACTTTTCTCGAAGATAAGTGAAAGCTTCGCTCGTTTTATCTAACGCTTTTACGAAATTCTTCATGAGCCCCAACTTTATATGTAACGGTGGTAAAATGATGCTGTCTTTGTTAACTAATGGCTCGTGTATTACATTTTTATGCCCGAGCTGCATACGATCCCTGATAGGCCACACCTTTCTTGCATAATGTTCCTGTCTGTTGCGGCTGTCCCATTCACATAGGAAGCAACAAAATTTAGTATACCCAGTCTGCATGCCCGTGAGAATTGCAATGACCTTTAGGTCTCCATAAATCCGCCATTGGTAGTCATTGTACTTTATTTTTGCCAAAAGTATAGCCATATTGTCATAAGTTTCTTTCATATGAACAGAGTAGGCGACTGGAATTGATGAAAATAAATTTCCGTTATGCAATAACACGGCTTTTAGACTAGTCTTGGAAGAGTCGATGAAAAGTCGCCATTCGTTGACTATGTGTTCATGACCGAGGTGCACCATTAGACCGTTTACATCTTTGCAATAGCAAATATCATCATCCATCTCAAAGTATTGAACAAGTTCTCTGTGTCTATGACGAAATTTAGATATCGGAGTATTGGGCGCTAAAAGATTCCATTCTTTGAGTCGCGAACCGAGTAATTCCGCTTGTCCTTTGGTAAGAGCGAGATCACGTAATAGATCTGAAAGTTCTGAATGGTTAATTAAGTGAACACCATCATTCACCGGTATATAATCCGAGTCAGAATTAGTTTCTAAAGCAGGTAAACTATCACTTTCTGATGGTTCATTCACGTCCTTCGGATATTGTTCTGGTGGAACTGGGATCAGATACGTGATTGGATCATGAGGCACTGGTTTCGAAACCGATTCAATATTTGGATAAACCACAGACTTTCTAGTTTTAAAAGTGAAACCATGGATATTGGTCAAGCAGAAGTAACAATCAGTAGCGTGATTTGTCGGTTCAAGCCATATTACTGGCCATATTACTCCAAAAGGCATCGACTTATGCTTCGGCGATTTTCGTAACCAACCTGCCAATGTATTTGCACAAGTCGAACAAACTACATTTGGCTTCCAAGATTTATTTGCATCATAAAAATCGAAATAAAGTTCATATGCCTTCTTTAGTAATGTTGTAAAGTTTTTCTGGTGAACACGATCGGTAAAATATCCGCACACGTAACAGAACAGATCAGCCGAATTTCTACAACTTCTAGAAGCCATATTTCGCTCAGAATTGTTTCAAAATACAGTAACTATTTGAAAAATAGCGTAACATATGTCATGCATCTTTTAGCAGTATAAAAAGTAGAATTATTTTGCATTTTATTAATTTTTAATAAGTTATATAGTAAAAATGAAATGGAGCAAATAACGGTTTCCCAAAAATATATTTGTTCACAAATATCTTAAGAACCCGATGTGATAGAGATAAACGGATTTCAAATTTGAAATCAGCGCAAGAAACTGACCTAAGAACACTTATTCTTATATAAGAAAGAAAAATGTTGTTTGTCAGTGATATCGGTGTAACCATCTACATACCATTTATCTTGAATTCTACATCGTTTATTCCGTCAATGCTTGCGTTTTTAGTGGTTGCTGAATTCGATTTTAAGTACACCACCTAATCACTTTCCAATTTTATTTAAATGTCTACAGAAACAGGATTTCTCAAATTTTCCCTCTACATTAAAGCATATATATATAAATTCGAATACTTAGGAACATTGATAAAACCATATAAAAGAATGCATCACAGAGATTACGAACAGATTGTTCGAAGCAGGATAAATACTTGAATGTTAGATAAACATAAGGAAAAGAGTGTTGACATATAACATCTAACTAGTTTTTCTATATGAAAACAAGTACCGAGTTCTGAGCAAACACATAAGTAAAATAACTGAAGGTAACGGAGGCAGAGCCCTACTTAAAGTATGTGGCACCCGGGGCGGATTCTACCGTTGGCACTCCACCCCATAATACGAGGGGCGTTCACAAAGTAATGCACCACATCGTTTTTATCATTAGCTGTTTATTCAAAAAGCATGAAATATATACACAATATACATGGATATGTCATGTAAACATCGGTATTATTCAACATAATCCCCATCAACTTGTACGGCTTTATGCCAGCGCGAAACAAGTGCATGTATTCCTAGCCCGTACCAGATTTTGTCTTGATCATGTAGCCATTTCTTCGCTGCATGAATCACTCCTTCATCATCTTCGAACCTTGTCCCACGGAGTGCATCTTTAAGTGGACCAAATAGATGAAAATCAGAGGGTGCCAAATCGGGACTATAGGGTGGATGGGGTAGTACAGTCCAACCCAATTTGGTGATTGCTTCCCGTGTTGCCAGACTTGTGTGAGGTCGCGCATTGTCGTGAAGGAGAAGCAGGTCTGCTGGATTCTTGTGCGGCCGAACTCTGCGAAAACGTTGATTGAGTTTTTCAATGTCTTAATGTAAGCTTGCGAATTGATTGTCTCTCCTCTTGGCATAACGTCCACAAGAATCACACCTTCAATGTCCCGAAAGACAGTGATCTTGACCTTTCCAGCTGAAGGAATTGTCTTGAATTTCTTTCTTCGTGGTGATTGCGGATGATGCCACTCCATTGACTGTCTTTTTGTCTCAGGTTCAAAATGATGTGCCCAGGTTTCGTCACCTGTAACGATCTTAGCCAAAAAGTTCTCTCCATCAGCATTGAAACGCTCCAACAATTCAGAAGAAATTGCTTTCCTTTGCAATCGGTGGTCATTTATGAGACTTCGAGGAACCCATCTTGCGCAAACCTTAGAAAATCCGAGAGTTTTTATAACTGCATTTGCACTACCAATGCTGACTGCTAGCTGTAAGGCCAATTGTTGAGTAGTGATTCGCCTATCAGTAAGAATAATGCCCTCAGCGCATCTCAACATTTCTGCGTTGGTGGCTGTGGCAGGACGTCCACAGCGCGGCCGATCAAGCAGCTCCGTATCTCCACTCCTGATTCTTTGATTCTCTGAACCCAGCGACTGACTGTACTCCTGTCGACTGCAAAACTTCCATACACATCACATAGACGCTTGTGAATATTCACAACAGTTTCCTTCTCTGCAACGAAAAATTCTATCACAATTCGCTGTTTATAACGCAAGTTGCTAACACGCTCTATTTCAACGGTTTAGGGCAGCCGCATTATTTGGCCGGTTGCGGTGCAATTTGGTGCACACAATTGGCACTTGCCATATTTGAAGTGTGCAAAATGTCATGCTTCTATCTTCATTATTAACTGAGAAAAACGATGTGGTGCATTACTTTCTGAACGCCCCGCATATATAACACTTGCAAGTATATTTTTAACAGTAAGCACTATCATAAGTGTCCGATGCCCCCCCCCCCCCCCCACCTGGTGTGGTCCGCCATCCTCCCCCCCCCTCCCCTTAGTACGCCACCGAAAAGAGGTGTGGTTTCTCAAAAAGAATGTTAAGAATCGTTTGTTCTGCAATGATAACATATATAAAGAATACGTCAGAACTGCAAATGAATTAAGAAATACAATTGAAGAGATAATCAGAATTAGTCGACCACCGCAGGACATGCGATCAGATGGAGTACTCAAACGTTGCAGCGAACGGGAAGAACTAAAGGTATGCGAAGCAGATGGAAAGATAATGGGCATACGTGACACAAAGGAATTGGAAGAAATCAAAGAAAAGTCCTGCCATTTTAAGATATGTGGTGCATATGGTGCTCTTAACATTTCTAGAACCGCTGTTTCTCGAGGGTTTACCTTGTGTACTGCAGTCATCTACCAGTATAATCTTCTCCAAAAGGTGGCCTGGTGTACGGTCAAGAACAGAACGTACTGTTCTTTGAAGGACGGAAAGTGCCTCATTATGAAAGCAGATGATGACTGTTGTCTTGGGCAGACCAGGGTAAGAATAAGCAGGGATCTTGTCACATCTGAAATGACAGGATACTGTGTTAAAATATGCCATAAACGTAATTAAGGCCGTGAGATTAGTGCAAATGTGATACTGCGTTCAACTATGTAACAAACGTGATAGAGGTTGTGATGATAGTATAGATGTGATACACTGTCCAGCCATGTCAAACATAATCAAGGTTGTATTTGTTGTAACTTTTCGTTTGCCAGAACTCATTCCACCGGGACTCATTTAGTAGGCGGCACGAGATCTAAGAGACAGACCGAGGGATCTTAGGGGAGACTATCGGCGCTATCAAAGACAGTAGTTTTCCCTGATACGAGACGCAGTTGCTTGCCGCTAATTTCGCGTCTCGGTGTCAATCGAGGAACCGAGCGAACGGGGGAAAGCGAAACGGGCAGCAGCGAACGGAGATACGAAGACCAGGGGGCGGCTTTTTCTCTTGATTTGGCGGTCAGATCCCCAAAAGTTCGTGAGATCAAATAAGTTGTCAAGTTTATCATGTCCCACTCAACTTACATTTCATTTTAGCTAAATAGACCATGTAGAACTAGACACGTTATCACTCGCTGGCCAGATCTTTACAGAAGCACTAGCTTTATTGAAATCTTGTTATAGATTTTCCCCTGGATTTTATATATATATTTGCAGTGATTTCTAATTCTGTGCAAAGCGGTAAAATATATATTGTGTAAAGTGATCAGTCATTCTATTTCAAGGGATTTTGTGTTAATTTAAATCTATTTAATTAAACCATCTCAAGAGTTCCAGTTTTAAATATAATGATCTATCTATTATATTATTTCAAAAGATAATAGATGCTTAAATTAACTTTTAAAGTCGCGAAGGAATTTATAATTAATAAATTCAGTTAAGTCCTAGTTTTATAGATGTGGGTTTTTAACCACTAGAATTCGCGCAGTGTTTATTAAATACATAATTAAATACTCGAGTGTATTATAGGCTTAACGGGAAATTCATCGCGCTTTAGAAGGTTATTTGTTTTCGGTATATTACATGTCTTTTTTTTTTCTTTCATACAGAGTGATCGTAACCTGTGCGATCCCAGCATTAAGAAAGCAATAAAGAAATCAATCTAAGCAAAGCAAAGCATAAACAGTGTGTAGAGTTCCCCTGACGCAGAACTTGTTGAGACTGTGTAAATTTTTAATCTTTGAGGCGATTCTATGTTTGGAATTCCGCTATCTAACTTATAGCAAAGAAAGCACACCCAAAGACAAATTTAACGCACCATCAAACAACTTAAGTCGTAACGGGAAGAAGAACACTGGCCCGAGCTTTGTTAGTTTACTGACACAGAGAGATAATTCATAATTTCCTGAACAGTGATGTGACTAGTTTTCTCACTGGACTTAAACCATACCTCACGGATAAAGTGTACCAGCACGCGTAAGAATTTTATTATCCGCGGCATAGTCAAATAGACCACACCATCCTCACCCCGGTATCAGAGACCGTGCCCTCCCATAGAAACTGTTATTAAGAAAAAAGACACAACTACAGATTCATTTTCCCGCGATTACGGGATCCTTTTATGTGCTGACCGCCTACCCGATAATCTGGGGCTAGAACTTGAACAAACACTCATACATTTAGTTGAGGTGTAACTGCTGTTGTGTTATTCTATGGAGTGCAAGATTTTTTCACAATCGGTAAGTGAGAGCAAGATGAGTGAAGGCCTTTGCTAGCGCGTGTATGAATGACAGGAAATTAATTCTTTTGTGTGACCATTTTGTTAACTTGCTTACCTGGTAACATATATCTTTTCTGTATACCCTACATTGTTCCTTTAAGTGGGATAGTTGATAATTTGTTAACTATGTTTAAAACCACCTCCTTTCCATTTGCTTAGTAAAGGGAAGAACAGCTGGGAAGAACAGGTTTTTTTTTTCTATCACTTATACCTAACTTGGTAACACCTCTTTCAGAGTAATTAACTTTACTGTTAGGTTAACGTACCCGTGTTCCTGATATTATCTATCTCTGGACTGGGTTTGTCTTTGTCTAATGAGCGGGAAGGGCTTAGTCGATACCAATCTTCTTCACCCCCTCCCAAACTTGTTATTTGCATTTGTGTACTTATGATAATTTATGTAATATCTGATATTTTTAGTGATTGATGTTTAAAGTGAATAAAATCACATAAACTCATTTAGTTCTGTGTGTTGGATATACCCAAAGCCCAACTTTTCCCCTATTCGTTTAATATAGTTTGTATCAACGTCGTGTGTGTGTTTGAAAACACCGAATCGGTGTGCGCGCAGATGCGAGTCTGGAAAACTGGCAAATAATTGTTTGACCAGGAGAGTGAAAGAGAAGATTGAGAGAAGCGATTTGTCGTAAATAAGTCTGTCTTTACTCTCCTCCAGCACGCTGTGAAGCAACTATTAAATCTCTACATTTTCTATCACTGAGCTTTCCATCATCATTTTTCACTCTAAACCGGACCACTATTTCTACGACTCTTTTCTCTCAAAATAAATTTACGACAATATTTGGCCGGCTCGTCTGGGATAATTTTGAAATACATTTGATGCACACATATTTGTGGGCTGGTTCTGGGATCTTGAGCTACATTTGAGGCAATCGCATAGCCGGGTTAAAGATATTTTGAGTCTGATTTAGTTTGGGTCTAACTAGGTAGAGTGTGAATGATTTGTCTTTGTGAATTAGGGAAATAAATAAATAATTACACCCCTAGACAAACGTTCTTTAAGTATTTGGGTTGTCCACACAGCATATTTACAGGTTGTTTTCTCTCCACAGCAGTAGAAAGTACAGAGATAAACAAATATATTTGCTATTTTAATTATCCTCTGGCGGAGATAATTATATTTCTTTCTTTATAAAAGTTGCTGGGATTGCGTGATTGTTTTACAGTCACTAAGGTTTTTGAAGTCAAAAAGAGTTGAGCTTAGCTAAAGACGGATTGTTCTGATTTTTAAAAATTAAGTTAACAACGTCTCATCTCAATAATTGACTTTAGGGACGGAGTTTGTTGTCAGAGATTAAAATTTAGGGGAAATTTTTTTTTTCCTTTTAAATTGTTTTTAATATAAATTTTTCTCTACTGTTAGTAAAAGTAGATTCTTTTCCAGTGTAACTTACCATTTAGTGGCATAGTCGCTTGCGTTTAGAGCCTTAATTGCCAGATAATAGCAGCGATAAGTTTGCACAGTACAGGTAGGAGGTAACACAGGTAAATTTATACTTGTGTTTTTTTTTTCTCGTAGCGGTTCAGAGTTCCTCCCTTTCGCGTTGCTTCTTACTAGTTCTCTAGGCATACTTCATCTTATTCTTTAACAATGGCAGAGAGGATAAAGATGAGGTCCATCTTGAGGCTGGAAGCGAAAGAGGCAGGATTAGATGCAGAAGCTGCAAACGCGTTTATTAACCAGGAATTGGAAATATATGACGCGGAGCAACAGAGAGCCGAAGCTGAGAGGAAGGCGGAGCAACAGAGAGCAGAAGCTGAGAGGAAGGAAGAGAAAGAAAGAACAGAGAGGAGAGAAGCCCAGGAGAGGGCAGATAAGAAAGAAGCGGAAGAACGTCTTTTGGAACAGAAGAAAATTGAAGCAGAGATGGAAACTCGCAGAGAGAGAGAGAGAGAGAGAGACAAGGAAAGACAGCATCAACTGGCGCTTAAGGCTCTAGAGAGTCGGGGCGCCTCTACTTCGACTAACGGAGAGCCGTCTTCGCCCCAGTCTCAATCAATGGACCTCTCCAGTACTCAATCTGCCCAATTAACTGCTATGTCGTTTTCTTTAGAATCTTTTCCTAGCCCTAACGAAAAAATTGACAGCTACCTAGAAAAATTCGAGAGACTCGCGAATCTTTATGGGTTAGAGAGTACCCGCTGGGCGCTCAAACTTTCAACGTCACTGAAAGGCAATGCTTATGACGTGTACACAAAGCTGGGACCGAATCAACATGATTACGACATGTTGAAAAAGGCCTTACTACAGCAGTTTGAGATGACTGCCCGAAAGTTTCTGCAGTTGTTCAGAAACAGCCGAAAAGAGAGCACGGAAACATTTCCCCAGTTCTCTTCACGTCTCACGGGTTATCTGACAAAGTGCATTGAATTATCTGACCTACCTCTTTCATATGAGGGACTCCTCGAACTTGTTCTTGTGGAGCAGATAAAATCCACTTTGTCGAATGAAACACGTAGATTTTTGGCGGAACAGGGGGCAGTCAGGCTTGAAGACATACTCAATAAAGCCGAACGCTATAGCAATGCAATGGCCGAACTTCCCAGCACTAAACGTAAACCCACCGATGAGCCATCTCGAAAACAGAATCTAGAGCAGGCATCCTATTCTTCCACTTCCTCTCAACATTATAACCAACGAGATAACAATACCCAGAAACCTCCCCAGGAAAAATCGAAATTCTACAAAACCCGATACCCCCCCAACAACAATTCTGATCAACCCAACAAGCCTACGTGGCAGCGCGGCCACCAAGGTCAAGGAAAAGGGAAGACCCCTACACCAGGAACGTCTGATCAGGGCAAACAAACCGGTGCAAACCGCATTGGATGTTTGCATACAGCCTCGAAAGGTAGAGTCAATGTCAGTGATTCTCAACCTGAGGGGGACCGACCCTCAACTCGAGGAACTGTAATTTTGAACGGTACCTCCACTACTTGTCTTTTTGACACTGGATTAAGTTTTGATTGTATTGTCGCTAGGCACCTAGTCAAACCCGGTCAGGAGACAGAGGAAACCGTCAAACTTAGTGGAGTTTTCAGGAGTGATGCACCCAGGACGCTTCCTATCGCACTGGTAGAAATACACTCTGACTTTGTCAGAGGAGTTATTAAAGCGGCCATAATGGATGATCCGATCTACCCAGTTATCCTGGGATGTAGATATGTGTTCATTGGGAGACCTAAGGAGCCGATTGTGGCAGCGGTAACCACAAGAGGGCAAGCCAAGAAGGAGAGGGAGCCTGCGCCAAACTTGTTGCCGAATGAACTGAAGGAGGCGCAACAAAAGGACCCTACTCTGGCGCCCTGCTTTAAAAAACTGCCCATGGCTAAGGACCCCAGACACAACGGAGACATCTTTTCTAAGGATGGTGTATTGTATCGTAGAACGGGCAACCCGGACACGGGGAATAACCAGCTCCTAGTACCGACGCAATACAGAAACCAGATCTTAGAAATGGGGCACTCTCTTCCCTTTAGCGGACACATGGGACAAAACGCCACTATTCAGCGAATAAAAAACCACTATTGGTGGCCAGGAATGAACTCTGACATTGTCAGGTACGTGAAATCCTGCGCCCAGTGCCAACGGGTAGCACCCAAGCACTTGACACCCCCAGTACCTATGGGGCAAATGCCAATAGTAGGGACTCCATTTGAACGGGTTGCTGTCGACATTATTGGTCCTCTGGAAAAGACCAAAAGAAGGAACAGGTTCATCCTGACCTTAGTTGACACTTGCACTATGTGGGCCGAAGCCGTACCGCTACCATCGACTAATTCCAAGCATGTCGCAGAAGCCCTTGTGCAAATTTTTACACGGTTGGGATTCCCTCAACAAGTTTTGACGGACAATGGATCCCAATTCCGTAGCCTGTTAATGGAGGAGATCTTTAAGATCTTGAGGGCCAAACATATCCACACAAGTCCCTACCATCCGGCCGGAAATGGGCTCGTGGAACGTTTTAACGGTACCCTCACCATGATGTTACGTAAGCTGGGTCAGGAGAAACCGGAAGACTGGGACCAATATATATCGGCTGCCTTATTCGCCTACCGAGAGGTACCCCAAGCGTCTACGGGTTTTGCGCCAGCTACACTTTTATTTGGCAGACCTATTAAGGGGCCACTAGAAGCCTTACTTCGGTCCCTGACAGACCAGAAGGCTGACGAGACAGTCGTCTCTGCAAGCAAGTATGTATCTGAGCTTAAGGAAAGGCTAAAGCTAGGATGGGATCTAGCTACTACCAACCTTAAGAAAGCCCGCGCTAAAATTACTAAAAGATACAACAAAGCTGCAAAAGAGAGAGAACTACAACCAGGGGAGAAAGTCCTATTGCTACTTCCAACCGGAAGCAATAAACTTCGCATCGGATGGCAAGGACCGTTTACCGTCCTTAAAAAGATCTCACGTACCAACTACAAGATCTCCATCAAAGGAAAGGAGAAGGTCTTCCACATAAATCTGCTAAAGAAATATTTGGAAAGACCGGTGCCATCCTCCGAGCATCTCCTGGCTGTCGCCATAGCAACGGAAGACGAGGAAGATGATGATGGTTGCATGGAGTATCCACTGCAACCCACAGAATCCTTTAAAGATGTCAAGTTCGGCGACAATCTCTCACCAGAACAACAAACAGAAACTAGGGCTCTACTAAAACAGTACAGCGCAGTCTTAACGGAGTACCTGGTCGAACAAATCTCATTGAATTTGATATGAAATTAACAAACGAGACCCCTGTTCAAACCAGAGTTTACCCCATCCCGTACGCTAAAGCTGATGCACTTCGCGGAGAAATAGACAAGCTGCGTCAGGCAGGAATTATCAGTGAGTCTACATCTCCTTACAGCTCGAGCGTAGTGCTGTTGCAGAAGCCCAATAAGGAAGTTCGGCTGTGCATTGATTACAGGTTGCTAAACGCTGTAACGGAATTCCAGCCCGAACCTCTCCAAACTGTTTCTGAGTTGTTCACCAAGCTCAGCAAAGCTAAGATCTTCTCCAAGATTGACCTCAGTAAAGGTTATTATCAAATACCAGTCAAGGAGGAAATTAAACCTTTGTTAGCTTTCAGCACTAGTGAAGAACATTACACATTTAACGTGATGCCGTTCGGTTTGCATAACGCACCAGGAGTGTTCACCAGGATGATGAGGAAGCTTCTACAACCTTTGCAAAGTCCCCATATCCATAATTTCATGGATGACATCTTAATTGCATCGGAAACCTATGAAGAACATATTGCTACGGTTGCTATGCTCCTCAGGAGACTACAGGAAACGGATCTCACAGCCAGACCTAGCAAATGTCTCATCGGGTTTAAACAGTTAGACTTCCTGGGGCACACTATTTCTCACGGATGCAGTTGGCCTATTAAGAAGAACGTGGAGAAAATAGTGGCAGCAAAAAGACCCCGAACGAAGAAAGACGTACGTTCCTTCATATCGCTATGTGCATACTATCAGAAGTACATCCAGAACTTCAACGGACTGACGGCACCTCTGACTGACCTCACAAAGAAAGGTTGTCCTGATAAGGTCATATGGGATCAAAAGTGCGAACACGCGTATAGCACTTTGAAAGGACAGTTGTCTGCATACCCCATTTTGAGGTTGCCTGACCTCAAGAAACCTTTTGTACTGAGAGTCGACGCGTCAGGTCAGGGCATCGGGTCAACACTGCTTCAAGCCGATGACAACGACCTGAACATGCTATTTCCAGTTGCCTATGGCAGTCGGAAATTAAATAAAGCGGAACGGAACTACAGCGTAGTTGAAAGGGAATGTCTTGCTCTGATTGACGGTATCAGACGCCATCATGAGTTTCTTTATGGTACATCTTTCACGGTGCAAACAGACCACGCTCCGTTAGCATTTCTTGGTGCCAATAAAGAATTTAACGCAAGGATCATGCGTTGGGCGCTTCTTTTAAGCGTTTATTCTTTCAAAGTGGAATATATTCCGGGAAGACAGAATGTCGGGGCTGATTTTCTGAGTAGAAACTGGTCTACAGAGGAAGAAGAGCAAACTGAAGATACCACTCATCCTAAAATCACCAATCAGGTCACCTCCATTGTCAAAAATGAAAACATGAAAAATGGTTTCATGTCTAAAAGTGGGGACGATTGTGACGTACGTCTAGTTTGACTAGTGAGTTTTCCCTGATATGATGGATGATTTAAAGGGACCTTTAGCTTTTCATAACATTAGAACCCCTGAACATTTGTTGTAACTTTTCGTTTGCCAGAACTCATTCCACCGGGACTCATTTAGTAGGCGGCACGAGATCTAAGAGACAGACCGAGGGATCTTAGGGGAGACTATCGGCGCTATCAAAGACAGTAGTTTTCCCTGATACGAGACGCAGTTGCTTGCCGCTAATTTCGCGTCTCGGTGTCAATCGAGGAACCGAGCGAACGGGGGAAAGCGAAACGGGCAGCAGCGAACGGAGATACGAAGACCAGGGGGCGGCTTTTTCTCTTGATTTAGCGGTCAGATCCCCAAAAGTTCGTGAGATCAAATAAGTTGTCAAGTTTATCATGTCCCACTCAACTTACATTTCATTTTAGCTAAATAGACCATGTAGAACTAGACACGTTATCACTCGCTGGCCAGATCTTTACAGAAGCACTAGCTTTATTGAAATCTTGTTATAGATTTTCCCCTGGATTTTATATATATAGTTGCAGTGATTTCTAATTCTGTGCAAAGCGGTAAAATATATATTGTGTAAAGTGATCAGTGGTCTAGTCATTCTATTTCAAGGGATTTTGTGTTAATTTAAATCTATTTAATTAAACCATCTCAAGAGTTCCAGTTTTAAATATAATGATCTATCTATTATATTATTTCAAAAGATAATAGATGCTTAAATTAACTTTTATAGTCGCGAAGGAATTTATAATTAATAAATTCAGTTAAGTCCTAGTTTTATAGATGTGGGTTTTTAACCACTAGAATTCGCGCAGTGTTTATTAAATACATAATTAAATACTCGAGTGTATTATAGGCTTAACGGGAAATTCATCGCGCTTTAGAAGGTTATTTGTTTTCGGTATATTACATGTCTTTTTTTTTCTTTCATACAGAGTGATCGTAACCTGTGCGATCCCAGCATTAAGAAAGCAATAAAGAAATCAATCTAAGCAAAGCAAAGCATAAACAGTGTGTAGAGTTCCCCTGACGCAGAACTTGTTGAGACTGTGTAAATTTTTAATCTTTGAGGCGATTCTATGTTTGGAATTCCGCTATCTAACTTATAGCAAAGAAAGCACACCCAAAGACAAATTTAACGCACCATCAAACAACTTAAGTCGTAACGGGAAGAAGAACACTGGCCCGAGCTTTGTTAGTTTACTGACACAGAGAGATAATTCATAATTTCCTGAACAGTGATGTGACTAGTTTTCTCACTGGACTTAAACCATACCTCACGGATAAAGTGTACCAGCACGCGTAAGAATTTTATTATCCGCGGCATAGTCAAATAGACCACACCATCCTCACCCCGGTATCAGAGACCGTGCCCTCCCATAGAAACTGTTATTAAGAAAAGAGACACAACTACAGATTCATTTTCCAGCGATTACGGGATCCTTTTATGTGCTGACCGCCTACCCGATAATCTGGGGCTAGAACTTGAACAAACACTCATACATTTAGTTGAGGTGTAACTGCTGTTGTGTTATTCTATGGAGTGCAAGATTTTTTCACAATCGGTAAGTGAGAGCAAGATGAGTGAAGGCCTTTGCTAGCGCGTGTATGAATGACAGGAAATTAATTCTTTTGTGTGACCATTTTGTTAACTTGCTTACCTGGTAACATATATCTTTTCTGTATACCCTACATTGTTCCTTTAAGTGGGATAGTTGATAATTTGTTAACTCTGTTTAAAACCACCTCCTTTCCATTTGCTTAGTAAAGGGAAGAACAGCTGGGAAGAACAGGTTTTTTTTTTTCTATCACTTATACCTAACTTGGTAACACCTCTTTCAGAGTAATTAACTTTACTGTTAGGTTAACGTACCCGTGTTCCTGATATTATCTATCTCTGGACTGGGTTTGTCTTTGTCTAATGAGCGGGAAGGGCTTAGTCGATACCAATCTTCTTCACCCCCTCCCAAACTTGTTATTTGCATTTGTGTACTTATGATAATTTATGTAATATCTGATATTTTTAGTGATTGATGTTTAAAGTGAATAAAATCACATAAACTCATTTAGTTCTGTGTGTTGGATATACCCAAAGCCCAACTTTTCCCCTATTCGTTTAATATAGTTTGTATCAACGTCGTGTGTGTGTTTGAAAACACCGAATCGGTGTGCGCGCAGATGCGAGTCTGGAAAACTGGCAAATAATTGTTTGACCAGGAGAGTGAAAGAGAAGATTGAGAGAAGCGATTTGTCGTAAATAAGTCTGTCTTTACTCTCCTCCAGCTCGCTGTGAAGCAACTATTAAATCTCTACATTTTCTATCACTGAGCTTTCCATCATCATTTTTCACTCTAAACCGGACCACTATTTCTACGACTCTTTTCTCTCAAAATAAATTTACGACATTCATCCATGTCATAAATGTAATAACAGTTGTGATGGCAATATATATGTGTTTTTTATTTGTGGCGAGGCACGCCAGCTTCAACCTAGACACAGGGCCGGTTGGTTATATTAGGGCGCATGTCCTAATAGAAAAGACCTTGCGGTCTGTTTCAGTGTACAAAATATAGATGCGTTACTATGTTCAACCATATCATAAACATATTGACAATCAATGACATGATGAAAATAACAACTTTTATACAGTAATCTGAATTCATCAAATTAATAATAACAACACCAACAACAACTACAACTATTTAACCATATATATACAGTATATATATTCTGTAATTATTCCCTCTCCTTCTTCTCCTCCTTTTCCCTTTTTGCTCCTAATGGAAAACGGAGCCCTTGAAAGAGCCCTACATCACAACATGCATGTACTCTTGTAGTGGTGGTCTCTATGGCAATTAGTTTTAAATGATGAGATTGCCATCCTCATGCTCAACTTCGAATGTGTCGCCTCTTACGACAAGACTGAGGTAACAATAGTCATATTTATTCTTTATCTCCTTACAGACCCCTGGGAAATACAAGGGGGCTAACTATCATGTGCCCCTGTGTAAAAGTGTATCAAACAATTTTGCTCGCTTTTTTTTTCTGACATAAAAAAGTAACATTCTAAATCTGAATCAGCAATGTTATCTTCTCACCCGCTTAACGGCATGTCTGGTAGGTCGCAACGTTGTTATTCTTTGCTCCCATTTCCCGTCCACTGATGTTGTATAATTTATTAAATGCTTTTAATAAATGTGACAAAATGTTTAAGTGTGTTCTGAATGTCTACTTGTAAAAGGGCTGGTCCCTTTAAAGTTAAAGTATTGATAATAATTGTTTATTTCAAACCTGTTAGAGTCAGACTAAAAAAGAACATTCCTTATTGCACGTGAAAAACGTTTTATCTTTAACAAACAAACAAATTTCCAAAGACATTAGGAATACAATCCGTTATGTAATCATTCCATTTGCTCACGCGTAGACAGATCAGAAGAGAACCAATAATGAGCGCCTGTACATGTTTCTTTTACATACACATATTTAATAGAGATTTGGCTTCATCATCATCATCGTTAAACTATAGTTTCCACTGGAGCGTTGCCACTGACAGCACCCCCGTCCTGTGCCTCCCGTTGAAGTTCTTTTCATGTCTTCTTTACCAATTTGTATCCCTGTCTTCAGTTTTCTACTTTATGGATTATTTTTTTTTTGGGGGGGGGGGGGGGGGTCTCCCTTCAATTATTTTTTCAAAGAGATTCCCGAACAAGCACCACTTTATAATGTCACGTCATTGTATGTACTGTTTAATGCCAACGTGTTCCTCACAAAAATTACAGTGGGCCCACTGCAAGGTATATGGAGATCTTCTTCTTCCTCGTTCGTCCTGAAAAGGACGTTGGTTGCGTTGTGTCTGTTTACACCGGAGCTGCGATATCTGCGCCTTTCGGCCGACACATCCGACTTCAGCACGGCATTTTTTGGGACCGGGTTTGTCTTCCCTCTTCGATCCCTACTCTCTCAGCCAGACTGCAGTGATGCAGCCTGTTTCCAGGACCACCACGTGGAGGTGGAGTAGGGTCTTGGTCAGCTCTGGTTGGCTGACCCTGACGCAAGCAGTCAAGCTATGGGTCGCTGACTGCATTCTCTATTGCTGCATCTTTGGGTCCCATATATGGAGATGAGAAGGCAGATAAACTCGCCGAGGATGAAGGAAAATCCAAACAGAAGACAGGGCTACATATAGAGAGATACAAGCAATAATAAAAAAAAAATAACTATAGAGAATAATGGCATAAGGAACAACCAAAATCCGTACTATACATGACCAAGAACAGATCAAGTGATAATCTTCTGACTATAAGAACAGGCTATGGCAGACTAGTGCCCATAGATCTATAGATCTAGCGCCACTATGGCAGACTAAAACATCGTCTGTACAACACATTGACAAATCTATATGTGCCCATGTGGGGAGGACAAACAGTAGAACACGGACGCCCAAACTGTCGGCTCCTTGACAGGGGTAGGGTGGCAGCATGTCCTTCTCCAACCCAGCTAAGGAAGAAACTGTATGGTGACGAGAGAAGCCGGATTAGGACTTCCAGCTGTACAAGAGAGATAGATGTTGTTATCTGAGAGCGAGCGAGGAAGAAAAAGTCTGTCGACATTACGAATGATATCAAATACAGGAAACTTTAATGAACAGCTACATATCTGGAGGTAATCTGAATAACAGAAGAGCACTATATAGTTACATAGCTTCTTCATACTCAGAAGAAAATGAGGCCTGCTATAAGACTATACAATGTAACGGAAGTCCCATAGCATATACTGCCGTAGGGGAGCGAAATGTTAGAGACTTCGCTATATTAGGGGCCCGCTTTATGAAGGGAGCCGCGGTAGCGCAGTGGTCCGTGGTTCAATCCCCGGTTGAGGTGGGATTTTTTAGACCGCAAACGGCTCCAGGGTCGACCCAGCCTGAAAAATTGGATACCAGAGCAACTCTGGGAAGGTTATGGCGGCCGGCGTGATGCTGACCACATCACCCCTAGTGTGCCGACGGTCAAGAAAATATGGGCCTAACATGATATTTCCAATATGCCTCAATGGGCGTGTGACGGGATCCTTTACCTTTTTTTTAACCTTTATGAAGTGGGGTTACCAGCTCACTTCCTCGTGCCATTTGCCTTCCCTAACTCAATAGCGGAGTCGGGAACCCATTTACAGCTTGATAGACTGGAGCGTCCTGCTACCAGGTTTTGATCCCGGAACCCGTTAACTTTATGGCGAAAGGCAAGCGCTGTCATTTTATATTACACGGTAAGATGAACAAAAATAGATAGTATTGAATCGTATGGGACCCAAATATGCAGCAATAGTGAATGCAGTCAGCGACCCATAGCTTGACTGCTTGCATCAGGATCAACGAGCCAGAGCTGATCAAGACCGTACTCCACCTCCACGTGGTGGTCCTGGAAACAGTCTGCAGCAGTGCAGTCTGGCTGAGCGAGTACGGATCGAAATGGGAAGGCAAACCCGGTCCCTAAAAAATGCCGTGCAGAAGTCGGATGTGTCGACCGAAAGGTGCAGATATCGCAGCTTAGGCGCAAACGGACACAATGCAACCACCGTCCTTTTCAGGGCGAACGAGGAAGAAGGAAGAATCGTATGAGGATAAAGGTCAAAGAAACGACCTGCGTTACGACCAAAACATTTTCGTCAGGAACAAAATAGAAGAAAACAGAACAGAAAAGAATAATTACTAATCTAAGTGCATAAAAAGGAAAACGGAGCATGAATATCTAAAGATGACTGCACGGTCACTCTGGTAAATTCAAGTCTGAAATTCCTATTTGGAACAAGCAGAATAACTGCCTGGTAGAGTGAAAAAAATAATAAATAGAAGCAAGAATTAAAATAGGAGCGAAGTGAGAAAAAAGACAGACAGCTTATAATTATTATAAGAATATTAATAGTAATTAATGACACAACATTGGCAGTTAACTAGACAAAAATGAATAAATATATTCAGCTGCTCTCGATCTCACTTCATCCATCTTTTATTTTGTTTTGACATTTATCAGAAATTGCTTTTCATATGTGGGGCATTTGTTTCTTGCGACAACAGTTCAATGCCTTCAATACTGCACCTTTCGAGATATTTATTGTTAAAGACAACGAAATGTTTCAATATTTTTTTTTCGTCTAATGACAGCAGCATATGTATGTAATACATAGATAGCGTCTCTTTACAAATACATTTTCTTGGCAATAATTTGACGGTAAAAGAGTCGCGTTGTGGGGGTTCCGCTGGTTGTGGACAATTTATTTAGGGGTTCCGGCTTGGTTAAAAGGTTTGGAAAAACTGGATTTAACTGTAATTAACTACCCCTGTCATGCGAGGGACATTATCAGATCACATTGACCTGGATGTCAAGAGCACCGTGGTGATCCGGGCTATTAAAATAGGTGGCTGTAGGCTTTGAGACCATCAGAGAGATGTCATAAATGACACTGTTCGTGTTTGAATTTTGAAGGAACAAGTTTGCACCAAGCTCTGTTGCACGGTTTAGTGCCTAAGGGATTGCCATCACTGATGTTCAGATTGCTGTGAACTACGACGTCCATAAAGTTTTTATTACGCCTGTAAGCAAACAAGGTTGCATCCTCGCGAACACTGTCCGGTTTTCTAGATCAGAGGGGAAAAAAGAGAAGAAAGTGGTGAAAGTAAATCTTTCCAGCAGCATAACTGAAGGGGTAAGAGAAGCATAACTGAAGGGGTAAGAGCAGCATAACTGAAGGGGTAAGAGCAGCATAACTGAAGGGGTAAGAGCAGCATAACTGTAGAGGTAAGAGCAGCATAACTGTAGGGGTAAGAGCAGCATAACTGTAGGGTGTAAGAGCAGCATAACTGAAGGGGTAAGAGCAGCATAACTGAAGGGGTCAGAACAGCATAACTGAAGGGGTAAGAGCAGCATAACTGAAGGAGAGTTTTCTTTTTCTTATATATTATCGCCATCTGTCATTATCCCGCTTTCCTTCTCCTTCTTGTTATTCTTGCTCCCACTTTTTCACTCTTCATGTTTACTTAATCTGTCCTTTCCTAGGCTGGAATTTCAAATCTGGATTTACCAGAGTGACACTAAAGATCCTCTTCTGCTACTGATATCCCCATTACTTCAAAGCACTGATATTCGTTTTCACTGTCTGGTCTGTGTTTTTCAGTGCGTTTTGTCCGTGACGAAGCTCTTGTGGTCGTAACGCGGACCTTCCTTTGTCCTTATCAAACTCCCATTCTATTTATTTTTGTTCGCCTCACCTATGCTCTGAGGAGCGAAGAGTCCACTTGGGTTACAGCTCCCAAATGTCTTAATTATTTTTAGATGGTGGAGGAAAATAGGTGGCTGTGAAACCACCTCACATTTTGCTCCACTCAATATATACAAGTACATCATATTTACTATATTTTATAAAGTACAAGTAGCTAGTCTTGTCCATGTGATTTTTGGTCTCCCGATATCTCTCTTACTCCGGAATCCCATACTATCTATTTTCATCTGCCTCACTTATATTCTGTAGAGAGACTCTCCCCCTTGGGTTACATCTTCCAAGTGTCGTCATTGTTTTTAGAGGGTGGAGGAGAATAGTTGGTTGCGAAATTATATATATATATATTTTTTTTGCTACTTAATATAAACATCATATTTGAATATACGGGGGGGGGGGGGGGGGGGGGGGGGGGGGGGGGGGGGGGGGGGGGGGGGGGGGGGGGGGGGGGGGGGGGGGGGGGGGGGGGGGGGGGTGTAAAAAAATAACAGCACGAGACAGCAGGGCTTGGTTTTATTTTGGTGAAAACCTATGCTCCTTGAGGTGCTGAAGAGCAGTCTTATGAGGTAGCTAATGAACGATGAATTCCTCTTCTTTTACCCTGAAATCACAGGCTGATTATATAAAACTAGAGATGAGGGAGACTAGAGATGAGGGAGACTAGAGACTAGAGATGAGGGAGACTAGAGATGAGGGAGACTAGAGATGAGGGAGACTAGAGATGAGGGAGATTCACAATGGAAAGAAACTCTGCGAAATAAAAAATAGCGAAAAGTAAGGCAACTGCGTGTATTTATAAGTAGCTTCATTCCCTTTCTACTACTTTTTCCCTGGTCGGCGTAGAATTTCTCACAGTGCCCCTGAACCCTGATCTCGCAGGTATGCTAGTTTTGGGGTGCTAATGAGTGAGCATAGACCGGCTGGTGAGAACGTTAGGCTAAAAAAACAACAAACTATTGGCTCTCATTAAGCTCTGCTTTTGCTCCCCTCCTCTCTTTGAAGACAACCCGTATTTTCTGGTTAAAAGCAACAAAGGGAAAACCAATTTATAAAGGGCAGAGGTTGCATCAGAAGGAAATATTTTATATTTCTACATGATTCTAACTTCTCAGCATTCCTTTGCTTTCTCCGGTTCGAATTAAGTACCGATTTCATTTATTTTTACATGCATAGGTAAGATCTTTGGCTTCCCTCTGACCTCGTAGCTTCACTACGCATATAAACATGTCAGCAAAAATAGAAGACCAGATCTTTTGACTTGTTTTTGTTTATGCAACAACTCTTTGTCAATGAAAGTAACAAAGAGAGTTATCTAGTGTTATATAGAACCAATCATTATATACGGAGGTGAATCATGAGCAATTAGTAAACAGGTAGTAGAAGCACCAGAGGCCACAGAGATGTGGTTTTGCAGAAGATTGTTAAAAATACTATGGACAGCTAAAATGAGTAATTGGGACGTTCTAAATAAGGCCAATGCGCAAAGGTAGCTTATTTTTTATGTTAGAAGGAAGCATTCTACTTTCTTTGGGCATGTTATGAGGAGAAGAACGCTGGAGTCTACCGTGACAACCAGTACATTAGCCAGGGCGGTGCAACCGAAAATAAATAAATAAACACAATTAAGCTGTTTTGTTTTCCTTTTGTTTTAATCATTTTCTACCAACTTGGAAATCATTCAATCAAGTCTACGACAGTTCTTTGCTGCCATCAGTTCACAGCGGTGTAAGGATGTAAAACATGAGTTCACTTAGTAGAAATGAGAAATATGTAAGTGCTAGCAGTAAATATCCGGCGTTGCCCGGTTTTTTTTTCTAGTATATTTTTGTGAAACTTCTGAAAAGTTACATTCTTTACCATCTATATTTGACTACATCGTATCATATTTACTTATTGTTATTTTCTTGATTTATTATTGCAACATTATTACCAGAAATATTCGATAAACAATATTTTCGGCGTTGCTGTCTGGGGAAATAAATGAAAAAAATTCTTGGTGTGCCAACTCTGAAGCAAGTAGCATATAGCTGTCCGTGTGAAAAGCACGGATTTTCTAATTTAATGCCTACTATCTTCAGTGACTGCCCTTGGGCTTTATTTATTGTCATTGCAAATACAAGACGCACAGGATATTGCAATCGTTTAAAATAGTCGGTTATTTTAGGTCATATTAGGTTATTATACCTTGTATATAGGGTTATATTATGGCGCAAGTCCTAATAGAAAAGACCTTGCGGTGTGTTTCAGTAATATGACTGATGTGACTATATTGTTCTTCCATTTTTTTTAAATTAAAATTTGTGTTATTTGTTTTTCACATCTTTATTCACATTCCTTGGAAATTTACAAAGACATATGCATTGAAACTTTGACAAAAATAGTATGAATATAAGTATAAAAATGAAAATACAATGAGCAGCTGTATAGAAAAAAAAACTTTCACTCCTTGCACACACTAATTTACACACTCTTTCTTTAAAGTTATACATTGCACATTTTTTGTAATGATAGTGTTGATTAAAAAGAGAAGGAAAAAAATATAAAGAAATCTTACACCCTCTTTTTTGGAATTATAGAGCGAACTCTTTTTATTTTAGTGATAACAGTGGAAAAAAAGAGAGAGGTAAAAACCCACAAAATAAAAAACCGAATAGACAAAAACTATCCACTAAGACTGTCTTTTTTTAAAAATTGTAAATACCTGTATATAAAAACAAATTTATTTTTAAATATAAGTGTGTTAATAATGTTAAAAAATAAATTATACATAAAACAATTTATATGAAATTTTAAAAAGAAGTATTTGTTACAAATCATCTCAAAATAAGAGCAATAAAAACAAATAAGTATAAAACATAAATAATGTGTGTGAAAGCTACAATCTCTATCTTGATACAGGAAACTATTTTTTTGACCGGTCATCATGATCGACAACCACTAAGATTTTTTTTTATTTTTTATAATATTTTTTTTATACCACTTCTGGGACGTAAAGTGAGGTCTATTGACTTTATTGTGCAAAATACGTTTGATCTCGGCCCTGGCTTAGACACTTTGATCTTAGCCAAAATGTTTGATCTTAGCCAAAAGGCCGAGAAGCGAGAAGTGTCTCTTTTCCGACAGCCACACCTGGTTCTAGTGCCTTCTTCTGGCGAGGCGCGTTCCTTTCAACCTATTTGGTTATATCAGAGCGCATTTACCATCCCAAAAAAAAGTCAACTCTGTTGACTGCTAACCCGATCAGCGTTGATAGATACTAAGTCCTCAAAAGGACTAACATTATCTATCTGCTAGCATAAAGCCCTAAAAAGGACTCGCCAGCAAGGTTGCCACTTGTCGTGAAATTCTACATCCACATATATAAATTAAAAGGACAATATAAGGTCTAACAAATAAATTTAATAAAAGGAAAGAAGAATGGTAAAGAACAGTGCTGTCACAATGACTGTACTCGAAATCCCCCTTGTTTTCCACTTCGTCTGCAAATTGTAACGTTTCACGTTGATAGTAAAGCCTTCTGCAGTATACACGCGTTTCCCAAACACACTAAAAAGTGTACTCCATTTCTAAGAAAAACCTTGAAATACGCAAGTTGACCTAGAATTAAAATTCCATTCATGTCTTTTTCTACACTATGTTACCAAAAACAAAAGACAGATGGACTAAAGATAGAAAGAAGGGAGAGGCAGAAAGCAGGCACAGGCAATACTAACACGAGTCGCGCGATACACAATTACTACCATCACGCGTGTAAGGCCACAAGCACTAGCTTTTTTTCAAATCGACAGTGATAAAAACACTACCCATACCAGAGTTAGGTTTTAAAATCCTGAGAAACGCTTATTGGGAATTATGACATTATACTGGTTTACGTTTGAAAACATGACAGTACCCAGACACCCTAAAGTTTGGAAGTGAGGAAGTGGTAACAGCGCGACTATCCTAGTGGAAAATGCATATTGGCTCCATTAAATTTGTATATTTGGGTTCCTTAGGACTTGCTGACAAATAATATGTTAAACGTTACGCAAATAGTCTAGGAATTACCAAATTATAGCGAAAATAAAATAGTGAGGGTGTCAGACAACACCAAAATCAGAATCGCTCAGTGGCAGAATTTTAGGCCACCATTGTACGGGAAATGAGTCTCCATGTTAACTCCTATTTGATTGGAGCGCAACAAATGTAAGGCTAAACACGATTAGTCGGACTATAAATACTATCTTTCGTTGTCAGGGGAAACGGGAGTAGAAGTACTTTTTTTCAAACGATTGGGTAAACATGGCCTGATTGGTTAGAGCTGCGAATATACTCAATTCAGGGCGTCTGTTCAGGGCCACATCTTGTAATAAACCTACTAAGAAACAGTGCGTTGAGCACCAGTGTATATTTTTTCCTAAAATAAAGCCTGGGACATCGGCAGATCGGAGTTGTGCTATATTCATTGCCATTCAACGTCACTGTGTATTATTTCCATGAATTGTGGTAGGTTTGAAATATTTGATATCTTTTTAAATGAAAATTGAATGTAAATTGATACTTATGTCTGTATATATGTGTGGTTCAGTAGCGAACATGAGGTAAAGCCTATAGTGCTCCAGCCTGAACAGAAGGTGTCGGTGGAAAGTAAAACTACATGGAATTGCCAAGCAGTACACTGACATCTAGATTATTGACTAGAAAGAAATAATGCTGGAATTGCAGAGGCGTAGTGACAATTAAGGAGGAATATACTGGTGTAAAGTAATTCAGATGAAGCTGACAGTTGGCCTAACGCTCTGAACTCAGGTTTGTTATGTATTGTGCTCAGTGTAGAGCTAGAGTATAAATTAGTTCTGAAGTAGGAGGTACAACCTTCTTGTTTCAGGGACCGTGGTCTTAAAGTTATTGAGCAGCACTTGGGCAGAGCTTTGCTGAATCCAGAGGCGGACAGCATACTCCTTGGTCCTTATAGCAAACAGTGAGGTGGCTCCAGAACTCATTGAAGTAATCGAGCAGAGGAGTCTTTTCCTGCCGCCATCATGAAAGATAAGCTGATGTGGCCAGCTGAGCTCAACACTATGTACCCCCCAGCTTAAACTGACATTGTAAAATAAAATTAAGAGGGGAAATTAATTGTTTTAATGCCAGGAACTGAGAACATCTCTAATACTAGTTCCAACAGAAACAAACTATTGAAGTCATGATGACAAATACCAACAGAGCTTGAAAAAAAAACAAAACAAAACCAGTATTCCTCATATTACTACTACACAACTGACACACATAGGATAATATTAATAAAATATGTCACTACAAGATTCATATTGATAAATTCTGTACATATAACTTGTAATTAAAATTGATTGTGATTCCTGGTTCACTTTGTATTTGAATCAGGACACATATACATTAATGACAGCACTGAATACATATTGATATTTGAAAAGTTATCAGTGACTCATTTAAGATATTCTCATAGAGTGTTATAAATTGTTTATCTGTCTGTTGTGAGTGTACCCTAGACACAGTCATCACAATTGTCACTGAGTGTGGTAGGTAAGGTTTATCTATAATTAACTCTTATTGTTTATCACAGCTGTCAGTACACTTAAGTTGTTGTTGTGACTTAAAAAACCCAGAAAATACTTCATACAACAACATGTTCCTCAAATCAAATATAAAATGTTAGTTGTAACTTCTTACTGTTGAAAATTGTCACTTGTCAGCGACTCGGCATCCATGTCGACAACTTCTCCTTCGTCAAGATCATATGCCTGAATTGACAACGTAGAATCTTGATTGTGGAGTTCCAAAATCTTTGCATATCTCTGCCGACAACGTCCTTCACGCACATCTTCAGTCACGCTTTTACTAGGATTACACTTATGACAAACTCCATCTTTGGCAACTGCTTGCTTGGCTAGTATTCGATTGGAAACTGTTTCACACAAAAGCTTGTTGGTTTGTTTAGTTTCAATTAAGTTAACCTTCGAAAACACTCTTTCGACGCATGCTGAGGAGTGAGGTAGTGCCATAAGCGTGCACATGAGGTCAGCCAAAAAATCAAATTTCTTCTGGTTATTGGCATCAGTTACTTGTTGCAGTTCCAGCCAGAATGTGGGCGGATCCTCATCCACCAGATGGCCAAGATCTTTTCGATACGATGCCAGTTCTCGCCATTGATCAGACAGACGATCAAGGATCTCTTCTGAAACAACTGTTTGGAACTGCGCTGCTAATGGAATGACATAAAGTTTGTTGATCTCGAGAGCTTGCTTTGGATCCAACAGCTGCATTTGCGCCAGAACACTGTTTTGTCAAAATGAGCAATGCCGTACTGCATCACATAGGCAGCCTTGGTGCGCTTCAGTGACATTTTTTGAGCAATTGTGCTGTCTGGAAACATCTGCTTGCATATTCAATCAAATGATTAGCTTGCGAAAACGGAGTATTATGTTCTGCCATTAAAGCCGACAACAGTATCTCCGCTTTAGCAATTTTGTCTTGGAGACAGGGCTCTTTTCGTTTGATGAAAAACTTGCTAATGTTCAGAGTTTTGCTTTTGGCTTCGAAGTTTTTCATGTGCTTCTGTGTGCTTTTATGTGTCAATACAGCTGTTTTGTTGGCATTAGTTAATGTACAGGAACAGACCATACAAATCGCAGCCCAGCGATTGCCAGAGTCCGGCTTTATCCAATCCTTCAGTTCGCTGTCTGTTAGACATTCCTCACAAAAAGCCTGCTGATACCATGGCTTCACTTTGTTACGCGGTGGCGTGTGTCGTCATGGTGCTACAACTACCAAGCGTACCTTCATCATCGCTCATTTTATAATCTTATAATTGTCGTGGAATATTCTAATCCACATATATAAATTATTAGTTAAATATTAAGCCTAACAAATAAAATTAATAAAGAAAAGAGCAATGGTAAATAACAGTGCTGTCACAAAGACTGTACTCGAAATCCCCTTGTTTTCTACTGCGTAAGCAAATTGTAACGTTTCACGTTGATATTAAAGGCCTTCTGCAACATACACGCGTTTCCCAAACACACAATAAAATGTGCTGCCTTTCTAAGAAAAACCTTGAAATATGCAAGTTGACCTAAATTTTAAATTCCATTCATGTCTTTTTCTACACTGCGTTACCAAAACGAACGAGACAGATGGACAAAAGGATAGCGGGAAGGGAGAGGCAGAAAGCCGAACACTAAACACGCTTCGCGCGATACACAAATGCTGCCATCACGCGTGTAAGACTACAAGCACTAACTTTTTCGGACGGACAGTGATAAATTCACTACCCTTCCCAGAGTTAGGTTTTAAAATCATAAAAAAACGCTTATTAGGAAAGATAACAATAGATGGGCTTACGGTTGAAAACATAACAGTACCCAGACAGCACATCTTCGAAACAGGAGGTAGAAAATACATATTTTGAACGCAGCCACGTAGCTCTTTTAAATTTGGATATTTGGGTTCCTTAGGGTTTGCTGACAAAGAATATGTAAAACGTTACGCAAATAGTCTAGGAATTAACAAGTTATAACCAAAATAAAATATTGGGGATGCCTGACAGCATGAAATCATTTCTGCTCATAAAATTTTTTTATAACATGTTTGAAAAAACCTTGCGTTACAGAAATAGCCTACCATGTAAACTCCAAATTGATTGGAGCGCAACAAATGAAAGACGAACCACGATTGGTCGGACTATAAATACTATCTTGGTTGTTAGGGAGACGTAGAAAGGTAACATTTTTTCAAACACTTGTCGAAACGTGGCCTCATTGGCTAGACTTGCTGATATACTCACTTAGGAGCGTTAGTTCGAGACCACTAGTGCAAATAATCTTGATAAAGCGACAGTGCGTTGAAGCCAGCTCACATTTTTGCTAAAATACAAGCCTGGAACATAAGCAGATGGGAATTTGTGCCAGTAATTGTGCCAGAATTCATTGCTAATCAACGTATCTGTGTTTATTTCCATGAAATTGTGGTAAGCTTGAACCATTCAGTATCTTTTAATGAAAATTGAATGTAAATTGTTAATTTATGCCTGTATATATATGTGTAGTTCAGTGGCAAACAGGAGATAAAGCCTATAATGCTCCAGCCTGAACAGAGGGTGTCGGAGGGAAGTAAAACGGCATGGAATGGCCAAATAGTACACTGACACCTGGATGATTGATTAGACAGAAATAATGCTGGAAGTGCAGAGGCGTAGTGACCATTAAGGAGGGTAATGCTGGTATAAAGTATTTCAGATGAAGCTGACAGTTGGCCTAACGCTCTGAACTCAATGTTTGTGTTGTATTGTGTTCAGTGTAGAACTAGAGTATCAATTAGTTATGAAGTAGAAGGTATATCCTTCTTGTTTTCAGGGACCGTGGTCTTGATGGTACTGAGCAGCACCTGGTCAGAGCTTTGCTGAATCCAGAGTCGGACAGCATACTCCTTGGTCCATTTAGCTATCAGTGAGGTGTCTCCAGAGCCCAGGGGAGAATTCGAGCAGAGGAGTCCTTTCCTGCCGCCATCACGCAAGATAAGCTAATTTGGCCAGCTGAGCTCAACATTATGTCCCCACATCTGGAAATGACTTTATAAAACTAACATTCAGAGGGGGATTTAATTGTCTTAATATCAGGAACTGAGAACATCTCAAATACTAGTTTCCTTAAGACAAACTATTGAAGTCATGATGACAAATACCAACAGAGCTTGAACAAAACAAAACCAGTATTACCTCATTTTACTACTACACAACTGACACACATAGGATATTTTTAATAATATATGTCACTACAATATTCATATTAATCCATTCTGTACATAACTTGTAATGAAAATTGATTGTGATTCCTGGTTCCTTTGTAATTGAATCAGGACACATATTCATTCATATCAGCAATGAATACATATTGTTATTTGAAAAGTTATCAGTGACTCCTTAAGATATCCTTTAGAGTGTTATATGTATGTGAGTGTCCCAGTGTTGTCAAGTATAGTGGAATAAATTAAATTGTTTATCTGTCTGTTGTTGTTTTGACTTACACTTCATCCTACACATACCCTAGACACATAACGTAGTCATCACACTATTGCAGAATAATTCTGACTGAGATATATAGATATGTGGTAGCAAGTAAGGTTATCTATAATACACTACTCTTAATAGATATAGATACCTTCACAGCTGATCTCAGTCAGTACACTAAGTCCCCTATAAATATTTATAACATCCCACTTCACCACAATAATAACAAAAAAAAAACAATATGCTGTTTATCTGCTTAAGTCTAAAATTTAAAAACAATACTTTTACATACATTGTAAATGCCAATTGTCAAATATACCCAGATTAATGCAGATTTGGAGAAAAAAAAATACCCAGGTACCCAGACGGAAGCAAAAATTTTTTTTTTTTTTTTTTTTTTTCCTCGCTTGAGGTCGCATATTTTTTTCCTCGCATGAGGTCGCATTGTCCCCGCCCAAACCCGGCTCTGGTCAAGACCACATGTCCCAACACAAGAAGACCCAATGACAACATGTGTCACTTTAGTGATCTTCTGTGTTCTCACACAAGAGACCTAATGACACATGAATGTCACTGTATCGGTCCCTGTGTCTAGACACATGATCCCAGCCAAAAGCCGGATACTAGGCATTTTTTTTTTTTTCCTCGCTTGAGGTCGCATATTTTTTCCTCGCATGAGGTCGCATTGTCCCCGCCCAAACCCGGCTCTGGTCAAGACCACATGTCCCAACACAAGAAGACCCAATGACAAACTGTGTCACTGTAGTGATCTTCTGTGTTCTCACACAAGTGACCTAATGACACATGAATGTCACTGTATTGGTCCCTGTGTCTAGACACATGATCCCTGCCAAAAGCTGGATACTAGGCATTGGGTTGTACAGCGTAAAATACACTGCGGAAGCAAAAATACCCAGCTGCGCCAACGCCCGAGTTAAGTTTTGTAGTTTATATCTTGACCTATTATTGTTGTTAATATAAAGTTCTTCTAAAATTAAAAATTGATTCTTTTTTAACTAATTTTATTAAATTTACATATAAAAATAAACATAAATACTATAATAAACTATTTTTTCCTTTATTTTCACTTAAAGTGTAAGTGTACAATTACTGATTTTAATTTCTTTAAATAAAATATAAGAAAATGAAGTTGCTAATTACTAAAATTAATTAATATTTTATCACTTAAATTATTCCCCTTGAATTTCCATAGCCGTTTTAATTTCAGCTATTTCCTTTTATTGCATCTTTACCTTATATGAAAACAATGATAATATTTAAATATTTTTTCCCGTGAAAACTAAACATTTTTTTTACAATATAACATGACAGCGTGTTCCCATCTAGATCCTAAAGAGTAACTAAATGGCGTAGATAGCTGGAACCCGTTGGAGGCACTCTGAGGATTCGATAATATTGAATGATTACAGAAGTTATGTTTTGGGCTGTCACGTCGTCTGCGGATGCCTTATTTATGACACTGTCTGAATTTGTACCTCCTTCCTCCCAACCGCCTTGTAATCTGTATGATTTAGATTGGGGGTCCCAAGTGGTCCATATCGACATCCACGGGGTTGATAAAACCCATAGAGTCGATGGGGCTGGGGGTGGTTGGGGGGGGGGGGAAGGCTGGGTTGATTAACTGTTAGAGGTCGAAAGTTAACAATCATATAAGAAATAAAAATGCATGCTGTGACTCAATTTTACATCTGGAATTACTGCTACAAAATTCCCCGAGCTTTGTGCAGCAGTTGAGCTGTTTCTACTTACACTCTCAAGTACATGGCTGAAGCTGGTTTTAGTCACGCAAACGCAATTTTATTATAGCAAAAGAACGGGATAAGCCTGAAAGAGCATGGTGACATCAGAAAGAACTCACCAATCTCCAACCAAATATCAATGCCCTTGTACATCAGCCACTTGCCTCCAATTAATGAATTTAAATCGGTCAGTAAAAAATTAATATTAATTTTATGATTCTATAATCACATCCGTATTTTATTTATTTAAGAATTGAGAATTCCATGGAGGGGTCAGGACTCAAGAAAGTGTGGGGATCGCTGATTTAGAAATGCATAATGGATATAGGTAAAGGTAACGGAACCCGTTACACGCCCATTGAGGCATATTGGGAATATGGTGTTAGGCCCATATTATCTTGACCGTCGGCACACTAGGGGTGATGTGGTCGGCATCACGCCGGCCGCCTTAACCTTCCCAGAGTTGCTCTGGATATAATGGATATATTGATTAGTTAATTAGAGGTTGAATTGATTCCACCAGCAAATAGTATTTAAAAACACTAAGTAATTATTTGATCCGTTACAATTAGAGATTTTGACAGCATAAAGAATAATTATTTTGACAGCATAAAAAATAATTATTTTAAAGCTCACGCTTATTTCTTCAACTGCACTTCTCTTCTTCATGGATCTTTAGCCCCATGCTGACAAGGCAGTCAGTGGCCATCACGCCTACCCTGGTATTTTTAATGTGGTTGAAAAATACGAAGACATTTTCAAAAAAGATGGTTTTGTATTGATGTGCATTCTTCTATAAAGCTTACTGAAAAGGGCATTACGGTCCTGTGTAATCTGACCTACATTGTATAATAGGCTGGCCGCAGAAATGATTGTGTCATTAATTAGGCTGGATCGTTCCTAGGTACTGTACATATCTGATGTTGCATGGGGAAAATCGCGTTAATAACCCTATCCACGAAGCACTATTTTTGTGGTGCCTAGGTGGCAGGGAGTATAGTATAGTGTGATCCGCTTCTGTAGCTAAGCGATGTTGCCGTTCGTAAGGTCCTGGGGTTCGAGTCTCCGGTAAGCCTATCACTTCTGTTGTTTTTCTGTTGTCTTTATTTCTCAAGAGTGCGGGAAACATACCTTTATCTGTATTATTTATTTACTATTTACAGACCTCGGATTTCCCTTTTTATTTGTTTACTGAAAAGTGTGAATTATTGGTTGTATTGTTGAAGGTTGGACGAAGTTGAACAATTCTCAGCTCTGAGTGATTGAACAAATGACCACATCCACGTTCCAATCAGAGCGCAACCACTGAAGAGATTGCTGCGCCAAATACGTCTAGCCAGTGATATATTGGTGGCTGAGTACTCACTTACACGGTCTTAGCTTTGTTTGAAAACTTCGGGAGTGGAGAGTGGTAATTGGGTTATAGAAAAACAGTAAGCAAAAAAAAAAAAAAAAAAAGTGAAAACGAGGATAAAGTGGGAGTAAGATAAAAGGGAAATACTGGCGGGAAAAGTGGTATTATTGACTTGTTCTTCAAGGGTGAAGGACACGGAATAACACAAATTATTGGGTATCCTTTTAAAAAGTCTGTCATCAGCAGGTCCGAGAACTCTGATAAGGCCCGGGCTATTTCACATTGTGAGGTCCCCTAATTGTTTGGAAAGAGGAGTAAAAGTGAAGGATAATGCATCCTTGGCTGAGGTGACGCGCCCCCTCTCCTTACACCATGGGGTGGGCCAAATGGCCTGCTGGTACCCCTTCTCGTTGGGCCTGATAATGACAAATCAAACTTTATTACTTCTAATATGAGTCCGCAAAACAACATATAGTACACGAAATCATCATCCGCCGCTTTTTTTATAAACTCCCATGAAAGGCAGTTTTTTTTTTTTTTTTTTTTTTTTTTTTTTTTTTCGTACGCCCGCTAATACTCGAGGCGAAATCTCAGGTTATTACTATGTCTAACCTGACATTGATTTTACGTGAGTATCCCTTTTTACTTGTACAGAGACAGGTGTCCCTCGCCATTCAGGCAAATACTCTCCGATTTCGGAGGTACCCATTGCAGCTGGGTCGGCTCAGGAGCCGCCAATCCCTGGCCGACAACACTCCTTCAAATGTCCTCGCCAGGTCTCGAGTTAATCCAGTCCAATTCCCGGTCGACGAAAAATCCTCAAATGCCGTCGCCCGGGTTTGATCCTGAATCACCCGGTCGCCAGAGCGGTGTTGTAACCACTACGCTAGCGCGGCTCCCATGAAAGGCAGTGTTGGCCAAACATAACAATAACCGTTTATTCCTTATGAGAGTTCAGTCCAACCGGCGTACGCCTTATGAGAGTTAAATCTT
Source organism: Oreohelix idahoensis (assembly GCA_024509875.1). Taxonomy (NCBI): domain Eukaryota; kingdom Metazoa; phylum Mollusca; class Gastropoda; order Stylommatophora; family Oreohelicidae; genus Oreohelix; species Oreohelix idahoensis. Next base: position 743,230 of record JAMPIV010000986.1, read on the forward strand.
ACCGATGCACCCCTCGAAGATAAATATAGGGGTAGTTTTAATAATACTATTTTATCTTCACTGGAGCATTGATATATATACATATATATAGTATATATTATTATTATTATAAAAGTTATAATTTTTAATATACACGTGTGTATTTCTGCTTTCTACCATTCTCTTAACTTAGAGATAATAACTAACTTTTCGGGATAAAAGCTTAAACAAGTAGGATCAAATAAAATAACTGTTTCTGCCGCGTAGCCATTGAACCCATTTGGGAAATACTGCTCTAAGGCAATGGTATCGAACTCGCCATTTTAAGTTTGCTCAATTATTATTATTTTTTTACTCAATTATTTTTTGCTCAATTAAGTTTGCCTTCAGCAGCACCAACGTCCCACATGAAAATCAACACGCTAAGTATTATCACGTAAGTGCGTGTACCTGTTACATTTATTTTGATTGCAGTGCACTGAAGTTACTGCTTCAGTTTCAGGACATCTCTCTCTCTCTCTCTCTCTCTCTCTCTCTCTCTCTCTCTCTCTCTCTCTCTCTCTCTCTCTCTCTCTCTCTCTCTCTCAACGCCTTGTTATGATAAAAAGATGATGGTGAGGCCTATTTGATCTGCCCATCACTAGGGATACAGCCTCACCTCCAGTCCGTGTTATCATATTTTCTTTATCTCACCTTTCCCTTACCGATGATGTCACCTTAATTTATATGTTTATTTTTCCTTACTTAAAACGTTTCAGTAAAGGATGTGGGCTGGGACTTCTTTCTTTGCTGTTCAGCACTTCCCCGGCTGCCAAAATGTTTCCAGTTTTCATTCACGCATAAAAAGAAAAACCCGTGGTCCCAATTCGCCAGCAGCTGTGTTTGTTCTCTAAGCACGGGGCAATCAACAATAATAACTCAGCAGGATAGTTAAAACATGGGGTGATAGAACTAAGTACGATTAGACTAAACCAGACGGGACATCCAATCGACGTACAGGCGCTAGAATAAACATTGGATTCGAAACCCATTCCAATTTAGCAAAGGCTTGTTTCGTAATTACTAGTATCTCTCGCGTGTTAACGGGGCCCGAAATGGAAGTAAAGTACAGGTATACCTCAGAGATATTGCGGGTTCGGTTCCAGACCACAGCAATAAAGCGAATATCGCAATAAAGCGGGTCATATCCACCATCCGGTCAATGTCTCTCTATGTCATCATTGTCCCTGTTATGTCCGTCTCCAGTTCTCTTCTATTTTTGTCTCCCTCTAATTCTCTAATTCTAGGAATTCCAGTACAGTAATACTTTCTCAGTGTGTGTCCAATCACATGCCAGCGTCCTCTTCACACATCTTGCTCCACTTGTATGTGTCTGCTTCTTTACATCAGTTCCACATGACTGAAATAGCTTCACATGACTGAAATAGTTCCACATGACTGAAATAGTTCCACATGACTGAAATAGTCCAACTATTTCACATTTGTCTTAACTACACGAGAACCCATTTATGAAAGTCTGCATCTTCCTCCTTGTCTTTTGTTCTCTATGTTTTAGAGCCATAAGCATTGCACAGACTTGACATTTAAGTTGAAGATTCTGATTTTTGTTTTGGACTTGGTTTCTATGATTTCCGTATATTTCGTAATGCGATGAAATGTCCTCTTACTTTCTGCATTCTTATTTTGATATCATTATATGTTCCCATACTGTTGTTGTTGAAGAGCTGCGCACGATCTTTAAAGACTTCGGGTTTTCCCGATAGAGATTTCCCTCAATTATCGTTGCGCAGACTTTATGGACGAAGTGAAATGCGTTGTGAAGGATGACGTCAGAGTGAACGTGTGACGTCACCTGGAGAATGGACGTTGATCATGCTGGTGGAAGGACGAAGTGTCCATTTTGGGTGTGTGCAGAATTAATATTATTCAGAATTTGTGTAATTCTGAGGCAGGTTGGCCTCTCAGGTATCCGTGGGATCAAAAGTTAAAGCACACGCAGAAATATTATATCTGCAGTTTAAATTAGACAAGGTCGACAACAGAAATATTATATCTGCAGTTTAAATTAGACAAGGCCGACAACGGAAATATGGACGGTATGAATGACAAGGGCAATGACTGAAGATGCCGGACGTGGAATGTCAGAGAGTGAAGCTTGAACTGATATGTATACATTTCGCTCTGTTGTATTTTATCATGTGGATTAAACCTTGGATCGTCCTGCTCTGGTTTATTCCTTGAATCCATCTTGTGTAAATCTGTACGTCAGTCCATCCTGTGAGAAATGTCAAACTTCAGCTGTCAGGGTTTAACAACAGTTATTTATGTAGCTGCAAAGAAACATGTCTGCGTCCACATCGTTTAGGGACTATTTCACATTGTAATCTGCCTATCATTGGTCGCTATTTTTTCTCATAATTAAAAAAAAAATAACCTGAATGCTACCAGATAAATGCAAATGACATAATACAAGATTGCCATTGTAACGCTGAAATAAAACCCTACCATAACAATGGAGGAAATAAGACAAACAGAATTGGATAAGACGCTCCTCCTACAACGTGCCGATAACAGCAAAAGTCAAGTCATCTTATAGAAGAGCTGGATTCTAATGCTGTACACTGCAAATATACAATGTTTGACCGAATGAACTTCTGCATTCACCCATCGCTACAAGCGTCCTAATATTTCATTCGGCTGATACCTGACGCACAGGAGATAAGGGATCTTCGTGCTGCCCAGCTGGTACACTAAAGTGGATGATTATATTTCTCATCGCGAATTTCACTTTGATGTCCACCCTGAGACACAGTAGACCAGACTTTCTCAACCGTTTTATCCTGAAGAAACCCTTGAAATAATCTTCTGGTCTCAGGGAACCCTTGCACAAAAGTCATTACACACACACACACACACATGTATATATATATATATATATATATATATATATATATATATATATATATATATATATATATATATATATATATATATATATATATATATATATATATATATATATATATATATATATATATATATATATACACACAAGGGGATTGACATAAGTCTTGGGCCTGACCATGAAGGAGTCACAGGAGGAAGATGAAACTTGGCACATTTAAAGTTCATCATATTTGCACTGAATGTGTAAAGTACGCGTTTGTTTCTTCAATGGGTTTTCCCGCTACGGTGCACGGCGCAATGTACCCTATTGACCGGATCTGCTGCTCCAAAGATTTGACAAAACAATGGAAAAGAAGGAGGCCAGAGCTGTGATAAAATTTCTGATGTTTCAGGGAAAAACACCTACAGAAATACACAGGGAGATGGAACCAGTGTTTCGTGATTCTTGTCCTTCATATACTTCGGTAAAAAACTGGTGTCAACAGTTTAAGTGCGGCCGCTCTAAATGTTGCTGATCTGCCAAGATCTGGTAGACCAGTGTCACGTAGACAGTTATGATCTATAAATTGCCTATTTCCTCTTCTTCTTCATTTCACCCGTATCCTCTATTTTATTATCATAGTTTACTTTTTTTCCCGTATTTTTTTGCATCCATTCGTTTGCGAAAAATATTTTCATCCTCATTTCTTAACGTTACCTGTGTCTTTTCTCAAAACTGAGAATCGCACTAGTGATGGTATTATGTAGATGTCAGTCTCTGCTGGTCGAACGATAGCTGTGAATATACGGTTCTCGCCAGACAGAACGTCTGCAGTTTCCCCGGTCAGAGCGCTGCCCGACCAGATTTCTGGGCCTGGGATGTGAGAATTCGCTCCGTCGGACATGGCAGGCAGACGGATTGTCTACATTTTGCAGCAACGCATGAGAGTTTTCGTCAGAATAGCCCGGCGTAGCGTGAAAAATCGCTCCGCACTGCAGACGGGCTGTCTGAGATTTGAAACTCACACGCGCACTCTCGGTCAGAAAGTGGCAGTTTATGACAGTTGCGTAAGTGATATAGACGGAAAGGGAGATTATTTCGTTAGTGAAATTAAACGATTACCTCTTTGTCTGGTAATAGATATAACCAGAATGTTAAACTTTATTTCATTTCACTCAGTAACTTCGCAGTAAAGACTAGAACTAGCCTTCGTTCGATTTATAAATAATCTCTGTTAATAGAGATGGCCTTTAGTTTGGTCGAAGTGGTTTAAGTTCTTAGTACTTCTGTGTTTGAGGTAAATATTATATACTAATATCTAGTATTTTGTGAAGTGATAAAGTGGTAAAATCGCCTATTTCATTTTACTAGTTTCTCTGTGAAGAGTGATTAATTTATAAGTCTGTTATATTCTCTAGTCGACGAGTTGCAGTGGAAATACATAATAAATTATATTTCTAGCTTAACAAACATGTAGCCATAATGAATTTAATTTAACTGCTAACTACTCAGTCGAGTATAATTTTTCTAAACTAACGTATAAATGCTAGAAGCCTCATGAATGGTGACGGAATACGCACGTGTTCCTAATTCATGAGGATTGCTGATTTTTAAATATAACTTACGTCACGGGAATTTAAATGATAAGTCAAGCGGTACGCTTGCAGTTTAAAAATGTAAGATATATTGAGTACATATTCTGTATAGTATATTATATGTTGTTTTCTTCATTCAGTGAATACTGGGGTGAACCCAACTTGCCGGCGTTTAGTAAAGAGACATATTTGTGAGAAGCATAGACATTTCCTATCTTTATCCACGTGGGTTTTTTCCAAGTAACACTGGTCTGACAGTGCATGTGCCATCAGAGATAGACAGTAATACCAATCCCACTAACGGTTTCTAAAGACTAGAAATATATATTGGGCTTTTGAGCCAGTTCATATTGCTCCACAAATTTAAATGTACATGCTGCCTGGCGGCGAGAATAATTACAAGAAATAACATTAACATTTCCGACACTATTGAAAGAGTGGATAGTGAACCAAGACTATCTGTTGAGAGCAGTTGTCCACTGGTCATCTTTTCCAAATTAAGGGAATCCTCGTGTTTTTTTTTAACTCTGAGTGCCCGTTTAAACTTGCTTATCCAAACTGATTCAAGTGACATTAACAGTAATCAAAAATTTAACTGGTGAAGTGAACGCTCCCCGAAAACAGTGGAAGAAACCTGTAATTGCAGAGCTGGGATTCGCTTTATACAAAGAATACAGATTCACTGTAGAGAAGTGTCCTAAGGTTGCGTCAGACGGCGAACAGCGGTACAGATAGGTAAGCACGCGTGCCAGGGTACCCTGATGAAAGAACCGAGTGAAAGTGGACTGAGTGAGTGTTTTCTGATAACTATTGATTCACCCACTTTATAGTTTCCTTATGAAAGACTTGCTGCTTAATTTAATTGTTCCTTTAGAATAGATACTGCTGTCATAAGTCAGTTCTTACCTTCAAGAAAGGGGACATTATTAGACCCTAACCATATGCATCTATAACCCTTTGGGCCATCATCTGTCATCCTAACGGGGCTGTGGGCTAAGCCTAGAGTTAAGATCATAACGGGGCTATCATCCTTGTAGCATTTTCTTGAATTTTATGACTATTTTTATATGTTTTCCTTGATGTACTTTTTTTTAGGTGTTGTGAGAAGATTTTTTTATGATAATTAAAATCTCTCTTGAACTAAATCAGTGCGTTGGTCAGCTCGTTCTAGTATATATATATATATTCACTGTTATAGATTTCCCACGTCTGTGTGTTTACTGTCGTCACGTGTATGTGCGTGCCCGTGAGTAGATAGAAATATATGTAATATATATATATCTGTGTTTAGACTGTCTGACGCCTTAAAAGCTGTCGTAGAGGATAGGTGAAAGAGAGAAAATTTCCTCGATTTTTTTCAGAGACAGCCTCTATATCACAGTCTATCATCTCACCTGTGGAAATTCTATTTCTTTTTACTACTCACACTGTGACTATCACTCTTTCCAACCTATTCAGAAGGGACCAACCCAAGTCTTAATTCTCCTATCTAAAAATCTACGACAAATGTGGTCTCGTCCGAAGGATTTTTGAACTTAGAATAGGAAGACGAGTACGACAAATGTGGACTCGTCTATCTGGATTTTGAACTTAAGATTCTTTATTCTGAAATAGAGTAAGAGTTTGATGTCTTGTGAGTTGTTATATCTTTAAATAATTTATCCCCTAGACTAACGATCTGTTTTCGGGCGTGCTGACCACACAAACTGATAAGTTTTTTCCACAGCATTTGAATAATATACATTTGAGTTACAGGTGTATTTTGTCGGAATATATGTTAATTGTTGATGTGTAATACTAAAAGCTGGTAAAGTGGTGAGTGTATAACATTCACTGGGTACTGAGGCAGAACGGTGTTTGAACTAAGTTAAGGAGTGCGTTTCGGACTCTTTCGTCCAGATTAATTGCCTCCCTTACCCGATCTGACTTCAGGGGCGAACTTATAGTGGATTTTAAAATTAAGGGATTATTCTTCTCTTTAATTTTGCAATAATTATTTTGTTTCCACTGTAGCAACTTATTTTTCAGAAGTAATCTTAACTACCATTTAGTTGGCGTAGTCGTGTTTGCATTAGGTGCTTTATTGCCGATTAATAGCAGCGATAGTTAGATTTTATTTTTGGAGGAGGTATCCCAGGGTGAAGTATATCATCTTTTATTTTTGGAATTTCTCGTAAGTGGTAGGAACCAGTGTATCCTTTTTCCTATTTTCTTTCTCCACTAGTCTCAGTCACTGACTTAATATGGCCGAGAGGGCAAAGCTTAGACAACTCCTCAGAGACGAAGCGAGAGAGGAGGGACTGGAAGGAGAGGAAGCGAAAGCATTTGTCAGAGACGAACTCGAGAGATATGACGCGGAGAGAAAAGCAGATAAAGCTAAAGAGGAAAAAGAAGAACTAAGGAGGAAAGAAGAAGCAGCCGAAGCTAGAGAGCAGAAGAAGATGGACGAAGAAATGGAAATCCGCAGGATGCAGCATGAGGAAAGAGAGAAGGAGAAGGAGAGACAGCATGAGGAAAGAGAGAAGGAGAGACAGCACGAGAAAAGAGAGAACGAGAGACAACATGAGTTGGCTCTTAAAGCTCTAGAACTTCAAAGTCGTGGTGCTGCCTCTACCTCCAGCAATGGAGAGTCTTCTCCACATTCTTCCTTAACTGATCAAACTAACCCTCAATCTCTTCAACTCAACGCTATGTCTTTCGCTCTAGAATCTTTCCCTTGTCCTAATGAGAAGATTGACACGTACCTAGAGAAATTTGAGAAAATTGCAACTCTGTACGGTTTAGAAAGGTCGCGTTGGAACATGAAGCTTTCTCAGGCGCTGAAAAGCAGTGCGTATGATGTTTAAGCCAAACTGGAAAGCAGCCAACAAGACAACTATGATGTGTTGAAGAAAGCGTTACTGGAGCGCTTTGAAATGAATGCTCGCAAATTTCTGCAACTGTTTCGCAACAGCAGGAAAGAGAGCTCTGAAACTTTTCAACAGTTCTCGTCTCGTTTGAAGGGATACCTAACAAAGTGCCTTGAGCTTTCACAGCTCCCCTCTACCTATGAAGGTCTGGAGGAATTTGTTCTAACAGAACAAATAAAGAACACTTTGTCTGCTGATACCCGGAGATTTCTAGCTGAGCAGGGGACAGAAAAACTTGAAGACATCTTAGAGAAGTCTGAGCGTTATCAAAATGCGCTGGCTGAACTACTGGCCACAAAGCGGAAACCGACAGAGGAGCATTTTCGAAAAAATAATCTAGATCAACCTTCTCATGCTTCTAATCAGAATAACCACAGAGAAACTGGACCTCAAAACCCCCCTCCTGAAAAGACCAAGTTCTACAAGAACAAGTACCCCAACCACCCCAAACAGTCTGATCAACCCGACCGCCCTTCATGGCAGCGTAGCCAGAAAGGACAAGGTGGCAAAGGGAGAACCCCTGCGCACGGGACAGACGATCAGAGTGAGCACACCGAGCCGAAACGCATCGGATGCTTATTAACAGTCTCGCAAGGCGGAATTATTGACAGTGATTCCCAACCTGTTGGGGATAGACCCTCAACGCGAGGTACTGTTATTTTGAACGGTTCTCAAACTTCTTGTTTATTTGACACGGGGCTTTCGTATGATTGCATTGTTGCCAGAAACCTGGTTAAACCCGGTCAAGAGACAGCAGAGACCGTCCAATTTTGTGGAGTTCGTAAGAGTGATGCACCTACAGCGCTTCCCATCGCATTGGTGGAGATACACTCTGACTTTGTCAGAGGCGTGATCAAAGCGGCTGTTATGGATGATCCCATCTACCCAGTCATACTTGGCGGTAGACACGTGTGTATTGGTAAACCGGAAGAGCCGATTGTGGCAGCAGTAACTACAAGAGGGCAAACCAAGAAGGAACGGGAGCCCGCGCCTAATTTGTTACCCATGGAACTTAAAGAAGCGCAATACAAGGACTCTACTTTGGCACCCTGCTTTAGGAAACTGCCCATGGCTAAGGAACCCAGACAGCACGGGGACATTTTTTTCTAAGGATGGCGTACTTTATCGCAGAACGGGCAAGCCTGACCAAGGTTACAACCAGCTCCTAGTACCGAAACAGTACAGAAGCCAAATCCTAGAAATGGGGCACTCTCTTCCCTTCAGCGGACACATGGGACAGAACGCCACAAACCAACGGATAACCACTCATTATTTGTGGCCAGGAGTAAATACTGATGTTATCAGATATGTTAAATCCTGTGCCCAGTGCCAACTTGTGCCACCCAAGCAACGGGCACCCCCAGTCTCTTTGGGTGAAATGCCAATAGTGGGAACACCATTCGAACGGGTTGTGATCGACATTTTAGGGCCTTTCGACAGGACTAAAAGAAGGAACAGGTTCATTATGACCTTAGTCGATACATGCACTTTATGGGCAGAAGCTATCCCGCTAACATGCGCAGATGCCAAGCATGTCGCAGAAGCCCTCGTGCAGATTTTCACTCGGTTGGGATTCCCTCAGCAAGTGTTGACGGATAACGGATCTCCATACCGAAACCTGTTGATGGATGAGATCATTAAGATCTTGAGGACCCAACACATCCACACTAAGCCATATACTCCGGCCGGAAATGGGCTCGTGGAACGTGCAAATGGAAACCTCAACATGATGCTAAGTAAACTGGCACAAGTGAAACCTGAAGATTGGGATCTTTGTATTCCTGCAGCTTTATTTGGCTGCAGAGAATCTCCTCATACTTCCACAGGATTTCCGCCAGCTACGCTTTTATTCTACAGACCCATAAAGGGGCCACTTGAAGCCTTACTTCAGTCTCTAACAGACGAGAAGGCGGATGAGACAGTTGTCTCAGCAAGTAAATATGTGTCGGTTTTAAAGGAAAGGTTGAAACTAGGGTGGGACCTAGCAACGACTAACTTTAAGCGAGCACGCACAAAGCACGCTAACCGATACAGGAAAGTCTCGAAAGAGAGAGAACTGGAATCAGGAGAGAAAGTTTTGGTGTTACTCCCTACCGGAAACAACCAACTGAGGATCGGATGGCAAGGGCCGTTTACCGTCCTGAAAAAGATTTCTAAGGCTAACTACCAGATCTATATTGAAGGAAAGGAAAAGGTTTTCCATTTAAATCTCTTAAAGAGATACTTGGAAAGACCAGTGCCGACCTCCGACCATCTCCTGACGATCGCCAAAACTGACGAAGATGACGATAGTGGCAGGGAAATTCCACTGCAATCACAGGAAATCTTTGAAAAATGTCAGATGCGGCGACGCTCTTTCAAGCGCGCATGGGAGACATTCCAGAGGAAGGAAACTTTGGGAGTAGACTTAAGTAGGAATTGGAGAGAGATGGAGGGGGGAGATGAGGTGGAAGAAGACAGACACCCTGAAGCTACGAATATAGGAAATTTATTTCCATAACGTAGACATGGAGTGCTTCCATATCTTAAAGGGGGGACGTTCTGTCACGTAGACAGTTATGATCTATAAATTGCCTATTTCCTCTTCTTCTTCATTTCACCCGTATCCTCTATTTTATTATCATAGTTTACTTTTTTTCCCGTATTTTTTTTTTTTTGCATCCATTCGTTTGCGAAAAATATTTTCATCCTCATTTCTTAACGTTACCTGTGTCTTTTCTCAAAACTGAGAATCGCACTAGTGATGGTATTATGTAGATGTCAGTCTCTGCTGGTCGAACGATAGCTGTGAATATACGGTTCTCGCCAGACAGAACGTCTGCAGTTTCCCCGGTCAGAGCGCTGCCCGACCAGATTTCTGGGCCTGGGTGTGAGAATTCGCTCCATCGGACATGGCAGGCAGACGGATTGTCTACATTTTGCAGCAACGCATGAGAGTTTTCGTCAGAATAGCCCGGCGTAGCGTGAAAAATCGCTCCGCACTGCAGACGGGCTGTCTGAGATTTGAAACTCACACGCGCACTCTCGGTCAGAAAGTGGCAGTTTATGACAGTTGCGTAAGTGATATAGACGGAAAGGGGGATTATTTCGTTTAGTGAAATTAAACGATTACCTCTTTGTCTGGTAATAGATATAACCAGAATGTTAAACTTTATTTCATTTCACTCAGTAACTTCGCAGTAAAGACTAGAACTAGCCTTCTTTCGATTTCTAAATAATCTCTGTTAATAGAGATGGCCTTTAGTTTGGTCGAAGTGGTTTAAGTTCTTAGTACTTCTGTGTTTGAGGTAAATATTATATACTAATATCTAGTATTTTGTGAAGTGATAAAGTGGTAAAATCGCCTATTTCATTTTACTAGTTTCTCTGTGAAGAGTGATTAATTTATAAGTCTGTTATATTCTCTAGTCGACGAGTTGCAGTGGAAATACATAATAAATTATATTTCTAGCTTAACAAACATGTAGCCATAATGAATTTAATTTAACTGCTAACTACTCAGTCGAGTATAATTTTTCTAAACTAACGTATAAATGCTAGAAGCCTCATGAATGGTGACGGAATACGCACGTGTTCCTAATTCATGAGGATTGCTGATTTTTAAATATAACTTGCGTCACGGAAATTTAAATGATAAGTCAAGCGGTACGCTTGCAGTTTAAAAATGTAAGATATATTGAGTACATATTCTGTATAGTATATTATATGTTGTTTTCTTCATTCAGTGAATACTGGGGTGAACCCAACTTGCCGGCGTTTAGTAAAGAGACATATTTGTGAGAAGCATAGACATTTCCTATCTTTAACCACGTGGGTTTTTTCCAAGTAACACTGGTCTGACAGTGCATGTGCCATCAGAGATAGACAGTAATACCAATCCCACTAACGGTTTCTAAAGACTAGAAATATATATTGGGCTTTTGAGCCAGTTCATATTTCTCCACAAATTTAAATGTACATGCTGCCTGGCGGCGAGAATAATTACAAGAAATAACATTAACATTTCCGACACTATTGAAAGAGTGGATAGTGAACCAAGACTATCTGTTGAGAGCAGTTGTCCACTGGTCATCTTTTCCAAATTAAGGGAATCCTCGTGTTTTTTTTTACTCTGAGTGCCCGTTTAAACTTGCTTATTCAAACTGATTCAAGTGACATTAACAGTAATCAAAAATTTAACTGGTGAAGTGAACGCTCCCCGAAAACAGTGGAAGAAACCTGTAATTGCAGAGCTGGGATTCGCTTTATACAAAGAATACAGATTCACTGTAGAGAAGTGTCCTAAGGTTGCGCCAGACGGCGAACAGCGGTACAGATAGGTAAGCACGCGTGCCAGGGTACCCTGATGAAAGAACCGAGTGAAAGTGGACTGAGTGAGTGTTTTCTGATAACTATTGATTCACCCACTTTATAGTTTCCTTATGAAAGACTTGCTGCTTAATTTAATTGTTCCTTTAGAATAGATACTGCTGTCATAAGTCAGTTCTTACCTTCAAGAAAGGGGACAATATTAGACCCTAACCATATGCATCTATAACCCTTTGGGCCATCATCTGTCATCCTAACGGGGCTGTGGGCTAAACCTAGAGTTAAGATCATAACGGGGCTATCATCCTTGTAGCATTTTCTTGAATTTTATGACTATTTTTATATGTTTTCCTTGATGTACTTTTTTTAGGTGTTGTGAGAAGATTTTTTGATGATAATTAAAATCTCTCTTGAACTAAATCAGTGCGTTGGTCAGCTCGTTCTAGTATATATATATATTCATTGTTATAGATTTCCCACGTCTGTGTGTTTATTGTCGTCACGTGTATGTGCGTGCCCGTGAGTAGATAGAAATATATGTAATATATATATCTGTGTTTAGACTGTCTGACGCCTTAAAAGCTGTCGTAGAGGATAGGTGAAAGAAAGAAAATTTCCTCGATTTTTTTCAGAGACAGCCTCTATATCACAGTCTATCATCTCACCTGTGGAAATTCTATTTCTTTTTACTACTCACACTGTGACTATCACTCTTTCCAACCTATTCAGAAGGGACCAACCCAAGTCTTAATTCTCCTATCTAAAAATCTACGACAACCAGCCTCAGAGTGCAACGATAAAAATGCAACAAAAGTGAAGAAAATCAGTGACCAGGATCGAAAAATGACAATTGTGGAGATAGTTAGTAAAGTAAAACCAAATGAAAGAACAGTTTATAGAATTTTACACAACAGACTGAACATGAGAAAAGTGTGTGCACGCTGGGTTTTGCGACTATTGACACGTGAACAGAAACAAACGAGGGTAAATTGCTGTCAACAGTTGCTCAAAAAGTGTCAGTCAAAAAAAATTTTGGAGACCATGGTGACAGTAGATGAGACTTGGGTACACCATTATGACCCCGAATCCAAAATTGCCAGCATGCAATGGAAAACCCCGGGCTCCCCAACACCTGTCAAGCCGAGGGCGCAGAATTCTGCAGGAAAAGTAATGCTGACTTTTTTTTGGGACGGCAAAGGCGTCCTTTTGAAAGATTATCTGCCTCGTGGCAACACAGTTAATTGACAGTTTTATGCAGATCTTCTCACAAAACTAAGAAAGGTTGTGACCAGGAAACGAGGGATAACGCGCACTCAAAATCTTCATTTGCTTCAAGACAACGTGCCCTCTCACAAAGCACGGCTTGTGCAGCTAGCAGCCAACGATTTGGATATTGAATTCTTCCACACCCACCATATTCTCCAGATTTGGCTCCATCAGACGTTTTTCTATTCCCAAATCTTAAAAAACAGCTAACAGGAAATCATTTTGACAGCGATGAAGAGGTTATACTGGCATGTGATGACTGGTTTAGTTTGAAAAATAGGGTGTTCTACTCCGAAGGTCTTTTCAAGGTCAAGCAGAGATGGCAGAAGTGTGTCAATTCAGACGGTGGCTATATTGAAAAGGAATAAACACTATACAAAATTTCAGCTCTCTGTGACATGTCCTTCATGGTCAGGCCCAAGACAATCCCCTTGTATGTATGTATATATATATATATATATATATATATATATATATATATATATATATATATATATATATATATATATATATATATATATATCACTGTACGTTGACATGATCAGTAAGTTGTAAATACGATAATCCAATAATAATTCTCAATGTTATTTTTAGAAGAGAATGCTTTTTTCTGTGGTTCTGTTTATTTTGGCCAACTTATTAGCCTTCTCTTATATTCAAAGAATATACTCTGCTGCTCATTAATATCTTATTATCTAAAACATTATCAGTCGCAAACCTGAAACTTTTCATATCTGATTATCTGCCCCTATAGCTTACTCTGCTGCTCATCTTTGGAACTATCTTCCACATTATCTAAAACATAACAACCTCAGTCCCTATTCATTGAGTTCTGATTATCTGCCCCCTAAATATATTAGAGTGAGTCATGTTTACTGTACTGGTTCTGTTTGTAACAATATGTTTTACAGTGAAGTTGTTAAATCACTGATCAACCCTCCAATACCGATATTCGAGGGTTTCGAGGTCAGTTATATGTTATTTTACACCACTAGAAGATCTTTTATTCTATAATTTTAACATGGTGATATCCATGGTTCCTGATGTTTTTTTTGGCCTAAGTGAGAAAACGAATTTATTAGCCTTCTCTTGACTCCAATTTCATGAATATACATAAAAGCTTAGTTTAATTCTGCTATCTCAGTGTTAACATACGGCTCTTTGGAAAATAACAACTATCTTGGAGAACAGCTGATTACATTCGAGAAAAACATAGAAAAACATGAACCTCAGTTGGAAAGAATTCATACAATCGACAAATAAGAGAAGACTCTAGGCAGAAACTTTTCGAATACTTTATGAGATTCTGATTATCCTACGAATGCAAAACAACCCCCTAATCATGATTCCTGAGGGTTTTCCGAACAATAATAAGAGAAGGAAAGAACGTTGGGCCTAATAATCGAGCTAAGAGGAGTAGCGTTTACCTGGATGCATGTTTCTGCCTTATGTGCTTTTTGGCGCTTAAAGAATTTATTATTTTGTTTTTCCGAACAAATGGTATAATACTTAGTTTAATTTGTACTTTTCAACATATTTTATTTCATGTTTATAATTAGATACTGTGAATGTGAGTATGCTATTATTTTACCTGTACAACGTTGAATTCCTTGAATTGATGGGTAAATTGTATGTGAGAATAAATGAAATCAGTATAAAAGACGGGAGAAAGGAAGGGCAGAATGTCAGACGGGCCTGCGTGCCCAATTCTCAACCCTTTGAAAATAAAGTTCGTTCGTTCGTTCGTTCGTTCGTTCTCTTTGCTTGATTCCCTCTCTCACAAAGGATATCAGCTCTAATGCAAGTTAGTAATGTAGGTAGATGAAGTTTCAGTTTTCCTTGTTTTGTCAATTTCCTACTTTATTATTTTTTTTAACCTTATTCAAGTTCTCCTAAAAGTCTTATCACAAATTTGCAAGATACAAATGAAATATGGTATGTACAAGAGTAGTTTTCTTCCATATTTAAAACTAAAACGACTTTTTAGCCAACCGAACCTTAAAAAAAAAAAAAAAAAAAAAGAAAAGTAGTTAAGCTTAATTTATCTTTCTTGAAGTTAATCTCTTTCTTTCCCTTCCGTAAATTAAAAAAAAAAATCTGTAAGATAAACATATTAATTTTCTGTTAAATAACTGGCATAAGCAAAAAAGGGATTCAATTTTTCTATGGTAGGCTCAGTAGATTTAAGTAAAATAAAGGTTTTAAATCGATATTAATTAATTTTATTTACAAAATTAAAATTTACTGACAATGTTGAATAGTAAAACTACTAAAAATGATAGGGGAGTTCAATAGGAAATAAAATATAGCCTGCTCCGTCCCTGCACATCACTACGCCCGCTAATAGTGCCCGACGTGCATAGTTTAAAAAAAAAAAATTAAAAAAAAACTACTTTTATGTTGTTTCTCTTCCGTTCTCTCGCGGAACCCCTAGAGGCCTCTCACGGAACCCTAGGATTCCGCGGAACCCCGGTTGAGAAATCCTACTGTAGACACCTCCCAAGTGGCACTCACTACTGTGATGTTCTACACTGACTGGTCCATATGTTTATAAAATCACACTTATATTTATCATTTGTTAGATTAATATTTCGTAATTATGTTTTTTGTGTCTTTAAATTGCCTACTATATCCTGAAGTTCTCCATTCTCCCCCCTCCCACTTTACTGATCGCTCAAATATGACAACAACAAAAGTGCTGTAGAGGTATTCTCCGGATCAAAGAAATACAGTAGGCCTACTTGTTTTGTGAGGTTTTAACTTAAAAGTATTTCAATTGCGTAGTTTATTCAAATTGACGTGTTCTCAATTATAAAAAAGGTAAAGATTGCCCCTTAATAGATACTGCCGAAAGGGAGTCAATGTTCAAGACTTCACCATATGTCGTAATTTCTTTTCTGAGAGAGTTCTGATGGATATTGGTCCTTTTAGAGTGTAGAATGATAGTGAAGGCTCTGTGAGAATAAGGATTTAGGAGAGTGAGGTAGTAGATTCACAAGGGCTGGGGAAGAGTAAGGACAGTCTCTTATTACGACAATATTTGTCTCTCAAAACTATTCCTACCACTCTTCTGAACAAACAGTTGTTTGTCAGTTCCAGTCGCTCATGCGCACACACCGATTTGGTGATTCTGACGCACAACGTACATGAATACACACTACGATAACAAAATATGGGAAATGTTTGGGTTTTGGGCCAGCCGACACCAAATGCTAATAAAGTTTTTAATACTTTTATTATCATAAAATCAAGTCACAAGTAATATCAATTTACAGTCAGAAATCCTGGGTTACAAAATACAAAATGACAAGGGGGGGGGGCGTGGGGGGGGGGGGGGGTGGGGAGGGGATGTTTTTGAGGAGAAGTATCCAAATCACCTTTTCCCGCTTGTATTTACTAACAGAAAAGACCCGGTCCCAAGGACGAGAATGGGGGGAGGGGGGGGGGGGGGTGTGATGATCAGAGATAGGCAATTTAACCCAATGGTAAATTTATTACTCTGAGTCAAGGGGGTTACAGTAATAAGGGGTAAAGGAAAAGCTAGGGGGGATAAAATGTTTTTTTCCTTTAATCAACCAATTTTCCCGGGAGGAGGAAATGCTCACAGTTAAATAATCCCGCTAGGAGAAATTCCGTACAATTAATACAGTACACCTTAATACTAGGTTGAACTAATTATAAGGGTAAAAAGATTAAATCTCCTTTTTCATTAAAAAAAAAAAAAAACACGCTTGGCTGGCCAGCACACAGTCACACACACACACAGACTTACCAAATGGTGAATTCTGGCACTTCATAGGAAACACATTTAAAAAAAAGCACTAAAAACCTTGGCTTAGGTAAAAGTATTTTCTTCCGTGTACAGCCCCAGATTAGCGGATTGTTGAAGTTAACAAAGTGTCCCGAAATCGCTGGACGTTGAAGTTTAACGGTACTGTTTGTTTATAAGATAAAGTTCCTAAAGAATGGCACAGGCACTTGGCTAGGTGTGAGGAATGGTGTGGTGTCTAAGATTGGCACAGCTGGTGGAGATAACTTTCTTTTGCAGTAATGTCACAAACTACAAAACACTGAGGTAAGTTCTTCAGGGGGGGGGTAAAATCCAATGATTATGCTTGACAGACAGTGTCAGGGAAATCTATGTTCTTCTTCACACATAGAGCAGTGAGTAAAATATTGCTACTGTTGACTGTTCTTCTTCCAGTTTGATAACTATAAAACGACTTTATGAATTGGGATTTTAAAATAGTCTTTGGGTTTGCTTTGTTTCTGTATACTTCAGATAGCTGAATCCCAACAGGATCGCCACAAAGATTAAATTTCAAATATGTTCATAAGTCACTGGAGTAATCGAACTGAGTCGGCAAGACTCTAGATATATATTATTGCTGCGTAATGGCTGCTTAAATGATGTTTCATTGCTGCTAAATTGCTGGGATGCGAGGTTCAAAAGATCATTCTGGATGCAATAGAAAAAACATGAAATACAATAAAATCATATTAAAATCTAACGCGCGATATATTTACATGTTAACTATTTTCTGCACTCGCGTCTTCAATTAATAAAGCAAGAAAAAACTCCCCGTTAGGTTAATAGTTGAAAGCACATCTATTTATACAGAACTAAACTGTATTAAAGTTATAATTCCCTTAAGCGGCTATTGTATTAGGAAATAAACTTATAGATGTAACATTTAGTTGGCACTAGAACTTTGAAGATGGGCTTATTTAATAAGGTTAAATTTACACCACAATCCCGTGAACTAAATATGAAATAACTAGACCACTGATCACTCGAAGCTAAAGTATTAATTACCGTTTGCACAGAAAAAGAATTTCACTCCAATAGCCAACAATTTAGATGAAATCTAACAGGAATTTAGCTATATGCTAGTGAATCTTAGAATTCTGTCAGAACGAATGATAACGTTGCCCTTTTCAGATTCTGTATTTATCTATTAGAAAGGCAAGATAAATGGTACGTGTGAAAATTTCGCGCCTCTTCAGTTCCCAGGGAAAGTCGAAGTTATTTAGCCGCCATGCTAACCACGATGGCCCGACTGGCTTCCGATCTACGTTCGTCTCAGGCTGCTCGCACGAGGATGTGAAATTTCGGCGAGACTAGCCTCGTTCGCGGTGAGTTTCCTGATTCCTCAGATCGTATCCGCTACGCTGAGCGTTCCGTCTTTCGGGCAAGTCTGCCGGTGGCCACAAAAGTGCGACGTCTGCAAGAAGCTTTCTTCTGACCGCTCGTGTCCGTCTTGCGAACGGTTCAGTGTTCGTACGGAGATGCTAAACTTCTGCTTCTCTGTTCTGGGGATCTTCTTTGACTGCTTTGATCATAGCCGCTACTCTTCGTTGATGAAAAGTTACAACAATACTGATGTTCAGGGATTCTAATGTTATGAAAAGCTAAAGTCCCTTTAATTATCCATCAAATCAGGGAAAATTCACTTGACAAACTAGACGTACGTCACACCATACTAGGTCCAGGTTTATAAGTGGTTTGAGGGGGGGGGGGGGGAGGGAGAAACCAGTTCCTTTCCTCGCTGCCTTTACTTCCCTAATTCAAAAGCAAAGTAAAGTACCCATTAACAGCTGGATAAACTGGAGCGTAACGCTACCAGGGTTCGATCCCGGATCCCGGTAGCTGTCCCGCGAGAAGAAAGCTCTCTAACCATTGAGCCTAATCTGACGCTCGTTCTCACATCAGATTAGTGAATCAAGAATTCAAGTGGCAATTTCTCTTTTCATCCTGTGACTTTTTGTTTTTAAACTAGCGATTTTAAAATACTGGTCGTTTAAAATTCTTTTCAGCAGTATTTTCGGAACAAACATTTATATTTTAACAAATATTTCTATTGCTTTGAAAGAAGCTGCCGGACTGTGAAATATACTGATAAAACACCAATTTCGTACCAAACATAAATATATAATTAAGCCGCGCTCATAACTCATGTACCACAAGTGCTAGCTGTCATGTCACATGATTTTCTTCCCACGGGAAACAATTTTCATGACTTCGTAGTCAGCAGACATTTTATTTTGGTATCACTTTCGTGAAACGCTTTGCTATTTCAATATGCACAGCAAGTGGTTAATATTTTCCGACAAACTCTAACACAAAGGAATGTGACAAACGACTAATTTATCATCATCATCCTTTTCGCTCCTTATGAAGCATGGAGGCAATACTGCCGTAAGTTAGCTTGCATGAAGCCTGAACCAAGCAGTCACATGCTTATGCAGAGGTGGTTTCTGAAGCAATGTGTTGTACATGGTGAGGTTGCCAGTCCCCATATGCATAATCTCATATTAGTCGCTTTGTACGATATTCCCGAGGGAGCTGTAATCCCGTTATTTCGTTGTCTCATCAGACACTCGCGGGAGCTACACGGGATAAATTATTATAATTTAAAATCCCGTTCATTGTCAACTGACCCAACACGTGACCCTTTTATCACTTCAAGAAAGCTGTCCGACCCAGAATTCAAAGAGCTCGTTTTAGTAAATATTTATTTGAAATGTAAATTTGTTATCGTAAACAATATGTAATGTGTTCTGTGGCAAAATGTGAAATATCATCAGTGTCAAGAAAATTAATTAATAATCTTCCCTAAACCTCAACATATCGATTGTTTTATTAAGGGGGCAGATGTTCTCGTTGCAAATAAAATTGATTAATGCGGTATATATAAGTAAAACTGTAACTAAACATGTTTTCTCAAAGTGATTAACTTTTTTAAGTAGAAACGGACGCTACTTCATGCAACTGGTTGAATACCTTACTGTCCACGGTTCCGTTGCCCGACAGCTTTTATATGCTCTTCTACAGACAGCAGCCGCACTTTGCAAAAGCTGTTTCATTCTCACGTGGATCTAAATTTATAACACGCCAAACAAACACGTTGCCCCGTGTAGTTCCCTGATATCTCTGAAGAGACAAAGACAGAATAGCCCTACAGCTCCCTCAGCCATGATCTGCCAATCAATGAGCAAGTGTCTCTCTCCCAAGGTGTCCTTTTTATTCTTCATCCTGCGCGTTCTATGTTCGTGCCTAAGTAGGAAGTCAGTATCTTCAGTTCATGCATAATCTCTCAATATCTTTACTGCATGCATAGTCTATATCAATATCATTTCTATTTTAGTATTTTTAGCCCCGTGTAGTCTTTTTCTATTTTAGTACCCGTATAGTCTATTCTTATATCTGTATTTTATGTATAGTCAATTTCAGTATCTGTAGTGCATTTATGATAATCATGCAAAGAATACTCTTTCCTTTTGCTGCCGGGAAAATTATAAAATGTCAACGCAAAAAGTAGGAAATAAAATACTTTATTACATATCTGTAATCATTGTCGTAACCACCTTTGTTACCGTCTTCTTAAGTAGGTTTCTAAATAGAACTGGGTTTGAAATGTTGCTACAAAGTCGACATCTGTTACCAGCTACTCATTCCACAGACCACTGACCACAAGACGACCAGGCCACAGCTCTGACAGCGGTCGTTTATTACGCCGCCTGTGGTCACTAATGTTAATTGGTCTGTCGGATCTGATGACTCTGGTCAATGGTATATTGACAAGTGGTAAGATGAATGTTTGGCGGTGGAGGGCTCCTATGAAGAATACTGTTTGTCTTTTGTTCTAACACGCTGGTGAAATTCTGGATGTTTTAACAGATTTTAGTTTACTTCCTTTTTCGTTTGACTGATGCCGTGAAGTGAAGTAGGGAACTGAAGTTTGGGTTTCTGAGCCAAGTATGTTGTACTGGCTACTGTGAATTTTTCTTTTCTCTCTCCCCTTTCCCCTCTTTAAAAAAAAATATTTGCAGTGTTTTGTGTGTGTCCGTTTTTTTAATTTTAATTTTTAGCGTAAAATATGTTCAGATGATGTCTTGTGCATCACGCCAGACAACAGAGGGTAGTCCAAGAGGAATAAGATGGACAACGTTTTCTACACTGAAAAATCTGGAATTTTCAGATGACATTGCACTACTCGCACATTCACGCCAAAACATCCAAGACAGAACAGATAGACTGAATAAGTATAGCCAGCTAGTGGGTCTGAACATCAGTCTAAAGAAGACAAAGATCGTGATACTCAATGTGGGCAATCCTGAGCCCATAACAATAAGGAACCAGAAACTGGAACAAACACATTTACATTCCTAGGATGCATAGTAAGTCCAGACTGTGGAATAAGCAAAGACATCAACAACAAAATGAATAAAGCGAGAACATCCTTTGCTAGTCTATACAAAAATTGGAAGTCCTCTCAGTTAAAAAAATATGTATTAATTCCTGTCAATAATAGATATCCTGATTCAACTACAAAGTGAACCAGGAATCACAATCAAATGAAATCACCAGTTGTATGTACACAATTTATAGATAGGATCTTTGTATTGACATATATTATTATTACAATATGTGTGTAAGTAGTGATGTAGTACTATGAGGTAATACTGGCTATTCAAGCTATGTTGTTGTTTGTCATCATGACTTCAAGTGTTTGTTTCTGGTGGAAATAATATTGGAAAGGTTCACAGTTTCTTTTTATTTGAAACAAATAAATGTCCCTCTTAATTTAAGGTAAAGTCACTTTTAGAGGGGGGGTACATACAAGATTGAGCTGCTCTGGCCACGAACTCTTAACTTCTGTGTGGGCGGCCGGAAACAGTCTCCACTGCTCTCCTGCTTCACCGTTTCCTTGAGAAATAACACTGGTCTATATCTTGACCAAGGAGTATGCTATCAGCCTCTGGATTCAGCAAAACTCAGACTATGTGCTGCTTTAATATGTTAGTACCACGGTCCCTGAAACAAGAAGGTTGTACCTCCTACTTCAGAACTAATTTATAATCTATTTCCACACTGAAGCACAATACATAACAAACACCGAGTTCAGCGCGGTAGGCCAACTGTTAGCTTCTCATGAACAATATACAGCATTATTCCTCTCCCTAATGGTTACAACGCCTCTGCAATTCCAGCATTATGTCCTTCTATTCAATAAGATAGGTGTCATAGTACTATTTGACAATCCCATGCAGTTATACTCCTCTCCGACAAGTTTTTCTCATGATAGAGCAATATCTAGGCTTTGCCTCATGTTTGTTACTGAACCACACACATACAGACATAAATTTATCAATTCACATTCAATTTTCATCTAAAAGATATCAAATATGTCTAGCTTACCACAATTCACGGAAATATTAAACAAATACGTTGACTGGCGATGAGTTATGGCACAATTCCGATCTGCCTCTGTCCCAGGCTTTTATTAGAAAAATATGAGCTGGATCTCAACGCACTTGCTTTTACACAGTTTAATTTCAAAAGGTGGCACTGAACTGACGCTCCTAATTGACTATATCAAATGGTCTAGCCAATGGGACCATGTTTACAAAAGTTTTTGAAAAAATTTACCCTTCCTATCGTTTCCCTTAACAACCAAAAATAGTATTTGCCATCGACTAATCATGTTTCGCCTTACATATTATTCTAGCCAATCAAATCGGATTTAACGTGGTGGCCTCATTTCCTCTAAAGCAGTGCCCAAACACGCCATTATGAGCAAATATAATCCTGTGTTGTCAGACAACACCACTATAATATTTTGCTCATAATTTGTTAATTATTAGACTATTTGCTTAACACCTAACATATTCTTTGTCAGCAAGTCCTAAGGCACCCAATTATATAAGTTTAATGGAGCCAAGTGGCTTCGTTACAAATATGTATTAATCTAGGATAGTCGTGTAATTGTTTTTTTATTTACTGTCTTAGAACCGCCACCTGTTCTGCCTTTTCGACTGTTCTGTCAGTATAAAGTCAGGATTTCAAAGGTAAAACAGTATTGTGTCATGTTTCCTAATAAGCATTAAACATGTTTTCAAAACCTAACCGTGTATTGGTAGTGTTTTTTTTTTTATTACTGTTTATTTGAAAAAAATTAGTGCTTCATGCCTTTCGCGTTCACTTTTTCATCGCGAGACAAACGTGGTAGTATTGAATGCGTTCCTCCTTCTCTCTCTCTCTCTCTCTCTCTCTCTCTCTCTCTCTATCTCTCTCTCTCTCTCTCTCTTCTAAGCTCGTCTGTCTTTTCTTTTACGTAGTGCATAAATAACATTAATTGTAATATTAATCTAGGTCATTACGCAGTGTGTTTATCTCAAGGTTTTCTAAGAAACACAGTACCAGTTTTATTTTTTTGAAACGCGTGTAGTTGATGCAGTAGGCTTTTCTAGTAAACGTGAAAGCGTTACAATTATGCAGACGGAGCATAAAAAGGGGTTTTTCTTGTTCAGCCATTACGGCGGTATACACGCTGGCGTATGCCATTGAGAAAGCACTGGTCTTTCACCATTCTTCTTTCCTTTTATTGATTTAATTCGTTAGGCTTTACATTTACTTTTTAATTTAGATATGTGGATTTAGAATGTTTCACGACACTTACTCGGAGCAACCAAGAGGACATGGACACCATCATAGCTAGCAAACGCTGGAGTTGAGTTGGCCACGTCCTCAGAAGAGACCCTGATACCATCACAAGAACAGCTATACTGTGGACCCCTGAAGGAAAGCGAAAGAGAGGTCGACCAAAAATAACCTGGCGGAGAACAGTGGAGGCCGAGATGCAAAGAATGAACTAGAGCTGGGGCACTGCACCAAGGATGGCCGCCGACTGAGCAAAGTGGAATCAGTTTATTGCTGCCCTACAAGATGCCACCAGGCGTGATGGCCACTGACTGTGTTGACAGTCGGCGGCTAAGGATCAAAGAAGATGTGAGGAATAGCAGATATAAAAGGAAACCCTGTAATGAGCGATTCAACGGGAGGCAATCAGATCAACAGAAGTGATCACCCTGCTGGTTTTAAAAAAAAAACCTTACGTCAATTAGAAGAAAGAACAGCAAGTGGTGGGGGAATGCTCAGGTGAATGGGGGCGGGGGTGATCATAATGCTTTAAAATAACGACAGTCATTTCCAAAAACTAACAAACGCACGAACGAAATCTTTGTTTCATCGGGGTAAAGAAATGTACACTGTTATTATTTTTATTACTATTATTATTATATTAACATTTCTGCCCTGCAATGATATAGTTCTTAACAGTGTTTTCACATTAAAACATTCTTAAATTCAACAGTAAGTATTCAATATTTACACTACGCGTGAAGAACGTTGGCTAGAAATAATCATGAGCTTAATGTATGCAAACTATAGGCGGAAAGATAAGGACGAAGATAGAAAGTGAGCGGTGTGGAAAGTTGTCGCTTCTGGACCATGAATCATGCATAATGTCCAGCAATTTCTTTTATGAATAATTGACGCATATTAGTCAGGAGCCGAGACAAATAGCCTGAGAGCTGTAGTTCGATACATGATACGGCCAATGAGACTATTGATAGCGGCATGGCAAGGTTTTCTTGCCGCTCTCGTTATTTGTCTCTGTTAATTTTTGTATCATCATCATCATCATCATTATCACCATCATCATCATCTCTCTCTCTCTCTCTCTCTCTCTCTCTCTCTCTCTCTCTCTCTCTCTCTCTCTCTCTCTCTCCCTCTCCCTCCTGCTCATTCAACCATAGTTGAGATTTAAAAAAAAAAAAAAAAAAAAAACTAAATAATGTAAACAATTGTATTTTTCACCGAAGAAATATTTTCTAATGAGATTTTAGATCATTTTGAGATATAAAGCCTTGAACGGATGGCTCGGAGCTGAAGACCATAGCACAAAAGGAAGGCATGCATACCAGTTTCTAAAAATAAAAAAATAAAATAAAAACTGGGGAGCCGCGCTAGCGTAGTGGTTACAACACCGCTCTGGCGACCGGGTGATACAGGATCAAACCCGGGCGACGGCATTTGAGGATTTTTCGTCGACCGGGATTTGGACTGGATTAACTCGAGACCTGGCGAGGACATTTGAAGGAGTGTCGTTGACCAGGGACTGGCGGCTCCTGAGCCGACCCAGCTGCAATGGGTACCTCCGAAATCGGCGAGTATTTGCCTGAATGGCGAGGGACACCTGTCTCTGTACAAGAAATAAAGGGATACTCACGTAAAATCAATGTCAGGTTAGACATAAAATAATAACCTGAGATTTCGCCTCGAGTATTAGCGGGCGAACGAAAAAAAAAAAAAAAAACTAAGTAAACAATGCACAAAACAAGACGAACTAAAAATACCAGTAAATAAAAAATTATACCGGCTCAAAATGAGAAACGGCTACTTTAAAATAGAGGAATCCATTGTGAAGAATGTTATGAACTTAATACCATTAAACACTTCTTGCAGGAATACAAGAAATACGACTAACACAGACAAAAGATAAAAGATTACTGCAAAAACTGCAAAATAGAACTAAATGTAGAAAGTTTAATGGCCACCAAGTCCACACACGCATCACACAAATTAGTAAAACAATATATCAGAAAAACAAAATCAACAATTTAAAAGACGACAGGATGAACGAGGAAAAAAACATTCGGAAAGTCAGTTCTAATTTTCTTATAACACCAACAATAGTAACAAAACAACGTCATCATAAAGAATTAATACAACACAGCACAAAAAGTACATAAATATTAAATGCATCCCGGTATAGACACAACCAACCTTCTGAACAACACAACAGACTGAACTATAACTAAAAAGTAAAAAACACCATCGTTAGGAATAATGCAGAACAGAGCATAGAATATCCACAATCAAGAAAAATATTACACCAAGCAAAACACGTCCTGATATAACGAACAGCTAAACGTAAATGGTAAATGGCTGAAAGTGGCGTGCTACAAAGAAAAGTAGCAAACACTTTTTAAAAAACGGGGCAGGAAAATTTGGCATGCGTTTGATGAAGTTTTGTTGAATATTTCCTTTGGGGTCTGCAAAGTAATGATGATAGACCGAACACACTTAAAACATTTCTAATAGGGTACGTCATTTACAATGATAGAACTAAGGCAGAAATCATAAACAGAGAGGAGGAATTATATGTATTAAGTAAGAAGAAAAACAAAGTTTAAAAAAGTTGAAAAATATGTAACAGAATCAAATATTGTTGCAGCTTACGAAGATGATATTGTGATAATGAAAATGTAAGATGGTCTCATAAGAAGATGATACAGTGATAATGATAATGTAAGATGGTCTCATACGAAGATGATATTATGATTATGTAAGACAATCTCATATATGGATGATATTGTGATAATGAAAATGTAAGACAGTCTCATACGAAGATTGTACAGTGATAATGATAATGTAAGATAGCCTCAGAGGAAGATGATATTATGAAAATGTAAGATAGTCTGAGAGTAAGATGATATTGTGATAATGATAATGTAAGACAGACTCATTCGAAGATGATACCGTGATGATAATATGAGATGGTCTCATACAGAGATGATATTATGATAATCGTAATATGAGGCGGTCTCATGTGAAGGTGATATAGTGATAACGATAATGTAAGACATCACAAAACTGGCAATTTGAACGTTGTCCCCATTATGTTACAGGCTATAAAAAGCATCGGAATTCGATGCCATCCGGCCAAAAATCAATGACAGTTAATGGAAGAATTCGCTTGAGTAATCGCTCAAATGTCGTCAGATTTGTCCACACGTGCCAGGGATGCAAATGTGAATGTGACGCCAGGAAAATCAGAATAGTGTGAGATGAGGGCTTTTAAAATTCCAGGAAACCTTTTGAGGCAGTAATTCTCTGAAGAGTCCTAAAGTTTTTGAGGCAGTAATTCTCTGACGAGTTCTAAAGTTACCTGAAAAAGAAGTAAATTATTACTCTGTAAGTACACATTACAATCTTGAATACCAACTTTCGGACCTTTATCTCAACATCGGCCTATTCCAGATAATCATCAGATGGTCGTAAACATCTCAAATGATGAGTAACGGCAGAGAAGAGAACATGCATCATTTGACAGTAGCATTAGGGAGACACGGAGATTATTATGTAAAAGATAACGGCAAAGGTATTCCCATAGCAAATACTGCCTTAGAGGAGGACGTGTTTGAGACTTCACATTCTAAATCCAGCGTTATGAGGTGGGGTGACCAGTTCACTTCCTCACTGCCTTTGTCTTCCCTACCTCAAGAGCAGAGTCATGTACCCATTTACAGCTGGGTAAACTGGCGTCTGTCGCTACCAGGTTTCGATCCCGGAACCTGATAACTTTACTGAGAGAGAAAAAACGCCCTAACAACTTGGCCAATCGGATGCTCTGACTTATCCTATACAAAGAATAGCCCAATATTTGTAGACACGTACTGAACTGGAACCAGAGCAGGATTGAGACAAGGTGATGCTCTAAGCTATAGGAAGCTGCTGAGGCCCTTTTTTGTCAATTGGAAAGAGAGAATAAGGCCGTGTAGCAGCTGAACTTGGCAAAAGAGGCCCTTCAGACTGTGAGGCCCTACGCTGTATCTTATTTAGCGTATACCTAAATCCGGCCCTGCCTGGAACCCACATGGCAAATGGAGAAGAAGATTACTCATAACATGACGGTGAACATTGGACTCCGTAACAAAGATCAGTTGGAATTAAATGAGGAAAAGTTTTAAAAAAAAGTAATAAGGTAATAACTAAACGCATCGACGAGTTGCACAGAAGACAATAAACACCATTAGTGAGGGATGAAGTTTAAGAAGAAACAAAGAAGCAAAGGATATACATTTTTTTCTATTTTTTAAAATGGGCAAAATCGTATCACTTTACATTAAAGACAGTTCCATAGTAGATACTGCCTTAAGGGAGTAAAGTGTTAGAGACTTATACTATGTCTCAGTTGTATTAGGTGAGATGACCAGGTCACATCCTCGCTGTCTTTGTTTTCTCTAACTCCCAGCGGAGTATGTATCCATTTTTACAGCTGAGTATATTGGGGCATGAGGGAGTCTTTGTTTCGGATCCCAGAAGCAAGTGCTGTAACCACTCTGCTACTCAGAAGCTCCACAAGCCTACTTCATGGTTTTAACAGGGTTGTGGAGTCGGCCAAAAAAAAATCCGACTCCGACGTTTGATATTTTAGAAGTCCAACTCTGACTCCCGACTCCAACGTTTGATGTTTTAGAAGTCCAACTCCGACTCCCGACTCCGACTAGTTTTTTTTTACTAGTCACAGGGCATAAAATTCCGAGTCGGAGTCCGGACATTTTTTACCGACCCCGACTCCACTAAAAATGACATACTCTATCTCCAACTCCGCAGCCCTGGTTTTTCATATGTGCCGTTTATAAACTAACAGGCACATCACCTACTGAAATAGATGTGATGTCGTATTTTGACTACAGACTGGCAGCGGCACGTCACCGGCTGAAATATCTGCAAATATGCTGGACTGAAAGTAAACTCATAAAGGCACATCACCATGTAAAGCACCTGCAATATGCTCTGACAATAAATCGACAAATCCACATCACCCGGCGGAAAATCCGTAATATTGTCGGACTATAAGCTGACAGACGCACATTTTGTTCTGAAATATCTGTGATATGTTCTGACTATAAATCGGCAGATGCACGTTACGTTCTGAAATATCTGTGATACTTTCTGAATATAAATCGATAGATGCACATTGCGTAATGAAACATCTTTGAAATGTTCTGACTATAAATCGACAGATGCACATTACGTACTGCAATATCTGTGAAATGTTCTGACTATAAATTGAGCAATGGTGGTTGTTCGTCCATCACGGGTGATGAAGACCACTCTGTTCATCCAATTATTTAAGAATATGTTAGGTTAGTCTATGGGTACGAAGGTGACTGAAGAACCCGATGCGGGCCTGGAAAGATCTTGGACAGTGTGGGCAGGGAATGTTTGCTTCATGTGAAGGTTTTATTTCACGGTCCTTTCTAGCTTGTCTCCGCTGTTCCGCTGCTGCTCTTCTGGATGATTCGCATGCTGCTGCACCTTTACGAAGAGATGTGCGCCAAGCAGTTCGGTCTTGCGCAGCAGCTTCCCATGTGTCTGGGTTTATGTCAAAGGTTTTCAATGACGTCTTTAACGTGTCTTTGAAGCGCTTCTTTTGGCCACCATGGGAGCGTTTACCCTTCTGCATCTCACCATAAAAGAGTATCTTTGGCAGTCGATGGTCTGGCATGCGGACTACATGACCTGCCCAGCGAATTTGTGACTGCATCAGAATAGTATCAATACTAGGGATACCAGCTCTGTCAAGAACGGCGGTATCCGGGATCTTGTCTTGCCATTTGATGTTCATTATCTTCCTGAGACAGACTGTATGGAAGTGGTTTAGCTTCTTTACGTGGCGCCTGTATACAGTCCATGTTTCACATGCATATAGCAGCACTGGAAGCACCGCAGCTCTGTACACCTTCAGCTTTGTCTGTAGACTAATGCCACTTCGATGCCAAACGTTGGTGTATAGTCTGCCAAATGTGCTGCTGGCTTTGAAGATCCTGGTGTTCACCTCATCATCAATGACAATGTTCTGGGATAGTGTGCTACCAAGGTATGTGAATCTGTTCACAACATTCACTTTCTCACCATTAACCTTGATGACTGGCTCAGTATAAACTGTGCCAGGAGCTGGTTGGTACATGATTTCTGTTTTCTTCGTGTTGATGGTAAGCCCAAAGTTGGCGCAGGCTTCGGAGAATCTATCCACACTATGCTGCAGATCAGCCTCTGAGCCAGCATTGAGGGCACAATCATCAGCAAACAGAAGATCTCTGATGGTGTGTGATTTGATCTTGGTTTTTGCTTGAAGCCTCCTAAGGTTAAACAATTTTCCATCAATACGATAACTAATGTCGATTCCTGTGTCCCCGTCTCTAAAAGCATCAGTCAGCATAGCAGAAAACATGATACTGAACAGAGTCGGTGCAAGTACGCACCCTTGTTTAACTCCATTTGAGACGGGGAAAGGCTCTGATAGCTCACCGTTTTCCTGAACTCTAGCTTGCATTCCATCATGCAGTTGCTGCACTATTGTGATAAATTTCTTTGGGCAGCCGTATTTTGCCATGATCTTCCATAGACCCTCTCTACTGACCGTGTCGAACGCCTTTGTCAAGTCGATGAGAGCTGTGTACAGGTCACAGTGCTGTCTTTTCTTGGCATTTTTCTTGTAGCTGTCTTGCAGCGAACACCATATCTGTGGTTCCACGTTCTTTCCGGAATCCACACTGACTTTCAGGTAAAAGACCTTTGTCAAGATGAGCCGTAAGGCGATTCAAAAGGATTCTGGCGAATATCTTCCCAGCGATTGATAAAAGAGAGATGCCTCGATGATTGTTGCAGTCTTGGCGATTACCTTTACGTTTATATAGATGTATAATTGAGGCATCTTTGAGATCGTGTGGGATGGTTTCACTCTGCCACATTTGCTGGAAGATCATATGAAGTTTCTCTATCAGAACTGCACCGCCATCTTTATAAACCTCAACAGGAATTGAATCGGAGCCAGGGGCCTTTCCACTAGACAGTTGACGAATCGCTTTTTTAGTTTCCTCCAGAGTTGGTACATCATCTAATGCTTCATTTATAGGAATTTGGGGCAGGCGGATGATGGCTTCGTCGTTAATAGATGATGGCTGGTTCAAGATATTATTAAAATGTTCAGCCAAGCGTTGGAGCATTTTTTCTTTGTCTGTAATTAGTGTTTTTCCATCTGCATTAAGGAGGGGAAATGATCCTGATGATGTTGGACCATAGACCGCTTTGAGTGCAAGGTAAAAGTTTTTCAAGTCATGGCTGTCAGCAAAGCCTTGGAGCTCATCTGCTTTATTACTCAGCCATGAATCCCGCATCTGGCGTAGTTTATGTTGGACGATTCTACGCATGTTGTTGAAAGCGTCTTTCTTGGATGTAGATTTTGGATCATTTAAATATGCTTTATGGAGATGGTGTTTCTCAGCCAACATCTGCTTTATATCATCTGAGTTCTCATCAAACCAGTCATTTTGTTTCTTGATGGAAGGACCCAGGACCTCTGTAGCAGTATTGTAGATCTGCTCACTTAGGGCTGCCCAATTTGTTTCCACACTTTGGCCGTCTAGCGAGATAGATTTGAGACGGTCTTCTAAGGTGTCAGTAAATGACTGTTTGATTTTTTGTCTTCTTTAGTTTGGTGACATCCAGCCTCTTTTGAGTTTTCTTCCCCTGAGGGCGCCTGGCTGGTTGGATACGAATTTTAAGTTTAGATACAATGAGGCGATGATCAGTCCAGCATTCGGCACCACACATGGACTTGGTCACCCGGACATCTTGCCTGTCCCCTTCTTCCTAACAATTACAATAGTCAATTAGGTGCAATGCTTTGAGCAGAGGGTGCATCCAGGAGGTTCTGTTGCGGGTAGGAAGTCGAAAAATGGTGTTGGTGACAAGGAGGTCATGTTCTGCGCAAGTCTGGAGGAGACGAAGTCCATTACTGTTACAGCGACCCACGCCGTACCTACTGTAACAGGCATGTTTCAAGACATTTATTGACGGGAACACACATAATATCAACAGGAACAGTCAGTGTAACAAGGTCATGCTGACCTGACATCGATAGGTATACATTTGGCATTCAAAAAGGTAAACATCAGAATAGACGTGCATGGTCAATAGCAAAGTTCTTCAATAATGACAGTTCGTAGCGTCGCCCTTGGCGTCTCTGACTAAACGCGTCAGATGCCTTAGTTACCTTGACACACAGGTGCAACTTGGCACTCCCTGCCAATTGCACATAACAGGCTGTAGTATAATAGCCGGAAGCACAGGCCTCGTCCTAACGTCGGCCGTGTACTTCTGTTAAATAGGTTATCATCAACCCTGCAGTAATACTTATTGTAGATAGAAGTTCCGCCAATCTGCGGCTCCCACAATATATCTTCGTCACTGGATTTCTGGACAATATAAGACTAACAGTCTTGGATGGCTACCTCGAGCACAAATATATAAGTTCTGAAATGGCGGATCCGTGAACTGCTGTTCACCCTAGGTAATCCTTTACATGTTCTGCCACCGAAAAGCGTAATAATGCATAAAGGTCGGTATTACCTGGTAAATGAATCCTCAGAACTACACAAGGAATTCTGTCGTCATCCCGACGCACAGAGATTCACTGGGGAAAACTGCCATAGCAGTTACTTCGAAGATTCTCCCCGAAAAACAATGGACTCTTGGTCCCTTCAGAAAAACAGGACCTCCCGGCTTCCCGGAAGTATATCTCACTCCCGCTTAAAAAACCTTCCCATAGGCCTACGCCCGAACTGACAACCTCTGACCCTAAAGGTCAAACACAATGAATGAATAAACAAGGGAAGACAACCCCTAATCAACCTGACATCGCAGGTAAAGACACAATTATACTTATGATACAAACATAAGCAAATAACTTGACAGATGACTCCGTCGAAAATGACAGCAACATTACTACCACCCCCCTGTAAAAAAAAAATGCAATTTTTTTTTTTTAATATGCTCATGAGCAAGATAGCACCAGTATCACTTCTGTGCTCATGCAAACAATGAACCTAATATCAGGTACAATAGAAGAGGGTACAAATCATCTCCCAACATAGGAGAAAATATTTCCTTTAAGCCAAACAAACTAAGGGATACCATTCAAGAAACCTAAGTTGCTGGCAATACCAATCATATATCAAACATTACTAAATAATATAATCATAGCAATATACAAATGTCAATGCTATTTTAGCAACATATCACTGATGGATGGACAAAATGAAATTTGTTAAATTATCTAAACATCATCCAAATACATTTGTATTACAACATATTATGATATTAAGGACAGACCTAAGTCTGAAAATATATCAGGAAAAACTAGGACACAAGATTTAACTGGAATCATGTGGGCATCTAGACAATATGTCCGCCATCACATTATCCGAACCACGGATAGCTCGCACCGTGAAATGGAAAGGCTGAAGAGCAATAGCATAACGAGTAGATCTCGAGCTCTTCAAATCCTTACTTTGCATAGCCGTAAGAGCTTTTTGGTCGGTTTCCATAAAGAAATGCGCGCCCAGAAGGAACCTTTGTAGCTTAAGAATGGACCAAACCATAGCCAACAATTCACGGTCCAAAACCGAGTAATTCCTTTCTGCCGCATTCAGCTTCCTAGAAATATACATTACAGGATGCAGAGTTCCTGAATATTCCTGCATTAGTGCCGCTCCAATGCCAGTGGAAGAGGCATCACTACGAAGGACAAAAGTCTTATCAATCGTCGGTAGTCTTAAGATAGGATGAGATGAGAACAAATTCTTAACCTGATCCAATGAAGATTGGCATTCTTGGGACCAACGCACCATATTAGGAGAACCTTTTTTCAATAACGTTGAAAGTGGTGCCATAATGGAGGACAGATTCTCAATGAATCTTCCATAGAATTGTATCAATCCCAAGAGACTACGCACTTGCTTTTTTGTCTTCGGAACCGAGATATTTAATATCTTTGAAATGTTTTGGTCCTCTGTCTTCAACAGACCATGACCAACTCGATGACCTAGGAAGGAAATTTCACTAAACCCAACAAAAGCTTTAGAGGGTTTAGCAGTCAAACTATGCTCACGTAGAGTAGATAGCAATTCCTTCAGACCCACATAGTGTTCTTCCCAAGTATCGCTGAAAAGACAGATGTCGTCTAAATATGCAATGACATCTGCACGATCTGATAGAATTCGTCGCATCATGCGTACGAAAGTCGCTGGGGCGTTCATAAGCCCGAAAGGCATAAAATTCCATTGAAACAGACCCCTAGGTGTCGAAAAAGCAGTGAGAGGTTTGGCGTGTTCCGTCAGTGGGACTTGCCAATAACCTTTCGACAAGTCTAGTTTAGTAAAGAATTTAGCTTTAGAAAGTCTAATAAGTAGATCATCTAATAACGGCATAGGTTCAGCATCGAACTTCGTAACTTGATTTAATTTGCGATAATCAACGCAAAGACGTATGTTATTGTCTTTCTTTCGAACAATAACTATCGACGAAGAATAAGCTGAAGTGGATGGTTCAATTATTTGTAGTTGAATCATTTCATCCAATTCTTTCTCGACTTGTGCTTGAAAATGAATAGGTATTGGGTATGGTCTTACTCTGATCGGATTACGATCAGTAAGTATGATGTCATGTTCTATGACATCTGTGTGTCCAGGAATGTCGGTAAGGACATCCTGATATGATTGTAACGTAGAGGATACTTGACGTTGTTCCTCAAAAGACAAGTTGGAAGAGACTGTAACGTCTCTCCACGATTCCGTTGAAGTAAGTGGAATCGCAGGAAGAGGTAAGTTCACGTCAGAAAAAAATAGTTTCCTCATCCTGTATAACGGACAGGGATGAGATGTGACCATGTTGAACTGGAGAGTCGTCCGTCGCCTGGAAAATAGGCTGTAAATAGTCTGGACGTTCAATAAACTCTGTTAGCATATTTATATGGAAGGTTTTATGCCTTCCATCCACATCGACAATATAGTCGACATCAGAAATTTTCGAGACTATAGTGTATGGACCCTTCCAAGAAATGAGAAGTCTATTCTCTCTTGAGGGCAGTAAGACATATGCTTTGTCTCCAGGACAAAGTTGACGTAGGCGTCTTTTCTTATTAGCAAATCGCCTAGCTTTTTCTTTCGCAAATTCGGAAGATGAAGTTGCTAACCTGCACGATTCGATAATCTTTTCTCTAAGAGCTATAACATATTCATATGACGATTGTGTATCATCGTCAATATTATCGGAAGTTATCAAATCGTGTAACAAGGACATTGGCCCGCGCGGTTGCGCGCCAAAGACAAGTTCGAAAGGAGAAAACCCTGTATGCTCGTTGGGAACCTCTCTATAGGCAAAGAGGACTGCAGGTAAAACCCTGTCCCAATCTTCAGGATGATCCTCCGTTATCTTGCCAAGTAAGTTCTTTAGTGTCCTGTTAAGACGTTCTACCAATCCATTGGACATTGGATGATAAATACTACTGAGAGACCTTTTAATGTCTAGCGTAGCCATTACCTGAGACATAACGTCCGAAATTAACTGAGTGCCGTGATCCGACAGTATTTCTCCGGGAATCCCAGACGAGAAAATACGAGCCAAAGAGCATCAGCGATATCGACAGTTGATATGCTCTTCAGAGGAATAGCCTCTGGCCAACGCGTGCACATGTCCACGCAAGTGAGGATAAATTGGTGTCCTCTGGCTGACTTAATTTTGAACGGACCAATGATGTCTATAGCCATTTTCTGAAACGGCCGAATCGGAATATCTGCAGCCTGAATAGGAGCAGCATGTCTCGGACCCCTAGACTTGACCTCTTGACAAATTTTGCAAGATCGGCAATAAATTCGGATGTCTTTATTCACGAATGGCCAAAAGAATGACGCAAGGACTCTAGTTTTAGTTCTGGAAAAAAACCCATGTGTCCCGCACACTGAGAATCGTGTGCATGCCGAAGAATTAAGGCTCTCATACACTTAGGCACAAGAATTTGCGAGTGCATAGACTTGTCCGAGTGTTGTACCATTCGTACCAATATACCATTCTTCATAGTGATATACGATTTGTGATTCGTATTTTGATTGGGATCCCCTTTCTTTGCAAGAAGGAAGTATTTCTTCAAAGAAGGATCCTCTTCTTGACGTTTAACAAACGAGTCATGGGAAATCACCAAGTGCTCGTCTTGGCTATCAACTTCATTACTATTATCAGATGAAGTTGGGGGATTAAGAGCTTGAGCTCTTGTCACCACTGCATTGACCGTTTGAATGTTTTCTTCTTCCCAACTAGAAATTTGTTGCGGGGTGCATTCCTTAACCCCATGAATACGACCGATTATAAGATCCGCAATAGGATTAGGAAGAAGACATGCATGGACATCTCCTGTGAAGAAAGGAGTGTCAATCCTAATAATAGCAGTAGGATAGCTTTCCATAGTACCACCAAATGTAACACATTTGATTGTTTTTTCCAGTGGCACAGCAAGGATCTATCAGAGACTCCTTAACCCCGACGGTAGTACATCCCGAATCGAAAAGTACTGAGACTAGCCTATCATTTATTAGACCTTTATGTAAGATGAGAGATCCTCTCCCATCATGCGCAACTGTAGCAGGTAGAGCAGGAAGAGGGTGACCACAACTTAGCGTAGATACAGTTGATGAGTCAAACAATGTTAAGCATTGGGGGCATTCAGTTGCTCTCCCAAAATCGAAAGCACAACCAGTGATAGCCCTAGAGTTACCACTATCATTTACTGTATTACAGGCTCCATCAAACTCTTGTTGCGCAGAGTTTGCCTGTTGGTAAGGTCTTTTTTTGTTAAACCTAGGTCTACCTCGATTATCATTTCCCCTGTAATTATTTTGACTATCATTTCCCCTGTAATTGTTATCATATTGCCTATTGTAATCATCATTCCGGTTTGAATCCCGGTTTCTAAATTCACCATCGTCATAATCTTGACGTCGAGAATGATTACCTCGAAAATTTGAATAGTTATTATTTGGATAGCCTTTACGAAAGTGTCTCAAATTATTACCACTAAAATTACGAGAACTACCATCTTGTCTCCACTGCATAGACGAAGAACCATCATGTGTTGGATTACTCCGCTTCTGAGTGTAATTTTGATTACTTCCCCTATTCCAATTTTGTTGAGCACCCTGAAATTTTTTTCTGAAATTAGGGCCATATGGTGTTGCCGAAGCAGCTGGCAACCCTTCTTTCACTTTAGAATTGCTAACTGTAGCATGGGGATGTGCTGTGGCATACTGACAACAGTATTCCTCCATTTCTTTTAAGTTTTTAGGCTTACGCTCATGAAGGAATGCAAGAAAAGAATCATTAACAGATGACAAAACCTTATCTCGCAATAATAAGTCCATTAGACCTTCATATGTTTTCTCAATCTGAGACAACTCAACCCATCGTGTAAATGTACGACGTATCTTTGTAACAAAATCAGAGAAATCTACTCCATTTTCTGGCAACATTGTCCTAAAACGAAGACGATAGTCTTCTTGTTTTAATTGGTATTTCTTTAGTAATGCTGCCCTGACAACATCATAATTAGTCCTCTCATGTTCGTCTATTGTCATAAGAGTAGTCACTGTGTCACCTGTAAAAAAATGGCATCAGTTGTTCAACATATTTTTTCCTTTTTTTATGTTATGCGTATCGCACAAAAATTGGAATCTATCTAGATAATCTGCTACGTCATCCTTTAAAGGATTGAAATGAGGCAATTTAATCCTACTAACAAACTCCTTTGTCGTACTCGAAGTTGTTTGCTGAGCACCCGTACTCGCCAATTTCAATTTCTCTAACTCCAAAATTGCGAGTTTTTCATCAAGTTCCATCTTCTGTTTTCTTTCCTCATGTTCCATTTTTCTAATTTCAGCCTCAGCAGCAGCTTGAAGTTTTTTTTCCTCTGCAGCAGCTGGAAGTTTTTTTTCCTCTGCAGCAGCTTGAGCTTGAATTTTTTTGTCTTCCATTTCCATCTGGAATTTTCTTTCATCAGCTTGAGCTTTTCTCTCCTCAGCCTCTCTTTGATACCTTCTTTCTTCAAGTTCTAATCTTCTATTCTCAGCTTCTAGCTTCTTTAGTTCAGCTTCTGCTTTCAATTTAATTTCCTCTTTTTGTTTCTTTTCTTCTGACTTTAATGCAATGGCGAATTGAGCAGATGAATATTCTTCCAATTCTTTACCAGACTTACCAAGGGTCAACCCTTGCTGGATGAAGAAATCCAATGTAGACATTCTGTCTAATGAGATCAGAAACCTGAAAAAAAATTAAATAAATTACCTTATCCCACTTCAATGGGAGACAAGTCTGAAATGCTAGACTTGTATACTCACTTCACTTTATTTTACTGTCTTAGTCTTAGACAAAGACTTTGTATGTTCCTCTTGTTTATAATGTACCCAAAAAATCACTTGAGTACCTGTGGGAAAAAAAAATCCCTTATATCCCACTCACTATGGGCACAAGTCTTTTTTTATAAAGAACTTGAATATGTATTTACCTTGTCTCAATCTTTGTAGATAACAAGTCTTTTATCAAAGAACTTGTATAAATATCTTATATAATATTATTTAACAAACTCTATATGAAGAGTCTACCTTATCAATAATATCAAAACATGACCAAGTATGTGTATGTAGACTGTGCATGACAGTAATGTAGTACAACCAAAAAAAAAAAATACAAAGACAAAAATACAAAACAATACAAATGGCAACACTGTTTTAACCAAAAATGTGTAGAGAAATACACAAGAAAGGAGAGACCTACAGAATACAAACAAAACAAATCGACAATCAAAACTGAAAAACAGACAAAATATTACAAAAACAACGTTAAGTACAATTACATCACAGCTAACATCAATAGCGACCAATTGTCACTAGCAAATTTCCAAATTAAGAAAATTTGCACCTACAGACCGCTTACAGTAAGCCTCGATCAAGTGGCATATTTACCGTAAGACCCACCAACCGAAAAACCCGCAGAAAAAAATACACCAAAAACAGTAGAAGTGACATAAACATATAGCAATCAATTTCAATGTGTTGCAGAACAAGTTCAGTCACAGCTGAAACTAAAATAAATTTCTTGCTCCTTGCGAACACAGAAACGAAATGTCAAACGCGCACTGAACGTCAAATCCACTGTAACATAAAGTATTCACGAACCAAAGTTACTATGACCTTCTCAAATTAGGGCTTGCACATTGAATGTTTACAATTTCACGTACTGTTTACAGACACTTGACCTCCAACAATGTAGCTTGAATGCTCTGACCTAGAAAAGTCTGTTGTTGAATGAAACGTGTCACAACCCGCAGTACTGTTTACAATAGGAACCCGCCTTCTATGCAGTTATGGTCCACGTAGCAAATGCCTAGTAGTTCACTTCAGTACTTGTCTTGTTATGCTTTATGTAGCATTATAATATAAATGCTCGTACTGTTTATTTGTGTCAACCGTTGATGACCTATATCTGTCCTGTTGTAGCCAAAACTTGCAAGTGTAGAATTAGCGTTGTGTGTTACGGCTGTCCCGTGTGTAGCTTAGACCCACAGATCAGAAGTGTAATGTGTACTTGTCCTTCTTGAAACTTTCTCGACAAAACTGGAGACATCATACATGTAACAGCCAACCAGGAATGTAAATTTCTGGATCCATAAATGTCAACAATAATGTCAAATGCTCGCTCTGTTCTTTTTAAACCCACAGATCTGGTCCATCCGAAATGTAAGTTTCTAGGCCACATTGGCGACAAGAAATGTATCATAAGAGCCCACGTAACTGGTCCACCAGAAATGTAACTGTCTTTTTTTCTTGTTGAGGTGATCACTGGCCCAAGACAGTATACATGTTGTTAGATGTGTAGTGCGAGCGTATGATGAATTGAGTGTGGGTGCGAATGAAGACGCGAATGTGTTTAGGCTCGTATAGATGTAGATCCTGCAACCCATACTCTCACATGCAGTAATCAAGGATGCTTTGACACTGCAGGCATGTTTCAAGACATTTATTGACGGGAACACACATAATATCAACAGGAACAGTCAGTGTAACAAGGTCATGCTGACCTGACATCGATAGGTATACATTTGGCATTCAAAAAGGTAAACATCAGAATAGACGTGCATGGTCAATAGCAAAGTTCTTCAATAATGACAGTTCGTAGCGTCGCCCTTGGCGTCTCTGACTAAACGCGTCAGATGCCTTAGTTACCTTGACACACAGGTGCAACTTGGCACTCCCTGCCAATTGCACATAACAGGCTGTAGTATAATAGCCGGAAGCACAGGCCTCGTCCTAACGTCGGCCGTGTACTTCTGTTAAATAGGTTATCATCAACCCTGCAGTAATACTTATTGTAGATAGAAGTTCCGCCAATCTGCGGCTCCCACAATATATCTTCGTCACTGGATTTCTGGACAATATAAGACTAACAGTCTTGGATGGCTACCTCGAGCACAAATATATAAGTTCTGAAATGGCGGATCCGTGAACTGCTGTTCACCCTAGGTAATCCTTTACATGTTCTGCCACCGAAAAGCGTAATAATGCATAAAGGTCGGTATTACCTGGTAAATGAATCCTCAGAACTACACAAGGAATTCTGTCGTCATCCCGACGCACAGAGATTCACTGGGGAAAACTGCCATAGCAGTTACTTCGAAGATTCTCCCCGAAAAACAATGGACTCTTGGTCCCTTCAGAAAAACAGGACCTCCCGGCTTCCCGGAAGTATATCTCACTCCCGCTTAAAAAACCTTCCCATAGGCCTACGCCCGAACTGACAACCTCCGACCCTAAAGGTCAAACACAATGAATGAATAAACAAGGGAAGACAACCCCTAATCAACCTGACATCGCAGGTAAAGACACAATTATACTTATGATACAAACATAAGCAAATAACTTGACAGATGACTCCGTCGAAAATGACAGCAACACCTACCAATAGTGCCATTCCAGGAGATGTTATCTGAGCCTACTCTTGCATTAAAGTCACCAAGAATGATGAGCTTATCTGCTTTAGGAACTGATGCAATGACTGCATGTAGTTCTTCGTAAAACTTATCCTTGACATCATCCTGGTTTGTCATAGTTGGTGCATACGCGCTAATGATGGTGGCATGTTTTCTTCCATAGAACAGAGGGATCTTGACCGTCATGAGTCGGTCATTTATTCCCTTTGGGGGCCCCGCTAACTTGCTGACAATTGCTGTTTTGATTGCAAATCCAACCCCTGCTTCTCGTCTTTCTTCAGTTCCTCTTCCGCTCCAAAAGAATGTATAACCTGCACCCTTTTCGCAAAGTTGGCCCTCGCCTGCAAGTCGAGTTTCACTCAGTGCTGCTATGTCAATGTTGTACCTGGCCAGTTCTCTCCCAATCAAGGCAGTTCGTCTCTCAGGTCTGTTTGCGTTAAAGTCTTTGTCAAGTAAAGTGCGCACATTCCATGCGCCTAGAATGAGGGGGGGAAAAATCTGTCCTTTCTTTTTCTTATATGTCGACCGCCGAAGTAGGGTACCCACCAACCGCGGTAAGCTGGTTAGGTAATGGTGAAGCAGGCAATGTTTAGGGCACCTTTTCTAGCCCCTTCCTCATGCCATGGAGGTAAGCAGTGCTTTCCTAAAGAGGGCTGCTCAGACACTCAGGGGGCTGCCGAATCCCACTGCTGCTCCGATCAGTGGAAGACGACCATATGGCCTGAGCCGCCTGTGTGTAGGTCTGCGACTACGACTGCCAGCGTACCCACGCCTGCCGCTTCGCCCATCGCCACAGGACTTGTTGTGAGTGGATGGATGAATGGATGAATGGATGAAAGAGTGACTTGCGCGGTGATTTGGATTAAAGTGAGGAAGAGTTGCGCAATTCGTCGACCTCACTCTCTCGCCTGGGTCCATCTCAATCCAGTGGCAAGACAAGTCAAGACGACTGGAGATGAAGTCAGGTGCAGTGGATGACCAGGGCTTTCTACGTGCCTCGCCGTGCTCCTTACGCTCCACAGCGCGTTGCTGGTAATCGCCGTCGTGCCCGTTGAACCAAGAGGTGGTTTCTTCCGCGCAGTCTATCGAATCCAGTCTTCGCATGCATGGGTAGGCAGACCCTAACTCACCGAAGGTTTATAACCATTCGGCTACCCTCACCTAGTTTAGCCGGCCTGTCAAAGCCGTTGTCCGGGGGTGGCCGCTGTCGCATGCTGACAGCTACGAGGAGCCACAGGTGAGAGCTGGATGCCAGGTTTGGACCAAAGGTGGCTGAGCTGCCCTGAAAAGGAAAATTGAGCAATACTGCTACTTTAAATATGAATGTTTTGTTTGAAGACACTTTTTCCTTTCTCCATACAGTTACTTACTTACTTACTTAGTCGTTCCCCTTCTACCGTGAGGTGTAGAGGTTTGGAAGAGAGAGCGCCAGACCATTCTATCAGCTCCATACAGTTTTTAATTCTTATTTTTTAATGCTTTGTTTGATGGTTTTATTAAGCGACTCTTACGTTTTCGTTCCATACAGTTAGAGGTTTTTTTTTTTGTGTCTTAAAAAAATAATAATAAAGTTGAGTTGTATGTAGTTTTCTGAAGAAGCCTTCCTTATTACTGATTGGTTTGTTTTTTTTTTGTTTTTTTTTTTAATCCACAGTTTCCTATTTATTTTACACTGCCAACATCTAATCCTGATCAAGATCCAATGTCTTAAAACTAGTTTATTCCATTCTCATTTAATATTACCTCCTGCGGTCAAGCTGGCTCCTAATCTGTAAGGTTTAATTATTGATGCCAGTGAGTATTTGTGGATGTCCTTTGTTTATAAACGTTGTTGCTGAAGCATGTAGAATTCTGCCAGATTTCTTTTGACAATAATACAGGTTCCAATAAGACATTTTGCATTTATGTCCCTTTCAAAATTGACAGGTCGTATTTTGGTATTTTGTCCCTATGATCTTCTTGCTATTCTCAGAAATTGTACTTTCTTTTGTCGTCCTTGCATAGCACTTTATACTGGTCCTATCTGGTACTGTGAAATTGATGCTGTGATGGTTCTTTTATTGGTAGACACTAGTTGAGGCATAACACTTGACGATTGTTAACTCAGTGACTCTGGAACAGAAACAGTGATTGAGGATCGATTGCTTTTTTTTAAGGTAGTCACAATAGCAGTTACTGCCGTAGGGAGTAAAGTGTTTTAGACCCATCTATACTACGCTTTAAGAGATGGGGTGACTGGTTCCCGTCTTTGGGAACTCAAGGGCAGGAGTTAAGAACTCATTTACAGCTAAGTAGGCTAGAGATATACGTTAGAAAACCAGTACCATATTTTCGGTCTGTGAGGTAGAGTAATTTCAATTCTAACATTTTTTAAGGACTATTAATTTATTGACAATAAATAATGCAGCTTCTGGCAAAAAAATGACACCTATAGGTAAGAATAACTGTACTTGTGTAACTGCTTGTAGTCGACTCTGCGCTGACCTTCGTGCATGCCCCCTTAACTTCACACATAGTATCCTTAAGCCCCGCTGACTTCAAGCATGATCAGCTGTATGTCCCTGTGACTTTACATATTGTCCCATGTATATACCCCTGACTTTACTCATGATCCCCTCTATATCCTCTTGACTTCACACACAGGCTCCTGTATTTCCCTTGGCTTCACACATAGTCTCCAGTATGTCCCCCTAACTACATATGAACCCCTGTATGTCTCCCAGGTAAGTCACTCCTTCCATTTTTCTGATCTTGAAGGAACGAATCTCTCCGTTTCTCCCCCTCCCATGTCGCACCGAACACTTCAGCCATGATGAAGCCGGCCCGTCATCTCAAGATGTCATCAATTTCTGCCGACTCGATTTTTGATGGATGAGTGGTTAGACCACATACATCGCATGTGAATGAAACAGGCGCAAGCGAGCGAGCGAGTGAGTGAGAGAAAGAGAGAGAGAGAGAGAGAGAGAGAGAGATGGTGGCAAAGGAAGTGGAAGAGAGAGTTAGTGTGTGAATACACAGGTTCGCAACTGAGCAAGAAAAATATGAGAGATAAGTACCTTAACGATAAGCCACGAAGGGTAGGGGGGGGGGGGGGGGGGGGCAGAAATTCAGAAAAGATAGTAAGATAGGATACAAATTA
Source organism: Oreohelix idahoensis (assembly GCA_024509875.1). NCBI lineage: Eukaryota > Metazoa > Mollusca > Gastropoda > Stylommatophora > Oreohelicidae > Oreohelix > Oreohelix idahoensis. Next base: position 786,822 of record JAMPIV010000986.1, read on the forward strand.
ATCTCACAGTTTTTTGTGTGTGTTTTTTTTTTTTTTGTTAAAGGAGCCTTAAAAGAAGAGAAAGTTGAGTAAACAGAAGAAGGAAAGATTACCTCATAATGCAGAAAGTAGGATAGCAAGAGGTGTGATTCAAGAAGACACAAACAATATTGTCATGAAATAAAAGAAATAATAAACAAAATGTGCCTGATAAAGAAACAAAGAATTAATACTAAACTTGTACAGGCTCGAAAAGTGACAACCACAAAGATGCAGCCTTTCATAAATGGGCTCTTGCGCAGAATAGAAGGATTAAATTTGTAAGACAAAACCACCAATGTGGAACTAATGGAAAGTACAAGACAGATACTAGTGGACTAAGAAGTGAAGGAAGACGCTGACGCTGGTATGACACATACTGAGACAAACAGTTGATTGCATTTCAAGGAACCCTCTGTTTTGGAATCCCCAGAATAAGAGAATTAGAGCGGGACCAGAAAAACACACGGAGAAAGAAACCAGAAACAGGCATGAAGATCATAAAGAAGACATGAACAAACTATGAGCGTGTGACGAAATCAGTCATGCAATTTTTATAACTCTCATTCACTCCAGCAGTATCTCTTCATTTCTTCATTTTCTCACTCATCGTCCTACTATTTGGCATATTTATTGCCCTTACATTCATTTTTTCTGTGACCACTCCCAGACGTATTTACGTTCCGCCAGGTGAACTGTGGTATTATCGTAACAATACCCGGTCATTATCACCGGTCAGCGGAATACGTTTATCTTTTTCAGTCGCCGGCCACCTTTGATTGGAGACGATCCTCATGTGACACAATATGGTCTCGTACAAGGATGAATAGGAAGCCAATATTGTCTGTCTGAGAGAGAGCCGTCTGAGGTGTGCGGAAACACAGGCGTTAATGAGATAATCTTTTCCGCTGGGCCCGTCTCGGTATCAATATTACCGATAACCTGTCTGGGGAAGACAATATTTGAAGGTAGCATCTGGTCATCAAAAGAGTTCACAGATTTGTTTGTGAGTTGGCGGAAATATTAAGTCTTATTATAAAGAGGAATATTAAATGTAATATTTTAAAACACGCGGGGGAGATTATGAATTTAAACACCCCAACCCAGATAGTGCTAAAGATCTTACCATTGGTTTGATTTGAGAGCCGGAATATACTTTGGTTCTCATTGGCAAGTTTGCCGTAAAGTACAATCTGGGATTTGAACTGAGAATGAGAGATATAATATAGTGAAAGCGTAGTCTCAGATCAGACAGCTTCGCAACTTCAAGCTAGCAAACTCCTAGAAGCCAGTGAGACATCGGACTTAGAATTTCATAATTATAAGTGACAGATCGAGTATTTGGGCAACTTTGGAACTTACAAGGAAACCCGCATATTTAAATACAAGACTGGAAAATTAAGGGACCAGGACTTTAAATATCAAGACTGGAAATCTAGGAATTGGATCATCCGTCATAGGAGAATATTTACCGACTAAGTGATTCGCAGAACATCCGTCAAAAGAGGAATCAAAATATTTCCAGACCAAGTGATTCACAGAACACCCATCATAACAGGCATTTCTCAGGCCAAATGATTCGAGAGCATATTACCTAAATTGCTCGTGTCCATTCTAACCTGTGCGAGCAGATTGTAGATTCCCAAATTTGTGGGGTAAGTGTAACATTTATTTACAAATGTGAATGACATGTTTCTTGATTAAGTGGTTATATATGAGGCTGGCAACCTCAACATATGAAAATACTTTATTCTTGAACCACTGCACCAAGCGCTGGTGATTGTTTCTTGCTAGTCGTGCGGAAAACCGACAGCAGAGATGACCCCAGAATCCGACTAGAGCAGTGATGAGTGATGATTGCATCACGTGTGTATCAAGTGTATCCTATCATTTTGTGAGATATATATAACTTGTTAATGTTAGTTCAGGCTCAAATCATTATTCGCGCCGTCCAGACACATTTTCCCAGTTTAATACACAGAAGAGTACTGGTGATTTTTAATCATCTTCCTTGAGCTACGCTGTGTACTCAAGAATTTAATTCTTCTGAGAGATTAACATTGGTGGGTGGCCAGCGAGAGGATGCGCCTGGTAAGCTTCCAACTCAGTGTACTTAGCAGAGGCATTTGTTCTGTCTATTTTGTTACAAGCTATCAGACGGTTTGAAGTACTAACGTTCCTACGCTGCTAGTGTGAGAGAAGAGCATCAACACTGACCGCCTACATTGGACGAGTTATATGGATAAGTGCACTCATCACCAAAAAGACGTGACGGAAACCACGGCGACAGGAGTCACCTAGAGTTAAGTTCTTGTAAAGAAGGCATCAGCAAAACGGATTTTTATCACTCCCCTATTAAGTCTCTATGAAGACGCTTTCATCTAAAATTTTCACCAATCTTTCCATATCTATTTTAACATGTTAAAGACTAATTCACTATTAAATTTGTTACATGGTATTTTACAACCAAACAAACATAGTTGGTTCAGTTATTACACGTATGAAAGCAAACGTATGAGCCAGAATATTATATATATATATATATATATATATATATATATATATATATATATATATATATATATATATATATATATATATATATATATATATATATATATATATATATATATATATATACCTCTAAACAGAGCGATACCATTATAAGAGGAGATTCACTGAATTAACTCAGCTGGGGGCTTGAACGGGCTAACAACCATTGCTAAAATCCTTCACAAAAGGTGACGGATCAGATATAAGTTAACAATTTTTCAGCCCTATGCAACATTTATCTTGACTTCTGAAAATATCGTGTGAAAGATGCCTTAAGGTAGAAGCATCATTACCCTTCTATCTACATATCTGCCAAGAGTAATCTTGTGTGAAGGTAGACACATTTGACGACCCATTTGGATACTCTTGAGTTGCGGCCACTGTTGGACCACTACTGCAAAGCAGGGGAGGCAATCCGTGACAGAGCGGATGGTACAGGACAAGAGGACTTGGCACGTGTTTGTTGAAGACCCATGCTTCTTAGGGATCTGAAATGTACTGACGATGGTAATGATCATGATGATGATTTTAATGATCATGATGATGATGGTAATGATCACGATGATGATGGTAATGATCATGATGATGATGGTAATGATCATGATGATGATGATGGTAATGATCATACTGATGATGGTAATGATCATGATGATGATGGTAATGATCATGATGATGATGGTAATGATCATGATGATGATGGTAATGATCATGCTGATGATGGTAATGATCATGATGATGATTTTAATGATCATGATGATGATGGTAATGATCATGATGATGATGGTAATGATGACGATGATGGTAATGATCATGATGATGATGGTAATGGTCATGATGATGGTAATGATCATGATGATGGTAATGATCATGATGATGATGGTAATGATCATGATGATGATGGTAATGATCATGATGATGATGGTAATGATCATGATGATGATGGTAATGATCATGATGATGATGGTAATGATCATGATGATGATGGTAATGATCATGTTGATGATGGTAATTTTAGTGGATTTGATGGTATTGTATGATTGTGATATTACCTAGTGTGATGCATGAGGTCAGTTGTGAAGGCTCCTGAGATAAATGTAGCTGTGAATTTACAGAAGGCCCTTCTTGCTACCACTACGACCTCACACCTATCTTTTTTACTAATGAATGTGGCTACGTTAAAATTCTAGGGTACTGATATGTAATGTGTTGTGGTAGTTTACATACACACACACAGATATTTAATAAGTCTAATAATATTAATAAAATGTTATAACACACTGAACTAACTCAAGCTGTGTAAAATTTTGATAGTAAATTTTCTTTAAGTTTATTTGTTCTGAACCAAGGTTTTATTTTGGTCAGAACATATGAAAGGTTTTGCAATTATGAATGAAATGCATGAATATATGGCATAATAAATGAAAGGTGTGTACATATGTATTTTACAAGACTAGTTAATATTACTACTGTTTATAGTTGTAATTTATCTGGGAGAACGATTAATGGATGTGCTGTTGGGGTGGCCTCATCACTCCCTGTCTATGGCGACTAAACATTGTCCATTTATTGATGGGAATATAGTTGGTGTGTTAGAAAATAAGTTGGTGAATGTCCAGCAGGCCAGACGCTCACGTATCTTGAATGAGTAGTTCTGGTGCTGGAATCTGGTGGCCCCACCTCTCCGTGCTTGGGGGCAATATAAGGCTGCTCTGCCAAAATATTAGACTGCACGGGTCCACTCTTGTATTATTCAACACATCATTTGACACCACTTTGGTGCCAAATAAAAACTCACAGTTCTGAAATAAAAGTATTTGGTCATGTGTCAGAACTCTACCTCCTGAGCCACTTCTACTCTCAACCCTCACCACCCACACCACATAGACGGGGTCAGATCTCTCTGACCATACAGCACATCTTACCAAGTTGGTTTCACATAGGATAAGTTCCCCCAGACTACATATTCTGAAATATGTTCATTAGCTTCCTGCCATAGAATAGGATAGGTGATATGTTCCACTGATCTCAACACTTGATCCGCCCTTCATAATCCTTGCTGGAGTTTATGTATTTTGTTTGTCTCTAGACCCTGAACTGGGGCGGGGGGGTCTAGAGCGAATCCTTACTTGTTGTAAGGGATAGATTTTGATATGGCAGTATCAAATCACTCGAAACATTAAACAAATATTAAAATATACAAAGAAATACTTTCAGTCTTACCAGAATTATGAATAGAGAACACAGTTATATGCTAGCAAAACTCAGCTGAGCTGCTGGCTCTAGTATGGCGTCCCTCTAAATATTTCAATTAGCTTCTGGGAAATACACCACTGAATTATTTACTGTGTCTACTACTGGACAACTTATGATGAATGGCAAAAATGCGCGTCTGAGCGCCGATAATATGTTTATCTGTGGCCAATCACCGCCTTTTTTTCCTTTTCAAATTCAAACCTCCTACCAAAAGTCAATTCAGTCATACCTCAGTCAAGTATGTATTATTGTCTGTTGGTCCGTCTGTCTCTACTTGCGTTTCACACAAAAAAAACACTTGTTTTTTGAACCAACTCTGCCGTCCCCTACACAATTTTGCCTTTAAAGTTATTTTTAGCCACAATTCTCCACCACATTCCCTCTCTTTCATTCCAACTAGATTTTAGCACTTGAGTCTCAAGGCCGCAGTTTTTGAAAATTAGTGACATTTTTTTGTTTCAATGCAGTCGCTCGCTGATATGAACAACACAGTCTTTTGTCAATATCTTTCTTATTATCTATCCGTCTGTATAAATGAAAGCATATTATTTCACTGCTCAAGATGGGCCATCAGGCCAGCTAGGTTTTATATTCCTAACATTATTATTAAGAAAAAGTTACTTTTCAAGGTTAGTTGGTTTTTTGAAATATTTTCGAGCATCTTCTGTAATGCGTTTGCCGCTGAATTCAAATAAACGGACTAAGTTATCGCAAAAGCGTCCAAGAAATGACTGTTGCGTATAATAGCTAAGGTCCCTTTTGTCGATTTCTTTACCTTGTGTCAACTTGGGGACGTGAATTTTTTTCCTTTCCCCACCAATTGCGTCTTTTTAGCCTTGCTAGTTTCAAGCACGTGTTCAGTCATATTTTTTCCTTTTGATCTCCGTTCTCATCCCGTTCCAAGGGTAAACGTTTTGCCTTCACGTCTAACAAGTTAGTTTCCATGGCGGGTGGTGACCCGCGGCGTGGGCGATCATGTCGTCTAGTAGCTTACGCATTATTTTTATCCCTACATTTTATCTTTGGAGATATTTTAACGTTGTATCACGGTTAATTTTATCACACATCTCCCCACTTGAAAACATGCCTACGGCAAGTTCCAAAACCAGTGATACACATAGATAAAATTACTCCTCACGCCTGCCACTACTCTAATTTTGATCACAGGGGTGCCGACTGAGGAAATCTGCACCGACATTCAATTTGCCTGGGATATATTGGATACTAAACTGATAAGGTTGAAGCAATAAAGACCACCTCAGCAATCTTGCGTTTTCATGCTTAGCCTGAGATAAGAATACGAGGGGCTGATGATCCGTCTGGACCACAAAAGTCCTACCATACAGATAGATTTGAAACTTCTTTATTGCCCAGATTAACGCTAAACATTCTTTTTCGCTTGTGGAATATCCTTGTTCCGCCTTATTCAATTTGCGGCTTGCATAAGCGACTGGGTTCAGTTCCCCATCAGGTGAAGATGATCTTTGCAACAAAGCCGCCCCGAGTCCTACATTACTTGCATCTGTTCTTACGACAAAAGTCCTGTGTCAAATCAGGCAGTTTGAGAATAGGCTTGCTAGTGAGTTTTTCCTTTAAGTCTTGGAACGCTAATTCACTTTGCGCAGTCCAAATAATTTTATCTGGAAGTCCCTTGCGAGTCAGATCAGTCAGAGGAGCACAAATAGAGTTAAAATCTTTGATGTATTTTTGATAAAATCCGCATAACGACACGAATGATCGCACGTCCTTTTTTGTTTGTGGTCTAGGTGCTCTCTGCAGTTTTTCCAAGTTCTTGGGGTCAGGGGTCATGTTACCCTGATATACAGTGTGTCCCAAGAATTCCAACTCTTTGCATCCAATACAACATTTTGTTGGCCTAGCAGTTAAGTTCGCCTCCCTAAGCCTATTAAATAACATTTTTAGAGCGTCAATGTGTTCTTCAAATGTCTCTGTGGCGACGAGAATATCATCCATGAAATTCGTGATACATGGGTTATTCAGGGGATCCAACAATTTGCGCATCATCCTTGAAAATACACTCGGAGCATTTTTCAGTCCGAATGGTAGCATGTTGAATTCATAATGTCCATCCGAAGTGCTAAAAGCCAAATAAGGTCTCACTTCAGGCTTCACTGGAATCTGGTAATAGCCTTTACTAAGATCCACCTTTGAAAAGTATTTTGCCTTGTTTAATCTGGCAAATAACTGTTTTGTGTCTGGTAATGGATCCACTTGTCCTTCTGTGACAGCATTCAGTTTCCTGTAATCTATGCACAGTCTGTGTTCCCCAGACGGTTTCCTCAACAAAACGACACTGGAGCTAAAAGATGATTCACTGTGTGAAATAATCCCCTCCTTCAACAAATAATCTATTTCTTCCTTCAATGCCTTCTCCTTCGCGAACGGAATAGAATAGGCTCTCATACAGATTGGGTTTGAGTCTACCAGTTTCATGTCATACTGTAGCAAATTTGTATGGCCTGGTTTATCTGTTAATACATCTGTATGTTCCTCCAGAACCTGTTGAACTCTCTCCCTCTGATTTTTAGTCAGGTGCTTACTGACTTTTACCTGTGCTGCTGTTTCACAAGGATGTAATGGGTATTCATGTGAGGTGAGTGGTTCCTTTTGCATTTGAGTTGCGATAGCCAAGGTCAGTAAGGGGGTGCTTTCCTGGAGTGGTCTGTCCAGATACTTCTTTAACAGGTTTACATGATAAACTTTCTCCTTCCCCTTTTTGTCAATTTTATAGTTTGTTCTAGACACCTTCTCTAGAACCGTATATGGACCTTGCCATCCAATTTGTAATTTATTCTGGCTGCCGGGTAGTAGAAGCAGCACCTTCTCTCCCACAGCTAGTTCTCTGTCCTTTGCCTTCCTATTAAAATATGCTGCATGTTTCTTCCTGGCTTGTTTCAAATTATCATTTGCCAGTTTCCATCCAGCTTTCAAACGAGTGGTCAGTTCGTTCACGTATTGATAAGATGAGGTAACAGTCTCTTCCGCCTTCTCATCTGTCCAGGTCCTTAATAGTGCTTCTAGTGGACCTTTTATTGGCCTCCCAAATAGCAGAGTTGCGGGAGCCATCCCGGTTGAACTATGTGGTACCTCCCGATACGCAAACAATGCGGCGGGCAGGAATTGATCCCACAGATCCGGTTTTTCGTGTGCCAGCTTTCTCAGGATAGAAATGAGAGTCCCGTTGAACCTCTCTACCTGGCCGTTCCCTTGCGGATGGTACGGACTACAATGAAAGTGTCTGGCTTGAAATAGCTTAAAAACTTCTTCCGTTAGTTTCCCCTTGAACTGAGAGCCATTATCCGTCAAGATTTGATGCGGGAATCCTAATCGGGTGAATATTGTAAGTAGTGCCTCTGCTACATGTTTTGAATCAATTGATGGCAGGGCTACCGCCTCTCCCCACATAGAACAAGTGTCCACCAGAGTAAGGATGTAACTGTTCCTCCTCTTGGTCCGAGTGAGAGGTCCCACAATATCCACTGCAACCCTCTCAAAAGGTGTTCCCACTATGGGCATTTCCCCTAGAGTTGCAGGAGCAGTCCAGTGCTTTGGGGCTACCCTTTGACATTCTGGGCAGGATTTGACATATCTTTTTATATCCTCCGTTATCCCTGGCCAGAAGTAATGACAAGCTATACGCTGTCCTGTGGCGCTGATCCCCATGTGACCACTGAAGGGAATCGCATGCCCGAGTTCCATCACTTTATCCCTATATGAAGTGGGAAGAACCAGCTGGTTGTGACCATTTGTTCCAGTTCCGGCCTTCCTGTATAATAGTTTGTTCTTCATAAAATATTCCCCCTTGCTCGGAGGTGTGTGGCATTTGGGCAATTTTTTAAAACATGGCTTGAGTGTCCTATCCTCAGCCTGCGCCTTCCTCATCTCCTCTGGATGAGCATTTATAGGTTCACCTTCTTCCTCCTTCCTCTGTGACCTGGTCTGCACTGTCGCCATGATCACAGGTCTCTCGGGATTCCCCAAGAAGACGTATCTACACCCCAATATCAGAGGGTAGATTGGTTCATCTATCACTGCTGCTCTGATTTCTCCTTCCACATAGCGAGTTTTCACCGTTATCCTTGCGATGGGAAGTGTCATGAGTGGTATGTCCTTAGTTGCCCCTTGTATTTCCACTGTTTCTGTGGTATACTGACTTGGGTCCACTAGGCTAGACTTCACAACTGAATCATAATCCAAACCTGTATCATAAAGGCACCTTATGGTGACCCCATTACAAATAACATCCTCACAAACTGGGGGGTGATAAGGTTCCTGCTGTCCATTAGGATTAACCTTTAATCTTTGAGTCCCCGACTTCATTGCAGCAATGTTTGAAGGTTTCCTTCTACAAAATTCGGTGTTATGGTTATCTTTCTTGCACCATTTACACCATCTTTTTCCTTGGTTAAACGGTTTTCTTTCATTGGATTTTTGGTCATTGAACTGTGAGTTTCTGTCTCGATAGTCATTTCTTGGCCGTTCAAAGTTTGTCCTACCTTTATTTCCCTGTTCTCTATTATCAAATTTATTAAATTGCTGTGGAGCTTTAAAATTGTCTATGTGCTTCTTTTTAGCACCACTTACCTCTGCCTGGGCTGCCTGATACCTCTCAGCGACATTTAAAACCTCCCCCAACTTCTCTGCACCTTGTTCCATGAGAAATTTTCTCATGTCTGGAGCCATGGACTCTCAATTGCTCTATCATGATCATCTCCTTAAGATCTTGGGTCTTCCCCAGAGCCGTCCATTTCTCCAAATAGGTTTCCAGTCTGGCAGAGAATTGGTGGTATGTCTCCCCAGACAACAGTTTGGCATTTCTAAATTTCTTACGATAAAATTCACCATTTTTTTCGTACCTTAATAACAAAGCCTGCTTTAACATGTCATAATTGTCTTGGTCTTCTCTGTTCATTTTTGCGAAGACTTCATAAGAAGTACCTCTCAGTCCCTGTGATAACTTTAAACTCCACCTCTCTCTCTCTAACCCATATGTAGTAGCTAATAACTCAAAACGTCCGAGGTACCCCTCTATGTCATCGTCTTTCTCAACAAAATGGTCTAAATGAAACCCCATAGCTGATGTTGAGGCTCCCAGACTGGGCGTAGCATCTGAGGCAAAAGGGCTGGCACCATTTTCAGGAGCCTGGCCTTGTAGCTCCAGCTCCCTTAGTCGTAATTCGTGCTCCCTTTGCAACCTTCTATCTTCTGCCTCCCTTTCGGCCTTTTTATCTTCTGCCTCCCTTTCGGCCTTTTTATCTTCTGCCTCCCTTTGCTGTCGTTTTTCTTCTGCCTCTAATGCTTTAGCCTTTTTGTCAGCCTCAATTTGTAACCTCTTAGTCTCAGCCTCAATTTGTAGCCTCTTCTCTTCAGCTAATCTTTCAGACTCTAATTTTCTTTCAGCCTCTTTTTCTAATCTTCTTTCTTCCCGTTCAATATACTTATCACATTCAGCCGTTACATATTGAATTAAAACCTGACCATCCATTCCCATATCCTTTGCCGTTAGCACAGCAGCTGATCTGAATTTGGCTAGCTCCGCCATACTTTTTAGACAATTTAGCAATGAGCAAGATAAAATTTCCAACCACTAAAGTAATTCTAATTACTATAGTCTAAAGTAATTCTAATTAGCCAGTTAACTAATTAATTACCACTGGCTGTGAAGATTCACCAACTTTTATTTTCACTTTTAATTTTAAGGGACACTTTTAATTTTTATAATTTGTTCCCCTAATTTAATTCTCCCACCAGGAGATCCTAATATTACTGTTGAGCTAATGATCCCTTGACAAGAGACCCCAATATATGTAGTGGATTTGATGGTATTGTATGATTGTGATATTACCTAGTGTGATGCATGAGGTCAGCTGTGAAGGCTCCTGAGATAAATGTAGCTGTGAATTTACAGAAGGCCCTTCTTGCTACCACTACGACCTCACACCTATCTTTTTTTTTTTTTTTTTACTAATGAATGTGGCTACGTTAAAATTCTAGGGTACTGATATGTAATGTGTTGTGGTAGTTTACATACACACACACAGATATTTAATAAGTCTAATAATATTAATAAAATGTTATAACACACTGAACTAACTCAAGCTGTGTAAAATTTTGATAGTAAATTTTCTTTAAGTTTATTTGTTCTGAACCAAGGTTTTATTTTGGTCAGAACATATGAAAGGTTTTGCAATTATGAATGAAATGCATGAATATATGGCATAATAAATGAAAGGTGTGTACATATGTATTTTACAAGACTAGTTAATATTACTACTGTTTATAGTTGTAATTTATCTGGGAGAACGATTAATGGATGTGCTGTTGGGGTGGCCTCATCACTCCCTGTCTATGGCGACTAAACATTGTCCATTTATTGATGGGAATATAGTTGGTGTGTTAGTTGGTGAATGTCCAGCAGGCCAGACGCTCACGTATCTTGAATGAGTAGTTCTGGTGCTGGAATCTGGTGGCCCCACCTCTCCGTGCTTGGGGGCAATATAAGGCTGCTCTGCCAAAATATTAGACTGCACGGGTCCACTCTTGTATTATTCAACACATCATTTGACACCACTTTGGTGCCAAATAAAAAAAACTCACAGTTCTGAAATAAAAGTATTTGGTCATGTGTCAGAACTCTACCTCCTGAGCCACTTCTACACTCAACACTACACAACAACACCACATAGACGGGGTCAGATCTCTCTGACCATACAGCACATCTTACCAAGTTGGTTTCACATAGGATAAGTTCCCCCAGACTACATATTCTGAAATATGTTCATTAGCTTCCTGCCATAGAATAGGATAGGTGATATGTTCCACTGATCTCAACACTTGATCCGCCCTTCATAATCCTTGCTGGAGTTTATGTATTTTGTTTGTCTCTAGACCCTGAACTGGGGCGGGGGGTCTAGAGCGAATCCTTACTTGTTGTAAGGGATAGATTTTGATATGGCAGTATCAAATCACTCGAAACATTAAACAAATACTAAAAAATATACAAAGAAATACTTTCAGTCTTACCAGAATTATGAATAGAGAACACAGTTATATGCTAGCAAAACTCAGCTGAGCTGCTGGCTCTAGTATGGCGTCCCTCTAAATATTTCAATTAGCTTCTGGGAAATACACCACTGAATTATTTACTGTGTCTACTACTGGACAACTTATGATGAATGGCAAAAATGCGCGTCTGAGCGCCGATAATATGTTTATCTGTGGCCAATCACCGCCTTTTTTCCTTTTCAAATTCAAACCTCCTACCAAAAGTCAATTCAGTCATACCTCAGTCAAGTATGTATTATTGTCTGTTGGTCCGTCTGTCTCTACTTGCGTTTCAAAAAAAAAAAAAAAAACACTTGTTTTTTGAACCAACTCTCTCTGCCGTCCCCTACACAATTTTGCCTTTAAAGTTATTTTTAGCCACAATTCTCCACCACATTCCCTCTCTTTCATTCCAACTAGATTTTAGCACTTGAGTCTCAAGGCCGCAGTTTTTGAAAATTAGTGACATTTTTTGTTTCAATGCAGTCGCTCGCTGATATGAACAACACAGTCTTTTGTCAATATCTTTCTTATTATCTATCCGTCTGTATAAATGAAAGCATATTATTTCACTGCTCAAGATGGGCCATCAGGCCAGCTAGGTTTTATATTCCTAACATTATTATTAAGAAAAAGTTACTTTTCAAGGTTAGTTGGTTTTTTGAAATATTTTCGAGCATCTTCTGTAATGCGTTTGCCGCTGAATTCAAATAAATGGACTAAGTTATCGCAAAAGCGTCCAAGAAATGACTGTTGCGTATAATAGCTAAGGTCCCTTTTGTCGATTTCTTTACCTTGTGTCAACTTGGGGACGTGAATTTTTTTTTCCTTTCCCCACCAATTGCGTCTTTTTAGCCTTGCTAGTTTCAAGCACGTGTTCAGTCATATTTTTTCCTTTTGATCTCCGTTCTCATCCCGTTCCAAGGGTAAACGTTTTGCCTTCACGTCTAACAAGTTAGTTTCCATGGCGGGTGGTGACGCGCGGCGTGGGCGATCATGTCGTCTAGTAGCTTACGCATTATTTTTATCCCTACATTTTATCTTTGGAGATATTTTAACGTTGTATCACGGTTAATTTTATCACAGTAATGATCATGATGATGGTAATGATCATGATGATGATGGTAATGATCATGATGATGATGCAGACTCGTGTGAGATAGAACCAAAAATAACTGACAGTACTAAATGCTCAATAATAAAATGAAACAAGACATAACGGCTGTTCAATCATGTGGTTGGAAACGAGGAGGATTTAAAAAAAAATAATTGTGCCTTGCTTAGTCGGTTATGTTAAGGCGAAAGTCCAAATATAAAAAAAAAAAACCTTTAGGTTTGAAAACATTTATAGGAGGAATAAACAAAATACCCCAAGATGAAGAATAGGAGGGGAAAAAAGGCAGCAGCTTAAAGCAAACAGCTAACTGAAGTCATTTTGAAGTAGAAAGAAATTGGACGAAAGAGTGGCGACACTGAGAGAAAGAAGGAGAGAAAGATTATTTGCTGAGGGAAGGCATTGAATACAGGAGGTTGAAAATCATGACAATGTCGCCGACTAATGTACCGGTATAACAGGGCGGCGGGGGTGCCAGTATGAGTGATGGCAGAAAATTGATTCTAACGAAGAATCAATGGACCGATCCTGGATGGAACTAAACTTGTGTGAACGATTTTGATGAATGAACGACTGGACTGGGTTTTCTCGTCTATCACAATATTCTACAGTAGCTGTTGGTGTCTGATGGATATCATAATGATGCAAGAAGTGATAGGCGGGGGTCTTCTTACTACAACGTTGCATGGGTGCCTATGTAGTGCGACTAAAATAAAATTGTGATTGATGATGATAAGTAATAATCTGATGAAAACGACGATGCCATTCAATCCGGTGACCATGATGAAGATGGTAGTGATTGTGAAGATCTTTCTGGTAACTATTGTTTGTTTTTGGCAGTTCTGGTGGTGGTTGTAGCTGTGATATGTTTTGATGTTGGTTGTTTTTATTATGGTTAGCCCCGTGTAGTTCTTAAGTGAGTCGAAGAAAGAACAGAACCACTGTTGCCTCCGGCATGTCGTAGGAGGCGACAAAGAGGAGGTTGTGCATGTGACTGGCAGAAACTAACTCTGTAAGAGCATACAAATGCTTTGTACCATTACTACAGCAGTAATAACCATCATCATCAAATGCATAAAAATTTTCACCCTGTTGCTCCAGCACGATGACCAGCTGCAGCTGTAGCTGTATGCTCTATAGGGAGCAACAGGGTGAAAATTTTTATGCATTTGATGATGATGGTTATTACTGCTTTAGTAATGGTGGTTATTACATGTTTTGATTGTGTGGGTTATTATTTTTTTTTTTATGGCAGCGGTTATGATGACATGGCTTACTTGAGATGAAGAAGCTTGCGTTCGATAGGATACCCGCCAGGAAACATGTTGATAACCTTACAAGACAGTCCTTATTCTGTAATCTCCCAGGGTAAGAAAGGTAAATAGAGACTGAAAAACACGTTGAAGAGAGAACTGGAGGCAGATACGAAAGGCATGAAGCAGATACTGAAAGACCTTAATTAAACTGATGGCGCAGGAGATAAATGCTTGACATGAATTTTTTGAAGGCCTATGCTCCTTAGGGAAGAGGTGGGGGAGGGGGGCGAAGGATAATGAAATAGATAAACGACATAGATAAATGAAATAGATACATGAAAATATAGGTTTATTCTATGATCGTTGTGATTACGTCGATGTTAATAACATAATTCAGGTGAAGATGCTGGTTATTTGAGTATATACATTTACTTTAACTTACCCGTCTGGTCGAGTGTCGGGAATCTCTCTGTTGACTGGCAATGCGTCGCTGGCTGTGACATTGTAGGAGTACAGTTCAAAACCGTCATATTTTAAGTCTAACTGTTTTGGCTTCGCTTGAACGCTTTCTCTTGAACCATTATTTTTACTTACAAGTTCTGCATCCACTATGTGTGGTGCACTTGCATTTAAAATGTGGAATCCTTTGGTAAAATACAGCATATCATGCCCTTCCATGACACCAAAAGCGGCATTTTCTCCCTGTTTAATGCTGTTTAGTGCATAATTATCTTCAGTAGTGGTCAACTTTGATTCACTACGCTCTTGCGCGTGATATATGCTAATTCTGTCACTAGTGCGTACAGAAGCAGACACATTTAGCTCTCTGTTACTGTTATAAAACCCCCGATGAAGTGCGGGAAATGGCTGACGATATTTCACTTTCATTTTTGGAGACGATGTGTGTACGTTCTGACCGATGCTGCTATGGGGCTCAAATTCGTTATTGCGTTTAGGAACATTCATTTTCATTACAGTATTGCTTTGTAGATTAGATTTAGAACGAATTTCTCTCAGGGACTGCGTGTTTGTTCCGTCATCCGAATTTGTAGAGGAATCTTTCAAAGAGTGGTAACCATTTTCTATAGAAAGTTCTCTGGAGTTACCAGAATCCGCGCTCACTTTCATTTCGAGTGCTCTTTTCCACTCATCGTCATTGAAATGTTTATTGATTGTACCGCTGCTGCTATCAAAAAAATTGCTCTGTCGATTGTGCATCTCACCGATACTTTGTAGAAAATGTCCGCTTATGGATTTTTCTTGGGCGTGTAATCTGTACTTTATCATCACAGCCAGCATTTCTGAATCCTGTGATCTTGTTTTACGATCGCTGCTGTCGGATTTCGATTGTGAGTTTTTAGCACGTGAGGAAACGGTCGAGCTCGGTTTAGATTCCTCTCGTGTCTGTAAGCGTTCGTGCTCCGGAATGCCGGGAAAAGAGAAATGGAATGCACGAGCCGCAGGCTCCTGGGTCCAATTTAGCTGCAAATCCCCAAGATTTTTGGTCGGTGTCTGAATGTCCGGTCTGATCTCCATCACGGTGATAGCTTTAGTATCGATCCGAGCCCGTTCACCCGATATGAAGACGCTGCTGCTCTTGCTTTTTCTCGTGTACCCATCTCTCTCATCCTCCTCGTATCTCCGTGACAGCGCCTCTAATCCTCCCATCTGACTTAACTTAATCTCTTGAATCCGGCGCCCTCTTATTATCTCATTCTTCAACAGGTTAGACGTATGTCCATCTTCTTGTGTTTTCACCATCGACTGGAAACCTGTGATTGAAGTTTTTAACTCGTTACGTAGAGCAAATTTCGCCTCTAGTTTGACGCTAGACGGCGTCTCCATCAGTTTGTCAGTTGGTGAAAAGCCCAGCACAGCCAGATAACTAGCCAAACCACCGGAGCGGATGAGCAAATGGGAATCTTCTTTCGGCTCCGGGTTGCCTTCTTGGCCATTAGATCCAAAATTAATCACAGTAATTAGACACAACCAGACACTGACGACAACGAGAGCAGCGCTCAGGGAGCGGCAACGTTTGAATATTCTAGAAACACACAGGCGAACCCCCATCCCCCAAACCCCAACCCAGGGGGCTCGGAAAGAACGGGGCATTTGTCAGAAGTGTGTCTCCTTTGTAAAAAATTCCAGTCTTGACAATGACTACGGCAAAAACCGTAACAACATCTTTTCATATAAGTGTTTGACCTTTGGTTCTCCGATGACTTTTAACAATCAGCGATCATGAGTCACTTGTTGCCAGATTTAAAAAAAAGCCCAACTTAGTCATAGACTAACAGGCGGCGACAACGACTTCTCACTGATTATATAGTGCTGCAATTTTTGCCACCATTTGATGCTCGGGGAGTCTCTCTAAGTAAATTCAGACACTTCTCTCCTGCAAATAAAATGGAAGCTGTGACATTCATTCCAGTAATCGCTGAATAAACACACCTTCTGGAATTATTTGGCTATGTCAATGCGTATTCACAGTTCGTGTTTCCCTGTTCTGCTGCAGGGGAGGGACAGAGGGGGAGGGAGAGGGGCGGGGGGTGGGGGTGGACTTAGAAAGAGAAGGACGGTTGGTAGGACGTGCTTGGTTTACCCTGGTAATACTCTTGAGAATAAGGCTTGTTTCAGAACTGGACATTTGAATGCCATAATTGATTGTTTCTGTCAGTACTCACGGTGCAGCATGCTTATTATTTAATTTGATTCTTTTTCCTTCCCGTGCATGTTATTATAATAGCGAGGCTTCTGGGGGTTTTCATTGGACGCGCTTTGACATAAAGGTTTCAAACATTTCTTTGTTCATGCTGGAAGAGCATCAGAGAGCTGTCGTGTGCTGGAAATTCACCTAATGTGCTGTTTGCAGAGCGGACGTTATTAAAGCTTCAATCATGAGAAAAATCCTGGGTAAACAAAACGTCCCGGCGTTAACGACGTATCCATTCAGTGCAGGCTCTAGAAAAAGACCAGAAAAAAAGAAAACACATTAGCTTCTATTTTCTTTTGAACGGGGAAAGAGGCAGTTTGGAGGGGGGAAAGGGGGAGAGAAACATATAAAGACACGATATTGTTTTATTATGTTTTCTGGCAACTAACATGTGGATGTGGTGCAAAATGAGGGGGAAAATAAGGGGGGGAACTCCACATTATGATTATGTACACAAAAATTGTTTTCGTAGATCTTGCTAGTTCTGGCAAAGTTCGACTAAGAGGGTAGCAGCATTTCGAAGTTTTCATTACAAACTTAAATGACATTTTTTTTTTTAAAGAGAGAGAGGCTTGAACCTTTCTCTCGCAAAATCCCGAGCGTCGGTTTTTTCATACCGCGAGAACTAGTGGCAAAGGCGTATATTCTGCCAGCCTTGTGCATATGATGCCTTTTTTGTCAATGCATGACTGAGATACCGTAGTCTTGCACAGAAGGTTATTATCAAGCTATATTCATCATTGAAGCGTGTCCTTATCGACTTTTGTGGAGCTTGAGTTATTCAGTGAGCTTCGAAATCTTGTTATAATTATAATATTTAGAACAACCACATTGATTTTGTTTGGTGTGTATATGAAACCCATGCTGCCAACAAGAAATACATTCCAAACAATGGCAGAGAAATATTGAGCCAGGAACGAAATTAAGACGCCACAAACAGGATTTGTATCGAATCATACAGTCTCTGGTATTCTTAGCAATATATGCCATCATAGGATTATTCGTACAGAACACAGTAAAAACAACTTACGATATGAAAAAAAAACAAAACAATTTCTGTATTTATAGAAAATGGTGTCAGGAAATTATTGATATTGTAGTAGCATAGAAGAACGTTAAAGGTCTCAGTTCACATGGCAACAAGACAGCAGTAATCATCATCATTCATTTTCCTTTGCACTCTTTACGGAGCATGGGGCCACTAATGTAGCATATTCCTATCAGCCAAAAAAAAACATTGGAGCCGCCACTGATGTCCCATATAAAACATTGACTTATGTTATATGTTCTATAGTCCAGTTGCTTATGCAATATGTAACATAGTGCAGTGACGTATGTAATAAGTAACACAGTTTAGTGACATGTTATATGTTCTATAGTCCAGTTACTTATGCAATATGTAACATAGTGCAGTGACGTATGTAATAAGTAACACAGTTTAGTGACTTATGTATAAAGTCCCATATGGCAGTGACGTATGTAATATGCACCATAGTTCAGTGACTTATGTTATATGTTCTATAGTCCAGTTACTTATGCAATATGTAACATAGTGCAGTGACGTATGTAATAAGTAACACAGTTTAGTGACTTATGTTATACATTCTATAGTCCAATTACTTATGCAATATGTAACATAGTGCAGTGACGTATGTAATAAGTAACACAGTTTAGTGACTTATGTATAAAGTCCCATATGGCAGTGACGTATGTAATATGCACCATAGTTCAGTGACTTATGTAGCGCGTCTTATAGTTCAGTGACTTATGTAACGCTTCTTATAGTTCAGCGACTTATGTAACGCTTCTCATAGTTCAGTGACTTATGTAACGCGTCTTTATAGTTCAATGACTTATGTAACGCGTCTTTATAGTTCAGTGACTTATGTAACGCGTCTCATTGTTCAGTGACTTATGTAACGCGTCTCATTGTTCAGTGACTTATATATAACATGTCTCATTGTTTAGTGACTTTTGTAACGCGTCTTATAGTTCAGTGACATAACTTTATCAACGAAGCACTTTGACAGTTCCTTATAACATCAGTGTACGCAGGCTAGATAACGCTCTGAGAACGTGGGCGGCGCGAGCCGTGTGGCCGCAGCCCGGACGCCGACTTGGGAAAGGCGTCGATATTTATTTAAAAAGAAAGAAAAAAAACTTTGAAATTTTAAAAACATGAGAGCAAGGAAACAGAAAATTTCACAGTACTGTCACGTAGGGTTTATATTCATTTAATTTCCTACATCTTCTTCCTATTCTTTCACATAAATTCTCTCTTTTATTATCTCTGTATTTTTTTTTCCTGTGTATTTTTCATCCATTCGTTTGGCGAATATTATTTTCATATAATTCGCAAACTTTACCTGTTTTCCTTTCTCTTAAACTGAGAATCGCGCTAGGACGATATTACGTAGATGTCAGGGCTGCAGGGCGTCAGAAGGCGTGATAAGTCGGTTCGCTGAACACAGGACGTAGCAAATCGTCTACATTCTCACCGAGCGCGCGAGCTTCTTCTCGGCATTAGTCCCGGTGAGGTGTGATACTTTACATCTGCACCGGTCAGTATCCAGACATTTGTCTGGAAAATCCCAAACTGACACGGCGCTCACTTGGGCCATGGTCAGCTGTAGTGTGAAAACTGCCCTGAAATGGAGTCAGGCTGTCTGGGATTTGAAACTGACACGCGTACATCGTGGTCAGTAGGTGACAGTTACGACACGCGTTAAGCGGACGTAAATGTTGGGAGTAGGGGAGATAATTTCGCTTGGCGAAATAAGTTTGGGCCCTTTTGTCTGATTTTAAGATATTGGCCAAGTTTGAAACTTTAATTTCATTCTCGCTCATAGACTCACAGTAGATAGGTCGCTCGAAAACAGAATAGCTGTTAGCGAAGATCTCAGTTTGTTTCGGCAATTTGTCGAACTTCTAGACTTCCAGAAATATTTTCAGCATTTTTATTCTTAAGTTGTGCGACTACCTGTAATTCTGTGGTTGAGGTAATTAATATGATAGATATATAGATTTTGTGAGTGTTAAAGTGTTAAATCGCTTAATTCATTTTAATCTATTTCTTTAGCGCAGAAGAGAAATAAAGTGGTAGGCTATTATATTTTCTAGGGAAGCATTCAGTGGAAAGCAGACTAAAAATTTAATTTCTAGCTTATAACGGCAATTGTAGCTATTTATGAATTTAATTTAACCGCTAATACCCAGTCGAGTGTATTTTTCTAAACTAACGTATAAACTCTAGAATCGAGCCTCATGAATGGTGACGGGATACGCACGTGTTCCTAAATTCATGAGGATTGCTGATTTTTAATTATAACTTACGTCACGGGAAGTTTAAATGATAAGCAAAGCTCTCTGCTTGCAAGTTTAAATGTAAGTTATAACCAGTTCAGATTCTGTTTATTATATTATATGTGTTATTTTTCCTCCACACAGTGAAAGTTTTGGGGTGACCCTAACTTTACCAGCACCTAGTAGTAGTTTCCATACTTGTGAAGAAATAGACAGTCCTTATTTTGAACCACGTGGGTTTTCTCAAGTAACACTGATCTGACGGTGCAAGTTAGACAGAAATACTAATATCCCTATAACGGGTTTTTTTCAAAGACTGTAATGATAAATACTGGACCTTGGAGCCAGCACTTAATTTCTTCTAGAAACTCTATATAATTTGCTGCCTGGTGGCGTGAATATTAACAATCATTTCCCGACTAGATTATATCTTGTGGACAAATCTGTGGTGTGACTAAAGTGAATCCTATACTGAGGGAAGGCACCGACCTGACATTCATCATTTTTTAGAAACCTACGCTATTGACACTGTGCTCTGCTAACTCCCGCGCCTGGAATAATTGTTAGGTGACTTAATCAGACAGTTGAACAAATTTGCACACCCAAGTAGTCGTTCCCGGAGACTCCGAGTTAAATACGTCTTTTGGAACTGGGGACTTCTTGGCAGAAGACTGCATTTTTTTTGAGTCTGTGTGAAGATCTAAAACCAATGTGTTCCAAGAGGCAGCGAGCAAAGTCATGAGTACCTGAATGAGAAGCCATGGCGGAATGAATGAGTGTACGCTGGTCTGAGTGATATTTTCACTATTATATCTTTGACACCCTGTTGCTGTCCTAATTTTTTTTTCAATCTGCATAATTTGTTGCTAAGGCTAGAGTTCTTGTGTTTTGTCTTAGGTTAAATCAGATTTTTTTCAAACTCTGTGCATATAATTACGAGATAAAAACAAAGAAAAACTCTTAGACTCAAACCCTATGTATCTGTGACTCGGGCGCCATCATCTGTTCTCTTAACGGGGCCGGGCTAAACCTAGAGTTAACACCATAACGGGGCTATCATCCTTGCAACATTTCCTTGAAGTTTTATGACTATGTGTATATGTATTTTCCTTGATGTACTTTCTTTGATGTTGTGAGCCGATTTTTCCTGATATTAAAATCGCTCTTGAACTAAATAATCGTGTTTGGTCAGCTCGTTCTAGATAATATATATATCATTGTTATAGTTTTCCCACGTCTGTGTGTTTACCTGTCGTCACGTGTATGTGCGTGCCTGTGAGTGATAGAAATATACGTAATATGTATATTGGTGTAGTCTGTCTGACGCTGTAACAACTGTTGTAGAAGATAGGTGAGAGAGAGAAGAATTCTTTTCGCTTTCAGAGACAGCCACTATATCAAAACCTATCATCTCACGTGTGTGGAAATTCTATCAACTTTCACTAACTCTCACTGAGTCTATCACCTATTCAAACCTATTCAGAAGGGACCAAACCTAGTCTTAATTCTCCTATCGAAAATCTACGACAAATGAGGGCTCGTTTCCGGTCTTTGAACTTAGAATAGGAAGACGAGTACGACAAACGTGGACTCGTCTATCTGGATTTTGGACTTAAGATTCTGTATTCTGATATAGAGTAAGAGTGTGATGTCTTTAGAGTTGTTATATCTTTAAAAAAAAAAAAAATATTACCCCCTAGACTAGCGATCTGTTTACGGGCGTGCTGACCACACAAACTAATAGTTTTTTTTTTCCACAGCATCTTTGAATAATATACATTTTGGTTACAGGTTGATTTTGTCGGGATATATGTTAACTGCTGATTGTAATACTAAATGCTGGTAAAGTGGTGAGTGTATAACATTCACTGGGTACTGAGGCAGAACGGCGTTTGAACTAAGTTAAGGAGTGTGTTTCGGACTTTTTGTCCAGATTAATTCCCTCCCTTACCCGATCTGACTTCAGGGGCGAACTTATAGTGGATTTTTAAAAAATTAAGGGGATTATTTTTCTCTTTTTTTTTTGCAATAATTATTTTGCTTTTCCACTGTAGCAACTTATTTTTCAGTTGTAATCTTAACTACCATTTATTTGGCGTAGTCGTGTTTTGCATTAAGTGCTTTATTGCCGATAATAGCAGCGATAGTTAGATTTTAATTTGGAGGAGGTATCCCAGGGTTAAGGATATCATCTTTTGATTTTTGGTAAATTTTTTTCTCGTAAGTGGTAGGAACCAGGTTATTCTTTTTCCTATTTTCTTTCTCGACTAGTCTCAGTCACTGATTTAATATGGCCGAGAGGGCGAAACTGAGGCAGATGTTAAGACAGGAAGCAATGGAAGAGGGACTGGAAGGAGAAGAAGCGAAAGCATTTGTCAGAGACGAACTCGAGAGATATGATGCGGAGAGGAAAGCAGCGGAAGCTAAGGAAAAAGCAGCCGCAGATTTACAGCAGAAGAAGATGGACGAGGAAATGGAAATTCGCAGGATGCAGCATGAGGAAAGAGAGAAGGAAAGACAGCAGGGAGGAAAGAGAGAAGGGAGAGACAGCACGAGAAGGAGAGGGAACAGAGACAGCACGGGTTGGCGCTTAAAACTCTTGAGTTCCAAAGTCGTGGTGCTGCCTCTACCTCCAGCAATGGAGAGTCTTCTCCTCATTCTTCCTTAACTGACCCTGCTAACACTCAATCTCTTCAACTAAATGCTATGTCTTTCACTCTTGAATCTTTTCCTTGTCCAAATGAGAAGATTGACACATGGTTAGAAAAATTTGAGAAAATTGCAACTCTGTACGGGTTAGAGAGGTCGCGTTGGAATATGAAACTTTCCCAGGCCCTAAAAGGTTCTGCTTATGATGTTTATTCTAAGCTGGAAAGTAGCCAACAAGACGACTACGATGTGTTGAAGAAAGCGTTACTGGAGCGCTTTGAAATGAACGCTCGCAAGTTTTTGCAACTGTTTCGCAACAGCCGGAAAGAGAATTCTGAAACTTTTCACCAGTTCTCATCTCGTCTTAAGGGATATCTAACAAAGTGCCTTGAGCTTTCGCAGCTCCCCTCTACCTATGAAGGTCTTGAGGAACTTGTTCTAACTGAACAAATAAACAACACTTTGTCTGCTGATACCCGGAGATTTCTCGCTGAGCAGGGGGCAGAAAAAACTTGAAGACATTTTGGAAAAGTCTGAGCGTTATCACAATGCGCTGGCTGAACTACCGGCCACAAAGCGGAAACCGACAGAGGAGCATTTTCGAAAACATAACCTAGAGCAATCTTCTCAGGCTTCTAACCAAAACAACCACAGAGAAACTGGACCTCAAAACCCCCCTCCTGAAAAATCCAAGTTCTACAAGAACAAGTACCCCAACCACCCCAAACAGTCTGATCAACCCGACCGCCCTACATGGCAGCGTAGCCAGAAAGGACAAGGTGGCAAAAGGAGAACCCCCGAGCACGGGACATATGATCAGACCGAGCACACCGAGCCGAAACGCATCGGATGCTTATTGACAGTCTCGCAAGGCGGAATTATTGACAGTGATTCCCAACCTGTTGGGGATAGACCCTCAACGCGAGGTACTGTTACTTTGAACGGTTCTCAAACTTCTTGCTTATTTGACACGGGGCTTTCTTATGATTGCATTGTTGCCAGAAAGCTGGTTAAACCCGGTCAAGAGACAGGAGAGACCGTCAAACTTTGTGGAGTTCGTAAGAGTGATGCACCTACAGCGCTTCCCATCGCATTGGTGGAGATACACTCTGACTTTGTCAGAGGTGTGATCAAAGCGGCTGTTATGGATGATCCCATCTACCCAGTCATACTTGGCGGGAGATACGTGTGTATTGGGAAACCGGAAGAGCCGATTGTGGCAGCAGTAACTACAAGAGGGCAAACCAAGAAGGAACAGGAGCCTGTGCCTAATTTGTTACCTATGGAACTTAAAGAAGCGCAACAAAAGGATCCTACTTGGCACCCTGCTTTAGGAAACTGCCCATGGCGAAGGAACCCAAACAGCACGGGGACATTTTTTCTGAGGATGGCGTACTTTATCGGAGAACGGGCAAGCCTGACCAAGGTTACAACCAGCTCCTAGTACCGAAACAGTACAGAAGCCAAATCCTAGAAATGGGGCACTCTCTTCCCTTTAGCGGACATATGGGACAGAACGCCACAAACCAACGTATAACCACTCATTATTGGTGGCCAGGAGTGAATACTGATATTATCAGATATGTCAAATCCTGTGCCCAGTGCCAACGTGTGCCACCCAAGCAACGGGCACCCCCAGTCCACATGGGTGAAATGCCAATAATGGGAACACCATTCGAACGGGTTGTGATCGACATTTTAGGGCCTTTCGACAGGACTAAAAGAAGGAACAGGTTCATCCTGACCTTAGTCGATACATGCACTTTATGGGCAGAAGCTATCCCGCTAACATGCGCAGATGCCAAGCATGTCGCAGAAGCCCTCGTGCAGATTTTCACTCGGTTGGGATTCCCTCAGCAAAGCAGGAGAGAAAGTTTTGGTGTTGCTCCCTACCGAGAACAACCAACTGAAGATCGGATGGCAAGGGCCGTTTACCGTCCTGAAAAAGATTTCTAAGGCTAACTACCAGATCTCTATTGAAGGAAAGGAGAAGGTTTTCCATTTAAATCTCTTAAAGAGATACTTGGAAAAACCAGTGCCAACCTCCGACCATCTCCTGACGATCGCCAAAACTGACGAAGATGACGATAGTGGCAGGGATATTCCACCGCTATCACAGGAAATCTTTCAAAAATGTCAGAAGCGGCGACGCTCTTTCAAGCGCGCATATGAGACATTCCAGGGGAAGGAAACTTTGATGAGTGGACTTGAGTAGGAATTGGACAGAGATGGAGGGGGAAGATGAGAGGGAAGAGGACAGACACCCCAAAGCTACGGTTATAGGAAATTAAACTCCATAACGTAGACATGGAGTGCTTCCATATCTTAAAGGGGGGAGGCTCTGTCACGTAGGGTTTATATTCATTTAATTTCCTACATCTTCTTCCTATTCTTTCACATAAATTCTCTCTTTTATTATCTCTGTATTTTTTTTTCCTGTGTATTTTTCATCCATTCGTTAGGCGAATATTATTTTCATATAATTCGCAAACTTTACCTGTTTTCCTTTCTCTTAAACTGAGAATCGCGCTAGGACGATATTACGTAGATGTCAGGGCTGCAGGGCGTCAGAAGGCGTGATAAGTCGGTTCGCTGAACACAGGACGTAGCAAATCGTCTACATTCTCACCGAGCGCGCGAGCTTCTTCTCGGCATTAGTCCCGGTGAGGTGTGATACTTTACATCTGCACCGGTCAGTATCCAGACATTTGTCTGGAAAATCCCAAACTGACACGGCGCTCACTTGGGCCATGGTCAGCTGTAGTGTGAAAACTGCCCTGAAATGGAGTCAGGCTGTCTGGGATTTGAAACTGACACGCGTACATCGTGGTCAGTAGGTGACAGTTACGACACGCGTTAAGCGGACGTAAATGTTGGGAGTAGGGGAGATAATTTCGCTTGGCGAAATAAGTTTGGGCCCTTTGTCTGATTTTAAGATATTGGCCAAGTTTGAAACTTTAATTTCATTCTCGCTCATAGACTCACAGTAGATAGGTCGCTCGAAAACAGAATAGCTGTTAGCGAAGATCTCAGTTTGTTTCGGCAATTTGTCGAACTTCTAGACTTCCAGAAATATTTTCAGCATTTTTTTATTCTTAAGTTGTGCGACTACCTGTAATTCTGTGGTTGAGGTAATTAATATGATAGATATATAGATTTTGTGAGTGTTAAAGTGTTAAATCGCTTAATTCATTTTAATCTATTTCTTTAGCGCAGAAGAGAAATAAAGTGGTAGGCTATTATATTTTCTAGGGAAGCATTCAGTGGAAAGCAGACTAAAAATTTAATTTCTAGCTTATAACGGCAATTGTAGCTATTTATGAATTTAATTTAACCGCTAATACTCAGTCGAGTGTATTTTTCTAAACTAACGTATAAACTCTAGAATCGAGCCTCATGAATGGTGACGGGATACGCACGTGTTCCTAAATTCATGAGGATTGCTGATTTTTAATTATAACTTACGTCACGGGAAGTTTAAATGATAAGCAAAGCTCTCTGCTTGCAAGTTTAAATGTAAGTTATAACCAGTTCAGATTCTGTTTATTATATTATATGTGTTATTTTTCCTCCACACAGTGAAAGTTTTGGGGTGACCCTAACTTTACCAGCACCTAGTAGTAGTTTCCATACTTGTGAAGAAATAGACAGTCCTTATTTTGAACCACGTGGGTTTTCTCAAGTAACACTGATCTGACGGTGCAAGTTAGACAGAAATACTAATATCCCTATAACGGGTTTTTTTCAAAGACTGTAATGATAAATACTGGACCTTGGAGCCAGCACTTAATTTCTTCTAGAAACTCTATATAATTTGCTGCCTGGTGGCGTGAATATTAACAATCATTTCCCGACTAGATTATATCTTGTGGACAAATCTGTGGTGTGACTAAAGTGAATCCTATACCGAGGGAAGGCACCGACCTGACATTCATCATTTTTTAGAAACCTACGCTATTGACACTGTGCTCTGCTAACTCCCGCGCCTGGAATAATTGTTAGGTGACTTAATCAGACAGTTGAACAAATTTGCACACCCAAGTAGTCGTTCCCGGAGACTCCGAGTTAAATACGTCTTTTGGAACTGGGGACTTCTTGGCAGAAGACTGCATTTTTTTTGAGTCTGTGTGAAGATCTAAAACCAATGTGTTCCAAGAGGCAGCGAGCAAAGTCGTGAGTACCTGAATGAGAAGCCATGGCGGAATGAATGAGTGTACGCTGGTCTGAGTGATATTTTCACTATTATATCTTTGACACCCTGTTGCTGTCCTAATTTTTTTCAATCTGCATAATTTGTTGCTAAGGCTAGAGTTCTTGTGTTTTGTCTTAGGTTAAATCAGATTTTTTTCAAACTCTGTGCATATAATTACGAGATAAAACAAAGAAAAACTCTTAGACTCAAACCCTATGTATCTGTGACTCGGGCGCCATCATCTGTTCTCTTAACGGGGCCGGGCTAAACCTAGAGTTAACACCATAACGGGGCTATCATCCTTGCAACATTTCCTTGAAGTTTTATGACTATGTGTATATGTATTTTCCTTGATGTACTTTCTTTGATGTTGTGAGCCGATTTTTCCTGATATTAAAATCGCTCTTGAACTAAATAATCGTGTTTGGTCAGCTCGTTCTAGATAATATATATATCATTGTTATAGTTTTCCCACGTCTGTGTGTTTACCTGTCGTCACGTGTATGTGCGTGCCTGTGAGTGATAGAAATATACGTAATATGTATATTGGTGTAGTCTGTCTGACGCTGTAACAACTGTTGTAGAAGATAGGTGAGAGAGAGAAGAATTCTTTTCGCTTTCAGAGACAGCCACTATATCAAAACCTATCATCTCACGTGTGTGGAAATTCTATCAACTTTCACTAACTCTCACTGAGTCTATCACCTATTCAAACCTATTCAGAAGGGACCAAACCTAGTCTTAATTCTCCTATCGAAAATCTACGACAAGTACAAAATTATTTGCTTATATGAAACTGACCAATGTTCCTAAATGTCTGTCTTATTCCTTTTTTCAAAAATAGCACATAGAGCGCCTGTCTGTAATTCAACATGCATAAAGGGGAAAAAACACCTACAATAAGATTTTAAAACATAAGCGTTAGTGCGTTAGTGTCAAATGCTACAGTGAACACCATTTGCTAAAATAACAGTGTGATCCAACTCAGTAGTATGAAATTGACTCGTGAGAGTAAAAACGGTGCTTTACAAAGAAGAATGGGGAGGGGGAGGCAGGCGCCACAACGAGATCTCGCACCACCTTGAAAAATCCCTAGTGTCCGTGTGATGAAGTTACTATGACAGCAACTTTCTTAAAGGTACTATGACAGCACCCAACGCAGCTGAAGGGAAAAGACAGAAAGTGGAGATAGATAGATCACGTCTTCATGAAACAACAAAGCAGTGTAACCAGACCTTCTTTAGACTAAAACCTATAGGAAAGAAAAGACTTATGAGGCCAAGGAGAGTTTAGAGAAAAAACTGTACAAGAGAATATCTATAATAGGTAACGGGAGCTCTTGGGCGGAACTAAAATACTACTTAAAGTGAGCAACAATATAACCACTATGTTCCACATGGAACGAATATCTTCTTCTTCTTCGTACAGTCTCAGACGTCCACTTGAATGTTCTAAAAAAAAAGCAGTAGTCAGTTTGAGGCTATTTTAATCCCCGTAAAGCTTTTACACGAAAGGAGCTGGAGTCGGCCAAATGCACTTTCTCTGTACCAAATATAAGGGGCAACTTTGAAGCAGATGTTCAGCAGTCATTTTATCAGTGCTACAGATACACTGATCGGTAGTTCCTATCTTTAGCTTGTTGAATAGATGGTATCTCAATCTGTTGTGGCCAGTGGGGAGTCTGAAGATTACCACTTGTTCTCTTCTGTGGAGCTGGTAGTAAACATCATTCTGTGTGTGACCTGGATGTTCAACATTCCATTTGTTTCTGTATCTGATTCTGATAAAACTGTTTGCCTCCTCAAAAGTTATGCTTGCATCAGGCTGAGATAGATGTGAACCTTCTTTTGCCATTCTGTCAGCCTCTTCATTGCCGGTGATGTTACAATGAGATGGGATCCATTGGATCACAACACTTTTGAATCGTTGACAAAGTTTGTGGAGCACTATTCTGAGATCATCCAGGTCTGTATTATTTTGGCTTTTCAACGTTGCGATTACTGACTGTGCATCAGTAAAGAAAGCAACTTGTCTCTCTGCGCTTTCTTCTGTCAATATAACTTCTGCTGCAGTTTTCAAGGCATCTGCCTCTGCTCTGAAGTTGCTGGAGAATCGTCCTGTCGCCACTGACAGCCTTTTTTCTGCACCAGTGCTTAAGGTCAGAAAGACACCCCCACCTCCATTTTCTATTGCATTTGTTGCTGATCCATCTGTGTATGCATGGGTCCAAGTGTTGCGTGGATAATGTTTCTCTATGTATTTTGTCGCTATGGATTTTCTATCTGTTGCAGTTTTGCTCTTTTTTCTTTCAATTCCAGGAATGTTTTCTATCATTTTAGGGAAACGATTTTGTTTCCAAACTGGAAGCTTGTGTGCAGTGTAGATGGGTTTAACAGTGGATATTTCATCTATGGATACTGCTCTCATTTGTGGTTTGGTTGATTCTACAAAATTGCTTCGTTTGAGTCTTTGCCTTCTAAGAGCATTTATTCTATGGCACATTGGGTGGTCTGTTAGTCTTTTGAATTTTTCGGCCTGTTGCTGTGCCCTGCAGTCTCTTCTATCTGTCATTGGCTGGAGGCATGTAATCTTTTCGAGTTCTTTTATAGGTGTTGACTTCATGCCTCCCGTTATAATTCTCATTACTTGATTTTGGAGTCTGCTAATTTTATCGAAGTTTGTCTTAGCTGCTGTTGCCCACGCTGCCATGCCATATTCAAGGACTGGCCTCACTCGCCCTGTGTACAACGTCTTGAGCACTTTCTCATCTGCACCCCAAGTTGTTCCAGCAAGTTTTTTCATAATTGCCATTCTTTGTCTTGCTCTCATTCGATTTCTGTCAACCTGTTTTTTCCAAGTCATACGGCGATCAAAAATAATGCCTAGGTAGTTTGGATTTTCATTTAAATGAAGATTTTCTCCGTTTAGCACTAGTTGGAAGCTCTGAGGTCTAGTTGAGAGGGAAAATACAGTGTACGTTGTTTTCTCTTCATTTATCTTCATGAGCCATGTTTTGGCCCACTCTTCCAGTGATGTTAGTGCTTGCTGCATCAGAATGTTTACAGTAGTGATACGCTCTTCAGAGATTCACAAGGCTAAGTCATCTGCAAAGGAAGCATTGTGTGCTATTTGTTGAATATTGTCAGTTATGTCATTTATGTATGCAAGGAACAGTGTAGGTGACAGGACTCCCCCTTGTGGGACACCCTGCTCTAATATAAACTTTTTACTAGTCTGTCCTTACAGCTGTACTCTGGTGGTTCTATTTTCAAGGTAGTGACCAATCCATTTGTACATTCGCCCACATACACCACTTCTCTGCAGTTTGACTTTTAATCCTTCTTTCCATACTCTATCGAAAGCTTTTCCTAAATCTACCCAAACCAGTTCTCTTTTCCAAGTTGAATACAGTCTGCCTAAACTTCTCTTACACTGGGGATTCCAACACACGAACTGCCTGGTAATGCTATCATCAGGTTCACTCAACGTGTATACCATCGTCAGCGTCCTTGTCACATATGTAAATAATGCAGCAGTGACCGTCCACTTCCCCCCCCCCCCCCCCCCCCACCACCATCTAGGGTTATTTTTTTTTGCTACATTAACGCCTGATTCACTATCGCAATTAACACGCGAGCCGTTTGGCAATTAAGCATGGTGGAACAGAGCGAAGTGCGCAGCACGGCGTAATCGTTCTTTGATCAGGGAAACACGCGGTCAGAGGCCAGGCGTTAACAGTTTCTTTGAAGAATCAAGGGCGATAAGTCTGAGACGTACCTTGGATTGTTGCATTTTCAGGAGAATTAACTTACGTAGCTGATATGCGGCAGGCGGGGAGAATGAAAGACAAGTCAGAGGTTGTTGGTCGGCAGAGGTGAAGAAAAAACCTTTCATTCAGGAATCGAACCGTAGATGTGCTCGGCCATGGCCGTAGGTGCGACTTTCGCATTAAGGAGCGAAAGAACGGTATCTATGGATATATACCCGTCTCCCCAAAAGTCATTATCAGTTGCTCAGAGAATTTTCTGAAATAACTAGCTCGATATCCTAGAGTTTTTCGTACAAAGTGAATGCTTAGATTCGTGGAGTTGTTTCCATCTTTCTCTGTATGCGGTAATTTATATACCAGCCGTTAAGTGATTTAGTGTGTTAAAAGTTTTTCATTATATTTCACTGGGATTTTCTGTGTTAAATTGAATAGCGTATTAAATAACATATAGCTAAATTTCTCCAGCTGTAAAGTAAATTTAATTACTCGCTATTCCCCAGAAAGAGATGCTCTAATTGACTAGTACATACATTAAATAACTGGCTACTGACGGTATATATTATTTACTTACATCCATTTTGTGTAATTTTATAATTGACTAGTGTTCATATCACGCGTTAAAAGCGATAGGATAAGCTAGACATTTGTGGTTTATAATCTAATTTAATAACGTAGTGGTTAAAGAGGTCTTACCTTAATATGTGTTAGATACAATATTGATATTTTGGTTAAATGTTTATATTTCTTTCCTAAAATCTAGGCTGATCAAAAACCCAGCGAACTAGCGGTCTTATGTTCATATGAACTTATGTCTTATGAACTATGGTCGTATGGTCCATTGGTCTTATAAGTGTATAAGCAACCAGAAACTTTATAATATTGTTGAGTCTTCGGGCTATGACCTGTGCGGTCCATTTTCTTCATTTTACGAGAGAGACCAAACTAGAACAATAATTGTAAATGTTAACTTGACCAGAACTATACCAGATTTTACCTATATAAATCTCATCAGCCAGCTGTGGCAAAATATATTGTCAGCAACATTTATGTAATTTAACATAGTGTCTCAGCAACCAGAGGCTAGACAACACAGGAAATATATATCTATTATTCCTCCTATGTCGGCGATCACCACGTATGAACCTTACTCCAACCAACTGAAGGCAGAGATACAGTATTTATCCAGGAAAACAATTAAATCACCAACTCCAGCGACTACCGTGAAATTTGCAGTCAGCAACTACGGCTAGTCCGGGGCTGAATTTGGCAAAAATTAATATGACACTGAATAGTCTTATTACTTATTAGTGTTTATTTCCACGGAATGCCTGCGACAACTACTGGGTAAGCGAATATGAATGTGGCCACAGTATGAAGGATTGAATGAACTGTAAGAGAGTAACATAATTTTCTGTTGTTACCACTATCATACAAATTGTTCTTTTTTGTTCTCACTAACCTGAGTATTTACGGGATAGCTTAATTAGGAACTTGTTCTTTGTTTTCTTTACTGACTATTCCATACACTTATTGTTAATTTTTGATCTTTTGGGTTAATTAACCTCTGTTGGGATCTTCTTTTTTCTTTTCCTTTACCAGAGGGGAGAACCTATTTGATTAATTTTCATTTTGTCTATAAACCAGGATCTATTGATGTATATGATTTATGTTGTAAAGTTCTAGTGATAAATAAACTTAATAAACCTTAAGTTACTGCGTTGGTCAACCCCTACCCTATCTGTTATCCATAGTTTGTTTTCACGGTTGTGCGTATTTGTCACAGAATAGTGTGCACGTGGGTGCAGTGTAACTTGTATTTTGTATAAGGAGAGAAAGTTCGTCTGATTTTAAATACAGTAGTACAGATAGGCTGGATTAGAGAAATTATTCAATCCAGAGACTGTCCTTTCTCTTACACTATCACCTCGTGAGAAAAACTATTTCTTACACCTTACTCTCACATAGTTATCACTATCCCCTCTGCTCAGACAGGGCTATAAACATCTATTACATATCTTATAAAAATCTACGACAGTCCTCTTTTCATTATCATCCATTATAGAGGCAATTATTTCTATTCGTTGATATCATCCTTTCTGTCTCTTCTCTTTTTCTTCATCCAACTATCTCTTTGTTTACGTTAAAGATTTCATTTCATCTCTCATTACAAATCTCCTCTCTCTCTCTCTCTCTCTCTCTCTCTCTCTCTCTCTCTCTCTCTCTCTCCATCTCTCTCCCTGTATATGCTCGTGAATGAATGGCATTTCAAGTATTTTTCATAATTTCCTGGTTATAGTTTCTTCTTTCTTTCTGTGTATCCTGTTAAAAAATTGCTTTGACTATCTTATGTATCGAAAGAACACCTTCGTATCACGCTGTCTTTCTCACTCTGTGTGATTCCTCCTGAATATCTTCATAAAACGTTGGCTCTGCCAATTTATAGCAGACTTTCTTTGCTACTCGATCTTAACAAGCACATTTATTACACCTGGCAATACCCAACAAGTATCTAGCACGCGATCTTGTCATCTACCTTGCAAAGACATTCCAATTTCAATAGATCAAACACTAACTGCCATTTTTGTACTCATTCGTTTATGTGCATCTTATCTGTCCGTCCGTCCGTCCGTCCGTCTATCTATCTATCTATCTATCTATCTATCTATCTATCTATCTATCTATCTATCTATCTATCTATCTATCTATCTATCTATCTATCTATCTATCTATCTATCTATCTGTCTGTCTGTCTGTCTGTCTGTCTGTCTGTCTGTCTGTCTGTCTATCTATCTATCTATCTATCTATCTATTTATCTGTCTATCTATCTACATACCTACCTACTTACTTACGTACCTACCTACCTAATTACCTACCTACATACTTACATGTCTGTCTGTGTTTCTGTATGTCGTCTGTTTATGTGCATATCTGTCCGTCCGTCCGTCCGTCCGTCTATCTATCTATCTATCTATCTATCTATCTATCTATCTATCTATCTATCTATCTATCTATCTATCTATCTATCTATCTATCTATCTATATATCTGTCTATCTGTCTGTCTGTCTGTCTGTCTATCTATCTATCTATCTATCTATCTATCTATCTATCTATCTATCTATCTATCTATCTACTTATCTGTCTATCTATCTATCTACCTACCCTACCTACTTACTTACGTATCTACCTACCTAATTACCTACCTACATACTTACATGTCTGTCTGTCTTTCTGTATGTCGTCTGTCTGCCTGCCTGTCTGTCTACCTCGTTTTAACTTTTTTAACATGTTTCAGATACAGCAACACGTGACATAGCACATTTATAAATATATACAACTTCACTACATCTCTTTTAAATGCACTAACACGGAAACTGTGTAAATATGACAGTTATAAAACCAGATAAGAATTACTTTGAAAGCTGTGCTAGTCAGTGTCTTATTTTAAATTTGAGGGGGAAAGGCGAAAGAAAGTATTTTTACGTCGACGATGAACAAAAATGTTCGTGTTCCAAGCGAAGAAATATGAACTGGAAAGGACCATCAAAATGAAAATATATCTCCTCTGCTAGTAATAAAAGACAATCTCTCCACGCAGCCACACTATCGCTGAATGTGTAAATCTAGACATTGCCTCGCCAGATGATCACACAGAAAATATTGCCTTTTTCACGGCCGTTATTCAACGAAATACCCCGAGCAAACGTGATACGTTTATGGTCACGCAACCCTAAATATATTAAACAGCCATACGTTTTCAGATCTCCTAAACCAGAAACAGATGCGTTCTCCACCATAAAATAATCATTTGTAAGCCGTGCTTCTATCGCAACCATCCGCAGACTTGGAGTTCTATCTGCTCCCATCTACCCGTGGTAATATCAGCGCCATCTTTACAACGTTTCTTCGTCATGCTTCCGATATTCGGCAGGCTGTTCCCATCTCTCGTCGGGTTCATATCACCACAAGCCTCTGGGTAGCTTCGGACACTTTTAACGGTTTCAGATTTTTACCACAGAACGGCAGAAATTCAATAAGAAAGACAGGCTGAGAAAATAAGCGTCAGATGTACAGAATGGATTGTGTCAGGGGGGAAAAGAGTATAATGATCAGAAAACAAAGCTGTAAGGGTGAGAAAGAAAAAAGAGACACAACTGAAGCAGAAAAGAAAGAAGGCAAAAAACACAACCAAGGATAATTTTTCTGTGAAAACACTAGCAAACGAAATTATGTACAGAATAAATACAGGAAACTTTGTGAATGTTGAGAATAAAGAAAGCTTTGCAATGATGCCAGAAAGATATGATGAAGCGTAACGGGGAAACTTAAGTAGCGAAAGACATGTTTTTTACTCAGAATAGCGCGGGGGAAGGGTAGCATACATTATTACAATAACACAGACACAAAAACAACGAAAGTAAATTTGTACAGAAAAATGCAAAAAAAAAAAAAAAAAAAAAAAAAAAAAAAGATTTGAATGGAAGAATGAATGATGACGATGATTGTCGTAGATTTTAGATAGGAGAATTAAGACTTGGGTTGGTCCCTTCTGAATAGGTTGGAATGAGTGTTAGTCACAGTGAGAGATGGAAATAAAAAAAAACATAGACTTCCACGAGTGAGATGATAGAATGTGATATAGAGGCTGTCTCTGAAAGCGGAAAAAAACAAAGAATCTTCTCCCTCTCACCTATCTTCTACGACAACTTTACAGCATCAGACAGTCTACACACAGATATATCTATTACCTATATTTCTATCTACTCACGGGCACGCACATACACGTGACGACAGTTAAACACACAGACGTGGGAAATCTATAAGAATGATTATATATATTATTTGAACGAGCTGACCAACGCACTGATTTAGTTCAAGAGAGATTTTATTATTATCATCTAAAAAAAATCTTCTCACAACACCAAAAATTTCATCAAGGAAAAACATATACAAATAGTCATAAAATTTCAAGGAAAATGCTACAAGGATGATAGCCCCGTTATGATCTTAACTCTAGGTTTAGCCCACAGCCCCGTTAGGATGACAGATGATGGCCCAAAGAGTTATAGATGCATGTGGTTAGGGTCTAATATTGTTCCCCTTTGAAGGTATAGACTGACTTTGACAGCAGTATCTATTCTAAAGGAACACGTTACTTAAGCAGCAAATCTCGCCTAAGGATTATACAACAAACATCCTTCCGTCACTTTCACTCGGTTCTTTCATCGGGGCCCTGATATACTTACAATCGTGTTGTGGTTTCGCCGGCTGGCGCAAATTTTGGACACTCACACTTTTTATCTGTTACTGTCGTTTAATGAAACAGATCCTAGCTCTGCAGATTTGTTTTGTTGGTTTCATCAAAATGGATCTGGGGAGCGTCTGCTTCAGGCGATAGTTATTTCAGACTAAAGTTAATGTCACTTGACTCACGAGGTAAGAATTAGGCTTAAACGAGCACAAAATGTCAGAACACGAAGTTTCCCTTAATTAGGAAGATGACCGGTGGACAACTTCTCTCAAACAGAAAATCTTAGCTCCCCACTCACTTGTCAACAATGTCGGAAAGTAATGTTATTGATTGTAATTATTCTCGCCGCCAGGCAGAATGTACATTTAAATTTGTGGAGCAATATGAACTGGCTCAAAAGCCCAATATATATTTCTAGTCTTTAGAAACCGTTAGTGGGATTGCTATTACTGTCTCTCTCTGATGGCATATGCACTGTCAGGCCAGTGTTACTTGAAACAAAAAAAAACCCACGTGGTTAAAGATAGGAACTGTCTATGCTTCACGCAAATATGTCTGTTTACTAAACGCTGGCAAGTTGGGTACCACCGTTACACTATATAAAATGGAAAGAACACATATCAAATAATTTACATATATGTACTCAGTATAACTTACATTTTAAATAGCAAGCCGACCGCTTGACTTAAAATTTAAACTTCCCGTAAAGTAAGTTATATTTTTAAAAAAATCGATCATCATGAATTAGGAATATCATGCGTATTCCGTCAATATTCACTGATGTCGCATCTAGCATTTATAAGTTAGATATAAAATATTCTCTCGTCTGATTATTTAGCAGTAAAATTAACTTCATTATAGCTACATTATTGTTTAATGCTAGAAATTATAATTTATTCTGCTATCCACTGAAACTCGTCACTAGAAAATAATACAGACTATATAAATTAAGCACTCTGTTCAAAAGAAACTAGTTAAAATGAAATGAGCGATTTAACACTTAATCACTTCACAAAATACTAGATAATAATATATTTACCTCAAACACAGCACTACAGGATATCGCAAAATTAAGAATTATACGCTTATATTTATGGAA
The DNA here is from genome assembly GCA_024509875.1 of Oreohelix idahoensis. Lineage (NCBI taxonomy): Eukaryota > Metazoa > Mollusca > Gastropoda > Stylommatophora > Oreohelicidae > Oreohelix > Oreohelix idahoensis. Next base: position 824,056 of record JAMPIV010000986.1, read on the forward strand.
GTCTAGAAGTTCGACAAATTGTCGCAACAAACTAAGAAACTTCGCTTATACAGCTCTACTCTTCGCGAACCACCTGTCTACTGCAATTTATTGAGAGAGAATGAAAATAAAGTTTCAAACGTGGTTTAATATCTATGAAACGGACAAAGAATCCCACTGTTTCGAAACCACGAAACAGCGCCCGTCTCTCCCCTTCTCTAACACCCTACGTCAGCTTCCCTCATGTCGTAACAGCCATCAGTGCGATTACGCACCTGCGTTAACAAACTGACCGGGAAAAGCGCGTGTCAGTTGCAAATCTCAGACAACCGTCTGAAACTGCGACTATAAGGTGTAAATATTCGCTCCTACTTAAGCGTTCGACCGATCCAACTCGTTGTTGACCGGTGAAAAATGCAGACGGATGTCGGCTCTCTCCTAGCATTCTCACGCGTTTACGTCGAGAATCTAACTCAGGAGTGTCGTGTCATCTGAAGGTGCAGACCCAAGTCGGCTCGATGTCTGAGATGGACTGCAACTAAATCGCACTTCACGTCTGACTGACATCTATGTAATAAAGTTACGTATCCCAGTATGAGAAAAAAACACAAGGTAAGTTTGAGAATACTGAAGAAAAATATTTTTCGCAAACAAGTGATGCGAAAAATACAGGAAAAACGAGTAAGGAAAGAATATAAAATAACGGATGCGGGTGAGAGAATAGGAAGAAGATGTAGGCGATTTAATGATATAAAGACCTACGTGACAATGATATACATATATATAATTGTTTTTATATTATATTTTTCTGTAACTTTTGCTGTCATAGGCAACTGTAGAAAAGTGCTCTTATCATTCTTCTGCAAGATGTACTGCTTTGGCTAGCGGTAGTTCATGTTTCTATAGCAGTGTTTCTCGGCCTTTTTAACCAAGCCGGAACCCCTAAAATAGTTTTCCATGGCCAGCGGAACCCCAACGACACAATTCTATTACCGTGAAATTCTTCCCTCGAAAATAAGTTTGTAAAGATATGCGATCTATATACACACATGTATATATACCTGTCAACTGTCGCAAGAAACAAAAATTATACTAAAAAATTATATGAGACCGACAGAAACCAAAAAAAAAAAAAAAAAAAACGTTTTAAGGAAACGTACTGCTGTGACGTCACTTCTGCATTTATCTCTTTGGTATTACTGTTACTGAGACGGAAAACTGTCTTTTTAAATTTAAATAAATATCAAGAGTGTTATGTGCCAACGTTTACATTATTTATAAGTACCGGTATGTTATTTATCGATACAATACGAAACGAACATAAACACACAAAACTACTGTAAATATAATCCTAAAGAAGAACGACATTTGGAATTTTCTCGCGGTTTTTCAATATTTTTATTTACTTATTCCATAATTTCTCATGGAACCCATGAGGATGAATTGCGGAACACTGTGTTTCACACACTGTTCTATGGAGTTTCATTAGGGACCATGTATCAGGTTCTGTCCGAATGGCCAACCCTGAAACCAGTTGGCTTGCTTTTGAATGTCATGATGGTAAACTACTGGTTGCAACTAATAATCACGTGACCTTGCTTTTTTTTGTGTCTCTCCGTCTCGCTTATACATGGCGTTTTTCATACCAGATTTTTGGTGACTGCATCTCTCGCACCACACAAAGATGACTTTATCAGATATTTGTTTTAATCTCTTCTCTCACATTTAATGTAGTCGTGAAATTTTATTGTTTAGACAATCACTTTGACAGACAGTGGTGGTTCTTCAGCGAACAGAAGAGCTCGGTGACCTATAGGACACAAACAAGAGCTGACCCTTAAGACAAATACAGGAATCCGTTGACCTAAAGGAGGAAAAAATCCATCAAGCAGTAGATTAGAAAACTAAAAAGAGATAAACCGAGAATCCTCCTGAGGGTGGATGTCTAGTGTAACTCATCAAGCAGAAATTTAAACCTCACAGAGGAAGAGTTGACTGGGACGGAACACACGCAGAAGAGTAAAGACAAGCTCGGAGAGTAAAAGATTTTCTTGAAGAGATATGGAGAATGTGACAGAGAGAAGACAAATGGAAGCATGAAGGAAATGAACCATGTGCCCATTTGAAACAGACAGGTACTGATTGACTGACTGATCGTTTAACTGAAGGTTTCTTAACCTGTGATCAGCGGACCTCTTGGGAGTCTGTGAATGGATTTTAGGGGGATTTCACAACAAATTTAAAATACAAATTTTTTTTAAAAATTATGATTTATTTACACATTTTTCCGAAAGAAGGTGTCCATAGCATTCATCGGACAATCAAAGGGGTCAATAGCCTTCATCGGACAATCAAAGGGGTCAATGGCCTTCATTGGACAATCAAAGGGGTCAATAATCTCCATCAGACAATCAAAGGGGTCAATAGGCTTGATCGGACAATCATAGGGGTCAATAGCCTTCATTGGACAATCAAAGGGACCACAGCACATAAAAAAGTAACGAAACCTTGGTTTAAATGAAGGGGACTTTTGACAATATAGTTGTTGTGGAGAGAACCCCCTTCTGTGGGGGCAAGGCTCCACAAAATAGCAAAGAGAAAGATTTTTTTGTTTTAACTGGAGAAAAGCAGACCAGTGGCGTACCGTACTAAGGAGGATGGTGCGAGGGGAGCGGTTCGCCCAGGATGACAGCCAGGAGATGGTGCCATCGGACACTATTATGATAATACTTTCTGTCAAAAATATACTTGCAGGTGTGTTTCTTGCAGGTTGGAGGGGGATGGGTGTTCCAATGGTAGGATCCGCCCCAAGTACCAAATAGTTTAAGTACGCCCCTGAGGTAGACTATTGAACAGATAATATGAAATAATTTTTGTACAAATGACATTCTCGTGGGTTGAGAAGAAAAGAAAGATGAAAGTGACAGTACTGTTTCATTTCCAACAGCTGTATATGAGAAACACACCAACAAGCTGTATATGAGAAACACACCAACAAGCTGTATGTGAGAAACACACCAACAAGCCAACCAGTGAAAGTAGAGCGTACAAAAGAACAAACACATATTTCAGCCTTATAATTTATAAGTTCCCTTTTATGTACAAACAGTTGTTGAAAGTACAAGACAAATGTATTTTAAAAAATAAGAAAGACTGTTTTTAACTTCAGACTGACAACATATCATTTCAAAAAAAGTCAAAATGGTAGGTTTGAATACTTATTTTCTTTGACATAATAATTTTCCTGTTGTTAGTATTAATATTTGATTTCATTTTTCAACAACTAATGTTTCATTCTGTTCACACAGCCACAGTATGACATGTTAATAACATAACAGTGCAGTGGCAACATAATATTTATCTCCAACCGAATGTGCAGAGTTTATGAACATTCATTTTCTAAGTGACTATTTTTTATATTTTTTTAAACGAAACAAACAGTTGTTTCCGCCGGTTTAAAATCGTCAATTTTTGTTTTTTTTTAATTTCAAGCGAACGTAAACACAAGTCAAAAACTAACTATAAGTACTGGTTTATTGTCGCAGTTCGTGAAGACGATGTAGCATATTACTTTGACGCAGAGAGAAAGAGAGAGAGAGAGAGAGAGAGAGAGAGAGAGAGAGAGATAATATCACTCGAGATGATGTGATATATATAGATTACGTTTACCAAACAGACGCTAGTTAGTAATTGTGAAAACATTGCTTGAGAAGCGCTGGGTGATTGAAAAATCACTTCCAAAATTTAAAGTTGTTATTTCTTCCCTTCAATTCTCCTAATTTACCCGAAACAAACTTAGAAAATAAAGACAACTTTATTTTATTACATAAAATCATTTGTCACATTAACATTACAAGTCAACATGAGATCCAGTCTATTCAACGCATGCTTTTATAGCGGGAAGTAATCTTTAGTGTCTCTTGTAACGTCAGTTTATTGGTCATTTTAGATTATATTTTGTTTTGTATTGTTTCTGTCAACATAAAAAATAACAAATTTGTCAAATAGAAGTTATTGTTCCTGTTTTGTATTGCTTCTGTCAACATAAAAAAATAACAAATTTGTCAAATAGAATTTATTGTTCCTGTTTTGATATTTGTTTCATGTACAGTATACCCAATGGATACAAGTCAAGATATAACAATTTAAAAATAGTGTGTGACTTTTTAATCACCATGTGGTGGAACAAATAAATCAAAATCTTCAACTCAAATATCGAGTCAGTCTTCTTTCTGTGGCTCTGAAAAACGGAGAACGATAGAAGATGCTTACTTGCTTACTTGGTCGTTCCTCTTCTACCCTGTGACGTAGAGGTTTGCCAGAGAGAGCGCCATACTATTATATCGGCTGTATTCCTCCTGACCTAGTTCCAATCTGGGTCCTTCAGAGGTGGTTTAATGTTGTTCTCCCAGTGAACTCTAGGTCGTCCTGGAGGTCTAAATCCCTAGCTCTTGATTTCCCATACTTGTCGTGGTAGCCGATCTTCTCCATTCTGCAGACATGGCCAAACCATCGTAGTTGTGACTGTTCCACTTGGGTCTGCATGGGCTGGATTTTGAGGCCGTGGCGTATAGTCTGGTTGCGGACCATGTCTCTTCTTTTTAACAATACAAAATGACAACCACAAATGTATAAACTTTCATAAATGGATGCTTGCGTAGAATAACAGAATTGAATTGATACAACAAAATCACTAATGTAGAGCGGATGAAAGAACCATACAAATACAAATGGAACACGACATGAGAAGAAAACGTTGGCCAGTTTGATAAGACTAACACTGAGAACACCAGATGATACCATTACAAGGCAGTCTCTTTTCTTGACAAACAAGACAGTCATGAGGTCAAATACTGACTTCAGTCAGCCCATTGAAACAGATCACAAGGTCTTTCATATTTGAATATGCGCTCTAATATAACCAACGGACCCTGTGTCTAGGTAGAACGGTACGCGTCTTGCCAAACGAGGAACATTTTATTCAACACAAAAAAAAAAAGATGACTTCAGTCAGCAAAGTGGAGACACGAAATTTGCACTATCGAATATTATCTATTGACGATCAACAGTTTCTGACCGTTCGATTCTTGCTGTATGCGGCTGTTACTGCTTGTGGTAGGTCAAAAGGTCAAAAGCTGTCCATGCCGATTGAAGCCGACTTATTCTGCTATTTCTTGTACTATTTATCGAGTTTTTATCAGAATTAAGTCGGTTTATTGTGTTCACGACTTCGTCTGTTTATCATAATTTATCTGCTATTTCTTGAACTTAATATTGTATTTTTGTCAGAATTAGTCAGATGTATGTGTTCTTGACTTCGTCTATTTATTATAATTATGCTGATATTTCCTGTGCTTTGTCTTGTATATTTGTCCAAATTAGTCCGGCATTCCTGCATTCAAAACTGTCTTTATTTTAATTAGTCGAACATGTGTCCTGAACTTCGTTTATGTATCCTACTTATTCTGATATTTCTTATACTTAAAACTGCAAAATTATTGCACAATGATTATATAAGAACGGCCAACATTACAGAAGAAGAATCTAGAGAACCATTTCTGCAGCACATGTATTCATTGAAAAACATTGCACAGTTGGTAACGCTAATATAACAACAAGTAGGAAGAAATACATGTATATGAAAAAAAGATACAAAATCAAAGGAACAAGCACCAAAAGTAGCTGAGGAGCAAATGATGACATAATTTACACTATAAGGAGACGCGCTAGGGCTATTGAAAAAATGAAAAAAAAAAAAAAAAAAAAACGAAATACTAAAACACTTTGGAACACAAAGTAAAAAAAAACTACTAGAAATCATAACTGTAAGCTGATAAAGTGTATAGTCATGTAAGGTCTGGTTTTGAGCTGATCAAGTGTATAGTCATTGATGTAAGGTCTGGTTTTGAGCTGATCAAGTGTATAGTCATTGATGTAAGGTCTGGTTTTGAGCTGATCAAGTGTATAGTCATTGATGTAAGGTCTGGTTTTGAGCTGATCAAGTGTATAGTCATTGATGTAAGGTCTGGTTTTGAGTGATCAAGTGTATAGTCATTGATGTAAGGTCTGGTTTTGAGCTGATCAAGTGTATAGTCATTGATGTAAGGTCTGGTTTTGAGCTGATCAAGTGTATAGTCATTGATGTAAGGTCTGGTTTTGAGCTGATCAAGTGTATAGTCATTGATGTAAGGTCTGGTTTTGAGCTGATCAAGTGTATAGTCATTGATGTAAGGTCTGGTTTTGAGCTGATCAAGTGTATAGTCATTGATGTAAGGTCTGGTTTTGAGCTGATCAAGTGTATAGTCATTGATGTAAGGTCTGGTTTTGACGCCATATATTTTTGATCTTCCTCTATTTCTCTAATCCTGGGAATGTTGAAACAAAACAACTGCCTTGTAATGCTACTAACTGGTTTTTGTTTGCCTAAGTGTGTCCTATCAACACAAATGTTTATTCCTGACATCTTGTTCCATCAGTTTTTGTCTGGCCCTTTCCACCGGTTTCACATTGGTCATCTTGTCATCAGTTCCACGTTGGTCATTTTGTCATCAGTTCCACATTGGTCATCTTGTCATCAGTTCCACATTGGTCATCTTGTCATCAGTTCCACATTGGTCATCTTGTCATCAGTTCCACATTGGTCATCTTGTCATCAGTTCCACATTGGTCATCTTGTCATCAGTTCCACATTGGTCATCTTGTCATCAGTTCCACATTGGTCATCTTGTCATCAGTTCCACATTGGTCATCTTGTCATCAGTTCCACATTGGCCATCTTGTCATCAGTTCCACATTGGGCATCTTGTCACAACATTTCAAACCTTCCATTCTGCGCAAGCACCATTAATAAAAGCTTGTAATTTTTTGTTTGTCATTTGTTGTTGAACAGGTTTCAAAACATTAAAAAAGTTTATTACTATTCAGAGGCGTACTAAAAGGGGGTGCGGGAGGCTGTCCGCCCCAGGTGACAATCATGAGGGGGGTGTCATCTGACACCATTATGATAATACTTATTGTTAAACATATATACTTGGAAGTATGCTTCTGTAGGCGGGGATGGGTACCAACGCATGATCTGCCCCGGGTGCCAAATACTTCAAGTACGCCTCTGTTATTTTATTATTTGTTATTCAGCAGCATCTAAACTCTGTTTTTATTCTTGTCCTATTTATGTCATGTCTTCTTGAACCACATGTTTTAAAACCGTCAGTGTTAATTACAAGTTAGGATTTAAGAAAGTAAGCACTTGTCGCTTCTATATTTGTTCCAGTCTCCTGTATTTTGGTATTGTCCTGGCCAATTTCAATACCGAGCAAGGCCGCGCACACAAAAAATAGTGTTCTATAAAATTCGTAACATATTCTGAGATGGTTTGAACAAAGCAAGCTAAAATATCGATAAGAATGCTAGTAATATCTGCAACTATTTTTGTGTAGTCTTATTATGGCACGACAACTGGCCACTGCAGATTACTAACCTCTATCACCTCAGGATATCTCATACTAATGAATGCCCATGTTGAAGCCAGAATACAGACGTCTGAACACATTCTACAAAACTGCCCAACCCACAATGACCTACGACGTCAGACCTGGCCAGAGGGCGCTTAGCTGAGGCAGAAGCTAATCGACTGCCTCACGGACATGGTAAAGACTTTGGACTTCGTCCTTCCTACAGGCCTGTAGAGTTAGCATGACTAACAAACCGAACACAGAAGAAATATTAATACGGCAAAGTAGTCCGTGCACAGCGAATATACAGTATTACACATGGCCTGTTTTAGCTGAATCAAAGTGGTGGACACAAGATTACACAGTATCAACTTTTTTAAAAAACTTTGTTAACAATAGCTGTAAGACTTTTAAAATGTCTTAGTAACATGAATGATTGGGAAAACGAAAATTGTTAAAACCAACTAATGTAAGATTGTAAAATATCATTTTAATTTAATGGCAGCTGTAATAAATCTGGAGAATATAAACTGTACACTGAAAGACTGGACAATTAGCCTTCTGTTTTAATAGCCTTTACCGTTTAAGTCATCAATCCCTTTTGTTGTTGTTTTTTTTTTTCAAGCTTAAAAGAATTAATTCAATTTGGTTCTTTTCCCTACCGGCTACATTGAGTCCTAATGCTGAGCACTGTGATCTGTGCCAAAATCTGCCATAGTCCCGCTAAATTGTCCGTATTGTACAAGGCATATATAGTTTTGTAAAGAAGCGTGACATGCTTTACTGGCAACTCCATCTGTTACTTAGCTTCCTCTCCACCACAATCCTTCTTTTCACATCTGAACAAACGCACATACAATAATATAACTCCCATCTCTTGCAATGAACTGATTTCTCCCTGTTCCTTCTTCGCACCTTCATTTTCATCAAGGAAATAAACATATCACTAGACCTAGTTTCTTTCAGTAAGCAGTGAACTCTGACAGTTTTATCAGAACGCGCGGGCCGTTTCTTGATAATATTACTCATATCTTGCTCGCATTACATCGCCATACTTCTCTGAGAAAACGTTCTTCTACATTCGAAACAAATCTGTGTGCGAACAACGAGAGATAAGTATTTTCTCATCAGACGTCTAACCACTGTAGTCTTTCCCGCGGCTAAACCGAGGGAAGTATTCTAGAACCGAGTGCTGAATAGAGATAACTTTCATTGCTACTGTCTTGGCCGTTACAGAACCAACAAGTCGGGGAGGAAAGCTCGACTGGTCGTTACTGTGAAGGAAACCCATACGTATTATCTCATCTACGTAAGACATATTTGTCCTATTGAATGCATTCAACGCACGATCACAATGTCTGCTCTCGTCTGCTCAAAACGATGGAGCGGTAAGTGTTGTGAGGTAACGTTGAATTGTTGTTAACATTTGTTTTGCTTTAGTAACTTGGTAAATGAGTACAAGTTTATATGTTGCGTTTTAGTATCTGGATAGATGAGAACATGTTTACATGTTTTGTTTTAGTAACCGGGTAAATGAGTACAACTTTATATGTTGTGCTTTAGTAACCGGGTTAGATGAGTACACGTTTATCTGGTTCGTTCCAGTAACTGGGTAGATGAGTATGAGTTTATCTGTTTTGCTTTAGTAACTGGGTAAATGAGTACAAGTTTATATGTTGTGTTTTAGTATCTGTGTTGCGATGCTTTTTGATTGTTCATTAATTTAGGCCAATACTATGTCTAGGTGGTGCAACGACAACAGTGAACAATGTCCAAATAAATGCTCCACACTGGTTGACGAATACATATCTTTATTCAACACGTAAAGTTCAATTAGCTCCATTTACTTCATTGATATTACAATCAGAACACTTGCATATTGACCATCTACTGGGCCATGGCGTTAATATGATATAAGATGCAGGATAGACTGTCTGTCTAGTCCGCGAATGCAGTCGATTAACACGACATATTTAGCAATAATCAACGAGTCAAATATATTCTGAAATACTCCCTGCTCAAGCATAAATCATATGGACATCACTGTCGCAAAATTGGTTTCAAGTCATTGCAAATGGGTTCAGTTAGATTTATAAACCCGTCTACGATCGAACGACCGCTTTCAAAATGGCGGCGTATCAGCGAAATGTGTATCGGACAGAGGAAATCGCCAACGATAAATAAAAACAGAAGGGAATCCGTATGAAAAGGATTTTACATTTCAGTACAGGGAAGGATGGTGTATAACTGCATATAAGATGGAACGGTAGGAAGTTCTCATTTACGGAGATATATGCGTATTTCGGCTGCCCACAGTTACGCTAAAAGCATGTAAACCCACTTCTGTCCTAAATATTAAAATCAACAAATAACAGTTTGGGAATTTACATGGATAGGAAGATAGAGTTTTATCAGCTGTATAAAACTAGATAAGATGGAACTATATGGATATTACATATGCTGAGAATGATAAAGGCAAAATTTCAGTCGACGCACAGTTCGGCCGAAATCACTGTTCGGGAAGGATTTTTCAGGCTTAGGTTTGTATTATTATTTTAATATGATTTATTCATGTGCATTATGGATGAGTGTTGCTTGTACAAAAAGTAATCACAAATAGCCCCACGGCCTAATGAAGTTATATTTATCATATTGCTTTATCGCTTACGAAGATAAAGGCAGTCCCATGGCAGAGATTGTCATAGGGAAATGAAGTGTTAGAAACTTCATCATGGAAGATCCCAGTTTACGAGGTTAAGGTGACTAGTCCCCTTCCTCGCTGCCTTTGCCTTCCCTAGTTCGAGCGCACAACTTCGTACCCATTTACAGCTAGTAAACTGGAGTGTTCTACAGCCAGTTTCAGTAGAAAGCAACCTGATCACGTGGTCACTCACTTTCTTTATTTATGTATTACTTTTGTGTAGATGCTAAGGATAGCATCAGTATTTGAATTCGTACTTGATATGATTTGGAAGGATCAAGTTATAGAATATGAAGGGATGTATAGGAGCGGAATAAACCAGATGATGTTTATTACTGATATGTTAATATTAATTCTATATCATTGAACTGATGTTACTTGCTATGACTGTATAACTTTGACACCTGATGACTGACTTGTCTGACTTATGTGCTAGTCAGTTACACTTAATTGAAATGTTAATATTAATGCTATATCACTGAAATGATGTCCTTACTTACTATGATTGTATAACGGTGACATCTGATGACTGACTGGTCTGACATCTGTGCTAGTCAACTACAAGTCTAGCCAGATACTAGCCAAGGCTGATATGTTGCAGGTTCCATGAAATAACTCAAACCAGACTGTCCAGTATCAGAAGCCGGTGTAGTTCATCCGAGGCAATCCCACCAAAGTGCAGGACCCCAAAGAGTGAACTTCAACTGGTCATTGGCATCCCTACTGTTGGGCCTACCAAGTCTAATATCAGCAAAGGACAGTTTCAGCAGTATCAAGTTGGAAAGATAAGTGTCCTGTTTGACACTGACCACCTATACATGTGAAACAGCCAATAGTTGAAAACAATAAGTAACCATACAGAAACTCAGTCAACTGATGACAGTTATCATTAAATTCAAAGGACTAATAACAGTGATTTCAGTAACTTTATTATTTAAGATCTTGAAGTATAAACAGACCATAATAGTAATTGTGGGAATACTTTTATATATATGTATATGCTCTTTTCCAACTAGTAGAAATAGAATATTAGTGTAATTATTAAACTATTTTAACTGTACCTGAGGATTTATTCACTTCTTCCATTTGTGGTTTCAGTGAATGTTCATTTTACTTATCCCCTAGAATATAAGTAATCATAAGATAGTCATAGGGAGGAGACACCTTAAATCCTGGTACTACTTCTTACCAACTGGGCCAGGGTTTTTACAGTCTGACTATTTTTATGATAACAATACAACAGTGCTTATTTCTAAGACTGGAGTATTACTTGTAAGGTCAGAACTCTTTACTGGCATACTCTTACATATAAATAATTTTAAATAACCTCCCGCTACAATCACACACACAACATGCTGATGCCATAATAATGAAATCATATAGCGGACACACATCACAACTGGAGCTTCACTGAAACACGTCCTTACTCCATAAAAACACTTGATGAGTACACGTTTATCTGGTTTGTTTTAGTAACTGGGTACATGATTATAAGTTTATCTGTTTTGTTTTAGTAACTAGGTAGATGAGTGTAAGTTTATCCGTTTGTGCGTGTCTGCGATAGAGTGAGGAGCGATACGGGAAGTCAGGCAGACAGAGGAAATGTACTTGCGAGATATACAATTTTGATCAGACTCTTTATTTCTTTCGATGATAAATTTGTAACGCCATGTTTCTATGCTGCAACTCTGACTTTTTTTTTTTTTTGCTTTTGATAATTAAAGATCGCATCCCTTTACCATGTTGCTTCTCTGGTATTTTTGTTTGTTTTTGGATTTGTTAATTATGATTTAAGATATAATCCGGTTTACACGCTGCAATAATGTTTCTTTTTAAATTTTAATCATAAAAGATTTCATCAACTTCCATGCTGCAACTCAGGTCAACTTTTGAAGTTAAGAAGTCTCATCATTTTCAAAACTGCAACTCTGGTTTTTTAATATTGATGATAAAAGATCTCATAAACTTACCATATCGCAAAATTACTATTTTTTTTTTAATTTTTTTTTTAAAACTTTGTGTGATAAAATAATCCATCTATTTGTTTTGTTTTTTTCTTTATTTTGGCCGAGGTATTCACTAAACCTCAGAAGCATAATTTAGTTGATACAGTTGACTCTACTGAGCTGTTAGTTACTGCTTGCGTGAAAGACATTGAGAGAGAGACAGGTGGGGGGCGTGTAGATATGGGCAGTAAGGAAATTAGGAAAATCCCTAATCAGCTGAAGGCATACGACAGAGAGAGAGAGAGAAAGAGAGAGAGAGGGCGGGGACTGACGGCTAGGAGCCCTATCGTTAAACAAATTGATACAGAAATCACTGCTGCAAGTCATTGTGAATGCTTAGTGTAGGCTTCCTGCAAGGGGACCAGCTGCAATGATAGCTCCATGCTCCATAAGGAGCGACAAAAGTTATGATGATGGTGGTGATGATGATTTTGATGATGGTGGTGGCGATGGTGATGGTATCATGATGGTGATGATGAAAAATATGATGATGATGGTAGTGATGATGATTTTAATGATGGTGGTGGCGATGATGATGGTGGTGGTTTAACATGATGATGGTGATGGTGATGATGATAATTATGATGATAATGATGATGGTGGTGGTGAGAATATTTCCCTAGTGTTTTAATAATTTTTAGCAGGATGTTTTCCCTGTTCTTCATAACCTATATGAGAATGCTTACAATATTCTTTGCAGACGATCACGCTTCACAGAAAGCAGATGTTGAAGTTTTCAATGGCTTCTCGCTAAATTGGCCTCTACCAGTGCTAAAGGGGGTGGGGGGGGGGGGGGGGGGGGGAATATAGACCCTCATTACTGCCTACAACACGAAAGTAGATTTTCTTGGGAGCCCCTGCCGAGTACAGGCGCATTAGCCAAACCACTCGAGATAATACGGGTCCTAGGCCGGCTAAAAACTTTCTACATTCAACGAAACGAACCAATCCTTGCTCATCTGAGATATCGTTTAACATTTTAACTAACTCATATGCCGCCAGCTGCTCTTGGGGTTGAAACGGAGAAAGTGGAACAAAATTGGCACAAATGAGTTCATAATCGCATAGTTTTTTCCCCTCTTCTTGGACAGCTCATAACGAGAATGCCAGAGTTAGCGAGGACTAAGTAGGAGATGGCAACATTGAGAAAACTGCCTGGGCTTTCGGTTGACGGGGTGGAAAATCGATGCCAAATTTGAGCAAAATATATTTCTGCAAAGGCAGAAAAGATTTTTATATATCTTTTTCTTTCTTCACCAGAGCAATAAAAAGTTTAGGAAAAGAGGTGATTAGATAGGTACACAGATGTTGTATAGATACATGAAGACAGACGGGCACTTAGATAGATAGCCAGGCAAACCAACAGACACATAGATAGAAAAATACAGACAGACAAACACATACATGTAAAGACAGACAGACAAATGGACGGATGGACGGTCAGAAAGACAAAGAAATAGACAGACGGACACACAGACAGACAGACACGAAAACGAAAACTGGTCTTTCGGGGCGGGTGGAGGAAGGAAACTTCTGTATAAATAAAACATTACCTAGTTTTGTGATGCCTTGATGGCAGGGAGGATAGTGTGATTCGCTTGCATAGCTAGGCGGGGTTGTCGCACGGAAGGTCCTGGGTTCGAGTCCTGGGTAAGCCATTCACGTCTGTTGTTTTTCTGTTGTCTAGTTTTCTACTTCTTTATTTCTTACCAGTGCCTGAAAACATACCTTTATGTTTGTCTAATATTTATTTACCTAGACTATATACAGATCTGTATAAAATATGGTTCACTTTTACAAACACCTGGTAATGACCATCAATGAATACCATTGCCCTATGCAAACAGTCGTGAATGCGTCTTTATATTTCTCTCTGTCGTGTGCCGTCAGCGGATCAGGCGCTTCCTTCATTTCCTTACTGCCGTTATCTACATGTGTTTCTCTCTCTCTCTCCCGCTTCTCTCTGTCCCTCCATATATCTCCCCCTTTCTTTACCTTTAGATAGTGTTTTATTTTTGTTTTTATGGAAAATAAACCTTTCTTTACCCCCAAATTCCTTCTGTAAATGTACGGTTTCCATAAATGCATCTTACTCGTGTGTTTGTTTCCACTCTGAAAACGGCCAGTGTAGGCAGCGATTTTTTGGCGTGAATTAGCCAACTTACCCTGATCCCTGTGCTTTGCTTAAGATGTACTTTTGCGTCCCCGTCCCCCCACCCCCCCACCCCTCTTTCTGTGTGTGTGCGCGAGTGTCTAGGCTCTTCATATAGTCGGTTATAACAAAATATATTTTAATTTCAGAATTATCCACTTGTTTGTACAAAGAATATTTATTTTCGCTCTAGCCTAGAGTTCTTAGCATTGTTGTGTGTCGCAGATCCCTTTGATTCTCTGATGAAGGCTATGGGCCCTTTTTAGGTGAAAAAAAAATCGACATAAAAACATAATTTAAATTTTGCATTTTAAATTTTAGGTAATGTACACGGACCCCTTAGGATCCATTCACGGACCCCCAAACTCCGTGGACCACAGGTTAAGTAACCCTGCTTTAGCCCAGTCTTGACAACAAGTGTCGCTAACATTGTACTCGCGGTTCAATACAAACAAGTCTACATTGCCATATATATATATTTCTTCTTCTTCCATCCTTAGCCATCAACCGGCAAAGCAGTATGTGGCCAGTACGCCTAGTGGCGTCTTAGGGCAACAACAAATTGATCGATCTATCGCTGTTTCCACCACGCCTAGTGGCGTCTTTGTGGAACAAAAACAGACCAAACAATCTATCATTGTTTCCGTAATCAGATTGGTTGGCAAGCAGGTGATCAGCCCACTGTGCGAAGTTTTTACGGGATGGGGTAAACAGCCCCATGCCCATACCCTCCTTAGTCGCTTTTTACGACATGCGTGGTAGGGTGCAGTGTTACTATTCTTTGCTCCCCTTTCGGGCCCCGGTAACACACGGGTGATATATATATATATATATATATATATATATATATATATATATATATATATATATATATATATATATATATACATATACACACCCAGAATTCCTTCTGTATATGTTCGGTTTCCATAAATGCATTTAACTCATTTTAAAGCTAGATCTAATTTCTTCACAACTTCCCTTACGCCAATGAGTCAGATGGACTCACAAAGGAAACTATTAGGCAACAGCATTGCTCTCTCTCTCTCTCTCTCTCTCTCTCTCTCTCTCTCTGCATTTCACACGAAATGATTTTTAAGAGGCCAGTGCACAAAACTCAAATGATCAGCAACCATGACCATTACAAGAACATCGGCAATAAAAAATATTTTTTAAAAATATTTTAAACACACGCTTTTAAATGCACTAAAAACCTAAAAAATAATTGTTCAAGGAGTTCATAGCTTGCAGTAAAAAAAATGTAATATCAAAATGACAAAAAGCGTGGGGCGCTTAAGCGCTTACCATATATTTTATCCATAAGTATCTAATGAAGGCCCAAATAATATCAGATCATAAGTAGAGAATGCCATACATATGATACAAAAAGGAAAATCAGCAGGCACGTTTAACATAAAAATTGAAATGTTAAAAGCCCTGGAGAGATTTGGTATAGATACAATCACTGATCTATGCAACGATATATACTATACAGGATATATACCACACGACATGAAGACATCAGTTTTTATAACATTGCCCAAAAAACCTAATGCAATAGAATGTTCAGACTTCAGAACAATCAGCCTGATGAGTCATGCAATTAAGATACTGCTCAAAATCATATAGGAAAGAATAAAATGTAAGGTAGACAGCGAAATCCAAGAAGAACAGTTTGGTTTTAGACGGAACAGTGGAACAAGAGAGGCAATATTTTGCCTAAGAATATTAGCAGAAAAATATACAGAGGTCCAAAAAAGTATGTACATGTGCTTCATTGACTATAAAAAGGCTTTTGACAGAGTCCATCATGAGAAAATAATTGAATGCCTCAAAGACATAGGTATTGATGGAAAAGATATAAGAATAATCAGTAACCTTTATTGGGAGCAAACTGTCACAGTAAGATCTGGAAGGAATTATTCACCATACATAGACATAAAAAGAGGTGTCAGACAAGGTTGTGTGCTGTCCTCCTGCCTATTTAATCTATACACCGAAAAAATGTTCAAACAGATACAGGAAATACCAGGCCTGAACATCAGTGGAAGGTCAACAAACAACCTTAGATATGCAGATGATACCGTGTTGTTAGCTGAAAGCGAACAGGAGTTACAAGAACTAGTGAAGCAAGTGAACAGTATAAGTCATGAATATGGACTCGACATTAAAACTGAGAAAACAAAAACTATGATAATTAGCAAAACAGACTATAAACCCACATTAAAGATAAGCTTAAATGGGAAAATCCTGGAACAGGTCAAGAGCTACGTATATCCTGGTCATATAATAACAGAAGATGGCAGATGTGAAACAGAAATAAAGAAGAGAATAGGAATGGCCAAAGCTACATTCAACAACATGAAACATATACTGACATCTAAACAGTTATCTCACAAATTAAAACTGAGAATCATAAAGTGTTATATATATTCTGCATTTCTGTATGGTGCAGAAACATGGACGATGAATAAGCATTTGGAAGAAAGAATTGAGGCTCTTGAAATGTGGATATCTAGAAGAATGGGGCGTATCTCATGGAAAGAGAAGAAAACAAATAAGGAGGTCCTAGAAGATCTAGGTATGAAAAGAGAACTAACGAGGGAGATCAAAGTTCGGCAGCTAAAATACTTTGGCCCCATAAAAAGGCATAACACCTTGCAGGAGACCATAATAGAAGGGAGAGGTGAAGGCAAACGTGCAAGGGGAAGACATCGCTATAAGTGGGAAGATAACATCAAGAGATGGACAGGAAAGAGTCTATCAGAGTGCACCACCAAGACAAGAGACAGAAGACGTTGGAGATCCATTACAGCCAACCTTCGTTGTGGAGATGGCAGCTGATGATGATGATGAAAGCTTATGCCACTGTTCCCTTCTTGTTCCAGTGATAGTACTTTCTGCTGGCACCACCAATAACTATGATAAAGAATAGAAACGAAACGCTCTTCTGAGTATTGCGTTTCCCGACACATACTTATGTGTCCCCTTTCTTCTATTCTACCATCCCATTTATCTCAGAATTTACCCTCGATGAGAATTAAATTTAATTCCTCGGGATAAAACTTTCTTTTACATTTAAATTGAATAGCTTTAGCTTTACATTACATTTAAATGAAAAGGTTAATAGCTCAGATAGAATATGTTTACATTTGCATTCCCACTGATTGAAAAGTGTTCACAATATAAATTGAATATGTTTTCATTTATGTTTACTCTGATTTGAAAAGTTTGAAACTTCCAATCATTTTAAAGTGTATATGTTAACATCGACATTTACACTGGCTTGAAACTGTAAGTATTATAATTAGAATGTACATAATTTCTTCATCTTTTCCTCCCTGCTTCATATGGAACCTGGGACTACTTTATGCTTTTAGTTCTCTTTACGAAACTAGCAATAAAGTAATCACCAGCCCTTGGATGTGGTAGTTCATGAAATCATCATTCTTTATGCTGAGGTTGCCAGCCTCAAATAACGGATATCCACTATCCAGTGAACATTTATATAGTTTTATTTTTTTTTTAACAACTCAAACAATCAAATCACACAGGAAAATAAATACGTGCAATGTTGCACAGACCTGGAAACAAGAAAACCAATTAAATTAATAAATACAAACAAAATATACGACCACTGTCACTCCTTCTTTTACCCTGCTGGGGAACAATAAAATGATTAATGGTTTAACTACAACAAATGTGTGTGGGCCTCACTTTAGCCCCCACTCCCTACTACAATAATAACTCTACTGTCACTGTTCTGTTGACGCTGCCTACACGACTGGCGACACAGCTTCCAAGCTCTTTAGACGATATACACGCCACTGAAATACATCACTGGACTGCTATGCTAGTAAACTTTGATTACACCTATGGCTCAGAGGCAATCCTCTAAGGATAATATAAGACCCTACTGGTCCCTGTTATTTTTCTCCCTCCTCCGCTTTGCTTCAGTGTCTCTCTGACACTCTCGACATCTGCTGAGATGGCGTCTCCGTTACACCCCTTCTCTCGTTTTGTTTTCAGAACCAAGGAATGTTCACCCTGTCTCCTGTTTCTGACTACTGCACTGATGACTTGGGTATCAAGCACGAGGTACTTGAATCAATTGTAGAAGCTTCCCTGATGCTGAACAACTTCTTACTTGCCACGTTAACCCGCTCAAGGTTTAGGGGAAAACAGCTTTATTATGGCTGTATAGAATTTAAACCAATCTCCCGGCCACGCGCCGTTGTTGGAGTGGTATCATGAGCTAAGAGCTCTGGATTTTTAAGGAAAATCCTGTTCCCAGCTGAAGATTGTCTTCGCTACCAGGGACCGTATGGTATTTCGTTTCGCCTCTGGCGATATCTCGAGCCCTCTTTGCTCCTGAGATGACAACTTGCTGTTGTAAAGGACAGAGGCAGGTTACCCCTCCTACTTGCCGTGAAAACTAGCTGTGGAACAAACAACAACAACAGCTATATAACACGTCAAAAGTTACACATCTCTAACACCTAACTCCCTTCTCCCTTTAAATCAATGCAGCTCCCCTGCTCTATTCCCGTACCAGCGATACATAATTATTTATTGCCCCAAAAGGTCAGCCTCCCATGCAATCCCCCCTCTGATCCATCTATCCCGTTTTCAAAGTAAACAACGGTCTGTTAATCACTCTCAGACACGGCTGACCTAAATTTTTTTTGTTATGCCTGTCTAGCCACGGGTCACAACATTCAAACTTGAGAAACCCCTCCTGTCCGTAATACTTTGGGCTACTTTATCACTGACCCTTGGTGTTCATTGATCAATAAAACATTTACATCTAGGAAAGATGAACTCCCGTCTCAGTAACCAGAAATTCCCTTATCAGAATTATAAATTACATCTCTGTGTAATTTGATTACACAGCAATAAAATGCACCATAAATAACTTACAAAACTTTCGCTAGCATAATTATACTACGAAAATTATAAACACTCGAGGTTATCAATTTAACCCCCGTAGTTGAATACACGCGTTCCTGTATTCTCAAAAATGTTAACTTCATCCCTCTCCCCCAACTACCTTACCCAATTAAATACTCAATACAATACGAGTATAAACCTGTTAACCATTTATTTAACCCCCATACGCTTATCTGCAGTTAACATAAAAATCCCCACTCCATAATATTTAATTACACGACCAATTAAATGCACACACACAAAAATACCGTACAAAACTACCAAACTTATTCACACTACAATTATTATGATTACATCGCGGTTGCATATATATCAGACCCTCAGAAATTCCGTATTGATAGAACCTAAAGACTTAACCATATAGTTAATTTCCAAACCCTGTTACACAATTAATAGATATTTCTACTGTTCCCAGAAGTGTATAAGCACAACTAAGCTCGTGGATATACACTTGTAAATAATCAGAATTAATTATATAAATGAAATAAAATACATACATGTACTCCCGTATATATACACCCTTGTAACTTATCAGAATAAAATTTCTACCAGATAGCAGTTGATGGCCCTTCTGTTTAAGAAATTAAATTAAAACTTCCTGAGGAGCCTATACGTTAACCGGCTAAGATCTAATAGAACCGAATTAAAAGTACCACGCTAGATAGTTATACTTACCCAATCGAATATCTCACTTAAGAGCAAATTGAATCTGTATAATGAATACAGGCGTAGACTTCACGGCAGGACATTTTAAATCAGAGAGACCTCTACGTTATTAGACGCGAGTATTTATTACAAAAACCTGATACAAGCCCACGCTATGAATTAGTCATCGCTTGGCTTGCCCTTTTGGGGCCGCGCTTCTGACCCAATCATCTTGCCGCAAAATCTAAAAATAGTCCGTGATCATGAGCTAAAATTAGCTCTGACCTATATCCTACCGGAATAATTCCATAATTATCCGAGCTGAAATCGAGGTCGTGCTATAATTAGAACGTACGGATGGGGTTTTCTTTAAACGTCGGAACACTTCCACCCATCCCAATTAATATTCACGCGCTGATACACGATAAAATTACCGCGATAATTTTAACAAAGAAAAACCTACGTGATCGCGATTATTTAGAAAAGAGAACTGGTGCCAATCTAATATAAACTCCCCGTTAATCCCTATTATAAACGCAATTTATTTACCTACAGAAAGAGACCAAACTCACTAATATTACAAGGAGAAGAACATGGGGCCTGTTGAAAAATAAATCCCAATAACTCTATCACAATAAAACAGACTTGAATCGGCCTCTTACGCGCGTCTGGGGTGTCCTTTCTTTAATAAGATAATTCCCTCTCTGACTCCGTGTGTTTCAGTTTTCTCAGATATTCCGGTTTTCCTTATTTAAAATGTTAGAGATTTCCTGGGCTGAATTGTAAGTCCTGATGAATACTCCAATAAAAGGTTTCCAATAAATGGAAATTCTGAATTCTAACTACTGGCAAGTTTGGTGTCTTTGGCACGCGTGAATTTCACACTGAACCAGACTGACTGACGCGTCAGGTTATATTCACTGTCCTACCTCGCTCTGTTTGTTATGGAGCTCAAATGATCAGCAAATCTGATTTGAATATTTTGCATGACTCATCTAGTGCAAAATTTCAAACATTACGGTTCTGAAAATGGGCTGTAAACATCCGATTGCCCTGTGTACCAACTCACAAACGCATCGGTAACCTCACAATTATTACTTTCATGTAAAGTAATCTCTTTGTAACAAGGTGTACCGGAAACGATTGTCATGCTTGGCTGTCCAGAATGTGTCGCACAGACGATTTATCTCTTGTCTGTCGCGTCCCCTAGCCTAACCTTAGCAAAGCTTTGCCGCACCCTGGCAAACGCGATGTATTATCACTAACAAGGGGTGTCAGATGTTTGAACAAACAAACTCTCTGTTACATAGCAAACAGAAAGAAAAGGGTGGGAGTTGGAAAAAAATCGCAATAAAATCAGTACAAAAATGTAAGTGATACTGCCGTAGTGAAAGAGAGATCGAGAGGGGTCGCCCCATTCTGTCACACAAACACTAACGTGTTTATATTTTCAAACAAAGTGGGAAGAAAAAATCACAGTACGGTACTAAAAGGCATTTTCGAACAAATCATAGTTTATTTGACTATAAATATTCACTCTTGCAAAAGTACAAAGAAATAACATTGAAGACCAAGTGAAAGTAACTTTTTAAACAGATATCTTTTCTAAAACCCACTGGAGAAACAAAATAATGCAGCCATAGTTTATTCAAAATATTTCAAGTTCTTGTCAAACAGAATTTAAAATATCATTTTTAAACCGCAAATTAATAAACTTATTTCTCATTTATGGCGTTCTGTTTCGTTTTACATATTCTCAAGAATTAACATTTGAACACGTATACTGTTTTTAAAACAGTTTTTTTTTAAAACCCTTAATAAAAAACTCACAACGTCATCATCATTCCAGAAATAACCAACATGAATGTTTGTTTCATTGGTGAACATGTGATGGTTGGTGATGATGAGGTAAAACAGTTTTTATCTTTCTTCGATTATGTTTGTCACTTTGCAAGAAACATGTATTCAAAGCACTTCATTTGTTTTTGCAGTTCTGGTTTCCGTAGCGAATCTTTTTCTACACCATGAGGTTGCCAGCCACCATATTCAAGCTTATAATACGCGCTACTTACTAAATGCTTGATGGAGAAGCGATTCCCGTTGTCTTCTTCACCTCAGAAACTCTATAACACCACATAGGTGTGTGTGAATGTGTGAGTACACACTCAAGAGCCCTTACTGTTGATCCAACCAACGCGGCTGTAAATGGACGTCGGCTTCATCCGCAATCCTTAATTTAACCAGGATATTTCACAGAATAATTGAAACAGTTGTAGGTTTCTTTCTTGGTTTTTTTAAATCTGTATTCTGCTTCAGTTCTGTAACAATTTTTAAGGCCAGGTGTGTTAATACAGCGTGTCTCATTAGGGATTTCACGTTTGTTTTTTTTCCCTTCCCAAACTTTGTTGCTTTGTCTTTCTCTCAGCCAGAGAGTATCGATTCATGATCATTCTCACAGCTGGAGTATCGATTCAAGATTATTTCTCTCAGCTAGCGTATCGATTCGATATCAAATTTCTAAAACTCTATACTGGAGAAGAAAGTCTGAGTGAGTTAACACAAAATGTCACGGTGACTGCGCACATTATATTTGCTCTAATGCAAGAAGAATACTTCCTGGACGAAAAGACGAGCAGATTATGGAGGGAAGCAAAATTTCGTAGAATTCAAACAGAAGACAATGTGAGAGGGTTAACGAAGCTAGTTAAAGCTCAGTATGTGATTCCAGTTGAAGAAGTATTAGCCCATGTGCATGGTTTTATCCGCCTGGATAAAAATAAATTAACAAGAAATATGCACTGTTGCGCAACTTAATACAGACGCTTTCGCTATGCTAATTTCTTAGGATATGACTGCACAAATCCTAATCAAACTAAGGTAATATTTAACTCGTGCGCTTGCACACGCGTACACACATATATACCGGTATATATAAACACACATACATACTCGTACTATACTTTCTAGCGAGAACAAAAACAGGGGAAAGCAGGCAATTTAGTCCCCATGTTGCATGAAACCATGTGATGCCTTAAAATAGCTCTCGTAAAACGGTATTTAAAACGAGGACTAATGAGACCAGTGGATGAACTGGTTAATTCTTATCCGATTAAAATCAAATCTGAAACTGGACGAAAAGTCTGAAATAAGAAATGATATCACGCTCGGCCTGGTAGTTCTTGAGTTGAGTGAAATAATTCGCGCTGTCTGCAATTTTCAACTGCGAACACAGTATTTTTTTTCGCACTATATATTCAGAAAACTGACGTTTCCATCTAGGTACGTTCATGGATTACTTCCATGATGTCACGTGCTTTACAGGATCGTCTTGTTTACTGCGAAGATACTGTCGTTCTTTGGCTGCACAACCACCGGAAATGTTGGCCGTGCAAGATGACATTGTCTTCTTGTTGCCCGTGCCATACGAGCACCGGTACCTGAACTTACTGAGGGCTAGGGTTGTTTGGGAATTCGAAGACGCTGATTAACCTATTGAGATCAGCAAGCGGAACAAGAAGAATTTGTTTTAAAATCGACCTGTTTACATATCAATTAGCTTTACTATATGAACAAAAGTGACGAAATTTGACCGAGTACAGGGTAGGTTAAGTTATATTTATCTATATAACTTACGGAATTCATAATAATAATTATAATAATTAAAAAACTCGCTTCTGCAGAAATAAAAATACACAGTACCAATATTTGTTTACATAAATGCAATGCCAGCGCTTAAATATAAGTAACATACAAACACGAGAAAGTATTGTTATCTGAAAGCGAACACGAATTGCGAGAAGTAGTGGAACAAGAGTAGTATATCATGCACGTTTCGATTAGGATTCTGGAGGTGGCGCGTGACTTTTAAATAGGGAAATATGCCGATCGATTCAGGAGATGGCGTGTGACTTTTATATAAGGAAAAATATTAGAGCAATAATGGTGGTTAGTAAGTAGGTTGCATTTTAAGTGTTGTTATGTGTCTTTATTCATACAACATATATATATATATATATTTCTTCAAATGTTTTTTTTCTAGTTGTCAAATATTTATGCAAATGTTTTTTCCAGTTGTAAAATATTTCTTCAAATGTTTTTTGTTCAGTTGACAAATATTTCTTCAAACGTTTTTTTCAAGTTGGCAAATATTTCTTCAAATGTTTTTTTTTTTCTAGTTGTCAAATATTTCTTCAAACGTTTCTTCCAACTGTCAAATATTTCTTGACATGTTTCTTGATATAACTGGACCATTTATAAATTAATATTTTTGTAATAGGCCTAGAGGTACAAATATATATATATATATATATATATATATATCCATACTGTCTGTTAAAGCGTTTGGAGCCCGTAAATTAGGGGGAAAGCTGTAATATTTTGAAATAGCAAAGAACGTTTTTCCTTGTAACATTAAGAACGCTTCGTGTGTTCAAATAGAGCTAACTATGAAAATAAAAATTTATTATTTTAACGTCCCTTAATATTAAAGTGGAAATAATTGTATAACCAATGTTGCACGGGGCATTAATTAGGCATACTTGTAATTTTAATAACCGTACGTCCTAAAGAAACTTTCTTTAAACTACAAAAAGATATGTGTCACAGCAGTATTAAACGTATTTGGCTGTTTATAAATTTACAATAATTATTAAGTTTTTCCCCACTTTAACTTTTAGCAATTAAAATATTTTTAACCTGTTAAATATTACTTCCCTGTGAAATCTTACGATATTAAGGAGAAGGCATGGAACTGCAGCAGAAAATCTGTTATCGCTTCTTGGCCTTTTGGCTAAGATCAAAGTGTAAAACAGTCATTCGTTGTAATAGCTGTGGCTAGGTGAAATTATTTGATAAGAGAACCCCCGGGACTAGAATACGAAGGTAGGGGGATGGTATCTTTATGTAGTAAAACCTACCACTGTTTCGGGGAGCACGATAAATCTAGTACTAAGGGGCTCAATAAACATAACAATAAGCTAGACACCAACACCTTTTTAGATGTACTCACTACACAACAAGCGCAGGGTGGGAAAAATGTGGGATGTAAACCGTATGGTGAGTCTGTCTATACATTCACCCAACATAGAAATTCCCTGTCATATTTTTACATAAAAAGAATAGTTGACTCCGACAATGTCACCCCTTCACCTCTTTCCATCTAAAAATAGCTCTCTTCCATTATGTGTCCTGTTAGTATAATGTTTTTCTTAGATAACGTATACGATCAATGGTTTCCTCGCGAAGTCTGCGCCGACCATCGATCCGGTTTCATAACAAGCGGTAACCCCATTAGTCGTTGTAATAAGAACAAAAAAGAAAATAAGTAAGCTCTTGTGGGATTTCCCGATCTGAGGAACAATCTTGTGTCACCGTTTCACCTCTTTCCATCTAAAAATAGCTCTCTTCTATTATGTGCCCTGTTCGTATAATGTTTTTTCTTAGATTCCCTCAGTGATAATAAAAATTTATATATAAACACTTATTACGCCTCTGTTTGCTTTAGATGTCGTAT
Source organism: Oreohelix idahoensis (assembly GCA_024509875.1). NCBI lineage: Eukaryota > Metazoa > Mollusca > Gastropoda > Stylommatophora > Oreohelicidae > Oreohelix > Oreohelix idahoensis. The sequence continues at coordinate 849,452 of JAMPIV010000986.1, forward strand.
ATATCTGTATGTGCGTGCTTATACATTGTACTACTCTCGCGCCAATGCACCCATGAGTCATCACCCCCGCCAGTCAGCACCAATACACTCTCCATTAAAAACCCCACCGTCCAACTAACGACAATAATTATCCTTTCCTCCTCCATTTTATTGGTTTTATCACGTCATATTTCTTTATATAAACCCATTCTTCCCCCCAAAAACGGGTCGAAACATCCGCCGGGATAATAAAAATTTATATAAAAACACTTATTACGCCTCTGTTTGCTTTAGCTGTCGTATATATCTGTGTGTGTGTGCTTATACTTTGTCTTACTCCGGCGCCCCGCTACACCCCAACACACACCCATGAGTCATCACCCCCACCAGCCAAAAGCAATAAAACCAGCACTCTCCATTAAAAAACCCCACCGACCATCTAACGACAATGATTATCTTTTCCTCTTCCATTTTATTGGTTTTTTCCGTCATATTTCCTTATATAAACCCATTGGTTTTTTCTCTCACCCCTATACTCTCATCAATACCTACACACAAACACGAGACAAAACCAAAATCACCCACACCACACCACGCTCATTAGCCATCTTCCTCTATAAAATTTATCAATTTTTATTTTTTTCTCTTTATCATAAGAATGCAGGATTTTATCACGTTTTTGCCGGCGCCCCGCTACACCCCAACACACCCATGAGTCATCACCCCCGCCAGCCAAAAGCAATACATTCTCCATTAAAAACCCTACCGACCAACTAACGACAATAATTAGCCTTTGCTCCCCCATTTTATCGGTTTTTTGACGTCATATTTCCTTATATAAAACCATTGCTCCCGTTTTTTTTTCTCAATACCTACACACAAAACACCAGACAAAACCACAATCACCCACACCACACCACGCTCATTAGCCATCTTCCTCTATAAAATTTATCATGCGAAAATATTTTGGTGAATCATAACTAAAATTTCCTACCAAAATCGGCATTACGTTGACTCGTCAAGAATTTGTCGAGTTTTATTATGATTGCCTAGATAGGTTTGTAGACAGAGCCGACTTTCAGTTATGCGAGATGGATACGTGTCGCAAAATTGGTTTCAATGCATTGCAAACGTGGTTTCGGGTAGTTTACAGACCATTCACCGATCGATTGTCCCAGGGCCGGCCGCTTACAAAATGGCGGTGTATCGGCAAAATTTCGATGAGACATCGGAAATCAGCAATGATAAATAAGAGCATAATGGAATCTTTGGGAGAAGGATATCACCTTGTAGTCCAGGAGAGGATTGTGTATAACTGTATATAAGGAAAAACAGTAGGAAGTTAACATTTACGGAGATATATGCGTATTACGGCTGTTCACAGTTAAGCTGAAAGCCTATAAACCCACTTCTGTTCTAAATATTTAAATCAACAAGTAACAGATTGTGAAAGTACATGGATAGGAAGATAGAAATATATCGGCTGTATAAAACGAGATAGGAGGGAATAGTATGGATAATATATAAGCCGAGGATGAACAAGGGAAAGTTTCAGACAATGCACAAATCATGTGAAATCGCTGCCTCAGAAAAAAAAATTTCAGCCGGAGTATAGGCTGTGGCCATGTCTGCAGAATGGGAGAAGATCGGCTACCACGACAAGCATGGGAAACAAAGAGCCAGGGATCCAGACCTCCAGGACGACCCAGAGTCTGCTGGGAGGACAACATTAGACAATCTTTGAAGGACCGAGGACTAGAATGGAACCAGGCCAGGAAGAAGACAGCTGATAGAATGGTCTGGCGCTCTCTCTTCCAAACCTCTACACCTCACGGTAGAAGGGGAACGACTAAGTAAGTAAGTATAGGCTGTGACGTCAGTGCTCTCCGATACGTCCGCCAGAGTCTTATAAAGAGCGGATCGTAAACTGAAAGGACGCACACTGAAATTAGGTTTGAGACATACTAACGGCAGCGATCGCCACTACGCTAATACCATCTGAATTGTGAGCGAATCGCCAGAAGATTTTCAGTCAAGTGTCTGGAGTCTGAGGGTAAGCGAAATTATGAAACTATCATGTATAATAATTTTTTTTTGTTATTTCAGGTTCGTATAGACTTCACAAAATATATGCACGTAGAATATTCATTGATATATGTAATGTTAATTTTAGTATGATCTAAACATGTGCATTGTGGATGATTGTTGATTATACAAAAATTAATCACAACTAGCCCCACAGTCAAATGTAGATAACGTCTATCATATTAATTGCTGTATCTCTTACGAAGAGAAAGGCAGTCCCATGGCAGAGATTGTCATAGGCAAATGAAGTGTTAAAAGCTTCATCATGGAAGATATCGCTTTTACGAGGTTAGGTGACCAGTCTCCTTCCTCGCTGCCTTTACCTTCCCTAGTTCGAGCGCACAACGGAGTGCCCATTTACCGCTGGTAAACTGGAGTGTTCCACAGCCAGATCTCAATTTCAAAACTACGTAATTGTACTACCGAAGAAAGCAACTTGATTGCTTGGTCAGTTGGTCACTCACTTTATCTAGTTGTGTATTAATTTGGTGTAGATGCTAAGAGTGGCATCAGTATTTAAATTTGTACCTGATGTAGTTGGAAAGATCAAGTTATAAAAAATTACAGGATGTACAGGAGAGGAATAAACCAGATGATAATTATTACTGAGAATGTAAATACTAATCTTGTATCATTGAAATGATGTTATTTGCTATGACTGTATAACTGTGACATCTGATGACTGGCTAGTCTGACATATGTGCTAGTCAGTTACAATTAATTGAAATGTTAATACTTCTGTATCACTGAAATGAGGTCCTTACTTACTATGATTGTATAACGGTGACATCTGATGACTGCCTGGTCTGACATCTGTGTTAGTCAGTTACAAGTCTAGCCAGATACTAGCCAAGGCTGAACTGATGTTTCAGGTTCCATGAAATAACTCAAACCAGACTGTCCAGTATCAGAAGCCTGTGTTGTTCATCAGAGGCAATCCCACAAGAGTGCAGGACCCCAACGAGTGAACTTCAACTGGTCATTGGCATCCCCAGGCTGGGTCTACCAATACTGATATATATACAACAGACAGTCTGTGTCAGCAGGATCACGAGTCACAGATAAGTGTCCAGTTATGACACTGACTACCAATATATATGAAACAACAGCGATAGTGGATTCAAATCATTATAAACTTCAGTCACATGATGACAGTAATGTGTAAAGTCAGAGGACTAAGAACAGTGATACAGAAAAAGTGATTCCAGTTTTCAGTAACTTTATTATTCAAGATCTTGAAGTCTAAACAGACAATGATAGTAATTGTGTGAATATTTTTTATATATTTTAATGCTCTTTTCCAACTAGCAGAAATAGAATATTAGTGTACATATTAAAATATTTCAACTGTACCTGAAGAATTATTCACTTCTTACATATGTGGTTTCAGTGAATGTTCATTTTCCCCTAGACATTAAGTAATCATAAGATAGTCACAGGGAGGAGACACCTTAAATCCTGGTACAACTTCTTACCAACTGGCCAGGGTTTTCACAGTCTGACTATTTCTATGATATCCATACACCAGTGCTTATTTCTAAGACTGGGGTATTATTGGCAAGACCAGAACTCTATACGGGCATACTGTCCTGGTAGCATATGAGATACCTGGATTCTTACATAGATAAATAATTTTAAATAACCTCCCGCTACAATACGGATAGTTTATATCTCGCGCTATCCACGAAGACTCTAGTGGATGCCGTTAGACCTCACCTACGCCAGGAATTTTATACCGTATACGATCGATGGTTCCCCTCCGAAGTCTGCGCCGACCATCGATCTGAGTTTATTACTAGTGAGGGTAAGCTCGTGTTTGACTGTCAGAAATGCCGCGACAAAAAGTTATACGACAAACGCACACCTGGTCTTTTCAAATTAGAATACGAGGGGGCTGGGATGGTGTCTCTATGTAGCAAAACTTACCACTGTTTCGGCGAGTACGATAAGACTAGCACGAAAGGGCTCAGTAAACAACGCAACACGCTAAATAAATACACTTTTTTGGATGTCCTCAACACGCAACATTCACGCGGGGGAAAAAATGTGGGTTTCAAAACACACAATTCAGCCATCTACACGTACACCCAACACAGAAATTCTCTGTCCTATTTTTACATAAAAAGACAGGTACACGACGACAATTACACCACATCTCCCCTCAATATCTAGTCTTTCTGCTTATCCTACCCTGAGCCGTTTATATATATTTGTTCTTGGCAGAAGTTGTAACAAAACACTGTCATATTAAATATATTTATTACAACTATATTAAAAAGCCTTGGCCTTTGTATAAATGTTGTCTACATGTTGTAAAATATATATTGTATGTATGTTATATATATATATATATATATATATATATATATATATATATATATATATATATATATATATATATATATATATATATATATATATATATATATATATATATATATATATTTAGATAGATACCGAAGAATGAATTACCACCCCTCGTATATGAGATATATATATATATATATTAAGATAGATACCGAAGAATGAGCCCATTTGATTTGGGAAGCCTAAAGAAAGACTTGAATACACATACTGTAGATGTGAAAAACAATTTAATGAAAACTACCAAAATTAAAGGAATAAAATAGTGATCACAAATAAAGAGACAACTCTTTGTTGACAACAAAAATAGAAGGACAGGTTGAAGCAAACGGACAAGAGAATGATAAGTCGGAATGACAATTTTGAAGAGGAGCATAGAAGATAGTCTATGAAAAAAAAAAATCATACAATGAGGTTACACTAAATTTCTACCAAAGTTTCACTTCGTTTGACTAACGAGTGTTGATCACTTTTCATAGAACTTTTGAAAAATCGGTTTGATTGGCAGATTACCTTTTAAATATTTTTATTCAAAGGTTTCATTCATTTTTTTTTTTAACGCTTACTCTGCTGTATGCAAATCTTCATTCAAAAAATCTTTATTATGATACGGTATTTGTTTAATTTTTTTAGTATCCAAAGGATTACAAAATATTTTTCCATTTTCAATAGATCTTCTGCTTCTTGTGAAGGAAAATATTTGATGCCAAAGAATAATGATAGCCCCAGTTATATTTTCGTCTGCATTTTTATGACTGTATACTAAATGAGTCTTCGTATTCAGGGTCGTCCGTAGACCGGTTTTATCGATACACGAAGTACGGGATAAAAGACCCTGAAAATGTGGGTCAGACACTGACCGTCTGAATTTATGTATTTATGGTAACGACCACGCTTGTCTGGCCCTGAGATGCCGAGCTGACTAAACTAGTTTATATTTTCAATACAAGGGATCATACTAGGAAGTGATAGAAGTTCGTAGAATACGTAAAGGCGAGAATTCATTCATTGGTTTTTATTCATTAGCCCTCGGGGCTCCGGGGAGCATAGGCCTTCAACAAAATAATGTCAGGTCTTCCTGTCTTGTGAAATCCATTCAAGATCCTTTCATATATTATTTATCGTTCAAGATCCTTTCATATATTATTTATCGTTCAAGATCCTTTCATATATTATTTATCGTTCAAGATCCTTTCATATATTATTTATCGTTCAAGATCCTTTCATATATTCTTTATCGTTCAAGATCCTTTCATATATTATTTATCGTTCAAGATCCTTTCATATATTATTTATCGTTCAAGATCCTTTCATATATTATTTATCGTTCAAGATCCTTTCATATATTCTTTATCGTTCAAGATCCTTTCATATAGAGCGCCTTTATCGTTCAAGATCCTTTCATATATTATTTATATCGTCAAGATCCTTTCATATAAATATTATTTATCGTTCAAGATCCTTTCATATATTATTTATCGTTTCAAGATTTTTCATATATTATTTATCGTTCAAGATCCTTTCATATATTATTTATCGTTCAAGATCCTTTCATATATTATTTATCGTTCAAGATCCTTTCATATATTATTTATCGTTCAAGATCCTTTCATATATTCTTTATCGTTCAAGATCCTTTCATATATTATTTATCGTTCAAGATCCTTTCATATATACTAGAATCGTTCAAGATCCTTTCATATTATTTATCGTTCAAGATCCTTTCATATATTATTTATCGTTAAGATCCTTTCATATTTATCTTTATCGTTCAAGATCCTTTCATATATTATTTATCGTTCAAGATCCTTTCATATATATTATTTATCGTTCAAGATCCTTTCATATATTATTTATCGTTCAAGATCCTTTCATATATTATTTATCGTTCAAGATCCTTTCATATATTATTTATCGTTCAAGATCCTTTCATATATTATTTATCGTTCAAGATCCTTTCATATATTATTTATCGTTCAAGATCCTTTCATATATTATTTATCGTTCAAGATCCTTTCATATATTATTTATCGTTCAAGATCCTTTCATATATTCTTTATCGTTCAAGATCCTTTCATATATTATTTATCGTTCAAGATCCTTTCATATATTATTTATCGTTCAAGATCCTTTCATATATTCTTTATCGTTCAAGATCCTTTCATATATTCTTTATCGTTCAAGATCCTTTCATATATTATTTATCGTTCAAGCTCCTTCCATATATTCTTTATCGTTCACGATCCTTTCATATATTCTTTATCGTTCAAGATCCTTTCATATATTCTTTATCGTTCAAGATCCTTTCATATATTATTTATCGTTCAAGATCCTTTCATATATTATTTATCGTTCAAGATCCTTTCATATATTATTTATCGTTCAAGATCCTTTCATATATTATTTATCGTTCAAGATCCTTTCATATATTATTTATCGTTCAAGATCCTTTCATATATTCTTTATCGTTCAAGATCCTTTCATATATTCTTTATCGTTCAAGATCCTTTCATATATTCTTTATCGTTCAAAAAAGAGATATACATTTCACATTTTGTAGAGCATGTCTTCAAGTTTAATTTTGTTGTCATTAGCTGCATAGAAATTCCAGAATAGAAAATGGAAAAAGTCTAAAAGTGGCGCCCGTGTTGAGTGTTCTTTCTTGATTATTATTGGCTTTTATTTATTTTCACAAGACTTGTAATGTTCGTTATTTCAAAATTAATGTTTTAAAATAGAAAGAGAGAGAGAGAGAGAAAGAGAGAGAGAAACGTTCTTTGATGACCTCCATCCATTAGTCAAAAACATATGCTCGTTAATCTTAACGCTACAGAATCATACGTGAAGGAGTGTTTGCGAAATTGCGTCACAATGAAAGCAATAGCAAGGAAATAATGTCCTTCTATTAGCGGAACACAACGGGCTGATCACCCGTTTGCCAGTCACTTCGATTACGGAAACAACAGCAGATGGGTTGATTTGCCGTTGCCCTAAAGACGCCACTAGGCGTGATGGGAAACAATGGCAAAGAAAACCTATCTGCTGTTGCCCTAAGACGCCACTAGGCGTAATGGCCACTGACTGCTTTGACGGTCGGTGGCTAAGGACGGAAGAAGAAGAAGAATTAGCGGAAAGAGCCAATGTTATTACTCTTCCTTTTAAAATATGTATAAGGTAACAAGGTAAAGGTAGTCTCATTGCAGATACTGTCGTAGGCTAGTGAAGTGTTAGAGACTTCACTGTACTATCTCCAGCATTGAGAGGTGGAGTGACTAGTTTACTGCCTCGCTGCCTTTTCCTTCCCTGACAATAGCAGAGTCAGGTACCCATTTACAGCTGGGTAAACTTGAGCGTGATGCCACCGTAAAGTGACCATAAAGTGTCACCATAAAGTGACAAATGTCGAGGTGTTGTCACGTGCTGGCCTTCAAAGTATGTATACGCTTCTTAGACAGCGCAGACTTCGCTGGCTTGGCCATGTTCGCCGCATGGAAGATGGTCGCATCCCAAAAGATATCTTCTACGGACAATTAGCAGATGGCAAGAGAACATTTGGGCGACCACAGCTGAGGTTCAAAGATGTGTGCAAGAGAGATATGAGGGCACTGGACATGGATCCAGCAACATGGGAGGATGAAGCTGCCGATCGCACTAAGTGGCGATGCTATTTACGGCGCCACCTCAGATTGAGCGAAGAGAGGCTCACACAAGAAGCAGAGGTGAGGAGAAAACGTCGAAAGGAGCACCAGGAAAATAAGCAGCTGAGGGCTGTCACCTCAGGGGCGCATTCCCATAGTCAGTTATGACTGAAGGGGCTATTATTATTATTACTATTATTATTATGATGCCACCGTGTTTTGAACCCGGCACACTAGCCGCGAGAGGCCAACGCTCTAATCATTCTGCCAGTCGGACGCTCTTTTCAGATGTACAAACAAGAAACAGCTTTTTCTTTTCCATTTTACATTTCCTTTAATGCTCGCTAACAGGTCTACAATATTTTATTTTAAACATTTGCTATAAATCTTCAATCAAAATGGATCCTTACGTAACATATATATATCTTTTTTTTCAAATAAAAGGGGATAAAAAGGCTTAAAAGCTACTCTGACGGATGGTACCCATTCTGATAATCAGACGTCCTGCTGTTGTAACGCTGAAAATGGAGTTTCATGTCATATAAAATGCATTTAATGAAAAAGAACTTTTGAAAAGCAAATGTGTCCAGCAAATTTGATTTTTTTTATCTTGATTATATATTGACTGTTTGGTCGTTTTTAATTTTTAGCTTGGCACATACTATCTTGATAGGACCTACATAACATCTTACATGTTAGGTATGACATTTCAGGACATATCTCATTTACAGAACTTATGTTTCTTTAATTCTCGTCATCGTTAGTTGCCATCATGACATTGAAGGTCGGCGGCAATGGATCTCCAACATCTTCTGTCTCTTGTCTTGTCTGGTAGACTCTTTCCTGTCCATCTGTTGATGTTATCTTCTCACTTATATCGCTGTCTTCCCATTGCACGTTTTTCTTTCAGTTCTTCCTTCTATTTAAATCTTCGGTACGGTGTTATGTCTTTTTATGTGGCCAAAATATTTTAGCTGTCGAATTTTGATCTCCTTCAGTAATTCTCTTTTCATTCCTCGGTTTTCTATGACCTATTTATTTGTTTTCTTATCTTTCCATGGTCGGCGTCTGTGGCCTAATGGATATGAACGCAGTTTCATAATCCAGATATACCAGGTTCGAAACCTGCTGCAGGCGGTTTGGTAACAGATCGCTTTGTGTGGATTTTTAACAATGGTAAGCGTCGTACCGTTCAGAAAGCAATGGCAAACTACTGAATGAAAAAAATTGCCTAGAAAAATCACAAACAGCCAATAAAAGCTGGGGTTGATTGCCACGTCCTGTAAAGGATAAGCAACTAACTTTTATCTTTCCATGAGATGCACCCCATTCTTCTATATATCCACATCTCAAGGGCTTCAATTCTTTCTTCTAATTGCTTTCTTTAAACCTACTTTATTACACAGATCTTTTCTGACAATTTGAGTTATCCCGAGTGTGCGGAAATGATATTATACTTTTTGTGTGTGCTAGTTAAGCAAAAATAAAATTTACTTTAAAAAAAACCCCAAAACAGTACTCTGTTGTATAAAATGTGTGTGTGCGTGTGTGTGTCTGAATACATCTTGCCACATGTACTGTGTTTCAAAACATAGATCTTCAAAGTAAAATATACTGCTGGGTTTTAGTTGTGAATTTTTGCCTTTTTTGAAAGTTACGCTATAAAGCGAAAATATAAACACTTATTACTTGTATTTGTTTTCTATTCCAGGCAACTAATATGAGCTTGTGTATTGGGCTGACAACCTCATCATGTCAAACATATTGCCACCAAAATTACGGCTGCACGAGCACGTGACTGCTTCGTACAGGCTTCCTGCAAGGGGGCCAACTGCAGTGTTGGTTCCGTACTCTGTTAAGGGAAATAATGACGATGTTTTCCAATTAGGAGTTTCATTTGTAACTTTTATTATTTTAAGATCACGTAAACAACAAAAATGTATGAATACGTTTAATATATATATATAATATATATATAATATTTTTGTGTTTTTTAATATATATATATTTAAATCCCTTGTATGTAGGATGATATTAAGACAAAATGATTTTATATCACATTTTTGTGGGTCAGTGAATGTAACAATTTCTATACATGCCAATATCTACATCACAGTCCGGTGCATATATTTACATGTTACCCTGTAACACTGTGCACGAGCACGTATGCTTTATAACGACTCTGTTAAGGGAAAATAATGTATATAAACGTCACCCGTGCTCTTTTTTGTGTTTAGCGTTCACGCGCTGTACACAACTCAATTTATACAAAAATGTATCGCTTAATGCCTTTTTTATAACAACCTTTTTTTCCTTTTTTTTTTTTGGGGGGGGGGGGGGGGGGGGGGGGGGGGGGGGGGGGGGGGAGAAAGAGAGAGAGAGGAGGGGAGGGGGGGGGGGGGGCAGACTTGTCTCACGGAAAGAAAAAAAGTATTAAATACTATCACGTGCTGTGCAGCCTCGTGTTATTATATAGCACTAAACAGTAAACATATAATATTAATATTATGAGTTGTCAGTCTTATGTTATTATCAGCAAGTAATACAATCATGTTTACTTTTTTAACATGCTTGATTGCATGTAATAATACAAGGGGATTGACATAAGTCTTGGGCCTGACCATGAAGGAGTCACAGGAGGAAAATGAAACTTGGCATATTTAAAGGTCATCATATTTGCACTGAATGTGTAAAGTACGCGTTTGTTTCTTCAATGGTTTTTCCCGCTACGGTGCACGGCGCAATGTACCCTATTGACCGGATCTGCTACTCCAAAGATTTGACAAAACGATGGAAAAGAAGTAGGCCAGAGCTGTGATAAGATTTCTGATGTTTCAGGGAAAAACACCTACAGAAATACACAGGGAGATGGAACCAGTGTTTCGTGATTCTTGTCCTTCATATACTTCGGTAAAAAAACTGGTTTCAACAGTTTAAGGGGAGGTTAAACCCCCAAAATGAAAAACACAGAATTATAAGTTAATATCAATATCTGGTCATTTATACAAGCAAAATGACTGAAAAAAATACAAAACATTGAGGTATATACTAAAAACTTGCAATCTATGGTGGAAAACAGTGAAAAAAAGGCAAATTTTAGCTTTTTGGGGTATTTTGTTGCCCAAGATATCTCAAATGTGAGTACAACTTGAGTTATCTTCTTCTTCGTTCGTCCTGAAAAGGACGGTGGTTGCGTTGTGTCTGTTTGCGCCTAAGCTGTGATATCTGCACCTTTCGGTCGACACATCCGACTTCTGCACGGCATTTTTTAAGGACCGGGTTTGCCTTCCCATTTCGATCCATGCTCGCTCAGCCAGCCTGCACTGCTGCAGACTGTTTCCAGGACCACCACGTGGAGGTGGAGCACGGTCTTGACCAGCTCTGGTTCGCTGGTCCTGACGCAGGCAGTCAAGCTATGAGTCGCTGACTGCATTCACTATTGCTGCATCTTGGGGTCCCCAACTTGAGTTATGAAGTTTGGCTGTTTCATTTGTTAATATATGATAATGATTGTATACTAAAATAATTTTGATTGGTTTGATATCTGAGTTTTTTTTGGATTTTAACATACCAATCGAAAAATAGTTGAAATTTTTAAGGGGAGTATCTTAGCTATTTCTTAACAGTTTTCTAGTTTGTTAACATATATCCTTTATTTTAGTTTATTTTAATGAGCACTATGTGTACAGCATGTGGCCCAAAATTTACTGCTGTATCACTAATAGTTTTTGAAACATCATGGGCAACGTGCCAAAATTTGTGTGAAAAATGAGGTTTTGAGAAAATTAAGAAAAAAGGGAGGAATTACACGTTTACACAAAATTTACTCACCTCGGTATCCCCCAACTATGTAGGAATCATCTCTGGTATTTTTCTTTATTGATTCCATGTTCTGTGTCATACTTTGCAGCTTACTTTTCATTAAATTCTTCATTTCAGCAGACTGTATGCGCTTTTCGTCAATTTCCGAAAAAATACATCCTTTCTCTGGTAGACATGTACTATGCGGGGGGAAGCGATTGCTCTACCCTCAGCAGACTCAGTACATGTAGGAGAGGCTTTGCTCTCAATATATTCAAGATTAGGATACCCTTATCAGATATTAACTGACAATGGTTCACAGTTCAGAGGGAAACTGATGGAGGAAGTTTTTAGGATTTTTCAAAATATTCTCGTCCGCACATTGTATCATCCACAATCGATTGGACAATTGGAAAGATATAACGGGACTCTACTTACAATTTTCCGTAAGCTCGCACAGGAGGAACCAGAATCCTGTGATTCGTTCTTACCTGCAGCTTTATTTGCTTATAAGGAGGTACCCTACCACTCTACTGGAATACCCCCAGCCACGTTATTATTTAGACGACCCATCAAAGGACCCCATGGTTAATAAAAATCAGCCCGTCAAAATTATTTTTACACATGAAACTATGTTTGAAAAACTTGAAATCTGTTTGCTTCAGGGAAATGAATACGGTACCGAAAATTAAAATTCATGCATTAGAAGCAATATAGCATCACAAATATACCGATTTGTATATATTACACATATAATTAGGTAAAAATACACTTACCTGACATACTTTAAAAATTTATATAAAACCATCCACAAAGGTTTTAGTGAAAATAAACACACAGAAATGTGGGCAAATGAATGTACTTTCCAGTGCAATATGTATCTAACATTTGATATTTTCAATGAAATTCTTCATTTTTGGGGGTTAAACGGTGCACGGCGCAATGTACCCTATTGACCGGATCTGCTACTCCAAAGATTTGACAAAACAATGGAAAAGAAGTATGCCAGAGCTGTGATAAAATGTCTGATGTTTCAGGGAAAAACACCTACCGAAATACACAGGGAGATGGAACCAGTGTTTCGTGATTCTTGTCCTTCATATACTTCGGTAAAAAACTGGTGTCAACAGTTTAAGTACGGCCGCTCAAATGTTGTTGATCTGCCAAGATCTGGTAGACCAGCCTCAGAGTGCAACGATGAAAATGCAACAAGAGTGAAAAAAATCATTGACCAGGATCGAAAAATGACAATTGTGGAGATAGCTAGTAGAGTAAAACTAAATGAATGAACAGTTTATAGAATTTTACACAACAGACTGAACATGAGAAAAGTGTGTGCACGCTGGGTTCCGCGACTGTTGACACGTGAACAGAAGTAAACGAGGGTAAATTGCTGTCAACAGTTGCTCAAAAAGTGTCAGTCAAAAAAATTTTTGGAGACCATGGTGACAGTAGATGAGACTTGGGTACATCATTATGACCTCGAATCCAAAATTGCCAGCATGCATGGAAAACCCCGGGCTCCCAACACCTGTCAAGCCGAGGGCGAAGAAATCTGCAGGAAAAGTGATGCTGACTGTTTTTTGGGACGGCAAAGGTGTCCTTTTGAAAGATTATCTGCCTCGTGGCAACACAGTTAATGGACAGTACTATGCAGATCTTCTCACAAAACTAAGAAAGGTTGTGACCAGGAAACGAGGGATAACGCGCACTCAAAATCTTCCTTTGTTTCAAGACAACGCGCCATCTCACAAAGCACGGCTTGTGCAGCTAGCAGCCAACGATTTGAATATTGAAATTCTTCCACACCCACCATATTCTCCAGATTTGGCTCCATCAGACTTTTTTCTATTCCCAAATCTTAAAAAACAGCTAAAATGAAATCATTTTGACAGCGATGAAGAAGTTATACTGGCATGTGATGACTGGTTTAGTTTGAGAAATAGGGTGTTCTACTCCCAAGGTCTTTTCAAGGTCAAGCAGAGATGGCAGAAGTGTGTCAATTCAGATGGTGGCTATATTGAAAAGGAATAAACATTATACAAAATTTCAGCTCTCTGTGACATGTTCTTCGTGGTCAGGCCCAAGACTTATGTCAATCCCCTTGTATTACTGAAAACAATGCTATTGTTATTTATATAAATTTAGAACTACAATTATAAATGTTTACTACTTTTAAATTTTCGGTGGTTTTGTCTTTTTTTTTTTTTGTCTTTTTTTTTTTTTGGCCGATGATAAGCAGTACCGGTACCGCGTGTTATTACTGAAAAATGGAAATACATTATTCTGTGCACCTGTTATTTGAAATTTTTAGCAAAGATTATGAGTTGTGTGCGATAATTTATTACCGAATGTAGCGATGAATAATCAATTATAATTCTGAGCATGAGATTTGAAGCGTGTTAGTTAAACTTAACCATGTTTCACATCTTTCTCCTGGTTTCCTATCCAGGACAGCACTCATTGGTGTAAAAGGTCAAATGTCAGAGAGGTGAACTTTGCATTGATTCTTTCCCGTAAGCACGCCTGAATGACACATGGGCGTGTCAATAAAGCGCGAACTGTCGACTCAATCGTGCACTGAATCGTGGTATTTGAGGACCCCTTTCATGCAGCGGGAGCAATTCATTGCATCAGCGCAGATCGCTTGAGTGAACATGTTCGCATGAGGAACTCTCAACACAACATTTTGCAACAGTCCGATAATTTTATATTGATTTTTGCTCTATTCTATCCAATCCTTCTCCACCCCCACTTTCTCCCTCCCTACATACATCAATTCGTTTTTTTTCTTTTCGGCCACGATCATCATCACCGTCATTAACATCATGCATTCTTATGACCAAAAAAAAAAAGAACTTCATTCAAGAATAGAAACTCAGAACAGTTTCTTTTTAATCTCAAACCATCGCTAACTCAAAAATCCTACTGCTCTCTTTCTTCGCATAATTCTCCTTGTATTTTCCTCGGTTCCTTCCAGCAGACATGCTAAGCTATTTCTGATCTTGATAATGGTAATGCAAAGCGAGATCTACTCTGATTAAGACAGAACTAATAAATCACATCAATGGAAAATGCACACACGTATAATAAATCCTGGCATTCGACGGATGGGCTAAATACAAGTACATGCATTTGTTGTCGCTCGGGGCTCACATCTTGTGTTGTTGCTTGGTCTGTTTGTTTGATTTGGTCTGAGCAAGAACGCTGTACATAACACAGATAAAGAGCAAGACAGCTGGTAATGGCATGAAGGGGAATGCTAAAAAGACAGTTGGCGGGTAGGAAATATGCCTTATCTGAGAACAGTATCGTGGAAGCGTGTTGTTTCGTTTGTTCTTAATTTTTTTTTTAAATATCTATTTTGTAAGCGGTCGTTGCCGTTATGGCTTTGTGAACTGCTGCTGATAATTTTTGACTGAGTGTACTAATTGTGACGATCAGATTAGCTGATTTTTATCGCGTTGAAATTATGTTTTTTGTTGTTTTTTTTTAAAACTAATTTAAAGCTGAAATGTTAATGATAATAATTACAATATCCAAGACAAGAAATCATCATTTCCCTTTTTGCTCCGCATGGAGGAGCACAGAGGTACAATTCTGCAGCTGGTCCCACTGACAGGAAGCCTGCCCCAGAGCAGTCATGCACTCTTCCTGTGGTGGTTTATGTAGCTATTAGTTTTACATGATGAAGCTGCCAACTCCAAGCAGAACCTCATATTAGTCGACACATACGGTAGACCTTAGGAAGTAGCAGAACCTCATATTAGTCGCCACATATTGTAGACCTTAGGAAGTAGCAGAACCTCATATTAGTCGCCACATCCGGTAGACCTTAGGAAGTAGCAGAACCTCATATTAGTCGCCACATATTGTAGACCTTAGGAAGTAGCAGAACCTCATATTAGTCGACACATACGGTACACCTTAAGAAGTAGCAGAACCTCATATTAGTCGCCACATACGGTAGACCTTAGGAAGCAGTACTCCTATCCTTTCTTTGTCTCCTCAGAGACCTCATGGAGCTACAAAGGGCAAGTCAACACCACGTGCTTTCTTTTCAATTGTAACAATACTGTGTCTCTGTCGCTGCATGTAGCATGTATTATTGTTCCTCTACGAAGCCTACTTCACTAATATTATCTTCCATAAATGTGTCGGATAACATTTCATAAGTTATGTCCCTTAGATTACAAATTCTATCTACTCAACCCAGCGTTATGAAGTCGGCCAAGAAAATTTCCAACTCCTGAAATTTAAGAAGTCCGACTCCCGACTCCGAGTACAGGTTTTTACTAGTCTAATGGCATAAAATTCGGAATCGGAATCCTGACATTTTTTTTACTAACTCCCACAACCCTGACTCAACCATGCTCATAGAACCTACTTTATACATCATCAGAATTCACATTCTTCTATTAAGCGCATTTTTAAAAAAAACAAAAAACACAAACAAAACAAACCTAATAAACAACATAGCATGTATTGCTTCAACATTAGAATCATCCAATAAATTGTGAGACAATCTAAACTCATTTAAAATAGGCCTAAATCCATTTATCTTAATTTTGTTGTTGTGTTGATGTTATATTTGCATTCTCACTTCTGTAAATATATACCAAATACTTAGCTACGTACAGAGCTTTAGAGGTTTATCGGTACACCAAATACGGAATAGAGAAACCAGAATTCATGTGTTCAATTGTAAAATGTACTATGTGGTTATCTCTCTTTCCAATTGCCCCCCTTCTTTTACTCTCTCTCTCTCTCTCTCTCTCTCTCTTTCTCTCACACACATACACACATATACTTGCGCACATACAAACACACACATATACATCCTCTCTCTCTCTCTCTCTCTCTCTCTCTCTCTCTCTCTCTCTCTCTCTCTCTCTCTCTCTCTCTCTCTCTCTCTCTCTCTACATATTTTTTATGTTCCTTCTTGTCACGTATTTTCCATAATTTGTAAATAATGAATACAAAATAAATGACAGCAATTACAGTGAGAAATACAGGAGAAAATCTCTGGCATAATAGGGGACAATCAATTGAGAACACATTAGACGGAGAGCGTCACCGAAAGAGAGACAAACGCTTAACAAAATCGATTCCATGTCGACAAATTTCACTGTTTGCGGGCCAGTTACTTCTTCGGATGAAAAATCCATCTATTTTCTAACTGTTTTCTAACTATACATGCCGTTCACACTCCCCCCTCCTCTAGCTACTCTCAACTCACTTAAGGCAGGCATTTTAAAATTAAATTCTTTCTCGTGCGGGATCCATTCTTCGCACGTTCAATAGAAAAACGTTTAACTTCCATTTTTTACATGGTTCGTTATGTGAAACATGTTTTATATAACTTTGCAAGCTGATTTGCTAGTATGTAATGTAGTGTAGTGTTAAATATGTTTGCAAATGAGTCTGTAGGAAGGCATATATGTATGCCTGTGTATATGAGTGTTTGTATCCATTAGTTTTTTTCGTAGACTTCTCAAAAAAAATAATAATAAAAAAAGGAATAAATAATAAACACGGTTGATCTGACCATTAAAGAGTATAATAAGAGAAAGAAGTAATGAGTCTATATGAGAAATTAGCTTTACCTTTATTATCTTTCTTATTTTCTGAATCTGTTCCTTTTACTGTCTTGAGCGAACACTGTCAATTACACTGTGAACAACGCATCAACTTCTTGTTGTTGTTGTTTTTTGTTCTTCTCAAATAAACAATATGAACTTACCTAATTCATAAACGATAAAAACATGGCGGTAATTTCAGGCAATTCAAGTTACGAGATTATCATATTAAAATCCCAGCGTGGTGCTCGGAGTTTTGAAGTTTGTTGAGTCATTTCGCTGTTTAACAAAATCAAGCTCCTGAAAATAAAACCGGTGTCTATTTCTATAATATTAGAACGGGGAATAAGTGTCCCATTTTCTCTCTTTAAGGTGTATTAAGCCGCTACTGTTGTGATCTCCACGCCAGAAGCCTCCGCAAAAGCAATTTACTGTATGTGTTCTTACAGAGGTGGTTCTGTAACACTCATTATTATTTACATAGTGAAGTTTCCACCGCCATAGACAACCTCATATTAGTTTTATTTTAAAAGATCCTGTATCCTTTATCTTCTCAGAGATTCCAGGAACTCCCCGGGACATACATATTAATTAATTTTTTGACTTATTTATGAATTTGCTATATCTCTTACCGCCAACTTTTTATGTTCGCATTAATTCGCGGAGGATTCTAAGCGCCAATGGCAAACAAGCTCCAACAAAGGTTTCCTTTGGACAACAATCCCTGGAGAGACATCGACTTAATATTTTCCTGTCGCGCGCCTGCGTGTCTCCCTTGATCATCATCTACTTTATTTGTCTATGGAGTTAACTCAATATAGTGTTTTTCAACCATGGTTCCGAGCATCCCGTAGATTCCATGGCATACCATCAGGGGTTTCGATGATTATTCTAATATACAGCATAGAATTCCGAAAGCCCAGTGAAAGTTCGCTGAAATTGTGTGCTGGTTAACCTCCGCATTTGTCAGCTAAGGGTACATGTTTTCGTAGTTTATGCGCATACATGATATGTGTGTTATATATGTAATGAAATGTGTGTGGGCGCGCTACGTACAAATAAAAAAAAAACTGTAACAAGAGATGTCCAAATAGTGGCAGATGGAAGTTTATTACGCATATCAGAAATCCGCTGTCCATGTTTTACCAGTATGTTATAAGAAGAGGAAGGTTACAATATATTGTAACAACAGGCAAGGTTGATGAAAGAAAAAACAAAAACAGAAGGCGACAACGTATGGCCATACATGACAGATTCTTCACCTTTGAACTTCCCAAGGAGATATGCCTTCAAGAAACGTATGCCAAGTCTTCCTGTCCCGTGCCATCAGCTCAAATTCTTTCTGTGTCTTCTTCATCCCCCTCACGTCTGTCTCTTCTCCATGTGTTATTTGGATTTCCGCTACCTTTCTTACCCTATGGTTTCCAGAGCCTGGTTTCCTCAATGTGTGTCCTATCCATTGCCAGCGTCTTCTTCTCAGCTCTTGTTCCACTGGCGCTTGCCTAGTTCTTGTCATCAGTTCCGCATCAGTGACCTAGCTTAACACTATGGCATGGGCATAATTAACATAGGCATTGACACACGGTACTAGAGATAGTATGCTGTGGAGAGACATCATTGTCTACGCTAGTCGGAGGAAGATGAGAGGAACGCTGCGGCCACAAGACGTTCAACAGGGAAAGGTAAGATACAGAAAATATAAGTCGAGACTGAAGAGAACAGAGAGACGGTGCAGTAAACAAAAATTGGTAGACACGTTGGCTATTTTCTTTGTCGTTTGTCCTTGTAAGACGAATCCTCTTTTTTCATATCCATTCACCCTACAGGGAACACCTCATTGTAGTTCCTCTTATCTTCCTCTACCTACCACATTTTTTCGACGGCACCATATATATATATATATATATATATATATATATATATATATATATATATATATATATATATATATATATATATTATATATATATATATATATATATATATATATATATATATATATATATATATAACGTTTAGTTTCTGGGGTGGGGGTGCCAAAGGAAGGATCCGCCCCAGGTGTCAAATACTTTATGTACGCCCCTGATAATAACGTAACGGGTATAAAAATTCTCTAGATTCAAGATCAGTAACTATACGTAGGGCACATAACACACGATATTAGAAAGACTCACTTGAGTTAAATAACTGAAACGAAGCTTATGAATTATGGATGAAAAAAGGACGGGGGAAGGGTGTACTATGGAGATAACTATAAAGTTATAGACTAAAGGCAAGACAGAAAGTTATGTAAAACAAAAAGAAGAGAGAGAAGAAGGACAAGATAATAATGTACATGATAATATTTTTTAAAGTAAAAAGAAGAATAAAGGAACAATATAAAATAAGACGAGATTCAAGAAAGTGGTCTCCTGCGAGAGGAAAGAAAGCCTATTTGACAAACCGGAGAACTTTCCAGTAAAATGTGTTATAAAGTGACAAGTTAATGAACATTGTGCAGTTACTTGTAAATGGTGGATACGATCCTGTTAGATCTATTCAAATGAATAGCGACGGGTTCGTTAACAATGTGTGAAATGTCTTGAGAATTGTTCATCGAGCCGGTCAGATAAACATCTGAGTGTTACGAAGATAATAGTCTTGCTACACCTTTTACAAACAGTAGTATAAAATAAATTTACTCATTCACAAGAAACAACTTATTAAACTGTATCTGTTACTTGGGGAAAAAACGTTTTTTTTACCAGTTTTACTGTACACTACATCGATCTCTTTATACGTAAATATTAGTGAATTTTACACCATTAATAAAATCTACAAACGTTCCGTAATTGATGAGCTTCCTAATAAAATTACGTGTCATTGAAGTTAGAAATATTAATGTTCTTAAAGGCAGCAAGATAGAAAAAAAATACCAAATGATTAAATGGGAAAAGGAAATAAATGGCAAGTCAATAAATTTAGCGTTAGGAATTAGAAACTAAATAATGTCTTGTAGCAAGTAAAACAGCTGACCAAGAGCTGACGCTCAAAGACAGTGAATCAAAGTCAAGTCAAGCTATTAAAACAATGATTGTAATATTCTTCGTGGAAAATTACTTGCTATAGACGTGACAAATCAGTGTTATTCATTATTTAAAACAAGAACCAACAACAAAAACAACCTTTGAATATCATTCCTTTTCTGTTTCCAAACAGTTATCGGATAAAATTTGGCCTGTATCATTAATTAATCATTTTAAGTCGCATAATTTTTATATCATTAGTCATGAATATTTGAGTCTAAACAAATACAATTAAAGTTTCAATACTATGGAGTCGTCTTGTTATATCTCTTGTCATCTTCAGGTTTCCTATTCTATTTTACTTTTGTTTTATTGTGTTCAATTTCAGTGAAATTATTTCAATAATTTATTGACCAGTTTTTCCCCAGTAATGATACTGTCATAACATTTGAATTCGTCTATTCTAAACAAGCACCCATTCATGAAAGTCTGCAACTTTTTAAAACAACTTTAGCTCTGGAAAATGCAAATTCGGATCAATATGCATTCTATATATATATATATATATATATATATATATATATATATATATATATATATATATATATATATATATATATATATATATATATATATATATATATATATATATAAACATTTTTACATTAAAAACGCACCACCTGTATAATCCAGGAACAGAGTGTGAAATGTAAATATAAGTGTGTACAAGTTTACATATTTGGAATCTTTATTCATTTTCCTATGAATCCATGCTGGTCATTAATTTGTACATTTGATTGTTATGAAATTCATTGCATTCTGTGCAGGCAAGGGAGAAAACCAAAAATACAAAAAAATGCACGTGCGTTATCCTGCTGGAGAAGCTGCAAGTCTGGATAAATTGTGAACGCAGGAGCAAACAGTGCATCCAGAACCTCATCTCGATATGTCACAGCATTAACATTTCCACGGAAGACGTGAAGAGGCAAGCGATGGTGAAAACTGAATCCTCCCCAAATGTGAATACTGCCACCTCGAAATCGGTTGACACAGCAATCTGCAAAGCGCTCTTCACACCGTCGCTAAATCCGCATACGTCCATCTGCAAAGGATATGTTGAATCTGTTCTCGTCTGTGAATAGGACAGCATTCCACTGCAGTCTAGTCCATCTGATATGTTGCTCTGCCCATTGCAGGCGCTGCTAACGATGTCTGTGAGTCAAGTTTGGCCCAACATAAGGTCGTCTTGCAGTAAGGCCTGTATCTCTGAGTCGTCGTATGACTGTCATTCGAGAGACTTGCCCATGTCTACCCACTATTGCTCTTGCTGTTTGACTTGCCGGGAGAGTCAATTCCTTAGGTGACTCAGCACAATATAACGATCTTGTGCAGGGGTAGTAACTCGTGGTTGGCCACTCCGAAGTCTATCCCGGGCACTGCCAGTGGTTCCGTAACGTTCATTGAGACGTACAATAGTGCTGTGGTGGCAATTCATCCTTCTGGCAATGGCCCGCGAGGTCATTCCGGTCTCCAACATACCAATGGCTCGTTGGCGGTCGTTTTCAGATAGTCGTGGCATTTCAAGCACATGTACTGGGTGTTTTGTCTCAACGGCCTTTTTATACCGAGTATACTGCCACAACGCGTACACATTTTCAGGGTCATAGCTGTTGAGAATCGTGTTGCACGTGTAACTTTCATAGTTTTCATGTAGTCTGTACACACACCCATGGGTTGAATCTTGCACTTTCCATTCCAGCAGCCATTCGCTCTCTACCTCATGGCAAACACGGGGAAAATCCATTCCCACACTTTTTTTTGCCAGCTTCTCGGCATCAGTATATATAATAGTGGTGCGTTTTTAATGTGCTTCAGTATATATATATATATATATATATATATATATATATATATATATATATATATATATATATATATATATATATATATATATATATATATATATATATATATATATATATATATATATATATATATATATATGTACTAGCTGCAAGTACCCGGCGCTGCCCGGATTTTCTGCTAACGCTTTATGAAACTGATGTACATAAGTTACACACATAGAAGTTACATAACTTAAAATTAATATATTTGACTACACTGTATCATACTTAGCTATCCGTTATCTATCACATTTATTCCAGTTCTTTTTTATAAACAATATTCTTGGTTTTGCCGCCTGGGGCAAAAAATGAATAAATTGTTTGTAGCTTCCAGCTGCTCATTGCTCATGAAATAGATTTGCAAAAACTTTGCATTCTCATTAGGTAGGGGAAATAATGATCCAGCTTTGTGATAAATCTGACCTTGTACTTTAAAAGTAGGCATTTAGCCACTTTCTTCCACTCTTGCTGTTGCACCAATGGATGTCATCTGAAAGCAAGATTTGCATCTTCTTCAATTATTTAAAAAGTGTTTTGATTCTGGAGTATTTCCAGACATATATGAAAGCAGAGGCTCTGGAGGTTGATTTAAATCTGATAGTTTAACTTTTCCATTCAAACAACACATTCCTGGTGCTTCAGTTTTAAATTTCATTGCTCCACAATGATTACATATTGTATCCATTTGTCACAACTTTTGGGTGGAACCGGTAATCGAAATGGGGATTGTAACCAAATTCTGCCAATTTTAGATCAGAGTATGTGTATATATATATATATATATATATATATATATACATATATATATATATATATATATATATATATATATATATATATATATATATATATATATATATATATATATATATATATATATATATATATATATATTTATATATATATTTACATCCAACGGGCTGATCACCCGTTTGCCAGTCACTTTGATTACGGAAACAACAGCAAACGGATTGATTTGTCGTTGCCCTAAAGACGCCATTAGGCGTGATGGGAACAACGGCAAAGAAAATCTATTCGCTGTTGCCCTTAAGACGCCACTAGGCGTAATGGCCACTGACTGCTTTGCCGGTCGTTGGCTAAGGACGGAAGAAGAAGAAGAAGAAGAAAATATATTTACAGTAAGAATTAAACTATACCTACTTCTGACCCTTGACACAAATATTGGTCACTGACACTAAACTGTCTAAAAATTTACTGTAAACGTTTGTCAATGAGAGTTTGGGGCACACTATAAAAACACAAAATTAGTTGAAATAAGAGGTCTTTTTCAAGTGCAATGCCGACTGGAGTAAGGTAAAGGTAAAGGATCCCGTTACACGCCCATTCAGGCATATTGGGAATATGGTGTTAGGCCCATATTTTCTTGACCATCGGCACACTAGAGGTGATGGGGTCAGCATCACGCCGGCCGCCTTAACCTTCCCAGAGTTGCTCTGGTACCCAATTCATGAGGCTGGGTCGCCCCCGGAGCCGTTTGTGGTCTACAAAATCCCACCTCAACTGGGGATCGAACCATGGACCATCGAGCTAGGAAGCCAGTGCACTAACCAATGGAGTAGGCGATTATATTTGTCCACAACTTCTCGTCTATGGTACATATTGTCAGTTTTACTATTGACTGATGTATTGCCCGTAATCTTTTCTCTGTTTTACTTCATGTACAGGAGACTTGGTGATAGCATTACAAGACAGTCCTTGTTCTGGAATCCACAAGGAAAGGGAGGCAGAGGTAGATAAAAAAACATACGAAGAAGAGAACTGGATACAGAGGTGAATATGATGAGGAAAACTTGGAAAGAACTTGAGCGGATGGCACAAGAAAGGAAGACTTGGCATGTGTTTGTTGAAGGCCTATGCTCCTCGGGGAGCTAAAGGGTATTGATTGACTTAATGTACATCATTTTTGTTGTTGTTGCCTATTGTCAAATTGTATTCCGACTTCCCTTTTCTTGGGAACATACATTGGGCTGTATAATAGAATGCCACTGGAAAGAACTGAAAAACAGCTAAGTAAAATATAAACAAGAACGCTTGTCACATAAATATTGTGTCGCTCTCTTTTCCTCTCCGGAAGTAGTCAGTTACATCGGTTGTGAGTACTGATTACGTGCCATTTCCGTAGTGGGCACTTTTCTTTCTCTGCTGTCAAGCAGATATTTGGTATTTTCAAGTCTTATTACACTCCATTCGGTGATAATTCGTCATGTTTGTTTCAAGCTTCTCGGCTTTGATAAGATTAGGCACAGGTAAAAACCCAGATAGGCCCGTCAGCGACCGAGCGTTGGGTTTACCTAAGGCGCGCCAGAAGATAAATTACCCGTCTGTGGACAGATTACAGACACGTACTTGACAGTCGGAATGAGGTAATAGCGTCCGGAGGAATTATTACGAACATATTACTTGAAGATAAAAGTAGAAGTTATTTGTAAACATTGCCGAGAGAGTGATCGGATGTTTTCATTCCATATTTGGAAGACATGACCTTTGCATTAATGCACATAAATTTCCAAATGGAAATATTTTGAATTACCTCATAATAAACACACAGGTTTTGAAACTATTGGCCGGCATTCGAGATGTAGGAATAACTACATTTCTGATTGGGGCCTGGTCTAATAGTAAACAACATGTGCCAGGAACAAAAGGGGCAATATAACCTGACATTTTAGTCAGTTTAAGAGCACTGTGAAAATTCACCTCGCGCCAAGAAGACAACCAGACCTTGCCAGAGTTAAGAATAGTACCAGACTGGACCTTGTTGGAGCATATTGAGGACTAAGAGCCCAAGAAAACGCTACCATATTAATACGGAAAACCGGAATCTGAGAAAACTAACACAAAGTCA
This sequence comes from Oreohelix idahoensis, assembly GCA_024509875.1. NCBI lineage: Eukaryota > Metazoa > Mollusca > Gastropoda > Stylommatophora > Oreohelicidae > Oreohelix > Oreohelix idahoensis. The sequence continues at coordinate 874,673 of JAMPIV010000986.1, forward strand.
AAAGTGGGAACTTAATGCTAAAATAACAACACCTCAGACCACGTGTAAGAGGCATCGTCAAGCTGCCTTAAACTATTTCTCTGAGCCAGCAGTCTGTGGGCTTAAAGATTGGCTTGTTGGTACCAGTTGAGGGTACTATCTCTGGAACAAGTGAGGGTATAAATGGCCTGAAGTCGACTCTAGTCACCATCATCAGACGGGTCTTAGAGACGCGGGACCAACTTCGTAGACACATCCTGGCGCTTCTGGGAAGGTGCTGCGCCCTACAACATTGACCAGGGACGTGAGTGATCCAGTCCTCCATCTACAAGGAACTAAACATCAACGGGAGCAGAAACCTCGTTGGCAGCTTAGTAGAAACACAAAGGCTGCCAAGTGAACTCTTATCCAAACCTCCATAACATCATTAATGATGAGCATTGTTTGTTAAATAACACTGGTATACACACATTTTGGTGCATTAAATGTTATAGCTGTTCTTGGGTAATTTTGGGTTGCTGATTCCAAAAATGTAATCAGATTTTTTCTATCAGCTCTAGTTTTTGAGATAACTAAGAATGACCATATTAGTAGGGCAATTGTTATGTACAATCCTAGAGTTAGGTGCTATCAGTGGCATTTTGACTTTAGTCTGCATTCATATTATATGTAATTACTGTGCATATATTATCAAAAATGTAATAAAACTTTATCACTAGCACTTGTTTAGTCAACACGCAAAAAGGATCTTTTCGAGGACTTCCTGGAATGTGATATGCCTGGACAGTCACGCTTAAGGGTCCAACAGTAATCTGCCATCATGTGGGCATCCCAAAGTCCCTGGTATCTCTCTTCCGTTGTTTTTATATCTTGGTGAAATCTTTCACCTTGCTCCTCATTAAAGTCGCTAAGATTCTCCGGAAATAAATGTAAATGGTTATGGAGGTAGTGCAATTTTATGCTCATGTTGCATCCAAGTTCACAAAAACTCGACAGCATGTTTCCAACTAATTCAGAATAATTGTCTGCTTTAAAGTTACCCAGAAAGTTTTGCACAACTAAAACAAATGATGACCAGGCTGTGGACTCTGTTTTGTTCATGGAATCAATACAATTTGGATCGTTTATTAACTTTCTAATTTGAGGTCTGTCACGTAGGGTTTATATTCATTTAATTTCCTACATCTTCTTCCTATTCGTTCACCCAAATTCTCTCTTTTATTATCTCTGTATTTCATTTTTTCCTGTATATTTTTCATCCATTCGTTTTGCGAATATTATTTTCATATAATTCGCAAACTTTACCTGTTTTCCTTTCTCTAAAACTGAGAATCGCGCTAGGACGATATTACGTAGATGTCAGGGCTGCAGGGCGTCAGAAGGCGTGATAAGTCGGTTCGCTGAACACAGGACGTAGCAAATCGTCTACATTCTCACCGAGCGCGCGAGCTTCTTCTCGGCATAAGTCCCGGTGAGGTGTGATACTTTACATCTGCACCGGTCAGTATCCAGACATTTGTCTGGAAAATCCCAAACTGACACGGCGCTCACGGTGGGCCATGGTCAGCTGTAGTGTGAAAACTGCCCTGCAATGGAGTCAGGCTGTCTGGGATTTGAAACTGACACGCGTACATCGTGGTCAGTAGGTGACAGTTACGACACGCGTTAAGCGGACGTAAATGTTGGGAGTAGGGGAGATAATTTCGCTTGGCGAAATAAGTTTGGGCCCTTTGTCTGATTTTAAGATATTGGCCAAGTTTGAAACTTTAATTTCATTCTCGCTCATAGACTCACAGTAGATAGGTCGCTCGTAAACAGAATAGCTGTTAGCGAAGATCTCAGTTTGTTTCGGCAATTTGTCGAACTTCTAGACTTCCCGAAATATTTTCAGCATTTTTATTCTTAAGTTGTGCGACTACCTGTAATTCTGTGGTTGAGGTAATTAATATGATAGATATATAGATTTTGTGAGTGTTAAAGTGTTTAATCGCTTAATTCATTTTTAACCTATTTCTTTAGCGCAGAAGAGAGATAAAGTGGTAGGCTATTATATTTTCTAGGGAAGCATTCAGTGGAAAGCAGTAGGAAATTATAATTTCTAGCTTATAACGGCAATTGTAGCTATTTATGAATTTAATTTAACTGCTAATACTCAGTCGAGTGTATTTTTCTAAACTAACGTATAAACTCTAGAATCGAGCCTCATGAATGGTGACGGGATACGCACGTGTTCCTAAATTCATGAGGATTGCTGATTTTTAAATATAACTTACGTCATGGGAAGTTTAAATGATAAGCAAAGCTCTCTGCTTGCAAGTTTAGACGTGAGTTTATAACCAGTTCAGATTCTGTTTATTATATTATATGTGTTATTTTTCCTCCACACAGTGAAAGTTTTGGGGTGACCCTAACTTTACCAGCACCTAGTAGTAGTTTCCATACTTGTGAAGAAATAGACAGTCCTTATTTTGAACCACGTGGGTTTTCTCAAGTAACACTGATCTGACGGTGCAAGTTAGACAGAAATACTAATATCCCAATAACGGGTTTTCAAAGACTGTAATGATAAATACTGGACCTTGGAGCTAGATCTAAAATTTCTTCTAGAAAAAACTCTACGTAATCTTTCTGCCTGGTGGCGCGAAATACTTCAAGTATTAACTAACATTTCCCGACTATCTATATATATTATTTGTGGACAAATCTGTGGTGTGACTAAAGTGAATCCTATACTGAGGGAAGGCACCGACCTGACATTCATCATTTCTAGAAACCTACGCTATTGACACTGTGCTCTGCTAACTCCCGCGCCTGGAATAATTGTTAGGTGACTTAATCAGACATTTGAACAAATTTGCACACCCAAGTAGTCGTTCCCGGAGACTCCGAGTTAAATACGTCTTTTGGAACTGGGGACTTCTTGGCAGAAGACTGCATTTTTTTTTGAGTCTGTGTAAAGATCTAAAATCAGTGTGTTCCAAGAGGCAGCGAGCAAAGTCGTGAGTACCTGAATGAGAGGCCATGGCGGAATGAATGAGTGTACGCTGGTTTGAGTGATATTTTCACTATTATATCTTTGACACCCTGTTGCTGTCCTATTTTTTTTTTTTTCAATCTGCATAATTTGTTGCTAAGGCTAGAGTTCTTGTGTTTTTGTCTTAGGTTAAATCAGATTTTTTTCAAACTCTGTGCATATAATTACGAGATAAAACAAAGAAAAACTCTTAGACTCAAACCCTATGTATCTGTGACTCGGGCGCCACCATCTGTTCTCTTAACGGGGCCGGGCTAAACCTAGAGTTAACACCATAACGGGGCTATCATCCTTGCAACATTTCCTAGATTTTTTGTGACTATGTGTATATGTATTTTCCTTGATGTACTTTCTTTGATGTTGTGAGCCGATTTTTCCTGATATTAAAATCGCTCTTGAACTAAATAATCGTGTTTGGTCAGCTCGTTCTAGATAATATATATATCATTGTTATAGTTTTCCCACGTCTGTGTGTTTACCTGTCGTCACGTGTATGTGCGTGCCTGTGAGTGATAGAAATATACGTAATATGTATATTGGTGTAGTCTGTCTGACGCTGTAACAACTGTTGTAGAAGATAGGTGAGAGAGAGAAGAATTCTTTTCGCTTTCAGAGACAGCCACTATATCAAAACCTATCATCTCACGTGTGTGGAAATTCTATTAACTTTCACTAACTCTCACTGAGTCTATCACCTATTCAAACCTATTCAGAAGGGACCAAACCTAGTCTTAATTCTCCTATCGAAAATCTACGACAAATGAGGGCTCGTTTCCGGTCTTTGAACTTAGAATAGGAAGACGAGTACGACAAATGTGGACTCGTCTATCTGGATTTTGAACTTAAGATTCTGTATTCTGATATAGAGTAAGAGTGTGATGTCTTGTGACTGTGTATCTTTTAAAAAAAAATTACCCCCTAGACTAGCGATCTGTTTACGGGCGTGCTGACCACACAAACTAATAAGTTTTTTTTTTTTCCACAGCATCTTTGAATAATATACATTTTGGTTACAGGTTGATTTTGTCGGGATATATGTTAACTGCTGATTGTAATACTAAATGCTGGTAAAGTGGTGAGTGTATAACATTCACTGGGTACTGAGGCAGAACGGCGTTTGAACTAAGTTAAGGAGTGTGTTTCGGACTTTTTGTCCAGATTAATTCCCTCCCTTACCCGATCTGACTTCAGGGGCGAACTTATAGTGGATTTTTAAAAATTAAGGGATTATTTTTCTCTTTAATTTTTGCAATATTCTTTTGCTTTTCCACTGTAGCAACTTATTTTTCAGTTGTAATCTTAACTACCATTTATTTGGCTCCGTCGTGTTTTGCATTGAGTGCTTTATTGCCGATAATAGCAGCGATAGTTAGATTTTATTTTGGAGGAGGTATCCCAGGGTTAAATATATCATCTTTTGATTTTTTTGGTAATTTTTTTCTCGTAAGTGGTAGGAACCAGGTTATTCTTTTTTTCCTATTTTCGTTCTCCACTAGTCTCAGCAACTGACATAATATTGCCGAGAGGGCAAAGCTTAGACAACTTCTCAGGGACGAAGCGAGAGAGGAGGGACTGGAAGGAGAGGAAGCGAAAGCTTTTGTCAGAGACGAACTGGAGAGATATGATGCGGAGAGGAAAGCAGCTGAAGCTTTACAGCAGAAGAAGATGGACGAGGAAATGGAAATCCGCAGGGAGAGGGAAAAAGAGAAGGAGAGACAGCATGAGAAGGAGAGGGAGGAGAGACAGCATGAGAAGGAGAGAGAGGAGAGACAGCATGAGGAAAGAGAGAAACAGAGACAGCACGAGTTGGCGCTTAAAACCCTAGAGTTCCAAAGTCGTGGCGCTGCCTCTACCTCCAGCAATGGAGAGTCTTCTCCTCATTCTTCCTTAACTGATCCTTCTAACACTCAATCTACTCATCTCACTGCTATGTCTTTCACTCTAGAATCTTTTCCTTGTCCAAATGAGAAGATTGACACATGGTTAGAAAAATTTGAGAAAATTGCAACTCTGTACGGTTTAGAGAGGTCGCGTTGGAATATGAAACTTTCCCAGGCCCTAAAAGGTTCTGCTTATGATGTTTATTCTAAGCTGGAAAGTAGCCAACAAGACGACTACGATGTGTTGAAGAAAGCGTTACTGGAGCGTTTTGAAATGAACGCTCGCAAGTTTTTGCAACTGTTTCGCAACAGCCGGAAAGAGAATTCTGAAACTTTTCACCAGTTCTCATCTCGTCTTAAGGGATATCTAACAAAGTGCCTTGAGCTTTCGCAGCTCCCCTCTACCTATGAAGGTCTTGAGGAACTTGTTCTAACTGAACAAATAAAGAACACTTTGTCTGCTGATACCCGGAGATTTCTCGCTGAGCAGGGGGCAGAAAAACTTGAAGACATTTTGGAAAAGTCTGAGCGTTATCACAATGCGCTGGCTGAACTACCGGCCACAAAGCGGAAACCGACAGAGGAGCATTTTCGAAAACATAACCTAGAGCAATCTTCTCAGGCTTCTAACCAAAACAACCACAGAGAAACTGGACCTCAAAACCCCCCTCCTGAAAAATCCAAGTTCTACAAGAACAAGTACCCCAACCACCCCAAACAGTCTGATCAACCCGACCGCCCTACATGGCAGCGTAGCTAGAAAGGACAAGGTGGCAAAGGGAGAACCCCCGAGCACGGGACATATGATCAGACCGAGCACACCGAGCCTAAACGCATCGGATGCTTATTAACAGTCTCGCAAGGCGGAATTATTGACAGTGATTCCCAACCTGTTGGGGATAGACCCTCAACGCGAGGTACTGTTACTTTGAACGGTTCTCAAACTTCTTGCTTATTTGACACGGGGCTTTCTTACGATTGCATTGTTGCCAGAAACCTGGTCAAACCCGGTCAAGAGACAGCAGAGACCGTCCAACTTTGTGGAGTTCGTAAGAGTGATGCACCTACAGCGCTTCCCATCGCATTGGTGGAGATACACTCTGATTTTGTCAGAGGCATGATCAAAGCGGCTGTTATGGATGATCCCATCTACCCAGTCATACTTGGCGGGAGATACGTGTGTATTGGGAAACCGGAAGAGCCGACTGTGGCAGCAGTAACTATAAGAGGGCAAACCAAGAAGGAACGGGAGCCTGCGCCTAATTTGTTACCTATGGAACTTAAAGAAGCGCAACAAAAGGATCCTACTTTGGCACCCTGCTTTAGGAAACTGCCCATGGCGAAGGAACCCAAACAGCACGGGGACATTTTTTCTGAGGATGGCGTACTTTATCGGAGAACGGGCAAGCCTGACCAAGGTTACAACCAGCTCCTAGTACCGAAACAGTACAGAAGCCAAATCCTAGAAATGGGGCACTCTCTTCCCTTTAGCGGACATATGGGACAGAACGCCACAAACCAACGTATAACCACTCATTATTGGTGGCCAGGAGTGAATACTGATATCATCAGATATGTCAAATCCTGTGCCCAGTGCCAACGTGTGCCACCCAAGCAACGGGCACCCCCAGTCCACATGGGTGAAATGCCAATAATGGGAACACCATTCGAACGGGTTGTGATCGACATTTTAGGGCCTTTCGAAAGGACTAAAAGAAGGAACAGGTTCATCCTGACCTTAGTCGATACATGCACTTTATGGGCAGAAGCTATCCCGCTAACATGCGCAGATGCCAAGCATGTCGCAGAAGCCCTCGTGCAGATTTTCACTCGGTTGGGATTCCCTCAGCAAGTGTTGACGGATAATGGATCTCCATACCGAAACCTGTTGATGGATGAGATCGTTAAGATCTTGAGGACCCAGCACATCCACACTAAGCCATATACTCCGGCCGGAAATGGGCTCGTGGAACGTGCTAATGGAAACCTCACCATGATGCTAAGTAAGCTGGCACAAGTGAAACCTGAAGATTGGGATCTCTGTATTCCTGCAGCATTATTTGGCTACAGAGAATCTCCTCATACTTCCACAGGATTTCCGCCAGCTACACTCTTATTTGGCAGACCCATTAAGGGCCCGCTTGAAGCCTTACTTCAGTCTCTGACAGACGAGAAGGCGGATGAGACAGTCGTCTCAGCAAGTAAATATGTGTCGGTTTTAAAGGAAAGGTTGAAACTAGGGTGGGACCTAGCAACGACTAACTTTAAGCGAGCTCGCACAAAGCACGCTAACCGATACAGGAAAGTCGCGGAAGAGAGAGAACTGGAAGCAGGAGAGAAAGTTTTGGTGTTACTCCCTACTGAGAACAACCAACTGAAGATCGGATGGCAAGGGCCGTTTACCGTCCTGAAAAAGACTTCTAAGGCTAACTACCAGATCTCTATTGAAGGAAAGGAGAAGGTTTTCCATTTAAATCTCTTAAAGAGATACTTGGAAAAACCAGTGCCAACCTCCGACCATCTCCTGACGATCGCCAAAACTGACGAAGATGATGATAGTGGCAGGGATATTCCACCGCTATCACAGGAAATCTTTCAAAAATGTCAGAAGCGGCGACGCTCTTTCAAGCGCGCATGGGAGACATTCCGGGGGAAGGAAACTTTGAGGAGTGGACTTGAGTAGGAATTGGACAGAGATGGAAGGGGAAGATGAGAGGGAAGAGGACAGACACCCCGAAGCTACGGTTATAGGAAATTAAACTCCATAACGTAGACATGGAGTGCTTCCATATCTTAAAGGGGGGGGCTCTGTCACGTAGGGTTTATATTCATTTAATTTCCTACATCTTCTTCCTATTCGTTCACCCAAATTCTCTCTTTTATTATCTCTGTATTTCATTTTTTTTCCTGTATATTTTTCATCCATTCGTTTTGCGAATATTATTTTCATATAATTCGCAAACTTTACCTGTTTTCCTTTCTCTAAAACTGAGAATCGCGCTAGGACGATATTACGTAGATGTCAGGGCTGCAGGGCGTCAGAAGGCGTGATAAGTCGGTTCGCTGAACACAGGACGTAGCAAATCGTCTACATTCTCACCGAGCGCGCGAGCTTCTTCTCGGCATAAGTCCCGGTGAGGTGTGATACTTTACATCTGCACCGGTCAGTATCCAGACATTTGTCTGGAAAATCCCAAACTGACACGGCGCTCACGGTGGGCCATGGTCAGCTGTAGTGTGAAAACTGCCCTGCAATGGAGTCAGGCTGTCTGGGATTTGAAACTGACACGCGTACATCGTGGTCAGTAGGTGACAGTAGAAACAGGGGTGAAACAAGGCTGTATTATGTCACCACTACTTTTTGGAATAGCTATTGATTGGGTTATGAGAAACTATACCCACAATGAACAATTGGGTATAAAATGGACAAATGGAAAATTCCTGGGGGACCTGGATTTCGCAGATGATGTAGCATTCTTAAGTTCAACACCAAGACAATCCCAAGAAGCAATAAATAATTTGTGTCATCTCTCGGTTAAAATTGGTCTCCAAATAAATGCCTCTAAAACTAAAGCTATGAACTTTTCTAACGAGACCTTTGATATCATCTTGAACGGGGAAAAACTACAGAAAGTTGAAAGTTTCAATTATTTAGGCAGTAAAATGACTCAGGATGGTGACACAACAAGAGAAATCCATACTAGAATTGCTTTGGCAGCTAGCGCCTTCAATAGATTATCTAGCATTTGGAAATTACGATCATTGAATATACATACCAAGCTTCGTCTGTTTAATTCAAATGTTATCTCAGTGTTAACATACGGCTGTGAGAGTTGGAAAATAACAAAATCATTGGAGAACAAGCTGAATACATTCGAGAACAAATGTCTTAGAAAACTCATGAACATCAGTTGGAAAGAATTCAAGACTAATCGACAAATAAGAGAAGACTCTAGGCAGAAATATGTCTCCGACTATATAAGGAAAAGACGATGGTCATATATCGGTCATGTCCTACGAATGCAAAACAACAGAATACCACTACAGGCGCTCACTTGGTTCCTGAGGGTAAGCGGAAAAAAGGAAGACCAAAAGAAACACTCAGAAGAACAATAATAAGAGAAGGAAGAACGTTGGGCCTAAATAATGTGCAAGAGCTAAGAGGAGTGGCGTCACAACGAACAACCTGGAGAGCACTGGTTTCTGCCTTATGCGCCGTGTTTGGCGCTTAAAGAATTTATTATTATTATTATTATTATATTTTCTAGGGAAGCATTCAGTGGAAAGCAGTAGGAAATTATAATTTCTAGCTTATAACGGCAATTGTAGCTATTTATGAATTTAATTTAACCGCTAATACTCAGTCGAGTGTATTTTTCTAAACTAACGTATAAACTCTAGAATCGAGCCTCATGAATGGTGACGGGATACGCACGTGTTCCTAAATTCATGAGGATTGCTGATTTTTAAATATAACTTACGTCATGGGAAGTTTAAATGATAAGCAAAGCTCTCTGCTTGCAAGTTTAGACGTGAGTTTATAACCAGTTCAGATTCTGTTTATTATATTATATGTGTTATTTTTCCTCCACACAGTGAAAGTTTTGGGGTGACCCTAACTTTACCAGCACCTAGTAGTAGTTTCCATACTTGTGAAGAAATAGACAGTCCTTATTTTGAACCACGTGGGTTTTCTCAAGTAACACTGATCTGACGGTGCAAGTTAGACAGAAATACTAATATCCCAATAACGGGTTTTCAAAGACTGTAATGATAAATACTGGACCTTGGAGCTAGATCTAAAATTTCTTCTAGAAAAAACTCTACGTAATCTTTCTGCCTGGTGGCGCGAAATACTTCAAGTATTAACTAACATTTCCCGACTATCTATATATATATTATTTGTGGACAAATCTGTGGTGTGACTAAAGTGAATCCTATACTGAGGGAAGGCACCGACCTGACATTCATCATTTCTAGAAACCTACGCTATTGACACTGTGCTCTGCTAACTCCCGCGCCTGGAATAATTGTTAGGTGACTTAATCAGACATTTGAACAAATTTGCACACCCAAGTAGTCGTTCCCGGAGACTCCGAGTTAAATACGTCTTTTGGAACTGGGGACTTCTTGGCAGAAGACTGCATTTTTTTTTTGAGTCTGTGTAAAGATCTAAAATCAGTGTGTTCCAAGAGGCAGCGAGCAAAGTCGTGAGTACCTGAATGAGAGGCCATGGCGGAATGAATGAGTGTACGCTGGTTTGAGTGATATTTTCACTATTATATCTTTGACACCCTGTTGCTGTCCTATTTGTTTTTTTCAATCTGCATAATTTGTTGCTAAGGCTAGAGTTCTTGTGTTTTTGTCTTAGGTTAAATCAGATTTTTTTTCAAACTCTGTGCATATAATTACGAGATAAAACAAAGAAAAACTCTTAGACTCAAACCCTATGTATCTGTGACTCGGGCGCCACCATCTGTTCTCTTAACGGGGCCGGGCTAAACCTAGAGTTAACACCATAACGGGGCTATCATCCTTGCAACATTTCCTTGAAGTTTTGTGACTATGTGTATATGTATTTTCCTTGATGTACTTTCTTTGATGTTGTGAGCCGATTTTTCCTGATATTAAAATCGCTCTTGAACTAAATAATCGTGTTTGGTCAGCTCGTTCTAGATAATATATATATCATTGTTATAGTTTTCCCACGTCTGTGTGTTTACCTGTCGTCACGTGTATGTGCGTGCCTGTGAGTGATAGAAATATACGTAATATGTATATTGGTGTAGTCTGTCTGACGCTGTAACAACTGTTGTAGAAGATAGGTGAGAGAGAGAAGAATTCTTTTCGCTTTCAGAGACAGCCACTATATCAAAACCTATCATCTCACGTGTGTGGAAATTCTATTAACTTTCACTAACTCTCACTGAGTCTATCACCTATTCAAACCTATTCAGAAGGGACCAAACCTAGTCTTAATTCTCCTATCGAAAATCTACGACAAGGTCCATCAAAAATTCCAGCTTTAAGTTTGTCTATGCTCAATTCTGGAAACTTTCTGCATAAGTAATTAAAACAGGTACCATGTTTGTTCAGTGCCTTAACAAATTGCTTCATCAAGCCAAGCTTTATATGTAATGGTGGCAGTAGAACTCTTTTTCGATCAATGAGAGGCTTATTGACAATATTTTTTTCTCCAACTTTAAATTCATCCCTCAACGGCCACTGTTTCTTTGTCCAGTGCATATCTTTTGCCCTGCTATCCCACAAACATATAAAGCATGGATATTTGGTGAATCCCATTTGCTGGCCAAGCAAGACGTTCATCATTTTAAGATCTACACAAACCATCCAGTTATGTTCTAAATACTTCAATTTTTCCAGAACTGTGCTTATTGTAGCATACTCCTCCTTCATTGTAGTAGAATGAGCAATTGGAATTGAGCCATATTTGTTACCATTGTGTAAGAGAACACCCTTCAAACTTCTTTTAGAGCTGTCAATGAAAAGTCGCCACTCATCTGGTGTATAACTTACACCCAGTTTGTTAACAAGACCTCCTACATTAGTACAAAACACAAGGTTGTTTTCTTTAAAAAAGAATGGAATAAAACCTTGCTCTCTGCTGCTCTGAAATTTAACCTTTGTTTCAGCAGTCAGTAATTTTTTTTCTTTCAATCTTGAAGCCAAAAGTTCTGAAGATTCCTTGGAGAGAGATAGATCTCGGATTAGCTCATTTAGTTCAAGCTGGTCGAAGCGTTGAGCATCTGAAAAATCATTCATAGTGGTTCTTGGGCTCTCTCCAAACCATTGGAATTCCAAATTTTAAACATTTTCTTTTCCCATAAGTTCACTGTCGCAGGTGTTCAACACATGTTTTGCAAACAATATGAGGAGCCCAAGACTTGTCCTGGTCACCTAGTTTTACTTTAAAGTAAGCAAAGTATGCCTTTTTCACAAAAACAGTAATATGCTTCCTATGTTCTTCTTTGAAAGTGTACTCTCCACAAATATAACAAAATAAATGCGGTGAAAGAAAACATGCTCTTCTTGAAGATGATGCCATTCTCTGTTAGAAGTGTAATAAAATAAGTAGCATACTAACATGCATGCAGTGGCTTAAAATCTAAAAAAGGCAATTCTGGGAAGATTCTTGGAAAACTGAAACTGAGAGTAAACAAGCAGTTTTCTTTTGTAAAGGACTAGACAGCAATAGTTTTTTTACATAGCGTTATATAGAAAATATTGTAATAATACAGGGTGACCCAAAAATAACTGGCCCGCGCGCGCACAATAAGTACACGCGCGGGCCCGTTTTTTTTTTTTTGTGTGGTCACCCTGAATTAGTGAAATACAAAAATGTCTGTATCTCAAAAACTAGAGCTGCTACAGACAAGTAAATGTGATATTTGGATTGAGCAGGCCTCATTTATGTACAATCAAGAGTAAAATGTTTGGCACGAAATAAAAAAAAATTTTTGTAGGGCTGTGTAATTATTAATTTTTTAAAACTGTTAAAACATAATTGATTATTAAATTTGTTACTTGTATAAAGACAAATCTAAAGTTTATTAAATCATTTTGAATGCATTACATCCGTATGTCTCAGACAAGTTCTTAAATACACGTAAGCAGAGCTACATAATAATAAAAGGAAATTCGCTGAATTAACTCAGCTGGGGGCTTTTACGAGCTAAAATTATATTACGTAATTCTTCACAACAGTTGATGGCAGATACTAGAGTTGCAGCCAATGCAGCATTGTTCTCGCTTTTCTGAATATCTTGTGAACACGCCCTGGAGGCAGAAGCATCATTATCCTTCTACCTACAACTCTGCCACGAGTAATCTTGTGCAAAGGTAGACAACTTTGAAGACCCACATCAGTCACTCTAGAGTTTTGGCCACTGTTGGACCACTACTGCAGAGCTAAGGGGAAGCAACCTGTGACAACGCTCAATAAAGAACGCGTGGCCAAGGAAGAGCCACAAAAAATTGATATTAGCAGTAATTAAAATGAGCTACCATAAGAAGGAACATGTTAAAGGAAGATGTATAGAACAGGACGAATATGAACACTAGACAAACAGAGTAGTTCAGAACATGGCGAGTATGGACTTTAGACAAGCAGATTGGCACAGAACAAGGCGAGTATGGACATTAGACAAGCAGAGTAGCTCAGAACAAGGCGAGTGTGGACACTAGACGAGCAGAGTGTCACAGAACAAGGCTAGTACGGACACTAGACAAGCAGAGTAGCACAGAACATGGTGAATAAGAAACACTAGACTAGGGGAATAGCATAGAACAAGGTGAATATGAACACTAGACAATGACAGTGGAAGAGAACATATCGAATATGAACGCTAGATAAGCAATGTGGCTAAGAAAATGGCGAAAAATGAGTAATGGACAAGGAGAGTGACACAGAACAAGGCGAATATAGCACCAGACAAGAAGAGTGACACAGAACATGGCGATTATGACACTAGACAAGGAAAGTGACACAGAATAAGCGATTATGACACTAGACAAGGAAAGTGACACATAATAAGGCGATTATGACACTAGACAAGGAGAGTGACACAGAAGAAGGCGAAAATAACACTAGACAAGGAGTGACACAGAACAAAGCGAAAATAACACTAGACATTGAAAGTGACACAGAACAAGGCGAACATTAACACTAGACAAAGGACAACGATTAAGGAGAAGTGTTACATGGAGCATAGGAATAACCTGCTGAGACGATTTTAATAAGATGGTCAAAAACAGAACAGGAAGGGGAAAAAACATTGTGTGTGCAGCAACGAAGCTATGGAACTTTGAAGATAAAAGGAGATGGGGATAATTTGTACGCGAATATAACGATCAAGCCATTCAAGCAGGTGCGAAGGAAATCTTTGGCACATTATTTGGTCAGGTGTGTGAAGGCGTGTGTTTAATTTTCTATCACCATTACATGCAGTGGCTGCAGCAAAATCTTGATTGGGACGGGCCCGGGGGAGACTGGATGACTTAAAATATGTGGGATAGATAAGATAGTGCGGTAATAAGAAATAGCAACTGTCAAGAAGAGAAATAGGAAAGATATGAATTAGAGCTGGAAATTAAAGAATTATAATAATGCATGACAGATGCATCAAGGATGGAGAGAAGAGACGGATAACACTGACTAACAAAAAAAAACTTTTTTTTTCTTTCTCTAACATCTCTATGTTTTTCTGGTCAATTTTAATGCGCTGTTTTTAAATCTGCAAACCGTTTTTCTCTATCAGGTCGGGATCTCTAGAAATACGCAATTAAATTTTTTTAACAACGCATACAGTATTACAACATCATTCGTACAAGAAGTATAACAGTTATGTAGGCTTGAATTTCTTTGCAGTCGACTTTCGTCGGTGAATGGCATGTGGTACATCGCGATGAAGCATCCAACAATAATCGGCAAGCATGGTCACACTCCACCATCCTTGATAACGTGACTCCATTACGGCGATATCTTGATGGAATCATTCTCCATGTTCATCGCTGACTTCGCCAAGGTTGTCAGGGGAAAAGTTAAGATGCGAATCGAGCAAATGGATTTTGAGGGACATGTTACAGCCCATAATTATGTATGCATCTATGCACTGCTTAACAATATGCAACATAGTCGACAGATTTGTGATTTTCCAGAAAGTTATCGACGATCGATTTGAATGCCATCCATGCGCGAAGTTCCCTACCATGTAACAAGTTCTCGAATTGTTTGTCTGCAATAACTTTCCTAATCTGAGGTCCTACAAAGATACCTTCCTTTATCTTTGCATCGCTAACTTGCGGAAACTTTTCTCGAAGATAAGTGAAAGCTTTGCTCGTTTTATCTAACGCTTTTACAAAATTCTTCATGAGCCCCAACTTTATATGTAACAGTGGTAAAATGAAGGTGTCTTTGTTAACTAATGGGTCGCGTATTACATTTTTATGCCCGAGCTGCATATGATCCCAGATAGGCCACACCTTTCTTGCATAATGTTCCTGTCTGTTGCGGCTGTCCCATTCACATCGGAAGCAACAAAATTTAGTATACCCAGTCTGCATGCCCGTGAGAATTGCAATGACCTTTAGGTCTCTACAAATCCGCCATTGGTAGTCATTGTACTTTATTTTTTCCAAACGTATAGCCATATTGTCATAAGTTTCTTTCATATGAACAGAGTAGGCGACTGGAATTGAAGAAAAAAAAATTCTGTTATGCAATAACACGGCTTTTAGACTAGTCTTGGAAGAATCGATGAAAAATCGCCATTCGTTGACTATGTGCTCATGACCGTTTACATCTTTGCAATAGCAAATGTCATCATCCATCTCAAAGTATTGAACAAGTTCTCTGTGTCTATGACGAAATTTAGATATCGGAGTATTGGGCGCTAAAAGATTTCATTCTTTGAGTCGCGAACCGAGTAATTCCGCTTGTCCTTTGGTAAGAGCGAGATCACGTATTAGATCTGAAAGTTCTGAATGGTTAATTAAGTAAACACCATCATTCATCGGTATGTAATCTGAGTCAGAATTAATTTCTAAAGCAGGTAAACTATCACTTTCTGATGGTTCATTTACGTCCAACGGATATTGTTCTGGTGGTACTTGGATCGGACACGTGATTGGATCACGAGGCACTGGTTTCGAAACCGATTCAATATTTGGATAAACCACAGACTTTCTAGTTTTAAAAGTGAAACCATGGATATTTGTCAAGCAGAAGTAACAATCAGTAGTGTGATTTGTATGTTCACGCCATATTACTGGCACGCCAAAAGGCATCGACTTATGCTTCGGCGATTTTCGTAACCAACCTGCCAATGTATCAAACAAACCGCATTTGGCTTCCAAGATTTATTTGCATCATCAACTTTCGAATCGAAATAAAGTTCATATGCTATCTTTAGTAATGGTGTAAAGTTTTTCTGGTCAACACGATCGGTAAAATATCCGCACACGTAACAGAACAGATCAGCCGAATTTCTACAACTTCTAGAAGCCATATTTTGCTCAGAATTATTTCAAAATACAGTAACTATTTGGAAAATCGCGTAACATATGTCATGCATCTTTTAGCAGTATAAAAAGTAGAATTATGTTGCTTTTTATTAATTTTTAATA
This sequence comes from Oreohelix idahoensis, assembly GCA_024509875.1. Taxonomy (NCBI): domain Eukaryota; kingdom Metazoa; phylum Mollusca; class Gastropoda; order Stylommatophora; family Oreohelicidae; genus Oreohelix; species Oreohelix idahoensis. Next base: position 890,711 of record JAMPIV010000986.1, read on the forward strand.
AGTTATATAGTAAAAATGAAACAGAGCAAATAACGGTTTCCCAAAAATATATTTATTCACAAATATCTTAAGAACCCGACGTGATAGAGATAAACGGATTTCAGATTTGAAATCAGCGCAAGAAACTGACCTAAGAACACTTATTCTTATATAAGAAAGAAAAATGTTGTTTGTCAGTGTAAGTGAGAAAGATACAGACAGAAAGAACGAACGAAGAAAAACTATTTGGTATAATGTTGAAAATACCACTAACAGCTAAAAAGAGTAATCAGGATGTTCTGAAAGAGGCCAGTTAGCAAATCAAGCTAACTACTCGCGTTAGACGTGAGCTATCAACTTTCTCCGACCCTGTTATGCGTAGAACAAAAGCTGGAATATATATTGATAACAGGAAAGTATTGAAGGAAAAACAGTAATGGTCGACAAAGAAAGACGCAACTGGACAGTTTGAAATCACGGCTTGGAAAGATTTCAACAATAGAAATCGTAAACAGTTCTGGAGACAAGAAGTTGTGGAGAGACATGATCGCAGAGCCTCCGGACATGGTACTTGAAGAAGAGAAGACGAAGTTAAGGCGAAGTAAATAGGCTTTTTTTTCGTTTTCATTTCTGAGGTGTATTACAGGTGAACTAATAACTATAAACGATATGTACCATGTAGTATCTAATAATTATTAAATGTGAAAGTAATGTTTGAAAAATAGTTTTAATAATGGCAAATTTATAATAAATTGAGAGAGAGAGAGAGAGAGAGAGAGAGAGAGAGAGAGAGAGAGAGAGAGAGAGAGAGAGAGAGAGAGAGAGAGAGAGAGAGAGTATCGACTGCGCTTAGATTATAATGAGTTAATAGGGAAAGAGGAAAGGAAGAACAATCAATATCAATTATTTTCTCATTACTTTAATTCTGAGCAAACAGATCGGACTTGAAGTGACAGAACGAGGATAGCTTAGTAAGACAGGGAATGTTTGATCCCCTTAGTTCGTAGTACGGTCCCAGGTTTTTACGTAAGAGATCAATACGCCGATCCGGAACGATGTGCTGTCACCGAGGTCGCAACAAGCCCTGGCAAACATTATTAGCTTGTCTACAATGAAGGGATTTTCTTTCGTTGCGCAAACTTTCACACAAGATGGATGTTGTTGTACATTCTGACAGTTACTGTCTCGAAGATGTTTCATTTTAATGGTGAAAGCTCCCGATGCTGGTCGTACTGATAATAACCATAATGGTGATGGGAGAAACAGGAATAATGATGTTAAATTGCTTCAGCTGTTAACGGTAAAGGTAGTCCCATAACAGCAACTGACACAGGGGAGTGAGTGTTAAAGATTTCATCATAGTAGCTATAGCTTTTTTTTTTTAGTGAAGTGGAGTGACGAGTTCTCTTCCTCGCTGACTTCGCTTTCCCTAACCGAAGAGCAGAGTCAGGTACAGATTTACAGCTGGGTAGGCCGAAGCCAGACGCTACTAGGTTTCGATCTATGAACCTGGTAACTGTGCCGCGAGAGGAAAGCGCTCTAACAACTGAGCCTGTCGGATGCTGTTCAGTAGTAACTCATGCTAAATCTGTATGCCTTTTGCCAGGACTATGTCCACCGCCTTCTCCAGGGCCAGGCGCGGGCCCATAGTTTCTGCCTCAGCTTTGCACCCTCTGGTCAAGTCTGCCTTCGTAGGTCACTGTGGGCTGTGCAATTTTTTCAGTGTGTGTTCAGGTGTCTGGACTCCAGTTTCACATGCACATTCACTGCTAATCTCTGTTTGCCATAAACAGTTTTGAAGACTGAGTCACTTCCATAGTTTGAATAAGAAAAAAAAAAAGCAACAAGAAACAAAGATAAAAGCACAATGGAATAATAATGTGCGCGCACTAAAATAAGAGAGGAAATATCATGAACAAAATCGAGTTTGGGGCCGTCTATTTAAACGGTAACATGGTTCGGTTAAGCGGGTGCACTTGGGATGAATGAAACGTGTACATTAATAATATTTAAAGCCATTAGTTAATTTATTCTTCGTGATCGACGCCAGATGAATGAATAATCAAGCAATAACACTTTCGCAGCTGCCTGTAATAGGAAGTGGATTTATTCCATATGACATTTATGTTCAAGAGAAGACTTTGATCAGTATGTTGTCCTTGAAAATATTTGAAATGAAAGTAGCAGTCGGATGCATGCTGGGTATTTTTTATCAACAAGAAGTAATAATTGATATTTTCATCATCATCATCATCATCATTGTGTTTCTTCTTGCTCCCAATGAAGCATGGAGCCACCACTGAAGCTGGCGCCCGAAGCAGGAAGCCTGCAAGAAGCATGCATATGCTCTTACAGCAGTGGTTTATGTAACAATGTATGCATGGAGGCATATCTGGAATCACAAGGAGACGCAGAAACACCCCCTTTATCTCCCCCAGAGCTGGCACAGTACACTTCTGGCTTCTACCCGGGGCGGTAGGAAATCCACATCAAACCTGGCAGAGCAAGTCCTCCATCAGATGCGGCCGATGCTGGGCCCACTGGCGCGTGGACACGTCCCGATCCCCATCGAGACTTGCCCGGGGAGCCCACCCCGGCTCAAAAAAGCAGAGAAGGCCACTCTCCAAATCTCCGATGTCTTGCGGGCAGTGTTAGGATGTGCAAGAACATGGACAGGAAGACTCCACAACTTCCCCACTGAAGACACGCCCACGGCGACCGTTGCCTCAATTGGCTGTGTGTGGTGTACCCGGAAACGGGGCCTCCCAGTACTGAGGCACAGTTAAGTCCCCGATGTCACTTATCGGTGCAGAGTTGAGAGAGATGGCTGAGCATCACAATCCCCCCTGTGTTGCAGCATGATGAGAACCCAGCATTGCACACTGAGCTTGGGGGGATCACTTGGGCACCAGACTTAATACTGGCTCTTGACTGGATGGCCGCATGCAGGAGATTTCTACAATGGAGGGTTGGCAGGTGGTGGGTATCTGGAAGTGGCTCTGTGCAGGACGTGAGGATTCCTTGGGAGAGCCCAGAACCAGAGCACAGCATTGTGCAAGCTCTGCATAGTTGGAGAGCCTCCTGGATGACGGGGAATGCACAGTGTGCTACCCCACCTATCCCCAACTGCTAACTTAGAACCAGAAGTGGGGTCCTCTGTATGCGTGCCAGGCCAGGATAAAATGCCTGGGAAAGAGACTGGAGCTCAGAACTCCCTAACTCAAAGTTGCAGGATGGCAGAAAAGCCATGGGAAAGACAGGGCTATTTTGAAGATAACACAACCATATTTTCACCATACGAGCTCGGACGCCGCCTCGGTAAACAAGGTCCGCGCAGAGCAGTGACACCCCCAGGCTGCTTGCGAATAGTCTACTACTGGGAACATAAACAGATTAGGGATGAGCCCACTCTCCCGTTGAACAGGTGCTAAAGTCATAGATACTGAGCCAGAAGGCGCACCGGAAACCACAGTATCACGCAACTCGCTTTTTTTTCTATGGAGAGTACACCGTCAAATAAATCTCGTACTGGTGCTCGCCCTGTCGGAGCTCCACCAGGCAGGTGCAGTGCCGGGCTCTGAGCCTCAACAGAGCCCACTCTCAGCTACTGGAGGACCCTCTAGACCGTCTTGTGGAGTCAGCAGACGGCGGAGGAGAACTACTGACCAAAACAAAACAGAAAAAGAGAAACCCAGAGTGCCACTTGTCATGATGCACTGGAATGCAGAGGGAGTGAACAGCAAGCAGGCTGGATACAGCAAAAAGACAGAGCTGGAAAACATCTTGTATGAGAAGCAAGTCAGTGTTTGCTGTATCCAAGAGACTCACTTGAAAGCAGATCAAACCTTTAAAATAAGGGGATATCAATGCTTCAGATCCGACAGAAAAGATAGACGAAAAGGAAGAGTACTTACTCTTGTAAGGAATAACATTCCTGCACACGAAAGGAAAACCTTCATGGATGGAGCAGAATATCAGCTGTTGCAGATAAAGGTAGACAAGATGGAAATAGAACTCCTGAACTATTACTGTCCGAACAACAAACCCCTGAGTCTCAGCTCTATACAGGTACCAGCCACCAACTTTATAGCAGTTGGAGACTTTAATAGCCACTCCCAGAGCTGGGGCTATAACCATCTGGATCACAGAGGTGAAGAGGTTGAAACTTGGCAAGATGATCACTCCCTAATCCTAGTCAATAATGCCACAGATACTCCTACCTTCTACTCCAGAGGATGGCACACAACTTCAACACCAGATCTTGCCTTCTCCACACCAGATATAGCTGGATCTATTAGTAGAGAAGTAGGAGACCAACTAGGGGGAAGCGACCATCGCCCAATCTTTCTTACTGTCCAGAGTGCAACTCTCAGTACAGGCCCAGCCATTACAAGATGGAACTACAAAAAAGCCAACTGGGGTTTATTCAGGCATCAGGTGAACACGCTGCTGTCTACCCTCAAGGTACAGAACAGAGACATTAATGAAGTGGTAAAAGACTTCAACAGATGCATACTACGGGCTGCAAAAGAAACCATTCCCAAAGGATGCCGGCGTAACTACATACCATACTGGTCCAGCACACTCCAAGAACGTCAGGAAGCTATGGACAGGGCTAGAAAGGACGCAGAGTCTCAGCCTTCACTTGAAACTCACAACAAATGGAAAAAGGCTGTAGCAGAGTTTCAGAGAACAAAGCTAGAAGAAAAACGGAAAAGCTGGAGAACTAAAACGGCAGGAAACTTTGGAGATTAGTCAAGTCTCTAAATGAAGAGCGTTCCTCACCTAGGCAGACTATCACATTGGATGAAGGTGGCAAACTTTTCAGAGGAAAACAAGCTGCAGACTTGTTTGCTAGAAGATACAGTTCAGAAAGCAACTTACCCATTAACATAGATCATCAGAGAGAGATAAGAAAAGAAATACTGGCAACCATGGGACAGACAGATACTCCTGCCCCAATGAGGGAACCCATCACACTAGGAGAACTACAGAAGGCTATTTCCAAGCTTAAGTTTCAAAAGTCACCCGGCCCAGACAAAATCAGCAACGAAATGCTAGTAAATCTGAGCTCAGCAGCAAAGACAAAACTGCTTGAGATATTCAACCACAGCTGGTTGAAAGGAACGGTACCCCAAGTATGGAGAGAAGCCATCACAATACCCATACTAAAGAAAGGGAAATGTAAGACCGAGGCTGCAAGTTACCGGCCAATCAGTCTCACAAGCTGTGTTGGGAAGACTATGGAGCGAATAGTCAACCACAGATTGAAATGGTATTTAGAGTCTGAGCAGATCCTGGTGCCGGAACAAGCTGGATTTAGAGAATGCTACAGTATAGAAGACCAAGTTACTTACTTGTCTCAAGCAATAGAAGATGCCTTCCAGGAGAAGAAAAAGGTCCTAACGATCTGGGTCGACTTCAAGCAGGCCTTTGACAAGGTGTGGAAAGATGGCCTCATTGCAAAACTTAGGAGAAGTGGAATCCAAGGCAAAATGATGAAATGGATCCAGTCATACTTGCATAACAGGAGAACTAGAGTCACTCTTGACAGTCTGCAGAGCAGAAAAGTGTTGCTCCATCAGGGGGTACCTCAAGGAGGAGTAATTTCCCCAACACTCTTCCTTGTTTACATCAATGACCTGGTGAAAGATCTCCCTGCAGGAGTTAAAGCTGCCTTATATGCAGATGACCTAGTACTCTGGTGCGCTGATGAAAATGTCACCACAGCAAATTATAGAATGCAGCGGGCAGCAGACATGCTAGTGTCATGGGCAGAGAAATGGCTTATCACAATAAACACAGACAAAACCTCCACAACACTGTTCTCCCTCGCCCCCAAGGACAAATCAGCTAACATACACCTAGAGACAACCGTGATCAAGGAAGAAAGCTACCCCACCTATCTTGGGGTGACATTTGACCAAAGGCTTACATGGAATAAGCATATTGAAAATGCAGAAGGAAAGGCCCGAAGACGACTAGGCATACTCAGAAAATTAGCAGGTACCAACTGGGGAGCAAATGAACGAAATCTAAAGAAGATTTATAATGGAGTAATAAGACCACACTTAGAGTTTAGCTCAGCAGCATGGTCATCAGCTGCTAACTCACATCTGCAGTCGTTGGACAAGGTGCAAAATCAAGCTCTCAGGCTCATTACAGGAGCCATGAAAACTACACCAATAACAGAGATGCAGAAGGTTGCTGGATTACAGACATTGTCCCATAGAAGAGACACAAAAACCATGATCCAGATGGAAAAGTACTACAGTATGCCAATGCACCCAATGAAGGCAAGACTAGATGATCTGGCATTGGGACGTCTAAAGCGTAGCAGCTTTGTGCATCGGGGAAAAAGACTTATAAGACAGCATCAAGAAGACCTATCCATGAAGACAACACCACTGAAGCCCACCCTATACCCTGTACCATGGGAGCAGGCCAGCAGTGCCCTCCAAATTAATACATCAGTCAGTGGTCTCACAAGTGGATATGAGTATAATGATCTGCAAAAACGAACTGCTACATTGAGTATGATCCAAGAAAGCTATCCCGATCAATCATGGATACATGCCTATACAGATGGATCAGCAACTAATGCTGTTAGGAATGGAGGTGCCGGTATCTTTATCTCATATCCTGACAACCACTATGAGACTAGGCACATTCCCACTGGTAAATTCTGTTCCAACTATACAGCTGAGGTTCAAGCTCTAGAGCAAGCTGCAAATATGATTTATAACACCAACTCTGACTGCCACCAGGTAGTCATCCTCACAGATGCACTGTCTGTCCTGCAAGCTCTCAAGGGTGGTAAACTCCCGCATCTGAGAAATGAACTAAACAAGGTAGCTGCCAAAAAGAGAACCATACTTCAGTGGGTACCATCTCATTGTGGTGTACCCGGAAATGAAAAGGCAGATAAACTTGCAAAAAAGGGAGGAGAATGTGAACAAGAAGATAATGAAGTCACATACTTTGAGAAAAAGAGAGCTATCCAGACTATCAGAAGAGAACAGAACCAACCCAAAGACGACTATCACACTCTCGACCGGCAGGGACAGATAACTATTTTCGACTCAGGACAGGGCATAACAAACTGAATAAACACATGCACCAGCTACGATTGTCTGCTTCACCACTGTGCACATGTGGATTAAACGAACAAACTGCTGAGCATGTTCTACAGGACTGTCCTCTGTATGACCAGTTAAGAAAGATATACTGGCCCAATGACTCAACACTAAACTCAAAGCTATATGGAGCTAAAGAGGAACTTCAAACAACAGTCGAATTCATCATGAGAACTCGTCTGACGGTGTAATCATCAAAGATGCGATCGCAAGAAGAAGAAGAAGATACCCTCACTGACTCTTGGAATCGTCCACACATTTCCAGGGATTCCCCCTGTGGTGAAACTTGTTGAGAACCCAGCATTGTACACTAATCTTGGAGGAGTCACTTGAGCCCCAGACGTAACTCTGGCTTTTACCTGGCTGGCTGCATGTAGGAGGATCTCACTATAGACCCATGATTGGCAGGAGGAGCTGAAAAGTGGCTCTTTGTAGGACGTGACAATTCCTTGGGAGAGCCTACAACCAGAGCAAAGTATTTTAGTTCTGCATAGTTGGAGAGAGCGTCCGATTGATAGAGTGGTTAGAGCGCTGTTCTCTGGCAGCAAAGGTGTCGGGTTCGATTCACGGTATGGACACGCTTCAGTCTACCCAGCTGTAAATGAGTACCTGACTTTGCACTTGAGTTAGAGAAGGAAAAGGCACACAGGAAGGGAACTGGTCACCCTACTTCTCGATGCAAGACCTACTAAGGTGAAGTCTCTAACGCTTCACTCCCCTACGGCAGTATCTGCTATGGGACTACCTTGACCTTTCTATATTTGGAGAGTCCCCTTGAGTGGCGTGGACTGCACAGTATGCCTCTCACTTCTTCCTCCTAGCTTGGTACCAGATGCAATTATCCTTTACATGCAAGCCAAGCTGGAGAAATTGGAGCTCATGACTTCAACTCTGCATGTTTGGAAAAGCAGAAAAGCCACAGGAAAAGCCTAGATCTACAGTGTAGATAATGCCAAGTAGTCTTGAACTTGGTATTGGCTGCAAAACAGCAAGAAGCTTAGTAGCCCTGGCTAAATGTCAATAATGTCACAATTTGTTTTACATGATGAGGTTGCCAGCTGTATGCACAAATTCATATTAGTCGCCTTGTACGACATGCTTGAAGGAGCAGTAGTCAAAGACCCCCGGGAACTACTATAATTAACATGGATGCTAATATAGAACTCTTACTTAGTCGTTCCCCTTCTACCGTGAGGTGTAGAGGTTAATATAGAACTCACGGTCTGCATTTCGCTACGACCTCTTATACAAGCCCATTATAGTGACGCCCCTCAACAGCAGTAGAAGAAGCCTTCATTTACATCAGTGTTTCTTAACCATTGGTTCACAGACTCCCCCCCCCTCACCCGGGGGGGGGGGGGGGCGCGTTGTTCCATTAATGGATTTTAGGGAGTCCGTGTACGTAACATAAAATTCAAAATGTAACTTTTTTTCTTTAAATTATGCTATTATTCTTTTTGTTTTCAAAGAAGCGGTCCATAGCCTTTCTCGGACAATCAATAGGGTCTATAACCTTCATTGGACAAACAAAGGGAACCATAGCCTTCATTGGACAGTCAAAAAAGGTTAACAAATCCTAATTTACATGAATTTGCTTGAGTATAGTGACATCATTACACAAGCTATGCAGGAGACCTTTAATGTATGTGGGTCTGATTCAATGTCAGACGTGCCTCACTTGGCTAATGTAGTAATGGCACTAAACAGCAATATAGGGGACCTCGATTTACGTAGATTCCGTCCCAATCACACGTGTCTCACTCGCTAACACAGTGGCGCCATTACACAAGATATGCAGGAGACCTTCATTTACATAAATTTTGTTCCGGTCAAACGTGCCTTACTAGCTACAATAGTGACATCACTCGTTGGCTAAAGGTCGGATATTTTCCTACATGTGACAATGCTGTGTTTCATAAACTCTGACCACAACAGTTCAGGTTATTAGCATTATGCAAACATCGTTTTTATGATTTAAGGATAGAAGAAAAAAAAGTGTAAAACACAAACATTGACGGAGAACGCGTTTTTTTTTTTCGTAAAATATATTCTGCATTAATAAAATGAAAATAAAAAGTGAACGAAATTTACATAACAGCTCTTCTTTTTAAAGTTAAAGAAATCCAATAGCATAATTCCCGTCGTAAGTACGTCGGTCGGTCGGTCGGTCACATCATGCACACCGTCATTTGCGCACTTTTCTATTTTTGAGAGAGTACATTAACTTTCAACCACAGGTAAGGGGTGCAACTGTGGTTGAAAGTTAAACAATAATTGTATTGTTTCCCTTATATGTACTCTCCGGAAAATAGAAAAGTGCGCAAACGACGGTGTGCATGAACAGTTTGATTATGGAAAGAAGCCAACAACACAATTGATAAACAGTACATGAACTGGAGACAAGAAGGTGCGGAGATGCAGATTAAATCAACAGACAATCAAGAAACTCTTCTGTCCAGTTTCATTGGGGAAACGGATTTAACTCATCATTTTTCTTAAAAATAACCTTAAAATGTAAGTTTTTGATTGTTTCTTCAAGACAAAATTTTAATTTAAAGTATTGCAGACTTATTATTTTGGATCAAAATGATAAGATGGCTGCAAAACGAGCTGCAGATGCTTCTCAGAGGCAGTAAGTCGACCGGGGCAACATTTTAACAGATGCACGAACAATTACGAAACATGTTGTCATAAAAGAAATGTTAGTTATTTAGTCAATTTCCGGTCTATTAGATCATTATCACTGCTCCACATGTCATTTAGGAAGGTTACTCCATGTCTTCATATTTAATACATCCATGTAATTTTCACTACAAATATCTAATGATGGTCGCCTGCAATGAAATGACCACAGTAGTAATAGTACCGTCTGTAATACATGTAACATAAACAACACACTATAATTAAAAACCTGTCAATTTTGACGGGTTATTGCTAGTACTAAAACAATCTTTCATTTTATTTGTAAGGCTGTTTCTGGAAGCAGTAAGAACTTTCGAAGCATCTAGTCTAGGATTGCCATCAAGCACATTTGGATGTGAGCCATATAGTTTATAGGATGCTAAACGTGTAGTTCCCTGGGATCTCTTAAGAGACAAATAAAGAACAGGACAACTGTTATATCAGGCTTGTCGTAAGAGATGATCAATATGAGATTAGCATGGAGCTGGCCATCTCATCATGTAAAACATATTGCTACATAAACTATCGCTGCAAGAGTACATAAATGCAGATGGAGGTTGATGCAAGGTGAACAACTGTGGTGGTGGTTCCATTATCTATTAGAAGCGAAAACGAAAAAAAAAAAAAGAATAAATGGAATCTTCTTCTATATTCATGAAAAATCATAAAACTTTCAATTCTATCAATTACTGTCAGATTAAATAATAAAAGGGATGTATTCGGTTCGCTGCTTTACATAAATATGAAGTGACTCGCATACACCGTAATTGGCAACTGCTTTACATAAATATGAAGTGAATCGCATACACCGTAATTGGCAAAGTCGTGTTAACCCTAATCATCATTAAACTAAATTATGTGTATGAGCTTGCTCCTGACGGAGATCACAGTCTCTGAAGATGCATAATTAATGTGGTAATAGGGGCGGGGAAACAGGTGAAGTCCTGATGAGCATTCAGCAGAATGAGAGAAAGAAGACGAGAAAAGAAAACAAACATCCCAGCTTAGCCAAGACATGTTTAACTAGGCGAACAGCGGTAGATCCTGTTGTGTCAGAATGGCTTGTAACTCGTGGTAGGCATTACTTGTGCTTACAGAGATTGGTTCTCCACTGTAATCAGAATATACAGTTGTTACTGCATGAATAATTACACTACAACTAAACGTAAATATAAACCGCTGCATGTTGGATTAATCATCATCATTTGTTTTTAACGCTACATGGAGCCATCACTGCAGCTGCGGCCCCCCCCCTTTCCGTAGGAAGCTTGCACCAAGCATTGACAAGATCTTCCAGCAGTAGTTTCTGTGGCATGACAATTTGTTTGACATGATGAGGTTGCCTGCCCCATGCCCAACCTCATATTAGTCGCCTTGTACGACATGCCTGATGGTGCAGTAGTCATATTCTTTCCGTGTCTCTTCAGGGCCCCCCCCCCCCCCCCCCCCCAATCCCCCGGGACCCACACGGGGAAAGTTTGATTAATAATTGGCGACACTTTAAAAAAAAAACAACCATAATATTAATGCTAACGGTTAATTAATGCTAGGAGACAAAAGTTTTGATTCTTCTGAAAGATTCTCTTCAAATCTTCAATTGATAGCGTTACAGGTGAAAATACTAGAAGCTCGCATAGTCAATACTGCAGAACTTTAAGCTGTAAGTATTACTCCAACGTTTTGGTCATTTACAGACGCTGTGACTATTTTTGTTCTAAAACAGGGTTTATTAAAACGTGGTCCATGAACCCTTTGGGGGTCCGTGAATGGATTCTAGGGGGCCTGCGTCTTTATCATAAATTGTATAATTTTTTATTATGCTTTTATGCGCAGTTTTTTTTTCAAGGAAAGGTTCCATAGCCTTCATCACTAGACAACCAAATGTGATCATGGTAGAAAAAAAGGTTAAGAAGTCTGTGCCAAGGGGAGACTGAACCCCCCCCCCCCCCCATGTTATAGACAGACAGACAGACAGACAGACAGACAGACAGACAGACAGACAGATAGACAGATAGATAGATAGATAGATAGATAGATAGATAGATAGATAGATAGATAGATAGATAGATAGATAGATAGATAGATAATAGATAGATAGATAGATAGATAGATAGATAGATAGATAGATAGATAGATAGATAGATAGATAGATAGATAGATAGATAGATAGATAGATAGATAGATAGATAGATAGATAGATAGATAGATTGCATTGGGTAGTATATTTTAAGATGTCAGACCAATATTAAATTAACGCTCACGGTCATAGATGGCTGATTTTAATCCTCAAATAGCAGACCAGGCGATATCTAACCAGCTTTTTGGTCTTCCGGTCTCGGCCTGATCCCATCACTTCTGAACGGGTTTTAGACTGACCTGGCATCCCCATCGATCTGTCATGTGAATGTCTGGTGTGGTTTTACTCCACTACTGCCTCGAGAACTATCAACCAACGATTGTTAATACTGCATTAACTGAAAGGGCATCCCCCATCTGTTTTAGACTGACTACGAGCGGAGTCCATCAGGAACAGATAAAGAAAATGACTTTTACTCCGTGGGTGTTAGAAACTTGTGTCTAGTCAGCAAACATTTCTGACGTCCGGTTTAAGTAGGTTTCTGATGTCTAGTAAATGATAGTTTCCGTTGTCTGGTGAATAACGTTTTATACTGTCAATGAATGGCAGTTTGTTTTCTGGTGAATGACGGTGTATGTTGTCTGCTTAATGACGGTTTATGTTGTCCAGTGGATGACAGTTTCTGTTGTCTAGTGAATGACGGTTTACGTTGTCCAGTCAATGGCAGTTTACGTTGTATACTGAATTACAGTTTATGGTGTCTGATGAATGACGGGTTATGTTGTCCAGTGAATGACAGTTTATGTTGTATACTGAATGACAGTTTATGTTGTCTGGTGAATGACGGTTTATGTTGTCCAGGGGATGACAGTTTATGATGTCTGGTGAATGGTGGTTTATATTGTCCAGTGGATGACAGTTTATGTTGTTTGGTGAATCACGGTTTATGTTGAACAGTGGATGACAGTTTATGTTGTCTGGTGAATGACGGTTCATATTGTCCAGTGGATGACAGTTTATGTTGTATGACTCAAGAAATTTACAACATTATAAAGCTATAGAAAAATTTGCAAAACAAATACCAAGTACTCTAACAGCTAGAAGATGAAGCAGATACGGAAGACCACTGACAACAAGTAAAAAAAATATATGGAACGAGACATGTGAAGAAGTACTGAGAAAAAGAGAACATCAGCACAAACATGAATAACAACAGAAACCATTAGCAAGATAGAAGACAGGAAAAACAAGAAAACAGATTTGATTTAAACAGAAGCAAAACCTGAAGCTCCAAAGCCAAGGCTCATGAAGTGTACATATAAGCAAACAAAGAAGTAGGAAGAAACACCAAAAGAGACAAGAGGAAGTATATTGAAGAGTTGGCAAGGGAAGCAGAGGAAGCTGCAGCCAGATAACCACATTGAGAATAATAGTTGAACAAAGTCTGGAATGGAATTCTCCGCTACACATCGGATTTGTGGGCTTTGAAAAGGCATTTGACAGTGTAGACAGAGAATCCCTTTGGAAATTGATGAGGCATTATGGAGTTCCCATGAAGATCATTAACTTTATAAAGAAGATATATGAAGGCATGACATGCAAGATTCTTCATGAAGGACAACTTACAGAACCGTTTAGGATTAAAACGGGAGTGAGACAGGGATACCTCTTGTCTCCATTTCTTTTCTTACTAGCAATAGATTGGGTTATGAAAACATCGACATCACACAACAGAAATCGAATCCAGTGGAATTTGACTAAAACGTTTGATGGTCTAGATCAGTGTTTCCCAAACTTTTTTGGGTCACCGCCCCCTTGGCTCCCAGGGCATGTCCCAGCGCCCCCCTGCATTTCCCCACAGTACATAAAAAAATGAGAAAAATAAGAGCAACTGTTAATGCAATAACAACTAATTGCTCAATTTATCACATTCTAATATAAAGCTACAGATACATCTATTTATTAACTTAATTTAAAAAGAAAAACTTAATTACTTAATGCAGTAAAACAAACAGCAGTATGCGAAAATAAATTAGTAGCAAACTTACTTCACTTTTAACTTCAGTGAGATGTATGTGCCTGGTGTAGTGATATCAGCTTCTCAACATCAGGCTGAAAGTTACTTAGAAGGAGTCTCAGATCCCCACGTTCAGTAGTTGCAGTCTGTTTCTCCGCTTCGAAAGAAGTTGGACAACCACGCTGAAACCACGTTCTACTACTAAATACGATGTTGGAAAGGCAATACAGAATATCTTAACCTTTCCCCACACTGCAGGATAGCGTTCAGAGATTTCTTTCTGCAACCAAAAGTCTTGATATGATTTCTTGAACATTGGCTTAAGCTCTATGTCATTTTGTAGCGATATCAGTTCCTCTTCCACCCTTCCTAGTTCCTCACTGCACATGTCCAGGAATGGATTTATTATCCAGTCTGGAATCGTGATCAAAAGAAGATCCTGAAACCTCTGAGACATGTCTTTATGCAGCATATCTAGGTGTGCACAATATACTTGAAGATTATCCTCTGGTATTTGTCTTTCTCTTCCAACTCTAAGAGGCTGGGAAATTGGATTAACTCGCGACGGCCAATATTACGTTTGAATAGTATTTATTTGGCTAGAAACGTGGAGACGACAGATTTGACTTTTATAAGATTAATATCATTTCCTTGCAGTTGTAGATTTATTTCGTTAAACTTTGTGAATAAATCTGACAAATATGCAATATCATGCCTGATATTCGTTAGTTCTGTACTGAGCGAAGCATGCGAGTCTTTGAAGAATTCTACCATAGTTTCAAAAAGGGCATAAAAGTGTCTCAGACAATTTCCTTTTGAAAGCCACCTGACTTCTGTGTGCATCAGCAAACGTTCAAACTGTTCATCATTCTCAGTCCAAAGCTCTCGAAATAGTCGGGAATTGAGAGCATGGAACTTAATTTTGTTAATCGCTGTGATACCAGTATTTAATGATTTGTGAAGCCGATCACTTAGATTTTTTTGCGACAAGATGTTGTCTGTGAATTACACAGTGTATTGTAAATATACCAGGTACAGCTTCTTTTAAGAAAGCGATAAACCCGCGGTAACAACCTATCATTAATGGTGCCCCATCTGTTTCACAAGATGTTAGTAAGCGGAATGTCCTTCTCTTTGAGAAACTGCTCAACTACACGAAATATTGACTCCCCTTTTGTATCAGTTACTAGCTGCCTTGCAAATAACAACTCTTGAACCAAGCTTTCATCTTTTACGAAGCGAACATAGGCAAGAAGCAAAGATTCGTTGCCCGACAATGTTGACTCATCCAACTGCAATGCAAATTCTGTTGTCGTAAGTATGTAGCACAATGTATTTTCAACATTCTCAGCCATTTCATCTATTCTTCTTTGAACAGAGCGGAATTGCTTTAATTATTGGTTGTGTGACTTATGCATAAATGTACTCACAAACTCCCTTATAGCTGGCAAAATCAAATTTTCTGCGATTGTGTGAGACTTTCCAGATTTAGCTATCAGCAATGAAATGTTGTATGAAGCTCACAAACCCTCACAGCTTCGTTGTGAAGTGTTGACAAACATGTCACAGACAGTTTTACGTTTCAGAAAGTTTTCACGAAGTGACTGAAAATATGTCAAACTTGTATCTGTTTTATCAGGGTGAATTTTTTTTCTCAAATGTTCAAGTAGTCTCGAAGGTTTCATCGCCTCATTTGAAAAGGCCCTCTCACATAATAGACACATTGGCAGTTGTTGGTTATTTAGTGCTAGAATAAATCCATATTTCAGATAGTCCACGCTCTACTGTCTGCACTTCTTTTTGGTTTGTTGTGCTTTTGCCATATTTGTTCTGAATTCTGGAACAAAGAATTATTTTACAATTTTGCAGATAGAAAAATGTTTGTCGAGTAAACAAAAACTGATTTAAAAGTGGCTTTACAAAAATGTTTACACAGATGTTCTTACCAGTTTACTCTTCTATTTTATAAAGTTTCTTAACCACAGTCATAAATAAATTAGAAAAATACAACAATCAGAAAAAAAAAATCAATTAGCAACAGCCACACCAACACTGAAGTAACCCAATAATCATTTCATAAAGTATAATAATAGTTATTTAATATGAACAAAATATAAAATTACGCACTATATTGATAGGTCTTCAGATTTAAAAATTTGGAGCCACTGGCCAAACTACAAAGTGTGGAGATCCTGGTAACAAATTAAAAGGATGTAATATAATGGATTGAACAGCAATATTCAATATACGGCAAATCTGTATCAAAATGTATCTGCTTAATTAATAATTAATGTTAGTAAAACTGATGCTAGCTCTGTGTAAACAAACAAAAAACATAAGTATGAAAACTTACCTTATCGACAGGATGAAATTGTTTGATACCCGGTACATACTTATTTGAAACCACTGATCACAAGAAAAGCTAAGAAAGTTTGTTGGTTTTGCTCACAGTTAGCGCAAAGTTGAAATAGACGGGAAGCGTACATCGCGCCAGTTGATTTATGAAAGTCTGAATGTAAGGTAGAAAAGCCGGTTCAGAGGTTCAAAGACTGATTTCTGCTGCCAAGTACCGTTTAAAAACTTTCTCCCTTGAACCTTTTCTCTTATTTATTACAAATCTGCGAATATCTAGTTACCACTAGCCACTGAGATAATAAATTCCGCAACAAAGCAGTTGGTATTTTCTGAATCACCGGCAGGTATCTAATTTTGTCCATGCCATCAGCACGGATCATTTCTCTTTCTTCAGGAGTGAACGAATGGACAATATGTGTTTGGTTAACCCGCTTTCCTAGCAGTTCCCGATTACTGTTTATGGTCAGCGATGGTTAATTGAGCTCAGAATGACATGCATAGACGAAGCTACGCTTTGCTTAATGACCCTATTAATACAACCATCCACATCGTCCTCGCTTCACTGATGTTGTCTCTCGATTCCACAATTCCTTTCTCCCCCGCACGTACTGAATTTAGCTTGTAAAATCCTGAACCCCCCTTACTACTAAACGCCCACTGTTTACTACTGAACGCCCCCCCCGCCCCTCTGGCCCCTTTTTCCCGTATCGCCCCCTTGGAACCTTCCAAAGCCCCCAGGGGGGCGGTACCGCCCACTTTGGGAACCACTGGTCTAGATTTTGCAGATGACTTGGCTCTTCTGTCCCATAACCATAATCAAATGCAAGAGAAAATTAAAATTCTCGATGAGAGGTCACAACAAGTAGGCATGAAAATACACAGGGAAAAGACAAACATTATGAGAATAAATGCAAGATATGATAACAAAGGTGAGCTTGAAGAAACATCACTAAAAGATGTAGAATCCTACACATATCTTGGCAGTAATATAGGCAAAGTTGGAGGGACAGTGATATCAAAATAAGAATACAAAAAGCAAGAGGAGCTTTCATTGCATAGGGAAACATATGGAGAACAAGAGAAATCCTGTCCAACACGAAAATAAGAATCTTCAACTCAAATGTCAAGTCAGTTCTATTGTATGGCTCTGAAACATGGAGAACAACAAAAACAACAACCAAAAAGCTACAAGACTTTTATAAACGGGTGCTTGCGTAGAATAGAAGGACTGAAATGGTATGACAAAGTCACAAATGTAGAATTGATGACAAGAACCAGACAAGTGCCAGTGGAGCAAGAGTTGAGAAGAAGACGCAGGCGATGGATAGGACACACATTGAGGAAACCTGTTGATAGCATTACAAGGCAGTCCTTGTTCTGGAATCCACAGGGAAAGAGAGGCAGAGGTAGACCACACAAAAAAACACATGAAGAGAACTAGATACAGAGGTCAAAATAATGAGGAAAACATGGAAAGAACTTGGGCTGATGGCACAGGACAGGAAGACTTAGCATGTGTTTGTTGAAGGCCAATGCTGCTCTGGGAGCTAAAGGGTGTTGATGAATGATGGTTTATGTTGTCCAAGTGAATGACAATTTTTGTTGTCTGGTAAATGACAGTTTATGTTGTCCAGTGAATGACAGTTTATGTTGTCTGGTGAATGGTGGTTTATGTTGTCCAGTGAATGACAGTCTCTGCTGTAAAATTAATGACAGTTTATGTTGTCTGGTGAATGACGGTTTATTTATTCCAGGAAATGACAGTTTTTGTTGTCGAATGAACTACAGTTTATGTTGTCTTGTGAGCGACAGCTTTTGTTGTGTGGTGAACGACAGCTTCTGTTGTCTAATGAATGAAAGTTTCTGTTGTCTAGTGAACAACAGCTTCCGGTGCCTAATGAATGACAGTTTCTGTTGAATTGTGAGTTACAGTTCATGTTGTCTAGTGAATGACAGCTTTTGAAATCGGTCAACATTATTTTCTGACATCTAGTAAAGATAAATGTATGATGTCTACGTGACGTAGAATTTCTGACATGTTAGCATCAATTTCTAATGTCTAGGTAACGTTAAATGTCTTATCATTTGTGGGCTACCACGATCACAATTTATTGAACATGAGTTTAACAGAGAACCGGTATTTTTTTATGTTTTTAAATAAAATTTTGCCTCGTTTTGGTGAGACGCGTCTCGTTCAACCTAGCCGGTTATATTAGGGCGCATATCCAAATATAAACGACATTTAGGTCTGGAGAATTGTTACTAGAGAACTTGTACACAGTATTCAGCTCCGTTATCATTCGTTTTGTCGACTGGCTTTGGCGATAATGTCCCTATATTTTCATAGGTTTGCAGGTGTCTTGGATTAATTATATTTTCATCTTTCTTCAGCGTCACGTGCTTACTTTGTCATGATATGTTTCTTACCTTCTTCTAATTCTTAGCTTTTAATTTAGCCGTCTTTTATAGGTTTTTAAATGTTTCCCCTTTTTAATGACATGTTCTTTGGACTGATTGTCTCCCTTTATTTATTTGCTTAACGACCTTCTTTTTCTCATTTGAATTCCCTTTGTTTTCATTTTCTGACCAGCCGAGAAAAACGCTGCATCCTTCTTAAGAATTACTCTGTATTGTTACATATTATTTTTCCGTGTGTTTAATGCTGTATTATATGTTGTTAATTTCTTTCTTTCTATTATCCCGTTTGTTTTAAAATGGACACTCAAGTATGATCAACGTTTTGATGGCCCAGGTTACAATTTTAATAGCTCATATTTGTAACGAAAACAAATGCTGGCCAGTTTAACAAATGATAACAGAGATTGTCAATAATTCTCAAAGCTAGTGGTGAAGATCTCGAAAAGGCAATTGATTAGAGACATAATTACTAACTACAATCTCACATATTTGATGAAGGAGAAGATTACAATGATAATTAATTTTATTATTATCATTATCATTATTAAAACAATATTCAGGTCACTAGCTGTTATGACTGCAATCACAACTGAACATTTGCGGGAATCTTACAAAAGACATCAGAGACTATAAAAACCGAAGAGTTAACAAGAAAATCGGATTGACTTTATTACAATCAAAAAACATATTTTAAAATATTGTTATGAAAACGAATTTTATATATATATATATATATATACACATATACACATAAACATATATATATATATATATATATATATATATATATATATATATATATATATATATACATATACATATACATATACATATATATATATATATATATATATATATATATATATATATATATATATATGACGAGATATAAATTCAGATCACATGTCCATTATAGTAGGACTACGCATACAATTCGAAAGTTCAGATAACAAAAATTTAAGGAATCATCTACATAAAATTCACAACTAGTCTAAATTTTTTTATTTTTTTATTTTTTTTTTTTTAAATTAATGAAGAAAAATATCCCGTTCAACCTCTGATGGGTTATAATTAGGATATATATTGTTTTCAATTCCAAATAATATGAACAACTGCCGATATGAGAAAGTGGCATCACATTTGTCAAATCTTTGTAAATAGGGAAAATCACATTTGTGCTTATACGTTAAATAAAAAAAATAAAAAGATCAAGAAGAAACTCTGAACAAGAATAATATTAAAGTGGAGGGGTGTAAAGGCCTGGTGGTTCCAGTTATATAACTGACTTTAACAGATATTTAATTGACTTTCATCTGTTAAAAGTCATATGCATTGTAAGAACAGCATCAGACCTTCACATTCCCTGCCACTATATATTAACATTTGTTCGTGTTAAATATTACTTACTTACTTAGTCGTTCCCCTTCTACCGTGAGGTGTAGAGGTTTGGAAGAGAGAGCGCCAGACTATCCTATCGGCTGTCTTCCTCCTGGCCTGGTTCCATTCTAGTCCTCGGTCCTTCAAAGATTTTCTAATGTTGTCCTCCCAGCGGACTCTGGGTCGTCCTGGGGGTCTGGATCCTTGGCTCTTTGTTTCCCATGCTTGTTGTGGTAGCCGATCTTCTCCCATTCTGCAGACATGGCCAAACCATCTTAATTGGGACTGTTCTACTTGCGTCTGCAGGGGGTAGGATTTAAGGCCTTGACGTATCGTCTGGTTGCGTACCATGTCTCTTCTTGTTACTTCAACCACTTTCCTCAGATACCTCATTTCTGAGGTTTGGATCTGTTAAATATTGTTTGACTATATTATGCAGTTCCCTAGGTCTGTCTATTCTCAACACCTCTTCTATATTTATAGGTAAGTTGGATGCTTGCAAATAATCTAATATTGGTATTCTCATTTGTTCATACCTCTTACATTTTAACAAGAAATGTTCTATATTATTGTCTTGAAGACATCCTGCACAGTAAGGTTCTTCTATTCTGAAATAGCCTTTTCCCAGCTGTAGTCTGAGAAGTTTCTTATTACTGGGAATTTTCAATTCCCTAGATATCTGACATTTTCTTGTTGGAGCCTTGAACATCTTATATGCATGTCTTCCTTTCAGATTTGTATCCCACTCTGCTTTCCATTCATCTGTTATTAAATCTTTAATTAAGCTCTTAATCTCTGATTTACTCGTCGCTACATTTATTAGATTTTTATCAGATCTACCTTTCTTGGCTTCCTTATCTGCCTTTTCATTTCCTTCTATGCCAACATGTGAAGGTATCCAAGCAATTATGACTGAACATCCTCTGGAATATAAGTATGTAGTAGCCAGAAATATCTCCTCTGCTATATCAGGTCTACTACATTCTCGTAAGTTTCTAAGTGCTTGAATTGTTGAAAGAGATTCAGTTAAAACTGTTAATTTTTTGGGAGGGTTATTAGAGAATATTTCTAGTGCTTTTAGTATTGCATCTAAAATAATATGCTATAAAAGAGAAATGCAAGTTGAAGTAAAAATAAATAAATACAAAGGCTCAGTGACAACACACAGAACAATACAGAAGAGAATAACGGTTGTAGAAATTGAAACACAAAGTAGGATTGCACAAGAATAGTATTTTTTTTTTTTTAAAGAGATAATGAAATTGTGTCAAAATAGGAATTCATGAAAAACTAGTTATGAATGACGAATGTTATCACAAATAAAATGTCAGACGGAAAACGGGTAAAGGGCGCCCCAGAATACAGTAGACATTAAAAACATAAGACATGCAACCAAGTAAAATAAAAGTGGCCGGAGACAAAATTTAAAGAAATATAAGAAACGGAAACACAAAACAAAAAGGACATGCTTGAAGAAATAGGGTTATTTCAAATCAGAAAACGCTTGCACTATGAGGAGGCTGAACCAAGAACAAAAAAGAATAAATCATTTTTCATACGACAGATACATTTTTAAAAATGGGCGGAACATATAAGCGAACTACATAATAGCAATAGAGCCAATAAACCTAGCCCATTTTCGAACTTCTTCTTTGATCCTTAGCCGCCGACCGTCAAAGCAGTCAGTGGCCATCACGCCTAGTGGCGTCTTGTAGGGCAACAACAAATTGATTCCACTTTGCTCGGTCGACGGCCATCCTTCGTACAGTGCCCCAACTCTGGTTCATTCTTTGCATCTCAGCCTCCACAGTCCTCCGCCAGGTTGTTTTTGGTCAGCCTCTCTTTCGTTTTCCTTCAGGGGTCCAAAGCATAGCTGTTCTTGTGACGGCATCGGGGTCTCTTCTGGGGACATGGCCAACCCAGCTCCAGCGTCTGCCAGCTATGATGGTGTGCATGTCCTCTTGCTTGCTCCGAGTAAGCAGATCTTGGTCGGTGATGGTATTCGGCCAAAAGATTCGGTGAATTTTTCTTAGGCATGTTGTGTGAAAAGAGGACAATTTCGACATTTCCTTCTCTGTAACTCTCCAGCATTCCGCACCATAGAGAAGCACAGAAAGCACACAGCTAAGGGGTAAATAATCAAATAAAAAAAGCCATTAAAAAAATTAATAAATAAAATATCGTAAAAACAAGAGATTTCGACAATATAAAAACAGAAATTATTGAAACCCTAGAAGATTTTGGATTAAGTAGAAATAATAGATCTCTGTAATTGTCGTAGATTTTATTAAGATAGGTTGAAGATGTTTAAGGTCCCGTCTGAGCAGAGGTGATAGTGGTAAACTATGTGATAATAAGGGGTAAGAAATAGCTTTACTTTTCACAATGGTGAGAGTGTAAGAGAAAGGACAGTAATTGCTCTAATCCAGCCTATCTTACGACAATATTTAACTAGACGCACTTTCTCTCCTGGTACATATATACGAGTTACACTCCACTTACATATACACAATTCTGTGATATAATACGTACAGACGTGAACCAAGCTATGGATAACATATAATGGGCAGGGGTTGACCAACACGATAACTTAAGGTGTACTGTATTATGTTTATTGTCTCTAGAAAAATATCACAACATCAATCATCAGAAAGTATAGTTTACAGACACAAAAATGCTAGACAAATTATTAACCCAATAGGCCCTCCTCTCTGTTAAAGGAACCTCAAAGTAGATCCCAACAGAGGTACTTAACGCAAAAGATTAAAGTTAATACTAAAGTAAAGGGATAGACGATAAAGGAAAGAACAAAGTCTTTAGTTAATCTATCCTAGGAAAAAAATAATATAACAGTAGTAGTGAACCCGAAAAGACAGAAGTGAGTAAAATGATTATACCAAAAAAAATGAAATATTCATTTCTCTTTCTTACAATCTGTCAGTCTGTGGCCACATTCAATCACACTTACCGACTACTCTTGTATGTAACAGCTGTGTATCTTTGACATATTTCATGGGTGGTGCTGATCCAAGGGAGCCCCAGTTCCTCAAAGAATGATTAATTTTCCTAGTGGGGAACGCCCGCTTAGATAGTGCTAATTTTATGTGTCAAAGTTCACGTCAGGTAGTGCTTGTAGAAATTTATATATCGCGATCGAAATGTTCACCATGGGCAGCACACAGTAGTCCGATATTTAAGGAAATGTCTGGTGGGTACACTATTAGAAAAACCAATAAGGATAAGCAAAGGATCGCCTATCTGTGTTTTTTTTTCTTTGTTTCTCTCTGGGGTTGAGTGCCGGTAATGGACCCAAGTATTCTTTTTTCTGGATAAATCCACTCGAGAAAAGAAAAACCACGAAAGTCAGTATTCTGGAACAAATGTTATATAGATATTTGGCCGCAACAAGCGGATCAGATTTGCTGTAAACAATCTGGGTAATTTCTTGTCCAGTTTACGATCTTATTCTTAAAGTTTATATGGGGGAACTCTCTCTATGGAAGAAAGCAAGAGGACCGCACAGGTAAAAATCTAAGACCCGATAATATTTTAAGAATGTTAGCTATTCAAACCGCTAGGACCTCAAGACGCAATAGACCGCAGTCAGCGATTCATAGCTTGACTGCCTGCGTCAGGACCAGCGAACCAGAGTGGTCCTGGAAACAGTCTGCAGCTGTGCAGGCTGGCTGAGCGAGTGTGGATCGAAATGGGAAGGCAAACCCGGTCCTAAAAAATGCCGTGCAGAAGTCGGATGTGTCGACCGAAAGGTGCAGATATCACAGCTACGTTGTAAACAGACACAACGCAACCACCGTCCTTTTCAGGGCGAACGAAGAAGAAGAAGAAGAAACCGCTAGATCGCAAGGGTTGTGATCGCCTAGAGGTGGAAAAAAACAAACATTTTAACAATGATATCCATATTATAATCTCAAACGCGTTAGGTAAGACCTCTAGATCACTCCGGTATTAAATTATATTTAAACCCACAAGAGTCTAGCTAATATTATCGCGCTTTAACACGAGATATAAACTCTAGTAATTCACAAAATTACGCATGATGAATAAAAGTAGATTTATCTCTAATTACCAATCGCCTATCGTATATTAATTAATTTAAAGCGTCTCTTACTGGGGGAATGACAAGAAATTAAATTTACTTATTACAGCTGGAACAATTTGCTATAAGTTATTTAATATGAATATTTAATAAACACAGAAATGCCAGTGAAAAAACTTTAACACTCTAAGACACTCAAAATTATATTATGATTACCGCCATGCAGGAAACTGACACTCTCCACGAATCTAAGAAATTCTCTCTATATAAAACTCCAATAGTTCGCGCTAGCAGATATCAACAATTCCTGCGGCAGACTGATAAATGAGTTTTAGGAGACTGCACATATATACTGAATCGGCCCGATCTCGCCCATGAGAATTCTACGTCCATTCTATTATCAGGTGTTAATCAGAGGTTTCAAATCTCGGCTCTGAAGTCGTAACGTGATCGCCGGTGGCCCGCCTCCTGAGGGAATGTCAGTAAGAGATACCGAAATAGTTTAATTTTAATAGCTCGAGAGAGAATACAACAAAGGGCGAATGTCGTGGCTGCTAGCACGATAACTTATTGCATACCAACCAGCAAGCGTGGGAATTCCACTCGAGTTGTTTAGTTGAAAGAGAGAAAGGGGTGACTGAGGGATTAAAGAGAGGCTCGATTTTCATACGTCACAGTAATGATGCATACAATACAAGATATTACAATAAACGGTTTGAAGCCATCAATCTGCACAACTATATTCAAGAAACCTGTGGCAGTGAAGTAACAAAGACTATACAACAATCAGCCTGGTTGGTCACATATGCTCAGACAATACAACAATCAGCCTGGCTGGTCACATATGCTCAGACTATTCAACAACCAGCCTGGTTGGTCACATATGTTCAGACCACAGGATAATCAGCCTGAATGGTCACATAATTAACACAGTGCTCAAGATCATAAAGGAGAATATATACATGAAAACAAACAACAAAGTTAGCGCAGAATAGTTTAGTTTGCCACAGAGCAACGGAACCGGTGAAATATATCTGTGTGTAAGTATACAGAAAGAGAGGCCCAGAAAAGGCCGTCCTATTGTGTGGATCTGAAAGTGACAACAACAACAACAAAAAACAACGAAAAAAATATGTACCAAGAACTCAGAGGCTTTCATAAATGGTTGCTTATACACAGTATACAACTAAAATGGTATAACGGGACCATCAAAATGGTATTAACCGAGGGCGCCAGATAAATGTTGAAGGGAAAAAAAAGGTGTAAAGTAGACACAGGCGTTGGAGAGGACACACCTAAAGGAAATTTGTTAAAAGCATGACAAGGTTATCCTTGTTCTGGAATCGCCAGGGTAAGAGGCGTAGAGGGATATATTGAAAAACACGAGGAGAAGGGAACTGGGCACAGAAGTGATAAAGAAGATATGGAAAGACCTTGAACGAATGGCATAGAATATGAAGGCTTCGTATGAATCTGTTTAATGGAATAATAAACAATCTTAGATATGAAGACGATAATGTAGTATTAGTTGAAGTGCATGAACTATTGACATAAGTAAAGAATACAGGCCGTGACGTATAAGGCCAGTGTACTGGACGTTAATGCTGGGCATTTAGCACCTGAGGCAGATCCTTCCTTTGACGCCCTCTATAAATAAACACACACACAAATATACTATGCTTGCAAATAGGTTTTTAAACAGGATAGTACTTGCATAATAATGTCAGACGGCAACCCCTCCTAGCTCTCACCCACTGGCTGAGAAAACAACAAACAACTATAATAATTAGAAAAATTGGTGGGAAATAATCAACAAAATTTAACTGAGTGATATGCTGGAACAAGTGTAACGTTTCTCATGTCGTGGACACATAATAACAGAGAATGCCAGCAGTAAAAGACGAAGTCTATAAGAGAACATATATTGACGAAAAATACATTCAGCAACATGAGATAAATATTAACATCTAAACAACGAACAAACAAACTCGGCGCATTTCGCAGACAGCACCGGAGAGGAGGGAGGGGGGAGGGGGAGAAATAAAACATGTAGAGCTCGCCAAATGAAATACCAATTTACCGAAAACCGCAGTATACTGAACTATTACAGGCAAACGGGTAACGATGATGACATAACCATAACGTAACTGAAGCAAAACAAGTGGACAGAAAAATAATATAGTATATCAAAGTGTGCCTTCATGGCAAAAGAAAGAAGCTGTTGGGAGATCAGTTTCAGCCAACCTCCACACGGAGACGGTGTTTGATCTAATCCGACTTGTATGTGCGAGTGACGAGTATACTATGACATGTACACAACTTTATACCCCAGGCGTGTGACTGTACTCCTTTTACATAGAGTTAACAATATTTGGACAAGAAAAGGGTTAATTTGAACATAAGTAGTCCTAAGCTTGGTGCTAAGTGCCTCCGTGCAGAAGATTTATTTAACAGGATTAAGGCTTTTTTGTACATGACACCACATACAGAATGTGAATCCCAACTGCAAACACGTCTCTGAAAGTGCGAATAGGAAGCTCTTATTCGCTCCCTTGAGCACGGAATAACGTTGATTACACTACGGAAACCCGCGTTGCCATTGTCGTTAAGTTGAGGTCGGTTGTAAGCAATACCACTAGCGAATTTAGCCTTCTATTAACAGAATATTCAGAGGATCTATGAGCAGACAAAAAGAATATGACGAATGCTACTGCAAGAGGAGAATAATACGAAATTGTGATACTGCTGGCAACTGCATCATGTAAAAACTTCTTATAGATCAAGCGGCCTTTTGGCTCTCACCCTTCGGCCAATATCATGTAGTGGTATCTGCATGTGTTCGCAAGTTCTTGTTTATACGGTGTTCCTTTTATCTGTCCTCGAAGTGAGGAGCGTTTTCCTAATATCATAGAGTGCTGGACACTCAAAGAGGTAGTGGTCAACAGTTTCGTAGTGCTAAGTACACAGCTGGCACACTGTAGTATGTTGGGGTATGAATCTGCTCAAGTGATTGTTGACTGGTATATGTTCTGTTCGGAGCCGAAAAATGGTGCTCTAATCTCTCCTTGTAAGACGGCTAATGCTGTCGTTAGAATGAGGTCTGTAAACCTCTCTCTCAGTGTGTCCAAAAACCATCGCTCCAAAAGTACATGACACTGGCGGATCTAGGAATTGTCGGGGGGTTGGGGGGGATAGAGATACATCAAAATGATAAGGCTCCCCTCTCATTATTTACACATATTTTTAGACAATTTAAATATAGCGAATGTGGAAAGCATGTGAAAATTTGATAATTTTGTTACACAATAACTCAAAAATATTCATTTATATAATTAAAAAATATAACTATCTATAACATAATGACATAAAAGTAAGGTATAACCACAAAGAGACCAAGTTTGATAAAATTTCATATTTTATATTATAGCATAACAACAGTATGTCAAAAATATTAATACTTATAAAAATATAACTACTTATAACAAGGTTAAAAAGTATATAAATATAAAATCAATTTTTTTCCTGCATTCGCAAACCTGTCAATTACATTTTCTATGATTATGTCACTATCTTGATGTACACGCATTAACGCCAACCCTAATAATCTTTCTTCTCTTTTCCTATTTCTCATCCACGTTTTTAATCTGCGAAGAGCCGAACAGCTACGCTCCACACTGGCAATGTTAATAAAATGTGTAATAAAGTGGGACTATTTGGATAAATGTCACGATCACAGTGTGAATATGCTTTTATTGGATCTTTCATATCACTTTCTTGATCCTTAAAAAGCCGCAAAGATTTAGCTTGCCGGCTCGTAACTTCTGCTCTAAATATTTGTAAAG
Source organism: Oreohelix idahoensis (assembly GCA_024509875.1). Taxonomy (NCBI): domain Eukaryota; kingdom Metazoa; phylum Mollusca; class Gastropoda; order Stylommatophora; family Oreohelicidae; genus Oreohelix; species Oreohelix idahoensis. The sequence continues at coordinate 918,651 of JAMPIV010000986.1, forward strand.
AATTCATTTGAATTTTCATTAATTCTCATATTTTCTTCATAATCTTTCAGTACGTGTTTGCAAATCTTCTTTGAGCAATGGTCAAAACAGAGGCAATTTCTCTCTCTCTCTCTCTCTCTCTCTCTCTCTCTCTCTCTCTCTCTCTCTCTCTCTCTCTCTCTCTCTCTTTCTCCATTTCTCTCTCTCTCACAAACACTCTCTCTCTCCATCCTCCTGATTGTTTGCTTTGGGATTGGCCGCATGAAACATAAATTATCTGCCTATTGGCAGAATGTCCTCTGTTTTTGCGGCTCGAGTAAAGTCCCCTCGTGTCGCCTGCCTGTCGCCGTCTTTTGTCTCATTGCTGTATGACGGCTCTCTTTATTGACTTTTATTGTGTTCAAAGTCCATGGGGGGGGGGGGAGGAGGAATCGCCCCGTCGCCCACCCCCTTGGGTCCGCCAATGATACATAAATGCTTTAATGTGGACTTCCTGAACAGGAGACCAGCTGACGTGACAGTACCTTGCTCCATAAGGAGCAAGAGTGGAAAAGAAGAAGATAATGTTTGTCATATGTTTGTCATATGCTTGTCATATGTTTGTCATATGTCTCGAGAAACAAAATGATTGAAATGTGCGTCCACAGATGTCCATTTTGTAATACTTACTGTGGCGGTTCTTGTGTAGGCTACTCCCATACCATAGTGCTAGACTATATATTATCTTTTCTCTCTATCCTCCTCTACTTCTATTTAGGGATCCCGTTTACACGCCCACTGAGGCATATTGGGAATATGGTGTTAGGCCCATATTTTCTTGACCATCGGCACACTAGGGGTGATGTGATCAGCATCACGCCAGCTGCCTTAACCTTCCCAGAGTTACTCTGGTACCCAATTCAAGAGGCTGGGTCGACCCAGGAGCCGTTTGCAGTCTAAAAAATATCCCACCTCAACTGGGGATCGAACCATGGACCACTGAGCTAGGAAGCCAGTGCACTAACCACTGTGCTACCGCGGCTCCTACTTCTCTTTACCTCCACTTTTTCAGCGACCGCAATGTTTTCGAGGGCTCCCCTTCTCACTACATGACCAATGAAGTGTGACCGTCTTCTCCTTAAATTTGTGATTATATTTTTAGTGCATTAGCTGTCCTTCAGCATTCTTCTTTAGTTATCTTAGATGTCCGTAGGATCCTTAACATTCTTATGTGAAGCAGGATCTCTGTTCTCGAATTATTTTTTTTTTTTTGGGGGGGGGACCCGAAGACGCAGCAAACGAGATGAATGGAGTCAACGACTCTTAACTCGACTGATTGCGTCAGGGTCAGCGAACCAGAGCTGACCAAGTCCCTACTCCACCTCCAAGTGGTGGTCTTGGAAACAGGTTGCATAACTGCAGTCTGGCCGAGAGAGTATGGATCGAAGAGGGAAGGCAAACCCGGTCCCAAAAATGCCATGCTGAAAAGGCGCAAATATCCCAGCTTCGCGGTAAACGGCGACACAACGTAACCAACGTCCTTTTCAGGACGAACGCAGAAGAAGAAGAATTATTATTATTTTTTTTTTTCGTTTCTCAGAGCCCATGACTCACTTCCACACAATAACGTTGGTTCGACAAATGGAAAAAGGTCAGGAAATTAATTATTCGGCAAGGAAAAATAATAACCATGAACATGAACTAAGGAACAGATGTAAAATAATCTATACTGTACAATTTACAATATACAGCATATATACTTACTTACTTAGTCGTTCCCCTTCTACCGTGAGGTGTAGAGGTTTGGAAGAGAGAGCGCCAGACCATTCTACCAGCTGTCTTCTTCCTGGCCTGGTTCCATTCTAGTCCTCGGTCCTTCAAAGATTGTCTAATGTTGTCCTCCCAGCGGACTCTGGGTCGTCCTGGAGGTCTGGATCCCTGGCTGTTTGTTTCCCATGCTTGTCGTGGTAGCCGATCTTCTCCCATTCTGCAGACATGGCCAAACCATCTTAGTTGGGACTGTTCTATTTGGGTCTGCAGCGGATGGGATTTTAGGCCTTGACGGATCGTCTGGTTGCGGACCATGTCTCTTCTTGTTACTTCAACCACTTTCCTCAGATACCTCATTTCTGAGGTTTGGATCTGGCTTTTGTGGGTTGTAGTCATTGCCCACGACTCGCATCCATATGTCAAGACTGGGACATAGGTGGAGCGGTATACAGCCATCTTCGTTTTCTTACCAACCTCTTTCTTGCTGAGGAATCCACGATTTATGGCCTGAAAAAGTCTCCCAGCCGCTGCTTTCCGAGTGGCCAACTCTTCTTTGATGCCTCCCTTTCGGTCTATAATAGTTCCGAGATATTTAAAGTGGTCGACCTGCTCCAGGACCTGTTCTCCCAACTTAATCTGATGTTTTCTTTCTTCTCGTGATATCACCATGGATTTTGTTTTAGAGCTGCTTATGACCATCCCTCTCTTCTCCAGCTCTTCCTTCCAGACTTGCAGGTTGGATTGGAGATGTGCCTCTGATTTAGCAATCAGGGCAACATCATCAGCAAATGCCAGCTCTGAAATATAGACCTGTCTCATCTTCCAGTACCCCACTGAATACTTTCTTGTTCTCTCCTTACATGCCTTGATGACATCGTCCATAAGGAGTATGAAGAGGTAAGGTGATAGGATATCACCTTGTCTTACACCAGTGATGGTCCTGAACTCTTCTGACTTATGGTTTGCTGTCCTCACATAATTTCTGCAAGACTTGTAGAAGCTCTGTATAGCATGAATCAGAGGTGCTGGAATATTCTTCCTTGCCAAACAGTCCCAAAGTTTGCTCCAGGGGACCCTGTCAAACGCCTTTTCCAGATCTATGAAACAAAGATGGATCTCACTCTTATACTCAAGGGCCTTTTCACTCAGCTGTCTGAGTGTGAAGATTAGGTCTTGAGTACTTCGGTTTGCTCGGAATCCGCACTGGACCTCATCCAATTGTGGCTCAGCTAGGCGTCGGAGTCTCTGCTCTAGGATTCTAGAGTAGATTTTACCAGGGACACTGAGAAGGGATATGCCTCTATGGTTTCCACATTGTCGATTGTCACCCTTTTTGAAAATTGGTGTTATGATGGCAATCTCCCAATCCTTTGGTATGGTCTTGTTGCACCATGCTGCCTGTAGGACCTTTAAGAGTAATAGGTCGCCTGATGCTCCCATGTACTTAACCATTTCTGGTGTTATACCATCATGCCCTGCTGCTTTGCCCATCTTGATTTTCTCTAGTGCTGCCCTCAGTTCTTCCATCTTTATGTCATCTTCACCATCATTGGTTTCCTCTTCTGTGTCAGTGGTTATCATTTCTGATGCTTCATCATGCTCACCATCCAGGAGTTCTGAGAAATATTCTTTCCATCTTTCCATTACTTCCTTCGGGGCAGTAAGCAATTTGCCTTGCTTGTCTTTTATAAATTTGAGAGGGCATTGTTTTTCTTTCTTCATGTTCTTTAGGGTCTTATAGAACAATTTCTGGTTTTCTTGTGCATCTTTTTCTAGCTTTTCTCCAAATTCTTCCCAGGACTTCTGTTTTGCTGCTAGCACTTTGTTCTTTGCTTCTGTTCTGAGTATCACATATTCTCTATATTTTTCCATTTGTCCTGTTGTGTTTTTAGCTCCTAAGTATTGTTTCCATGCCATTTTCTTCTCTCTTATTTTCTCTTTGACTTCCTCTGTCCACCAAGGTGTCCTCTTTCTCTGGTTCCCAAGTCGGACTTCACCGCATGCTTCTGCAGCAGCTGTCTTTATGATATCCTTGAATTTATTCCAGAGGGTTTCCAAGTCATCAGGTCGTTCTTCTGTGTTGCTCACTACTGTAGCAATAAGCCCCTGATATCTGGTCTTAATTTCTGGCTCTCTCAGCTTGTAGGTCCTAATGCTCATTTCTCCTGCTCGTTTATTTGGTTTCTTGCGTGATGTTGGGCAGTTCCTAGGCTGAGCAACTCTTTCAGTTGTTCGTTTGATTGTTAGCAGGTAGTGATCACTTCCAATCTCTGGCCCCCTCCAGACTCTTGCATCTCGGACATATCTGAATGAGCTTCTCCGAACAATGGCATAGTCGATCACTGACTTCTCATTCTTGGTTGGTTCACATCTAGTGTATGCATGTATGCGCTTATGGGGGAACTTTGTGTTTGTAATGATCAGATTGTGCTCACTGCAGAATCTAAGGAGTCGCTTTCCATTGTCATTGAGAGTATCTTCTCCATATCTTCCGATAACTCCACCCCATCTAGCATGGTCATTTCCAACTCTGGCATTAAAATCTCCGAGCATAATAACTTCATCTAGACAGTCATCCACTGTCCTTTGAAGCAGCTCGAAGAATTCCTCCTTGACCTCTGCTCTCTCATCCTCATTTGGCCCATACACTATGACCAGGTTGACTATGGTTTCTCCTTCTTTTAGTTTTACAACCATAATGCGCTCCGAGACAAAGTTCCATCCCTTGATACTATCTTTTTGATTTTGGGCCACAATGTACAGCATATATATATATATATATATATATATATATATATATATATATATATATATATATATATATATATATATATATATATATATATATATATATATATAGAGAGAGAGAGAGAGAGAGAGAGAGAGAGAGAGAGAGCATCCCAAAAGCCTTGTGCGCATGTCCATCAGGATAAGAGCACAATGGTAAATCATCAAAATGGATGGCGGAAGAGGTTTAAGTAAACAATTTAACCATCACATATGCCACTGGAATAACCCAGTACTTCTAGTCACTGTCACAAGAAAATTTAACCCCAAAAAAACACTAAACGCATAACAACCTCACACTAATGACATGCTAATGTGTTTTTATATTAATAATAATTAAGCATAGAATGGGGTTGGGGACGGGAGAATGGGAGGAAATATAGAAACGAATACTCAAGATTGTAAACGTAAGATATCAAAATATTATAAAACGTGCTAGATTTGTGTTCCATAGATTTCCTGTCAGAACGCCGTAACAGTAGGGGGCTGCCCTACCCCACGGGGACTAATCGGCTGGCAGAAGCAGCAATTATTTCACACTTCGGGGCTGCTACCAATCGGCTGCTCGCATCAATGGCTCAGTTAAAGACGCAGCAACAACGACATCATCATCCTTCTTTTGTTGTCTACACTACAGCAAGCGCTTGACCTCCATTCACAAACTTCAGCTGCAAAATAAAATGTATCAACTCTTAATCTCTCTCTCTCTCTCTCTCTCTCTCTCTCTCTCTCTCTCTCTCTCTCTCTCTCTCTCTCTCTCTCTCTCTCTCTCTCTCTCTCTCTCTCTCTCTCTCTCTCTCTCTCTCTTTCTTTCTCTCTCTTCTCTTTGTCACTATGTTCCCTTTTCTTCCTTAGCGTTTTCTTACTTTCATTTTCATTTCTCTTCATTTTTCAACTTTTCTCTTTCACACATTAGAGCTCAGATTGGCAGATGGTTAGAGAACTTGCTTCACAGGCGAAGTTGCCGGGTACAAAACCTGGTTGCGTCACTCTCTAGACTACCGAGCTGTAAATGAGTGAGTACCTGACACTGCTCGTGTTTAGGAAGGCGAGGCTGCGAGGAAGGGAACCGGTCACCCCATCTTATAAAGCTGAACATCTAGCATTGTGAAGTCTCTAACACATCACTCACCTACGGCAGTAGGCCTATCTGCAATGGGACTACCTTTACTTTTCACGCATTGCTCTAACTCAGCGGTACTCAACGCGGTACCCACGGGCACCATAGTTCCCGCCAAGGGTAATTTGAATGCTCTCGGATGATTTGCGGATGAAAGAATAAATATACAGTTTTGCTTTCATGGTCAGAAATTACAGATTAATCTCCACTAACATTAGTAGGTATTTGCGGATGAAAGAATAAATATACAGTTTTGCTTGCATGGTCAGAAATTACAGATTAATCTCCACTAACATTAGTAGGTATTTGCGGATGAAAGAATAAATATACAGTTTTGCTTGCATGGTCAGAAATGACAGCTTAACTTTTACTAACAGTGTACCCGTTTTACATACAGGATAAAATTGTTTTATATATATATATATATATATATATATATATATATATATATATATATATATATATATATATATATATATATATATATATATATATATATTTTTTTTTTTTAATATGTATTTCTGAAGAGTCATAATCGAGAATACTGGTTTGGTTCACCAGAGATAGAAATTTTCTTCGATAATTACGGGACCCAGGTTTTTAATTGACTCGGTTTCCTTGGACTGTGAGTGGCATATAGTGTAGTACTGTCAATTATAAATGATCAAACAGAATGCAGAACTTTAATTATTTCAACGATCCAATGAGGTCCACAATAAGCCATAGAAAAATCCAACGTCAATCTTTATTTTTCTAAGCTTACAATTCCCACGATTGTTTTCACAATGCCACCATTTTCTTTCTACATTAACTCTCCAAACCACGAGCTTACAACAGATGGCTTATGATCGAATATGGATAATCTCGTTTGTCGGTTAAATATCCTACTCTTATATATTACGGTGGAAACTGGTACCAATGAATATTTGGTATTATTCCAGTTTCGTATGTATCTGTTTATGTAGTGCAAAGTGTCATCGTCAAAACCAACTAAGAAGCTGGTGTATTTTGCCGATGGAGAGTGGAAGACAATTATGGAGCTAATCTCCAAAATAAATAGTTCCAACCTAACTCTAAAATGTTCGACCTTAAACAAAATAGACCTTGTCTGTCATTGTCATATATATCGCGATAGCAATCGAATCGAACGAGTCCATACAAACCCTGTATCAATCAAGATACAATACCCAATGTCAGGGGGCAAGTCAGCTTGAGTCTATCCAATGGATAGATTTTCGGTTGCGAGAATACTCAAGTCCTCCTCAAAAAACGGTTTGGTTGGTCAAACAACCAACCTGTTGCCAAGTCAGTTAGCTGAAGTCTCAAAACATTAGTCTTCATACCGGATATCCTACAGTCCTATGAATGCCATTGGCTAAACTGCTGCTTCCAACTATTTGTGCACCACTTATGTATACATCATCGTTACTACACTAGTTGTGTTTACGTCATTGTGTCGTAATTTCCTATAACTGTCTTCGGTGTCTATGTTAAGTTTTTTTGTTTTTTTGTTTTTTTTAATAGATTAATAATGAATTACGTCATCAGTCTCCGTTGTCTCTTATGTTAGGTAGAATTGAGGGTATCTATTTTATATAATGTCATCATCAGTCCGTTCACAACAGTAGTAGGTATTTGCGGTTAGTGGTCTCAATACAATTTCAAAAACTTTTCCGACAGACACTCCTAACGATGAATAATTGACCAGTGACACGCAGTGTCAAGGATCACACTAATTATACTTTTTACTCAAATAATTTGAAGATTAATTAAAAAAAATTTTTTTTTCTAATCCTGAATATTTACTATATCATTAAATGCATTTACTCAGCCTTATATGAAAATTTTGTATAGGCCCTATTGTATATTTTATTGTAAAAATTAACTTTTTTAAAATATGTGAGTCGCGATATTTGGTTGGCGCCCAACACCCTCTGTATAAATCTAAAATGTACCCATAGTGCAAAAAAAAAGGTTAAGGACCCCAGATCTAACTTTTAAAAATGACATACACTTTCATTTGGTCGCGTGTTAGAGATTTCACTATAATAGGTCCAGCATTGAGAGGTAGGGTGACCTGTTCCTTTCCTCGGTGCCTTTTCCTTTTCTAACTCAAGAGCAAAGTCAGGTACCCATTTACAGCTGTGTAGACTGGAGTACAAGATGAAAATATTTCATCTGGCCTTTTTAAAATAATCGTTTTCTAGTATTGCAAAAGCCACCGCATCTCTATTCTCAGCGTGTTCTAAAGTTGCACAATGACAATAATTTATAAATAACTTAGCCTTACATAGCCGTGTATCTGACAAAGGCGGAGAAGCCAGGAGTTTCGGCTCTTAACAACGATTACTTTAAAAGGCTCGGTCAAAGAATGGTGTGAAATATGGCACTTTTTGGCCAAGCGTATTCAGCCCATAAGTAAACAGACTTGCGTTAGAACAAATTCCTAAGCGTGCTTTCTTGCAAACACGATCTCGTTTCCCGGCACTAATTTCTAAACCGTTGAGTACCACTTGAAGTGTACTCGAGAATATGTGCACGTGATAGAGAGCTGATTCACGGGTAGTGATCACTATGGACGAAAAAAGAGAGGGAGGGAGAGATTGCCTACACAAGGTAAGAGCGTGCCCATGGGGCAGAGACAGGTTGGGTGAGGGTCCCTAGCGCTAACCGACATGAATTTAAAAAAAAAAAGTTAAAGGTAGTCCCATAATATATAATGCCGTAGGGGATTGAAGTGTTAGATACTTCACCATAATAGATCCAGCATTTTTATGAGGCGGGGTGAACAGTTTCCTTCCTCGCTGCCTTTGCATTCCCTAACTCAAGTGCAGAGACAGGTACCCATTTAAAGCTGGACTAACTGGGGCGCGTGACGCCACCAGGTTTCAATCCCGGAACCTGGTAATTGTGGAGGGAGAGGAATGGCGCTCTAACTGCTTTGCCAATCGGACGCTAAAACCGACTTGAACACCAACGAAAAAGAATCGTGTGTAAGTGTAAGAGTTGTATAACGTTATCACCATCGTCATTTCTGTCTTTCGATCTCAAATGAGCACGGACAACCACCCCTGCAATAGCATGTGCCTTGGTGTAGGCTTCCTACAAGGGGACCAACAGCAGCAGTCGCTCTCTGCTCAGTAAGGAACAATGTGACGGTATTGCCTCCCCTGCTTTGCAGTAGTGGTCCAACAGTGGCCAAAAGTCATGAGTATCTAATATGGGCTTCAAATGTGTCTACCTTCGCACAAGATTTCTCTTGGCAGATTTGTAAATAGAAGGGTAATGACGCTTCTATCTCAATTGAGTGTTCACAAGATATTCAGATAAGCGAAAACAATGCTGCATTGGCTGAGAATGTTAATTCTAGAATCTGCAGAAAACGTGTGTGAAGAATTAAGCAATGATTAATCTTAGCTCGTTCAAGCCCCCACCTCTGATTTACTCAGTGGAATTCTTATTAATCTGGTATAGCTCTGTTTACAGTGTGTTTAGTAAATTGACCGAGACAAACGTGCAGTACATTTAAAATGGTTAAATCGAAGTTAATATTGTAAAATTACAAATAACAAAATTTAATAATCACTTAAGTTTTAACAGTTTGGAAATAATTGAACAGTTTAAAAGAAAAGGTTCATCATTGATTGATAGTAGATCCTATTAAAAAAGTTCACTTTGGCAGCTTATATATTGCACTTAGCATCCAGTGGTTGTTTCTGCTCCCGCTGGGTTGGTTCTTTTTACACTGCTCACGCTCGTCGCTGGTCAAGAATGTAGGGTGCAGCTCTTTCCCAGGAGTGTCGGAGAGAGTCTACAAAGTTGGTCCCTCGTCTTAAAGCTTAGGCCACTGCTCCCTTCTTGTTCCAGAGATAGTACCCTTCAACTGGTACCACCACCAACAAGTATGGTAAACGAATAGAAATGAAACGTTCTCCTGAGTAATGCGTTTCCCGACACATACTTATGTGTCCCCTTTCTTATTCCACCATCCCATTTAACTCAGAATTTACTTTCGATGAGAATTAAATGTAATCCCTCGGGTTAAAACTTTCTTTACATTAAAATTGAATAGCTTTTATATTGACTTTACATTTAAATTAAAAGGTTAACAGTACAGACAGAATATGTTTACATTTACATCTCCACTGGTTTAAAGCTTGAAATCTTCATTAATTTTAACGTGAATATGTTAACATTGACATTTACACTGGTTTGAAACTGTAAGTATTATAATTAAAACGTACATCATTTCTTTCATCTTTCCCTCCCTGCTCCATATGGAACTTGGAACTACTGATGCGTTTAGTTTTCCTTAAGAAACTAGCAATAAAGCAGTCGCCAGCCCGTGTAGTGGTGGTTCTTGAAATCATCATTCTATTCGCTGAGGTTGTCAGCCTCAAATGACTGGGACATCCCCTAGCGATTTTCAAATATTAATATTCACATGGTAATATATACATATTAGTTCACATGTTAGTAATGAAAATATAAAATGTAAAATGACAACTTATGCAAATCCTGGCTCATAGACATTTTGCTCAGATGTTAAGGCACTAGCAGATGCCTTTTACACGTGTACTTTGAGGTCATTAATTTTAACTTTAATTCCCTCTCTGACTCCGTGTTGTTCAGTTTCCTCGGATATTCCGGATTTCCTTATTTAAAATGCTAGAGATTTCCTGGGCTGTTTTGTAAGTCCTGATAAATTCTCCAATAAAAAGGTCCGGTCTGATAAAATGAAATTCTGAATTCTAGGCTTCACTCTGGCAAGGTCTGGCTGTATCGTCTTGTCAAGCGATCTCAACAGTAAATTGGACTGATTGAAGCGTCAGGTTATATTCACTGTCCTGCCCCCGCATCTGTTTGTGACGAAGCTAAGAAAGCGTCAATCGTTTCAAACAAAAAGGTTGGGGTGGGGCTATTCCAAAATATTTCTGACATGGAAAAATTTTGAACGTAATTCAGAGGTCACCTCTCCCATATATGGCATGAAAATATCCGATCCCTTGTGTACCAACTCACAAACATATCGGTAAACTCATACGACAACATGTTTAAGATGTTACAAATTATTACTATCTAAAGTAATCTTGTCAGAGCAAGTCGGACAGGAAGCGATTATGTCATACGTGCCTGTCCAAAATGTGTTGCACAGACGAGTAATCTTGTTATCTCTCGCTTAAGCACACAACTCTACACGAAAACTAAGCAGACCAATATGGGTTTACCTGCGCTTAATCTCAGCAAAGCTGTGCCGCGCCTAGCAAATGTGACAGCAACAAAGAGTGTCAAATGTTTTGACAATATCAAATATATGCTGGCTAGCAGAGAAAGAAAAGGGTGCGACCTGCAAAAATCGCAATACAATCAGTACAACAAATGTAACTGATTACTGCCGTAGTGAAAGGGAGATCTAGAAGAGGTCGCCTCAAAATCCATCTCGTGACAAGCGCAAAGAAAAAAGATGATGGGGGAGCATGGAACCACCAATACAGCTGATTCCTAGGAAGCCTGCACCAAGGCATTCATGTCCTCTTGCAGAAATAGTTTATGTTTACATGATGATTAGTCGCCTCTTAGGACATGGCCTACGGTAGCCTTATTCTTTCTTTGTCTCCCAGAGACCCTGGGAAATACCCGGAACTAGAATCACATAACTTAATGAATAAATGCACACACTCATTCATGTATGCATAAAATACTTGCGCACATATATACACATAGATTATATTCTTCTTCTGCTTCTTCAAGTACCATGTCTAGTGGAGTAGGTGATCATGTCTTTCTACAACTTTCTGTCTCCAGTGATGTTTATCAATTCTGTTGTTGACTTTTTTTCCACGCCGCGATGTCAAACACTCCAGTATCCTCTACCGTTGTTGTCCTCCGTCCCCCCCGCCCCTCAATTTTTTCTTGTTATCATCGTATATTCCAGCTTTCTTATTCTCATTATGTGCCCTAAGAAAGTGGATTGTTTCTTTCTAATGTGAGTAATAAGTTTCCTTTGCGCACTGCCTTCTTTCAGGATATCCGCATTGCTCTTTTCAGCTTTTAGCAAAACGAGCAGAAATCACTCTGGTGATTACACCATCCAGGACTTTTCTTCTGAGATTTGGACTGGAATTACCATTCTCACGTAATTTTAGCCGTGGAAATTAGTTATCTGTGGAATTTGATGGGAAATTACGATTCTATAGGAGATTTTACACAATGGAATTTCATTTCGAACTGAAGTTTCTATCAATAAAAGTAAATCACAGGAAATCTGCTTGTACGTGATTGGTAGAAAGTCACCCTAAAACAATATTGTTGGCTGAAAAGTGGGCCTCTCGGAAAGCATCGACGTCATGGCCATCAATGACAATACGACTGCGGAAAAAAAACCGGGAATGTAAAGCCGTTTCAGACTCAATTCTGAAGAGAGTGATACCAAAATGGAGAATTAGGAAAAAATACAAAGTAGCAAGAAACCCATCACGGCAGAATTAGTAGCAATACTCAAGGCTTTAGAAGTAGTTACAGAGAACCCACCACAGACACTAACAATTCTCACGGACTCACTCTCATCAATACAAGCAATCAATAACAGAAAAGGTAGTAGCAGGCCCGATATAGTAGAGGAAATACTACAGATAAATACATACCTAAATTCTGCTGGATGCATAATCATATTAGCTGTGATTCCATCTCATGTTGGCATAACAGGAAATGAACTCGCTGACAGGGAAGCCAAGTGGGGAAGAAATAGAAATAAAGTAATTGAAACAGGGTTAGGGAGATTCTAAATAAAGAGTCTCATAGCAAGGACAATAACCAAAGAATGGAGAATAGCCTGGGACCAGAGCACAAAAGGAAGACATGCATACTAGCTTTTAAAGAAACCAAATTAAAAATGTCAAATAAAAGACGAACTAAAAATACCAGCAAATAAAAAACTACTCCGGCTCAGATTAGGAACCGGCTGCTTTATAATCGAGGAACCCATCTGTGAAGACTGTTATGAAACTAATACCATTAAACACTTCTTGCTAGAATGCAAGAGATATGACCAACACAGACAAAATATAAAGGATTACTGTACTGTGATAAACGCGCGCCAAGCCTTATCGCTCTATCTTTTCCTACATCTTTCTTATTTTATTTTCTCCCACTTTGTGCTATTTCATCTCACATTTGCTCTTTCATCGTTGTTCTAGTGATCTTTTAATCACGACTGGACTTTAAACTGTAATCTTTATTACTGGCGACTGGTATCTAGAGGACCACATTTATTCTTTCATAGGTGGTAAAGAAATTTTTTTGATTCAGTTTCCACCTTGTTAAACACATCTGGTTTCACGAGGAAAGCGCGGCTGACACAAAAGATTAGTCCAAGCCGTTGTTTAAAGACGACTCGGTCACCGTCTCGCACAATACAATAGACCCGGCAACAATGACTCCAGGAGTGTGATATCAAAGGCCCTCGACACGGAACAACAACCTTTGCTTCCAGATGGAATACAATAAGCCCGGCACAACAAAAGGACTTGTTAGTATGCAAGCGACAATGGACCGAGGGAACAAAGGCAACCGCCAGCAGCATAGAACAAAGCTGACACGCGGGGCAATAGACAAACAGAAGTTGATGGAGGGCTTTGTGACAGTTGAAAGGCGGGTGATTTTCTTTGCATCTGTTTGTCACATAGCACGGCATTGAAAGTTGGTAGCGAGTGACCCACCCACTTTTAGACTGACAGGGGACAAGAGAGATTCTAGGTACGAGAGACCAGATGGACTGTTAGCTATTGGTTGTATAGGCAGAGTTTTACGTCACAGGCAAGATTTGGGAATATATGGGCGTCTTAGGAATATATGTACCGCGCAGTTCGTTAGAGAGAGTAGTCCAGTTTTTTCAACATCGTAGTGTAGAGAAAAATCCCTAACGCATAGCCTGCAATGAATTCAGTGTGGATAAAATATTTAATTTCTGTAGTGTATTGTGTTTTTAAAGGATTTTACGAAGGGAATTAGTAGATCTTATTCTTCTTCTTTGATCCTTAGCCGCCGACCGTCAAAGCAGTCAGTGGCCATTACGCCTGGTGGCGTCTTGTAGGGCAACAACAAATTGATTCCACTTTGCTCGGTCGGCGGCCATCCTTCGTACAGTGCCCCAACTCTGGTTCATTCTTTGCATCTCCGCCTCCACAGTCCTCCGCCAAGTTGTTTTTGGTCGGCCTCTCTTTCGTTTTCCTTCAGGGGTCCATAGCATAGCTGTTCTCGTGATGGCATCGGGGTCTCTTCTGAGGACATGGCCAACCCAGCTCCAGCGTCTGCCAACTATGATGGTGTGCATGTCCTCTTGCTTGCTCCGAGTAAGCAGATCTTGGTTGGTGATGGTATTCGGCCAAAAGATTCGGTGAATTTTTCTTAGGCATGTTGTGTGAAAAGAGGACAATTTCGACATTTCCTTCTCTGTAACTCTCCAGCTCTCCGCGCCATAGAGGAGCACAGAAAGCACACAGCTCTGATATAATCCTAATTTTGTGCTCGTGCTGTACTGAGAGGACTTGCAGATGTTGTTTAGACTAAAAAAGGCTGTTCTTGCTTTGTTCATTCTGTTGTTGATGTCTTTGCTTGCTCCGCCGTCTGGTGTTACTATGCATCCTAGGTATGTGAAGGCATCTGTCTGTTCCAGTTGATGATTCCTTACTGATATGGGCTCAGGGTTGCTCACATTGAGCGTCATGACCTCTGTCTTCTTTAGGTTGATGTTCAAGCCCACCTGCTGGCTATACTTATTAAGTCTATCCGTTTTTTCCTGGATGTGTTGATGTGAATGTGCTAGCAGTGCAATGTCATCTGCATATTCTTCTTCCTCTTCCTCGTTCGTCCTGAAAAGGACGGTGGTTGCGTTGTGTCTGTTTACGCCTAAGCTGTGATTTCTGCACCTTTCGGTCGACACATCCGACTTCTGCACGGCATTTTTGGGACCGGGTTTGCCTTCCCACTGCGATCCCTACTCGCTCAGCCAGACTGCAGTGATGCAATCTGTTTCCAGGACCACCACGTCTGTGGTGAAATTACAGTGATGCAACGTTAAAATTCCTCCATTTATAAAGATAACAGGTAAAATAACATGTAGGGATAAAAATATTGGTAAGATACACTGATACATTCTCGCCCACGCCAGCGTTTTCTAGCGCCATTGAAAACTAACTAGTTATAACATGCAGACTAACGGCCTATCCTTTTAGACGGGGTGGAAACGGAGATAAAAGAAAAAAAAATGAGGCGGTCTGAACACGTGTTTAAATCTAAAGGCTAGAAGACGCAATTTGTAGTTTTAAAGGAACAAATTACGCCTCTAGTTGACACAATGTAAGGAATTGGACGAAAAACGACCTTAGCTCTTGTCAGAAACAGACGTATCTTGGACGTTCTACGGTAAATAGTCGTTTTAGTTTGAATATAGCGGCAACGCAGTGAACGAAGGTACAAAAACAAACTAACCTTGAAAAAAAGTAGGTTTTTTCTTAATAATAAGTTTAGGAGAATAAAAACTAGCTAGTTTGATAGCCCATCTTTCCCTGAGAAATAAAATACTTTTAATTACACAGACGGACAGATAACACGGAAGATATTGACGAAAGACTGTATTATTCAATACAGACTAGCAGACAGTTATTTGTGCATACTTCTCACAAAATTCACTTTTGACACGTCCTTGAGCCAAACGCAGAAAAACAAACTGCATGTGGACAAGGGGCAATCAGGGGAGGGTAGAAGCTAAAAATAACTTTGCCTCGAAATCGTATACGTAAGTGGGGGAAAATTTGTGTAGTTTTTTGTAGTTTCGTCTAAAACCAAGTGTAATTTTGGGAAAAACCAAGTTCGGACGGACAGACCGACATAAATATATTACACACTAGACAGAAACTGGACCTAAATTGGACATTGTAGTTTAAATATTTGAACGGTAGAGGGCAAGTCCGCTGATTGGACGGAAGCGTTCATATTATAGAAAAAAAAGTAGAGGCAAGTGCCATTTTGTTGAAAACTGTCCAGATACCCAGTTCGTTAATGCTAGAAGAGTGATTTCCAGGAGATATTATATATTATCAGTGGGACGCCATAGTCTAGCCAGCAGCTCAGCTGAGTTTTGTTAGTACAACGTAACTGTGTTTTCAATTTTGAATTGTGAGTTTCTGGTCTGGCACTGCGCTAGTGCCAGATGCTTTGAAGAGGTCCAAGAGTGGATGATTAAGAAGCCTACCATTTTACTCCAGCAACTGTGAGGAGTGGGCCACTTGAAGTCTTTACTGCATCGTCACAGGCCAGATAAGTTGAAAACCTGGCCTGCTGTGGATTCATCAAATTTTTCCACAATAAAATAAATTAACAAAATCCTGGTGTATAAAAACTATACCTCAGTTCCATAATTCAAAGTCAATGACTATTGTAAACAGAGATCGGGTATGATGACACCACCCCGACTAGACATCCAGTGCTAGTTTTCCAAAGACACTGTAGTTAGTGTTAATATTAACCAATGTAACAATATATCTATGTACAAAATTTTCATTTTGATTATTCAATATATATATATGCACTTTTATTGAAAAATACATATTGTTTCGTACGTCCTGACCAGAAGACAATTTGGTTCAGGACTAAATAAATTCTCAAAAAATTGTAAAATTTAAATTCTAAAGCCAGTGTTAGTTGATTTGATCATAGAGCTTATTATTATTAGACTTAGTGTTTACATGTGTGTGTCTGTGTATTTAATTACCTACACATCACATTTCATTACCCTAGACATTAAACGTAGCTAACATACATAATAGCAGAATAAGTCTGTTTGAGGTCATAAGTGGTAGCAGAAAGGCATTCTGTAACTCACATAAACTGTTATCTTCAGGAGCCTTCACAGCTGACCTCATCCAGTACACTAGGTAACATAACAACCACGCAATAACATCAAAAACCACTACAACGTGGAGGTGGAGTAGAGTCTTGACCAGCTCTGGTTCGCTGATCCTGATGCAAGCAGTCAAGCTATGCGTCGCTGACTGCATTCTCTATTGCTGCATCTTTGGGTCCCATCTGCATATTCCAGATCTTCCAATGTAGAAAATGTAGTCCATCTTATTCCTCTTGGATTGCCCTCTGTTGTCTGGCGCATCACCCAGTCTATGACTGTTAAAAATAGAGTGGTTGATAAGGGGCATCCCTATCGTACTCCTGTCTTCACTTCAAAGATTAGGTTGCTCTGCCCAATGCTACACGTAAAGTTGGCATAAAGGCTTTTTATAATTGACACTTTGCAGCTTGGAATTCCATAAGCCCTCAGTATTTTCCATAAACTGTCCCTATGTATACTGTCAAAAGCCTTTTCAAAATCTACGAAATTAATGTACAGCTGTCTTTGCCATTCTGAGCACTGCTCTATAATGTTCCTGAGGGTAAATATATGATCTACACATCTTCTGTTCTTTCTAAATCCTGCTTGTTCTTTCCTCACTTTGTGGTCTACTGCTTTTGAGATTCTCTGTATAATTATCCTGCCTAGTATTTTGCTGGGAACTGAGAGAAGAGTTATTCCTCTCCAATTATTGCAGTCTGCAAGATCTCCCTTTTTGGGCAATTTGACAATTATTCCTCTTCTCCACTCTGTTGGTGTTGTCCCTGTATTCCAGACTTGTGCAAATAGTGGTTCTAATAGTTCTGCTGCTAGCTCAGGGTCTTTCTTAAATAGCTCTGCATTTAAGTTATCCTGACCAGGAGCTTTTCCATTCTTTAACCCTTTGATTGCTGTGATGATTTCTTCTTTTCGTGGTATGTCTATATTAACATCTAGATCATTTTCAGCCTCAGGAACATTCAATTGTGTCTCTGGTGGTTCCTTGTTCAGAGTTTCTCTGAAATGCTCTGCCCATCTTGTTTCCTGTCCCTCTACTGTCGTGATGAGATTTCCGTGCTTATCTCTTACTAACGTAATATTGTTTGCACCTCGTTTTCCACTGATGATTTTAGTTATTTTGTATACTGTGCATGCATCAGTAGATCTTATACAGATTATTAATACTTTTTTCTTATTCTTTATTCATTTTAACCTCAAAGCTAAATGTGCGAAAGCTAGTTTTTCAATTAATTCTTCTAGTACATGACTAAATAAAATAAGAAGATTTTCCTCTAAGATGATAGGCTGATAGGAAGTAATTAATAGTTCATACTTCACCTTCCTCTAGCTTGTTAAATCATCATCACAGTCTTCCATGCGCACACACTCTCAAGCACAATATATTTAACATCATTAGAATTGAACACGAAAGGTGCAGATATCACAGCTACGTTGTAAACAGACACGACGCAACCACCGTCCTTTTCAGGGCGAACGAAGAAGAAGAAGAAGAAGAAGAAGAATTGAACTCATAGAGATCAATAGTGAAGAGTAGTATAAATTAAAGTCAACCAGTGATTTTAAGTGTGAAAACTTACGAAGACATTTGTGTGTCTTCAGTCCATCAGAAGTCTGAGTCTATACGCTACGTGTCTGACGTCTAACCAGAAAAAGTTATCAAAACAGACATTTGGATAGCAGAATTCGCCATAGGGCATCCTTCATTCTCCATTAAAAAGGAGTATTTCTCGCCCACGATTAAGACGGTGGACGCAGCATTTTTCGTCAACTTATATCACGTGCACGCAAGTTCAATACCTATTTATATCAAGTTCAGCTCCATCGAAAGCTACTACATGAGTCAATCTAAATCTTACAATTGATTACTTATACAAATATCAAGTTCAGTTCCATCGGAAGCTTACCATCTGAAGTCATGTTAAAGAGCTCAAAAGTTGATTCTCATATTTATACAAAGTGAAACACACTCTTAAGCGCATTCTAGGAAGCAGACTCCATAGTCAAATCCAGTGCAGCACACTCTAAGTATATTTCATGAAAGACGAGTACATACTCAAGTTAATGAGTCTACATAGCAAGAACATTTCGTGAAGATATCCAATCTGGCCAGTACCCTTCGGAGATTAGACAACAGACATTTTTCATACGACAACTGTTAACTGTTGATCAATGCTACAGAGATATTGTCAAACAGTGAAGGACTGTATGTCGTCAACGTTCTCAGTACAAGAAAAGTTTTCATCAGAACGTCCTCGACTTAGAGATACCCCAAGCGACATAACTTATAACAACTTACGACATTCTACGCATACCTGTGAATCATCCTATCCGGGTTATTCATTTGGAGACACATGAACTGTGTAGATTACTCACCGTTTTGGTAACACGTATCATATCACATCATCATTATTTCGCTTTACACAAGCTCATCTTAATTACCTACTATTTAATTAACTACAATATTAATATCTGTGTGTTTTGTGTGAATCGTCTTTTACCATCATCACGTTCTAACCACTACTAACCCTATATGTGTAGATATTTCATTAATAAACCCAATAATCGTTTGATCATTATCTAGTTTGTTAATGTATCATTCGTGCTGTCGGTGTTAAATATTTACATATAGGTACATTTCTACACTCAGATGAGGTTGGGGGCTTTTTCTGTTACGGGATCTAAGGGCAGAAGCTAAGGTCATGGGGAAACAGAACTCTTTCCATAATTCACTAGAAAACACTGTCCAGTGGAAAGCATTCGCATTCTCTTCTTCTTGTCCTTATCTCGGATAGGTCTCTATCCTTTCTTAACGAGCCAATTTCTGGAGACCTTCTACCTAATACCTCATAGGCTATTCCTGGCGAAAACTACTGTCGTAGTTGCCCCAATATTTACGGACATGTACAAAGTGCAAAATATAACTAAATATAGAAAATTTAATGGGCACGAAGTCCCCACAAGAAGTACAAAAACTAGTTAAACAATATAGCACAAAAACAAAAGCAACAGTCTAAAAGATAACATAATATATACATACTCTGAATGCAAACTCGTAGTAGTCTTTACAACGCTAATAACAAAGCTATGTCACCAGACAGGAATAACACAATCCAGTAGAAAAAATACATAAATAGACCCCAAACCAATAATAAAATCATGCCAGTGTAGATACAAGTATGCTTCTGAACAACACAAAAAAACTAAACTCTTAACCAAAAAGTAAAAACCCCATAATGAGGCAAAATACAGTTCAGACGTACAATAAACAGAATAAAATAAATAACACTGAATGAAAAAAAAAACACGTACTGATATAACCAACAGTTCTATGCATATGGTAAAAGGTTGAAAGGTTCGTGCTACACAATGGGAAGTAGCAAAAATTTTATAAAACAAAGATTCTGAAGACAGAGTAGAGTTACTGTTTTATACGAGATTGTTCTTATCAAAGAGAATAATTTTCATCATCATCATCAGTTGCCATCTCCACAACGGAGGTTGGCTGTAATGGATCTCCAACGTCTTCTGTCTCTTGTCTTGGTGGTACACTCTGATAGACTCTTTCCCGTCCATCTCTTGATGTTATCTTCCCACTTATAGCGCTGTCTTCCCCTTGCACGTTTACCTTCAACTCTCCCTTCTGTTATGTTCTTCTGCAAGGTGTTATGCCTTTTTATGTGGCCAAAGTATTTTAGCTGCCGAACTTTGACCTCTCTCATTAGTTCTCTTTTCATACCTAGATTTTCTAGGACCTCCTTATTTGTTTTCATCTCTTTCCATGAGATACGCCCCATTCTTCTATATATCCACATTTCAAGAGCCTCAATTCTTTCTTCCAAATGCTTAGGATGTAGGATAAAGAGAGAGGGATAGTACCTCACGGTGAGAGACAGCCATGTCCTTTTTAGGATAGTCAGGATCCTATTTGGTTCTCCTCTCTTTGTCTAGCTCATGTATGGCTCCTAGAATACCGCTTGTGTACGGCGGTGGCCACATCCCGGGCAACAGTCTTGGCTGACTGGCTAAACTACATGGGTGGAGTAGGAGCAATCTTACTCAAGGGAATGTCCATCCCTAGTACACAAAGACTGAGACGGTGAGTGAGGCGGAGGAATCTGAGAAGATCAACGGCTCGCAAAGCGAAACAGCAAAGTGTGTGGCGCACTAGAGGCATGTCGGACATAGAAAAAAACCATGGCTAGCCACCGTGGAAGAGATTGGGGCCTTACCACGTACTTCCTACAGAAAGTAATGGAATCACAACAACAAGATAAGAACCGATATGTAGAGAACTCTCTGTCCCCTGGGGAAGAATCTACTGTACAAATTAACAGGGAAGAGGCAACTCCTCTAATGATTAAGGAAGTACATAATGACGAGTGTTCCTTTAATTCTGTTGAAAGGGAGCATTCTGAGAAAGACCACCTAAAAACTAGTAGGAGAAGCCTAAAAATAGGAACATGGAATGTTAGAACTTTAAACGGAGAAGGAAAGCTGGACAATCTTATATTAGAGGCAACCGACATGAAACTCGATATACTGGGAGTTGCAGAGGCAAGACTTTTGGATACAGGCTACATAACAAGAGACCAGTACACGCTTATACACTCAGGAGGAGAAAAACACGAAAGAGGGGTAGGAATGTTGATAAAGAAGGAGTTAGAAAAATACGTATGTGGATACTGGACACAAAATGACAGAATGATGTTACTAAAGATGAGAGCAAAGCCATTCGACATATCAATCTTACAAACTTATGCACCAACTAAAGATTACAGCGAGGAAGAAATAGAAGAATACTATGAAGAGCTACAACACACACTTAAACCAGTCAAATCTACAGATGTGTTGATAGTAATGGGTGATATGAATGCAAAAGTAGGAAAAGGAAAATACAAGAAAATAGTAGGACAGTATGGATTAGGGACAAGAAATGATAGAGGAGACAGACTTATCCAGTTCTGTGAAGAAAACCAGCTGGTCATATGTAACACCTTTTTTGAACATCACCCAAGGAAATTATACACATGGAAAAGCCCAGGAGATGTAACACGTAATCAAATCGACTATATCATGATAAAACATAGATTTAAGAACAGTGTCACAAGTGCAAAGACACATCCTGGCGCCGACATAAATTCAGATCACAATCCAGTTGTCATCAAAGTAAATATAAAGCTGAAAAGAGCAGGAAACAGAAGACAGGAGGAACCCCAGATAGAAATATCAGCGCTGAAACAACCAGATATAAAACAGAAATATTTAATCGAAGTCAAAAATAAATACCAACAGTTATTGACAGAAAGCATGGAGCAGTATAGAAGAGAAAACCCAGAAGAAAAAGCAACCGCAAAATGGGAATGCTTAAAAACAAGCATACAATCAGCAAATGCAAATTTACCTAAAAAGGAGTCTAAGAAAAATCAAATTTGGATGACAGATGACATCTTGAATAAAATGGCAGAAAGAAAGAAAGCAAAAAATACTCCAGAATATAAAACAATAGACAATGACATACGTACTATGTGTAGAGAAGCAAAAGAACGGTGGATAGAAACAAAATGTAAGGAAATAGAAGACTTGGAAGCGAAGCACATGACAAGAGATATGCATGAAGAAATAAAGAAATTATCAAATCGGTCGCGGTTTGCACAAGGAGGAAGCTGTATCAAGAACAAAAATGGTGTAATATTACTTGATGAGAAAGACATATCAAACAGATGGGCAGAATACGTAAAAGAACTATTCGAGGACAACAGAGGTAAAAAACCATCACCAGATTCTAATGAAGGCCCACACATTCTCAGATCAGAAGTAGAGAATGCCATTCATATGATACAAAAAGGAAGATCAGCAGGCATGGATAACATAAACATTGAAATGATAGAAGCTCTGGAGAGCTTTGGTATAGATACAATCACAGAAATATGCAATGATATATACAATACAGGATATTTACCACACGACATGAAGACATCAGTTTTTATAACATTGCCCAAAAAACCAAATGCAACAGAATGTTCAGACTTCAGAACAATCAGCCTGATGAGTCATGCAATTAAGATACTGCTCAAAATCATACAGGAAAGAATAAAAAGTAAAGTAGACAGCGAAATCCAAGAAGAACAGTTTGGTTTTAGACGGAACAGTGGAACAAGAGAGGCAATATTTTGCCTAAGAAGATTAGCAGAAAAATATACAGAGGTCCAAAAAAGTATGTATATGTGCTTCATTGACTATAAGAAGGCTTTTGACAGAATCCATCATGAGAAAATAATTGAATGCCTCAAAGACATAGGTATTGATGGAAAAGATATAAGAATACTCAGTAACCTTTATTGGGAGCAAACTGCCACAGTAAGATCGGGAAGGAATTATTCACCATACATAGACATAAAAAGAGGTGTCAGACAAGGTTGTGTGCTGTCCCCCTGCCTATTTAATTTATACACCGAAAAAATTTTCAAACAGATACAGGAAATACCAGGACTGAACATCAGTGGAAGATCAATAAACAACCTTAGATATGCAGATGATACCGTGTTGTTAGCTGAAAGCGAACAGGAGTTACAAGAACTAGTGAAGCAAGTGAACAGTATAAGTCATGAATATGGACTCGACATTAATATTGAGAAAACTAAAACTATGATAATTAGCAAAACAGACGATAAACCCAAATTAAAGATAAGCGTAAATGGGAAAATCCTGGAACAAGTCAAGAGCTACGTATATCTTGGTCATATAATAACAGAAGATGGCAGATGTGAAACAGAAATCAATAAAAGAATAGGAATGGCCAAAGCTACATTCAACAACATGAAACATATACTGACATCCAAACAGTTATCTCATAAATTAAAACTGAGAATCATAAAGTGTTATATATATTCTGCATTTCTGTATGGTGCAGAAACATGAATAATTTTACACAGATACAAACACTTATATGAGGTACATGAGGTTATTCTCTTACTTACTTACTTACTTAGTCGTTCCCCTTCTACCGTGAGGTGTAGGTGTTTGGAAGAGAGAGCGCCAGACTATCCTATCGGCTGTCTTCCTCCTGGCCTGGTTCCATTCTAGTCCTCGGTCCTTCAAAGATTGTCTAATGTTGTCCTCCCA
Organism: Oreohelix idahoensis; assembly: GCA_024509875.1. Classification (NCBI taxonomy): domain Eukaryota; kingdom Metazoa; phylum Mollusca; class Gastropoda; order Stylommatophora; family Oreohelicidae; genus Oreohelix; species Oreohelix idahoensis. Next base: position 942,311 of record JAMPIV010000986.1, read on the forward strand.
GCGGACTCTGGGTCATCCTGGGGGTCTGGATCCTTGGCTGAGGTTATTCTCATGAAACATAATCATTAATCATTTTACACGGATACAAACACTTATATGAGGTACATGAGGTTATTCTCATGAAACATAATCATTAATCATTTTACACGGATACAAACACTTATATGAGGTACATGAGGTTATTCTCATGAAACATAATCATTAATCGTTTTACACGGATACAAACACTTATATGAGGTAGATGAGGTTATTCTCATGAAACATGATCATTAATTATTTTATACGGATACAAACACTTATATGAGGTACATGAGGTTATTCTCATGAAACATAATCATTTTACACGGATACAAACACTTATATGAGGTACATGAGGTTATTCTCGTGAAACATAATCATTAATTATTTTATGCGGATACAAACACTTATATGAGGTACATGAGGTTATTCTCATGAAATGTAATCATTAATAATTTTACACGGATACAAACACTTATATGAGGTACATGAGGTTATTCTCGTGAAACATAATCTTACTTACTTACTTAGTCGTTCCCCTTGTACCGTGAGGTGTAGAGGTTTGGAAGAGAGAGCGCCAGACTATTCTATCGGCTGTCTTCCTCCTGGCCTGGTTCCATTCTAGTCCTCGGTCCTTCAAAGATTGTCTAATGTTGTCCTCCCAGCGGACTCTGGGTCGTCCTCGGGGTCTGGATCCTTGGCTCTTTGTTTCCCATGCTTGTCGTGGTAGCCGATCTTCTCCCATTCTGCAGACATGGCCAAACCATCTTAGTTGGGACTGTTCTACTTGGGTCTGTAGGGGGTGGCATTTTAGGCCTTGACGTATCGTCTGGTTGCGTACCGTGTCTCTTCTTGTTACTTCAACCACCTTCCTCGGATACCTCATTTCTGAGGTTTGGATCTGGCTTTTATGGGTTGTAGTCATTGCCCATGACTCGCATCCATATGTCAAGACTGAAACATAGGTGGAGCGGTATACAGCCATCTTCGTTTTCTTACCAACTGTTGCGTGAGAAATTCTCGCAACATCGTTTTATTACAATATATATTTTGTAACGCAAGGGCAACAACTGCTTGAAATTTATAGTCACTTTTCTCGGTAAGCAGTTGTCTCCTCGCGTTGGTATTGAATGCAGTTAAGTTTGCTATGCTAGGCCGTTTTCTCATAAAAACGGTTGGCAACCTGTTGGGTTATCCTTTTAAGGTAATCATTCTTACGCTGGTTCGTAGTAAAGGTCCTTGCGTCTTAAGTTCTGAGCTGTGGTCATTTTGCGCTGGACTGCGCATGACTGGTCTTGCTTCTTGGTCGATCGATTTCCGCCCACCAGTGAGTGAGCGATTTTGATATAGCTAGGAAGATGCCTCGCTGAGAGAGGATCTCCGCTATTTTTGGTTCTGTCAGGAATGTGAAGTCCTCTTAATGGATATTTCGTTTATTCGAGATAATACCTCTAGTGTATTTCCACATGCCGGGAGGCGTAATATTTCTGTGTATTTCTTGAAAGCAAGGTAAATCAACATTTTCATTAACTCTATCGATTTTTGGTCGTGAGCGATTTCGATTCATAGCCTGTCTTCGAAAGTCGTCGTCACGAGATGTTTTCCCAGCTCACATGTCGCTGTATTGTACTGCATCGGTTGATGCATGTCCCAAGGACCATTACTTGCTACTTTGTTAAATGAACTAGGTTTGGAAAACCTTTATTATCTAGAGGATATTTTTTGAGGACATTATTTATACTTCAGCAGACGTGCCTGTCTTGCTGAAGTCAGATTAAGGAGAGTGAACTGATCTCATACATCTGGTTATCTCCTGGCTGTTATAGAAAAGGATGGAGTTTTTTCACCTGACTACATTTACAGCTGATACCATCGCAAGAACAGCTATGCTATGGACCCCCGAGGGAAAGCGAAAGAGAGGCCGACCAAAAAAACAAAAAAAACAAAACTGAAATGTGGAAGCTGAGATGCATTTTTTGAAAAAAACCACAGTTGTGGCACTGTACGAAGGATGGCCGCCGACCGAGCAAAGTGGAATCAATTTGTTGCTGCCCTACAAGACGCCACCAGGCGTGATGGCCGCTGACTGCTTTGACGGTTGGCGGTTATGGATCAAAGAAAGAAGAAGACATTTACAGCACTATGAAATATAACATGCATCTGACTCATCATTGTAATGCTGTCTACCGTCCATTGCTGTATTGAATATGTTGCTGTGATAATGACTGTTTGATGTGCCTACATATTCGCGTAACCATTTTGTCACTGTGGCGTCCACAATAAATAATGAAGAAAAACGTCATCGGCTGTTACAAGAATCATTGACTTTATACGTCGTGAGTTTACTGACGCCCTAATGTGGATTGCCCTGTTATTTTGTATGATCATTGTTTGACTGAACACATCAACACACTTCACAAAACCAGACCACGGGCACCATCACTCAACCCATGGTGCACGCATCATTTGGTGGCCATAAGCTGGTTTGATCTGGTACCAGCATACACGGGGTCCCTTACCCACTTCATTTTCAACAAGAATTCATCAGCATCCTTCAAGAAATTAACATTCTTCAATACAGTCAACATCTTCAAAATTTTCAAAGTACTCGGCGTTGCCCGGTAAAAGTCAAAATTGAAATTTTTTTTTTGGCTGAAACATGAATTTGACAGTACCCGGCGTTGTTACATGTTGCCGGATAACTCGGACTGCTGTTATCTTTTACGCAAGTCAAGCAAGTTGCTGCTGTCAAGGTTCCAGTGCTGTCGTTTTTTGAGAAGGTCAAGTGCCGGTTGAAACGGGTTGTTTTCTGAAGAAGGCCAAGAACCGAATCCCATCAATTTACATTTTGGATTAGAAGGTCAAGTGCCGGAACAACTCAACATACAGTATTCCAGAAGCTCTAGTACCATCGTATTAGCAGTGGAAGCAGTTCAGATGTGCCATCATCGTTGGAGCTTCGCTCTATAGGACGTTGATTGACATCTGTTTTTTCTGCTGTTCTACGATTGGAAGCCTATAAGTTAAGTGGCCTGTTTGTATGTAAACTGTGCCCTTGTACTTCTACTGAGTCTTCTGTGTATCATCTCATTCTATTGTTATATATGTTATTCGTATATTTATATGTTTATATTTCAGCGGGTTCTCGGTTGGGTGGTGTCTCCCTTAGATCATGCCACGTCATAGAGGTCGTCTATTGTGAGCGTTTTCTATAGGGTGTGCAAATTTCCGATACTGGAATTTGCTAAGCGACATCTGTTGCTATTTATGTTAGTTGTGATGACATGTGTTAATATTGTTTTCGTTATTATTTCGCATTCTTTAGTTTTGTTTTGATTTGTTTGTATTTGTTAGCCTCATCTTTACTATAGTTTAGTTTCATACAACATTTTTGTTTATACACTGTGGTGTCATGTATTTTGTTTAATTCCATCGCAGATATCGTCACATTTTTTGTGATATTTCATTAATTTCTGCTTTATTTTTAGTTGATTTCTGCGAACGTTTTTTGTATTGTTGCTGATCTTTGTTATTGTTTACATTGTTATTGTTTACATTGTTTGTATTGTTTACATTTTCAGTGTTTACATTCTGCATGTGTTTACATAGTCATTGTTTACAGTTATAGTAATTAGTTAATGGGCTATGCTAATGCACTGTTACTACTACACTGATGATAAATGAATGATGAATAGTGTCGTGCACTATTGAATGAGAAGTGCACTTATGATCAAGAATTGATTGTTGATATTTCATATACAAGTTCTTTGGTTGGAGACTTGTTTCCCACAGAGACTGGGATAATATAATGTGATGTGAATATACAAGTGCTTAATTAAGACTTGTTACACTTAGGTTTGAAATAAATTAGTTAATTATTTCAGGTTTTGGACTCATATGTTAGACAACATGTCTACACTTGAGTACTTTATTGAACAGGGTAAATCCCTTAGAAAGACTGATGATAAATTGGAAGAATTATGCTACTGCTCTATATAACAAAGCGCTGAAGTCTGAGGAAAAAGACAGAAAGCAGAAGCTGAGCAGAAAAAGATAGTGTGAGAGAACCTGAGATTGGAGATGCAGGCAGATGAAAGAAAATACAAAAAGAAAATGGAAAAACAGAAAAGGGAATCAGAAGCTGAGGAGAGAAAACTCCAGCTACAACAAGAAGCTGAAAGACTTCAAAAAGAGGCTGAAAATAAAAGACTTGAAAAAGAAGCTGAGAATAAAAGACTGGAGAAAGAGGCTGAAAATAAAAGACTTGAAAAAGAAGCTGAGAATAAAAGACTGGAGAAAGAAGCTGAAAATAAAAGACTTGAAAAAGAAGCTGAGAATAAGAGACTACAGCTGAGGCTGAAGAGAAAAAAAGACTTACAAAGAGAGGCTGAGGCTGAGGAAAGAAGGTTACAAAAAGAGCATGAGGAGAGAAAAGCAAAAATGGAACATGAAGAAAAACTCGTAGCTTAGGAGTTAGAGAAATTGAAATTGACGAGCATGAGTAATGGTAATGATTCAAACAAGGGTTCATCTTCTGGTAAGGCTAATAATGATACTTTTAAGATTAAGTTACCAACATTTAATCCTTCCAGTGATGACATAATGTTCTATCTGGACAGATTTGAACAAGCATGTAAAGCTCATAACATAGACAAAGCAAAATATGTTTATCAGTTGTCAGGGATACTGACAGGTAAAGCTCTAAGTATGTTAAATATGGTGGATGAACCTGACAAGAACAATTATGAGGTTGTCAGGGCCGCTTTGTTAAAGAAATATCAGCTTAACGAAGACGGCTATCGTCTACAATTTAAAAACATGTTGCCTGAAACTGGAGTTGAATTCTCCGAGTTTATAGCAAGAATACGCATTACTTTCTCACGATGGGTTGAACTATCTAAGACGGAAAAAACTTATGAAGGACTTATGGACTTAATACTTAGAGACAAAGTCATGTCGTCTGTCAATGAGTCTTTCCTTGCTTTCCTTCATGAACGTAAACCTAAAACAATAAAAGAAATGGAAGATTTCTGTTGCCAATGCGTAACTGCGCACCCACACATAACCATGGGTAACTCTAAGGTGAAAGAAGGTTTACCAGTTGCTTCGGCAGCACCGTATGGTCAAAACTTTGCTCGTAGATCCCAACAAAATTTTGATAGAAAGAGTAGCGGTAATTTCTGTCAAAATCATGGAAATCAATTTCATGGTGATTCTTCTTCGAAGAATTGGAGACAACCTGATAGTACTCGTTACTATCACCCTAATAATTATAGGCATTTCAAAAGAGGATATGGTAATAGAGGTTATTCCTGCCGAAGACCTCAAAACCAAACAAATAGATGTTCGCATCAATGTGGACATGAAAGTAATCGTGGAAACTGGAATTCGAACCATGATAACAATTACAATAGAGACAATAATAACTGCAGAGATAATAATAACTCTGATAACTTCAGAGGTAATAATAGTCGGGGTAGATCTCAACACAAAAAAAAGAGATATCAGCAGGCTAATTCTGTACAACAGGAAACTCAGGGAACCTGTAATCAGGTTGTTGATAATAAAAACTTTGACGCCGTCACTGATTCTGCTTTTGACTTTGAGAGAGCAAACAAATGCCCCCAATGCAGTACTTTATTCGGCAGAGAGGAACTACTCGGTTTTAGACCGTGAGTTGTTAGCGATGGTTTGGTCAATTCTAAAACTACAAAGATTCCTCCTGGGCGCACATTTCATTCTAGAGACTGATCAGAAAGCTCTTACAGCTATTCAGACTAAGAATTTGAAGAGTTCGAGATCCACTCGATATGCTATAGCTCTTCAACCTTTTCACTTCACGGTACGAGCTATCCGTGGTGCGGATAATGTGATGGCTGACATTTTGTCTAGATGCCCACATGACTCCAACTAATACTTCTGTCCTATATTTCCATATATTACAGAGTCATAACACACCTATATTACTACAATAGATTAGCACATCTGTACTCACTTTATATGTACACACTATCGTGCTTTGTTATCATCTTCTTCTGTTCGTTTTTTAAGATGATAGAGGAAGACTGAGTGGTTAATATGAGGGCCGTTAGTTTACTAAACAGCCACAATTATTAATAATGTATTGTACCTTATGAAGCATATTAGTTATTAATTAGCATTATATTGCTTGTACTTTCTCAGAATGTCATTGATGAGCTGAGGACTTACCTTACTATTATCAAGCATGACGAGTTCTAGATTGTGTACTTACCCTCGGAATGCCAGAGGATATGTCCTGGATCGTCATATACTTTAACTTTACTATGTACTTATGTCATTACATGTCAAATAATGTACTAATTAAATTTTTCTATCAGATTTGTACATCCATATTTTTTAAGACAATATTAGAGTATGCTATTTAATGATGATTATGGTAACTTGCATACGTATATTGTGTTTACATGCTAACGTGATGTGTTTTGGTGACACCTCCCCGATATGAATATTTTTTGAGACATATTTATTTTTCTGTTGAGGTATATCCTCACCAGACACTCTATATTTAGCCTCATGTTAGGCAATTTAATTAATTATCAGCGCATAATTCGTGCGTTTTGAGCCGCTTATCGCATGCTCTTTGATATTTAAAAAAAAAATATGTTCCACATTTTTTTTTTATCGGGAGGAGGTGGTGATATGTTGCGTGAGAAATTCTCGCAACATCGTTTTATTACAATATATATTTTGTAACGCAAGGGCAACAACTGCTTGAAATTTATAGTCACTTTTCTCGGTAAGCAGTTGTCTCCTCGCGTTGGTATTGAATGCAGTTAAGTTTGCTATGCTAGGCCGTTTTCTCAGAAAAACGGTTGGCAACCTGTTGGGTTATCCTTTTAAGGTAATCATTCTTACGCTGGTTCGTAGTAAAGGTCCTTGCGTCTTAAGTTCTGAGCTGTGGTCATTTTGCGCTGGACTGCGCATGACTGGTCTTGCTTCTTGGTCGATCGATTTCCGCCCACCAGTGAGTTAGCGATTTTGATATAGCTAGGAAGATGCCTCGCTGAGAGAGGATCTCCGCTATTTTTTGTTCTGTCAGGAATGTGAAGTCCTCTTAATGGATATTTCGTTTATTCGAGATAATACCTCTAGTGTATTTCCACATGCCGGGAGGCGTAATATTTCTGTGTATTTCCTGAAGGCAAGGTAAATTAACTTTTCATTAACTCTATCGATTTTTGGTCCTTAATCTGACTTCAGCAAGACAGGCACGTCTGCCGAAGTATAAATAATGTCCTCAAAAATATCCTCTAGATAACAAAGGTTTTCCAAACCTAGTTCATGTAACAAAGTAGCAAGTAATGGTCCTTGGGACATGCATCAACCGATGCAGTACAATACAGCGACATGTGAGCTGGGAAAACATCTCGTGACGACGCCTTTCGAAGACAGGCTATGAATCAAAAATCGCTCACGACCAAAAATCGATAGAGTTAATGAAAAGTTAATTTACCTTGCCTTCAGGAAATACACAGAAATATTACGCCTCCCGGCATGTGGAAATACACTAGAGGTATTATCTCGAATAAACGAAATATCCATTAAGAGGACTTCACATTCCTGACAGAACAAAAAAATAGCGGAGATCCCCTCTCAGCGAGGCATCTTTCTAGCTATTCAAAATAACACACCTATATTACTACAATAGATTAGCACATCTGTACTCACTTTATATGTACACATATGATGCGTGCACCATGGGTTGAGTGATGGTGCCCGTGGTCTGGTTTTGTGAAGTGTGTAGATGCGTGTTGGTCATGGTCTCTTGAAGACAGAAGACCACAATACTTCCAAAATACTGAACATCTCTGTTCCTAAAACGAAGAAACAAGTTAGGAGTCTCTTAGGTTTAATTCAATTTTATGGGAGATTTATTCCAAATTTATCTTCGATCATGGCACCTCTCTCAACATTGTTGAAGAAAGGTTCGCCTAATCTGGTCCGTTGGTCTGAAGAATGCCAATCTTCCCTAGACCAGATCAAGAATATATTTTCTTCTCCTCCCATCTTAAGATTACCTACTCTTGATAGGACTTTTGTTCTTCGGAGTGATGCTTCATCCACTGGGATTGGAGCAGCACTGATGCAAGAATATGCAAATACTCTGCATCCTGTTATGTACATTTCTAGAAAACTAAATGCGGCAGAGAGGAACTACTCGGTTTTAGACCATGAGTTGTTAGCAATGGTTTGGTCAATTCTAAAACTACAAAGATTCCTCCTGGGCGCACATTTCATTCTAGAGACTGATCAGAAAGCTCTTACAGCTATTCAGACTAAGAATTTGAAGAGTTCGAGATCCACTCGATATGCTATAGCTCTTCAACCTTTTCACTTCACGGTACGAGCTATCCGTGGTGCGGATAATGTGATGGCTGACATTTTGTCTAGATGCCCACATGACTCCAACTAATACTTCTGTCCTATATTTCCATATATTACAGAGTCATAACACACCTATATTACTACAATAGATTAGCACATCTGTACTCACTTTATATGTACACACTATCGTGCTTTGTTATCATCTTCTTCTGTTCGTTTTTTAAGATGATAGAGGAAGACTGAGTGGTTAATATGAGGGCCGTTAGTTTACTAAACAGCCACAATTATTAATAATGTATTGTACCTTATGAAGCATATTAGTTATTAATTAGCATTATATTGCTTGTACTTTCTCAGAATGTCATTGATGAGCTGAGGACTTACCTTACTATTATCAAGCATGACGAGTTCTAGATTGTGTACTTACCCTCGGAATGCCAGAGGATATGTCCTGGATCGTCATATACTTTAACTTTACTATGTACTTATGTCATTACATGTCAAATAATGTACTAATTAAATTTTTCTATCAGATTTGTACATCCATATTTTTTAAGACAATATTAGAGTATGCTATTTAATGATGATTATGGTAACTTGCATACGTATATTGTGTTTACATGCTAACGTGATGTGTTTTGGTGACACCTCCCCGATATGAATATTTTTTGAGACATATTTATTTTTCTGTTGAGGTATATCCTCACCAGACACTCTATATTTAGCCTCATGTTAGGCAATTTAATTAATTATCAGCGCATAATTCGTGCGTTTTGAGCCGCTTATCGCATGCTCTTTGATATTTAAAAAAAAAAAAATATGTTCCACATTTTTTTTTTTATCGGGAGGAGGTGGTGATATGTTGCGTGAGAAATTCTCGCAACATCGTTTTATTACAATATATATTTTGTAACGCAAGGGCAACAACTGCTTGAAATTTATAGTCACTTTTCTCGGTAAGCAGTTGTCTCCTCGCGTTGGTATTGAATGCAGTTAAGTTTGCTATGCTAGGCCGTTTTCTCATAAAAACGGTTGGCAACCTGTTGGGTTATCCTTTTAAGGTAATCATTCTTACGCTGGTTCGTAGTAAAGGTCCTTGCGTCTTAAGTTCTGAGCTGTGGTCATTTTGCGCTGGACTGCGCATGACTGGTCTTGCTTCTTGGTCGATCGATTTCCGCCCACCAGTGAGTGAGCGATTTTGATATAGCTAGGAAGATGCCTCGCTGAGAGAGGATCTCCGCTATTTTTGGTTCTGTCAGGAATGTGAAGTCCTCTTAATGGATATTTCGTTTATTCGAGATAATACCTCTAGTGTATTTCCACATGCCGGGAGGCGTAATATTTCTGTGTATTTCCTGAAGGCAAGGTAAATTAACTTTTCATTAACTCTATCGATTTTTGGTCGTGAGCGACGTTTGATTCATAGCCTGTCTTCGAAAGTCGTCGTCACGAGATGTTTTCCCAGCTCACATGTTGCTGTATTGTACTGCATCCGTTGATGCATGTCCCAAGGACCATTACTTGCTACTTTGTTACATGAACTAGGTTTGGAAACCTTTGTTATCTAGAGGATATTTTTGAGGACATTATTTATACTTCAGCAGACGTGCCTGTCTTGCTGAAGTCAGATTAAGGAGAGTGAACTGATCTCATACATCTGGTTATCTCCTGGCTGTTATAGAAAAGGATGGAGTTTTTTCACCTGACTACATTTACATCACTGTCGTGAAATATTCTAATCCACATATATAAATTATCAGGTAAATATAAAGCCTAACAAATAAATTCTAATAAAGAAAAGAGCAATGGTAAAATAACAGTGCTGTCACAATAACTGTACTCGAAATCCCCTTTGTTTTATGCTTCGTCTGCAAATTGTAACGCTTTCACGTTGATAGTAAAAGCCTACTATATTATTACCCGCTTTCTTCAATGAAACGTGTGCTGTATTTCTTGGAAAAACATTTGAGATACGCAAGCTGAACAATGACCTAATTTTAATATTTCATTCATTCCATTTTATACACGGCGTAACTAAAGACAGATGGACTAAAGGATAGAGAGAAGGGAGGGCTGAAAATCAGGAACGCATGCAAAATTGAACACGCGTCTCGCTATTAATGCCACCCCAACAAGCGTAACGCGATACACAATGACTACTATCACGCGTGTAAGGCCACATGCACTAACTTTTTCGGACGGACAGTGATAAAAACACTAACCTTCCCAGAGTTAGGTTTTAAAATCACGAAAAACGCTTATTAGAAAAGATAACATTAGATGGGTTTACGTTTGAAAACATTACAGTACCCAGACAGCACATCTTCGAAACAGGAGGTAGAAGAAATTGCATATTTTGAACGCAGCCACTTAGCTCTCTTAAATTTGTATATTTGGGTTCCTTAGGGCTTGCTGACAAAGAATATGTAAAACGTTACGCAAATAGTCTAGGAATTAACAAGTTATAACCAAAATAAAATAGTGGGGATGCCTGACAGCATGAAATCATTTCTGCTCATAAAATTTTTTTATAACGTGTTTGAAAAAACCTTACGTACAGAAATAGCCTACCATGTAAACTCCAAATTGATTGGAGCGCAACAAATATAAGACTAAACACGATTGGTCGGACTATAAATACTATCTTTGGTTGTTAGGGGAGACGTAGGAAGGTAAAATTTTTTCAAACACTTGTCGAAACGTGGCTCCATTGGTCAGACTCGCTGATATAATCACTTAGGAGCGTTAGTTCGAGACCACTAGTTCAAATAAGCTTGATAAAGCAACAGTGCGTTGAAGCCAGCTCATATTTTTGCTAAATAAAAGCCTGGAACATAAGCAGATGGGAATTGTGCCAGTATTTGTGCCAGAATTCATTGCTAGTCAACGTATCTGTGTATTTCCATGAATTGTGGTAGGTTTGAAATATTCAATATCTTTTAATGAAAATTGAATGTAAATTGTTAATTTATGCCTGTATATATGTGTAGTTCAGTAGCAAACATGATGTAAAGCCTATAATGCTCCAGCCTGAACAGAAGGTGTCGGAGGAAAGTAAAACGGCATGGAATGGCCAAACAGTACACTGACACCTAGATGATTGACTAGAAAGAAATAATGCTGGAATTGCAGAGGCGTAGTAACCATTAAGGAGGTAAATACTGGTATAAAGTATTTCAGATGAAGCTGACAGTTGGCCTAACGCTCTGAACTCAATGTTTGTGATGTATTGTGCTCAGTGTAGAACTAGAGTATCAATTAGTTATGAAGTAGAAGGTACATCCTTCTTGTTTTCAGGGACCGTGGTCTTGATGGTATTGAGCAGCACCGGGTCAGAGCTTTGCTGAATCCAGAGTCGGACAGCATACTCCTTGGTCCATTTAGCTATCAGTGAGGTGTCTCCAGATCACAGGGGAGAAATCGAGCAGAGGAGTCTTTTCCTGCCGCCATCACGCAAGATAAGCTGATGTGGCCAGCTGAGCTCAAAATTATGTACCCCATCTTAAAATAACATTGTAACATAAACTTAAGAGGGGAAGTAAATTGTTTTAATATCAGGAACTGAGAACATCTCCAATACTAGTTCCAATAAAGACAAACTATTGAAGTCATGATGACAAATACCAACAGAGCTTGAACAAAACAAAACCAGTATTACCTCATATTACTACTACACAACTAACACACATAGGATACTTTTAATAATATATGTCACTACAATATTCATATTGATAAATTCTGTATATATAACTTGTAATTAAAATTGATTGTGATTCCTGGTTCCCTTTGTATTTGAATCAGGACACATATTCATTCATGACAGCAATGAATACATATTGTTATTTGAAAAGTTATCAGTGACTCCTTTAAGATATCCTTGTAGAGTGTTTTATGTATGTGAGTGTCACAGTGTTGTCAAGTGTAGTGGAATAAATTAAATTGTTTATCTGTCTGTTGTTGTTATGACTTACACTTCATTATACACATACCCTAGACATACAACGTAGTCATCACACTATTCCAGAATAATTCTGACTGAGATATATATATATGTGGCAGCAAGTAAGGTTATCTATAATACACTACTCTTATTAGATATAGATACCTTCACAGCTGATCTCAGTCAGTACACTAAGTCCCCTATAAATATTTATAACATCCCACTTCACCACATATATTGGGGGCTCGTCCGGGATTTTGAATCTTTCCCTATTAAAAATATTGGGGGTAATTCACTTCAGGGAATATAAGAATTAAAAGGTATCCTTGGGTGGAATTAAATAAGGTTGAGCTCACGGTGCCTGTGTTGTCCATTAGATATATATTTAGAGATTGAATTGTTGGTTAGACATTGTATAAATTTACCTGATAGACAATGGCGGACCTGGCCAAGTTTCGATCTGCTGCTGTTCAGACTGCAAAAGAGTTAGGATTAGATGGGCAAGTTATGGTTGCCTATGTCACTACGGAATGTGACAAATTTATTGAACGCGAAGAAAGAAGGTTTGAAGCCGAAAGAAAGTTAGAGGCTGAAAGGGAAATTAAGACGTTACAATTTGAGGCTGAGGCTGAGACTAAGAGGTTGCAGATTGAGGCTGAGGCTAAGAAATTGGAAGCAGAAGAAAGAAGATTGACTGCAGAAAGGGAAGAGAAGAAATTAGCTGCAGAAAGGGAAGCAGAAGAAAGAAGATTGACTGCAGAAAGGGAAGCAAGAAAGGTGGAGCTTAAAGTTATCTCAGGGACTTCGTGGGGCAGCTTATGAAGTTTTTGCAAAAATGAGCAGAGGTGATCAGGAAAATTATGACATGCTAAAGCAGGCTCTTTTGTTAAGATATGAAAAGAATGCAGAATTTTATAGGAAAAAATTTAGGAATGCTAAACTACTGTCAGGTGAAACCTATCACCAGTTTTCTGCACGAATAGAGACATACTTGGAGAAATGGACTTCTCTGGGGAAAACCCAAGATCTTAAGGAAATGGTCCTTATAGAGCAATTAAGAGAGTCCATGGCTCCAGACCTGAGAAAGTTTCTCATGGAACAAGGTGCAGAGAGGCTGGGTGAGTTGCTAAATGTTGCTGAAAGGTATCAAGCAGCTCAAGCAGAGGTAACAGGTAATAAAAAGAAACAAGTGGACAACTTTAGGGCACCACAGAACTTTAATCAATTTGATCCTAGAGATCAAAACAAAAGTAAGCACCAGTTTGATAGGCCACGGTATGAAAATAAAAATAAATTCCCACAATTCGATGAAAGGAAATATGATGAAAGAAAATCTTTCAACCAAGGAAAAAGGTGGTGTAAGAATTGTCAGGTGGACAATCATGACACTGACCGTTGCAGAAGGAAACCTGTGTATATGGCAACCCTTCAGGTCAGGTCGACCTCAAGACAGGAGGAGGATATTATGTTGGATACCACTCCAGAAGAGATGAGGAAGGCACAGGCTGGGGATAAAACACTCAAGCCTTGTTTCAGGAAATTGACAACTTGTCATACAACTCCAGGCAAGGGAGATTTTTACATGAAAAACAAGTTGATGTATAGGAAGACTGGAGCTAGATCCAAAGGTCAGGGACAACTGGTACTTCCTAAAAGATATAGGGCAGACTTAATAAGGAGCCTACATGTGAAACCAGATGGGGACCATGAGAAGATAGGTACCATCATTCAAAAGGTGGCTCACAATTATTATTGGCCTAAAGCAAGATGGGACATTGAGAATTTTGTAGAAAGGTGTAGCATAGCACATGAGGGAACACCCACAAGTGGGAACATGGATCAGGACCTGGACACGCCACGGGGCAAAATTAGGCCTGATAATAAAAAGAAAATTAGATTTGATAAAGTGGACCAAATGGAATGGGAAGCCCCTTTTCACGGACAAGCTTCACTTAACTGTTTTACAATGGCCACTATGCGGAGAGTGCAAAAAGATGTCTTACCCCAGGATAAGCCGAAAATCCCTCAATCGGACTTAAACAAACTGGAGGAAGAGGATGTAGAGAGGAAATCTCTCATCAAGAATTTTAAGTGGGGAGAAAGCCCCAAAAGAAAAATTGGTAGCGGTCGTTTTGTGCATGATAATTCTGGGAGGAAAAATCATCACTATAAAGCTTCGAGTGGAAGAGACCATACCGGTGCATGGACAAATAGGTCCACACAATTAAAGGTCCATATGTAGCTTTGTTAAGAACGTGGACTGATGAAAGGGCAGAGGAAAACATTACATCTTCATACCAATATGTGAATGAGCTGACCACTCGGTTAAAAACTGGCTGGAAACTTGCCAATGAAAATTTGAAACAAGCCAGGAAGAAACATGCTGCCTATTATAACAGGAAGGCGAAAGACAGAAATTTGGCTGTGGGAGAGAAAGTACTGCTTCTTTTGCCCGGGAGTCAGAATAAGTTACAAATTGGATGGCAGGGTCCATATACAGTTCTAGAGAAGGTGTCTAGAACAAATTATAAGATAGATAAGAAGGGGAAAGAAAAAATCTATCATGTGAATCTCCTGAAGAAATATTTGGAAAGAGAACATCAAGAAGAGACACACTTGTTGACCTTGTCCATCGCCATGGAGATGAAAAAGGAACCACTTTCATCATTTGAATATCCATTACACCCCTGTGAGACAGAAGCACAGGTGAAAATCAGTACACATTTAACGAAAACTCAGAAAGAGAGAGTGCAACAGGTTCTAAATAATCATGCAGAGGTGTTAACAGACCGACCAGGGCATACAAACCTATTGGAATATGATATGAAACTGATAGACCCCACACCTGTCTGTATGAAACCATATTCGATTCCGTTTGCTAAGGAGAAAGCTTTGAAGGAAGAGATAGACTATCTATTGAAGGAGGGAATTATTTCACACAGTGAATCCTCATATAGTTCCGGTGTTGTACTCTTAAGGAAGCCCTCTGGAGAACATAGACTCTGTATAGATTACAGGAGACTGAATGCTATTACAGAAGGACAGGTGGATCCATTGCCGGATACAAATCAGCTGTTTGCCAGACTAAATAAAGCTAAATATTTCTCAAAAGTGGATCTGAGTAAAGGATACTATCAGATTCCAGTAAAGCCTGATCGAAGGTGGCCTAGACCCATACCTAGATAATTATTTTAGTACCTCAGAAGGATCACACTATGAGAAACAAGAATCGACTCCACAGGTCAAATAGATTGCCATTTGGGGGATGTTAACATATCAGGGATTAAAGAATCCTTAGAAGCGCCTGAGGGACAAAAAAGTGTCTGTAAAAATGTTTTTCATACATATAATCTTTATAAGAAGGACACTATGAGTTTAATAGATTGCCATTTGGATGAAGAATGCGCCTAGTGTCTTCTCTAGAATGATGAGAAAATTGTTGGATGTAAACATTTCGGAGGAACGTAATGAATCCCTGAGTTGCCTCTTTGATTGAGGATATTCCGAATGTTTCATACAGGATAATAAGAAGATTATGGGATCCACTACGAAAACTCTGCTATCACCAGGTATATGTTATCTCCTCATAACGTACATTTTGAGGGAAATATAATGTTCTCTGGACATGTCATTGCGCAGACTCAGAGAAGAGAAATGGTGAATACGGGTTGCGAAGCAGCATTAAGACAAGCACTCACACTTGCGGCTGTTCAGTAACATAACCGAAATATATTATTGGTTGTAGAAGTCTGAGGCAGATTTCAAGAGTAGTGCCTACTCTGAATGGACCCAACAACATAAAACCATGATAGCACCACAGCAGAGTAAAGTCAAGTTGACTTACATTTATCTATGTGTATATAGAATAAAGGACTGACATATAATGTCTGTTTTAAGAGGGGAGGTGTCGTGAAATATTCTAATCCACATATATAAATTATCAGGTAAATATAAAGCCTAACAAATAAATTCTAATAAAGAAAAGAGCAATGGTAAAATAACAGTGCTGTCACAAATAATGTACTCGAAATCCATCTTTGTTTTATGCTTCGTCTGCAAATTGTAACGCTTTCACGTTGATAGTAAAAGCCTACTATATTATTACCCGCTTTCTTCAATGAAACGTGTGCTGTATTTCTTGGAAAAACATTTGAGATACGCAAGCTGAACAATGACCTAATTTTAATATTTCATTCATTCCATTTTATACACGGCGTAACTAAAGACAGATGGACTAAAGGATAGAGAGAAGGGAGGGCTGAAAATCAGGAACGCATGCAAAATTGAACACGCGTCTCGCTATTAATGCCACCCCAACAAGCGTAACGCGATACACAATGACTACTATCAAGCGTGTAAGGCCACATGCACTAACTTTTTCGGACGGACAGTGATAAAAACACTAACCTTCCCAGAGTTAGGTTTTAAAATCACGAAAAACGCTTATTAGAAAAGATAACATTAGATGGGTTTACGTTTGAAAACATTACAGTACCCAGACAGCACATCTTCGAAACAGGAGGTAGAAGAAATTGCATATTTTGAACGCAGCCACTTAGCTCTCTTAAATTTGTATATTTGGGTTCCTTAGGGCTTGCTGACAAAGAATATGTAAAACGTTACGCAAATAGTCTAGGAATTAACAAGTTATAACCAAAATAAAATAGTGGGGATGCCTGACAGCATGAAATCATTTCTACTCATAAAATTTTTTTATAACGTGTTTGAAAAAACCTTACGTACAGAAATAGCCTACCATGTAAACTCCAAATTGATTGGAGCGCAACAAATATAAGACTAAACACGATTGGTCGGACTATAAATACTATCTTTGGTTGTTAGGGGAGACGTAGGAAGGTAAAAATTTTTTCAAACACTTGTCGAAACGTGGCTCCATTGGCCAGACTCGCTGATATAATCACTTAGGAGCGTTAGTTCGAGACCACTAGTTCAAATAAGCTTGATAAAGCAACAGTGCGTTGAAGCCAGCTCATATTTTTGCTAAATAAAAGCCTGGAACATAAGCAGATGGGAATTGTGCCAGTATTTGTGCCAGAATTCATTGCTAGTCAACGTATCTGTGTATTTCCATGAATTGTGGTAGGTTTGAAATATTCAATATCTTTTAATGAAAATTGAATGTAAATTGTTAATTTATGCCTGTATATATGTGTAGTTCAGTAGCAAACATGATGTAAAGCCTATAATGCTCCAGCCTGAACAGAAGGTGTCGGAGGAAAGTAAAACGGCATGGAATGGCCAAACAGTACACTGACACCTAGATGATTGACTAGAAAGAAATAATGCTGGAATTGCAGAGGCGTAGTAACCATTAAGGAGGTAAATACTGGTATAAAGTATTTCAGATGAAGCTGACAGTTGGCCTAACGCTCTGAACTCAATGTTTGTGATGTATTGTGCTCAGTGTAGAACTAGAGTATCAATTAGTTATGAAGTAGAAGGTACATCCTTCTTGTTTTCAGGGACCGTGGTCTTGATGGTATTGAGCAGCACCGGGTCAGAGCTTTGCTGAATCCAGAGTCGGACAGCATACTCCTTGGTCCATTTAGCTATCAGTGAGGTGTCTCCAGAGCACAGGGGAGAAATCGAGCAGAGGAGTCTTTTCCTGCCGCCATCACGCAAGATAAGCTGATGTGGCCAGCTGAGCTCAAAATTATGTACCCCATCTTAAAATAACATTGTAACATAAACTTAAGAGGGGAAGTAAATTGTTTTAATATCAGGAACTGAGAACATCTCCAATACTAGTTCCAATAAAGACAAACTATTGAAGTCATGATGACAAATACCAACAGAGCTTGAACAAAACAAAACCAGTATTACCTCATATTACTACTACACAACTAACACACATAGGATACTTTTAATAATATATGTCACTACAATATTCATATTGAGAAATTCTGTATATATAACTTGTAATTAAAATTGATTGTGATTCCTGGTTCCCTTTGTATTTGAATCAGGACACATATTCATTCATGACAGCAATGAATACATATTGTTATTTGAAAAGTTATCAGTGACTCCTTTAAGATATCCTTGTAGAGTGTTTTATGTATGTGAGTGTCACAGTGTTGTCAAGTGTAGTGGAATAAATTAAATTGTTTATCTGTCTGTTGTTGTTATGACTTACACTTCATTATACACATACCCTAGACATACAACGTAGTCATCACACTATTCCAGAATAATTCTGACTGAGATATATATATATGTGGCAGCAAGTAAGGTTATCTATAATACACTACTCTTATTAGATATAGATACCTTCACAGCTGATCTCAGTCAGTACACTAAGTCCCCTATAAATATTTATAACATCCCACTTCACCACAAGCACTATGAAATATAACATGCATCTGACTCATCATTGTAATGCTGTCTACCGTCCATTGCTGTATTGAATATGTTGCTGTGATAATGACTGTTTGATGTGCCTACATATTCGCGTAACCATTTTGTCACTGTGGCGTCCACAATAAATAATGAAGAAAAACGTCATCGGCTGTTACAAGAATCATTGACTTTATACGTCGTGAGTTTACTGACGTCCTAATGTGGATTGCCCTGTTATTTTGTATGATCATTGTTTGACTGAACACATCTACACACTTCACAAAACCAGACCACGGGCACCATCACTCAACCCATGGTGCACGCATCACCAACCTCTCTCTTGCTGAGGAATCCTCGATTTATGGCCTGAAAAAGTCTCCCAGCTGCTGCTTTTCGAGTGGCCAACTCTTCTTTGATGCCTCCCTTTCGGTCTATAATAGCTCCGAGGTATTTAAAGTGGTCGACCTGCTCCAGGACCTGTTCTCCCAGCTTAATCTGATGTCTTCTTTCTTCTCGTGATATCACCATGGATTTTGTTTTAGAGCTGCTTATGACCATCCCTCTCTTTTCCAGCTCTTCCTTCCAGACTTGCAGGTTGGATTGGCACATAATCATTAATCATAATTTTGGGGTAAGTGTAAACAATTTTTTTACTAAAGTAAATTCTACAGGTTTCTTGCTAAGTGGTTATATACATGGCTGGCAACCTCAACATATGAAAACAGTATATGTATGAACCACTACTGCAAGAGCTGGTGATTGTTTCTGACTAGTTGTGCAGGAAATTCGACAGCAGCGCGACCCCAGACTCCGACGGGAGTAGTGATGAGTAATGAGTGATGATTACTTCACATGTGTCTAAGGTGTAACATTCTATATTGTAAGATTTATGTAAGATTATGTACCATTTTTAATTGTAGTTCAGGCAAATCATTATTCACGCACTCCAGACACAATTTCCTAGTTAACACCCAGAAGGATATTGGTGAATTTTCATCATATTCACTGAGTTACACTGTGAGCTCGGCAATTTAATTCTTCTGAGAGGTTAACATTGGTGGGTGGAGTGCATGACAATGGGCCTGTTAGTTTGCGGCTAACAAATGTACTTAGCAGGCATTTGTTTCTTTCTATTTGTCTAAAGTTCGTGGTTACAAGCCATCAGACGATTTGTGATATTCACGCCGCTATTGTGAGGGAAAGCATCCACCTTAACCGCCTACAGTGGAAGAGAGTGTGGAGAAGGCTTCCGTCATCACAGAATTGATGATCCACAGCTGCAGGACTCATCTGGAGTTAAGTTTTGTTTTCCACAGGCAACAGCAAAACACGGACATTGATAGCGCCCAGATCTAACCTCTGCGAGGATAAATTTAATTTACCTTTCACCCCCATTTAATCCTTATTTTAACGTGTTGAACTAATTGACTACTAAATTTGTTGTATGGTATTTTAAACTAAACAAATAATTGCTTATTCAGTCACTAGAAGTATGAAAGCAAACGTATGAGCAAGACTATTTAATAATTACACACACACACACACACACACATATATATATATATATATATATATATATATATATATATATATATATAGAGAGAGAGAGAGAGAGAGAGAGAGAGAGCCATTGCTTATAAGAGGTCATTCGTTGGATTACACCAACTGGGGGCTTAACTGGCCAGAACCATTGCTTAAATCCTTCACAAAAGGCGACGGACCAGATATAATGCGTTAACAATGGTTCAGCCCAATGCAACATTGTTCGTGACTTCTGGAAATATCTTGTGGAAGCTCCCTTAAGGTAGAAGTGTCATTAATCTTCTATCTACATCTCTGCCAAGAGTAATCTTGCGCGCAGGTAGATACCTTGGAAGCCAATATTAGATACTCTTGAGTTTTGGTCACTGTTGGACCACTACTGCAAAACAGGGAAGGCAATCCGTGACAGCCTCTGAAATATTCCGGCCTTCCCCGCTGTGCGGTGGTAACGTGAAGTAATTACTGTTGCTATCGGTATTTCTCAGTTGAATTGTAGGCCTGGTTCCCAGTACACGAAAATGTTTTACAAGAGGCCGATACAAGAGAATGAGAGAAAATAAATGAGGAGTGCGGATGAGTAGCTGGAGTAAGGCGAAGCTCATACAAAATGAATGTCACAGAACGTGAGTTTCTATAATCAGGGGTGACAACTTGGTACTGTCAAGACACTAGAGTGTAAGGGTCATAACTGTGTTTCCACATCTATTCTAGTAACGACAATTTTAACAAAAACTCACAAGAGATTCTCTCACAAGCACGTTCCCTCCCCTTTCAAATTTTCGTCGGGTGTACTCTGTTCTAACCAAGGGCGTACTTAAAGTATTTGGCATGGGAACGGGGGGGGGGGGGGGGGGGGGGGTTAATCATTCACTGGGCCCCCCCCCCCCCCCCAACCCCCTCCCGCATAAAACGCATACAAAATTACATTTCGCTGGCAAGTAGATTTTTGAACAGTAAAAAAATGACATACTAGTTTCGTATGACACCTTCAACCTGGCAGTCAACCGGGGGCGGACTGAACTCGCACCTCCCTCCCCCCATAGTACACCACTGGGTCTAACAGTTTTGAACCCTCATCTCCGCCGTTTCCTGCAAGAAGACGCCCATGTCGCGGTTTTCCCATCTTGATTCATTGAGCAATCACCAAAACAGCTTGCCGCCTTCTCGCAGATGTCCAAGTGGAAACAAAATAAACTTGTATTTGAACAGTTGAGGAGGAGAGGGTAGCAGTGGAGAGTGTGGAAACCTGGAGCTGAGAGTGTTCAAAAAGATTAGCAGGTTTTCACACCAAGGTTCAATCTTACAATGAGCTTACAGTTAAAAATGGCGCCACGATTCGGGCGTTCCCGTGTCGAATGATATAGAGATGGCGCGAGAGTGTATCTGGGTGGATTTGTTCGGTCTATGATCTTCATTTTCCTGGACGAATATCTAACAAGAAAGTCTACGTCAATTTTTTCACAACGTCTAGTCGTTGAAAGCTTCTTTTTCAGCTTTATTATCCTTATTTTTTTCATTACTGTCCTTCTTTCTTATTTATTCTTTTCTTTCGTTCTTATTTTCCTTCTCATTCTTTTTTTTTTCTTCTCCACTTTCATATATCATCAGTTGTATACTTACCAATCCATCGATCCGCCTGTCCATCTGTCTTCCTGCCGTATCTGTCCGTCCGTCTGTCTGTCCATATATCTGACTGCCTGCCTGCACTAGCTATCTGTCTGTTTATAACCTATGTAATCTACTTGTACCTAACCTGATCTAACCTGCGTATATATCTATAGCTGCTTAACACAACCTCTGTGTGTCTTCCTTTCTCCAAAACTGAAATGTAAAAATTACCTGTCAATTTTTTCTCGCCTGTGAAAATAATGTCTGTAGGTTGGTCTCTCAACAGCTCCCCCTTCTCCACCTCTCACCTTTTCTCTCTCGTTCTCTCAGCCTTTCATATACCTTTTATTCGACTCAAATTTGGCCGGGGCACGCACTCTGGGACTATTTGGGCCAGGAAAATTCTTTTACCTCTATCAAGCGGAGAAAACATGTCAACCGAATCGAATTTTAACACTCTAATGTATCCGCGCTCCGTTTTGCCGATAAAGGTTTAGCAATAAATCACGGTAGCGTACGCGGCTCTATCAAAGACGCCAACACAAGAGTGACACTTCTGTCAAAGCAACGACTCGCGTGAGTCACTTCGCTTTATCTGCTATAAAAAATAATGTCGGCAGAATTTCCGTCAAGGGTGAGAAAGTCCGTTTTAGCTCAAACGGTACTAAAAGTTAAAAAAAAAAAGACAATATAAAGTTTCAAGCACCTCCCAATTATATATATGTTTCCAGTGCGGTCTCATTTTATGCAAATTTGAATTATGCGAATTTGAAAGAGTGCAATATAAAATAAAATTTAATAAAGTCTCGCTTCACGCGCAAAATTTGAAATAAGGCAGATTCTCTCCCCCCCCCCCCCCCCCCCCCCCCCCCTTTCCCCCTGCAACAAAAAATTCGACAAGGATCACGCAAATATTTCAAAAGTAGCGAGGACATGGAAAATTTACTTGAGTCTCACAAATGCAATTATCAACAAATAAACCCTCTTCAGAAATAGAAAAGGAAAGGCATCAGGAAGGATGTCCTGACAACCAACTTGAGCCACCAACACTTCAACTGGCGGTAAAGCGAATGCCTCTTACCATTTTAAGAACTTTATTCAAACATAGATCGCAGTTCCGTAGTGGCGCGGGAGATAATGTAATGCATATCTGCATGCCCCGAAATCCAGAGGAAAAGAAAAGACCAAGCAAAAACTAAATCCACAATTCATTTATTCTTCAGCAAAATAATTTTAATTGAGTCGGACCAGCCTTCAACGTCATCAAACATCTAGATTTGGTGCGTGTTGCATCTCCGGTCCCATCAGTGTCGTGGGCAGTGGCGGCTTTCTTTAATGAGCTGTTGAGCTGCAGCACCCCCTGTAAAAAAAAAAGGACTGCATACTACATTATAAATACATAATTCCAAAAAATACAAAAAAATTGAGGTTACACCGGTACAAAACAAACAAACAATTATGTATTGTGGCAAGTGCTGCAAACGATGACAGTTCAAGTGACCTTGACCTCTTATAAGCGAATGATTGTTATACACACAGCAAGAGGCCAGCTGCGATTGGGTTGAATTTATTTAACTAGTGCTGCAACGGAACACAGCTCAAGTGGAAATTATCTCTATCAAGCGACTGTTTACGTGCGCTTTCACCACAATACCGCAAAATGTTGGTCAATTGCATTGTTTTGAGATTAATTTAATGCTGATATTTTCTTGTGTGCTGAATTATTATAGAAATGAGTGAAGTAACTGTTACATATTTACAAGAAATTGTTTTTTTCGCGATTGTCGTTGGCTGAAAAATGCCGTGTAAAAACACTAGGTCGGCCTCTTCCGAATCTAAAAATTATCCAGACCTCGACTAGCAGGAACAGTACATACCAGAGAAAATTTAACAGAGAAATTTATGAACATCATGACTGGTTGTGTGGCTGTAATGTAAAGAATGCATTATTTTGTTTTCCTTGTTTACTTTTCAACGGTGATACTACATGGACAAAGACAGGCGTAACGGATCTGATACATTTGCATAGCAAGCTTCAGAAACACGAAAATAGCACAGTCCACGTTAGATACGTTGTAGCATTGGGGATGCTGGGGACAGTGGATATTTCTTCACAGTTAAGCGAGGCATACAAATTAAATATTAATAAAAACAATGAAGAGGTGAAAAGAAACAGAAACATTCTTTCAAAAATAATTGACTGCATAAAGTTTTGTGGGAAATTTGAACTTCCACTGCGTGGTCATGATGAAAGTTTCGAGTCTGCTAATCAGGGCGTCTTTAGAGGATTACTAGACTTTGCTTCTAAACTGGATGATACATTGCGAACTCATTTTGAAACTGCCACTGTTTTCAAAGGACATTCAAAAACAATTCAAAACGAGCTTCTACAATTTATCCTAGAAGTGTGCAGAGCTCAAATTGCTAGTGACATAAACAAAGTGAGTGTTATGTATAGTATTTTAAATGAATGAACAGTGCAGCACCCCCAATGACAACCCCCTGGAACCGCCACTGGTCGTGGGGCTGTGATTATGATGAGGACATAATAAAGGGATAAATGTAACAATGGAATTTTAAAAAAAATGAAATTGATATTAGTTGCTAAAATTGTCACAAAGCTACCTTGGATGCTTGGATGTACATTTATGTGCCTAGTGAACACACCACCACCCTTCCCCCCCTCCCCTCTTTTGTTTTCTCTTCGTTTCTGTTTACAATAGTCCTTTGAGAAAATTAGTCTTGAATTATGATAGATTTTGAATTGTATAGGGTCTTCATGAACGCGCCCTTCGCATAAAATGTTTTTAAATATGCCAATTTTGACCTAAGCTTGGCTAAACATTTTGTTCCATGAATAGTCCACTATTTCCTTACTTTTGCTCTATTTAAAATTGTGTTTATTTTTATATTTTATTTAATACAATTGCTCTAGTCTGTCTCCAGTTGTCTTCTCTATGTGTTGTTTGGTCTGAAGACAGACAAGAAAGTGATAAAGAAGACACAGGAAAGACCTTGAACTTGATGGTATTACACAGGAAGACTTGATGATGGTATTACACAGGAAGACTTGATGATGGTATGTTACGTACATTTATTACCTAAGGGGGTAGTCTTCGGTCCTGCCAAATGTACGCACCAGTTTTATATATTTTATTATTTGTGCGTTCGATTGATTCACGCACTGACGCGCACAATGCAGTGTGAGTTGCTTTGGACGCACGGGTAACCTAGTTTGGGAAATAGTGACGTCATGTGAGTTCGGGGCAGTACGGACTGTGTTTATGTCCGAGGTATATTTCTTGGAATATTTTATTGGCAAGTTTGGAAGAAGCCATTACTTTTGTATGATCTCTACTGGTTCATGATGCAGCCAAGAGTAGAAGTATCATGTAAGTGTCGCCCCATGTCATTGAATGTTTATTGAGTAAATTAATGTATAAGGCCGCTCATAGTTCTGATCTAGCGGGAAGTCATCACAGTATGTCCTTCCTAGAATGGACAGACGGAGTCGTTAGCCCTTTTGAATTACCGTAGAGGGGAGGATTCCTACGAAGAAACAAAGTTAATTGATTTGCATACTTCTTATGTTTATATGCCGTATTTTCGTAAATGCCAAAGTCGTGGCATGGATACAGAGAGGTTGGTCAATACAGAACTCTAACCTGGTCGTATTGTTGTGGATGACTTTGTTTGGATTGTTATATATCTATGCTACCTAAATATTGTATGAAGGAAGTCTGGAATTAGTGCGAGTATGACAAGAAATATTACTCAGTGAGAATTAATCCGTTGGTCATAGGATACGTCCTTGAGAGAAGGTCAACGGACGTTACTACAATACATATGCTATGGCAAAGGAAGTGATCGATCTTTAGTCACTTGAATGAGAGGACTTAATTGTAGAGGATCTTCATAAACTTGAAAAGTCAATGATCAACATTTTGATGTAATGACCTTTTTGCAACTGTAAATATGACCGTCTTGTTCAACGTCGTATATGTCACGTTCAATAAAATATATGTACAATCATCACAGCCTTGTGTGCTGCCAGTCAATAACCAGTTCATCACTACTTGTTGGTGTTCGTGTTGAAGAACATTTATGACATTTTCGTTCTATCAAAACCATTCGCGTAAATAACACTCTTGAACGTTAGAAACGAACCCAACAGTAATTGGTATGCCAGTGTGGTCTGGAAGTAATTTCAAATAAACGTACCCATCCAAATTATCGTTTGAAAAGAAGAATTTGTACTTTCAAGGCGACATCATCTCAATTTGGATCCTAGCGTGATAATGAATCAAAATCAACTCAAATGCTCAAGATCATCAATCAACCTCCACGTCAAGTTCTACAGTGACTGACTGCCTTGCTCACCTCTTCGTCAGTATTACGTGCGAGCTGGTTTTATATACGCAGAGCGAAGTATTGTATCCTCTGACGTACATCCACGGAGACGAGGCACCTTGTTTTTCCGGCACACGCGTAGTTGAGTATAACTTACTTTCGTTAAACATTTTGTTACTTAGTTGTGCCTTCGATACTTATTCCATGTTATATGTTATATGTTGTGCATTCTTCGTGGGAGGTAGGGAGGTTGATCTGACGAACGAGATCCATCTCGAAGCCAATTCGGGCTCTTCGTCAGACGTTCTGTAGGGCTCAACTTGTAAGTTTCAATTGAGCGATAATTCCGGTACAAGGCTAAAAACCTTGCCGAAGTTCCGATCGCTAGTTGCTTCTTATAATAGTATCTGTTTAGCTGTTGCGTCAAGTTTTAATTGTTGTTTTCGTAGTTATTTTTACTCGTATTTAGTTTTATGATGAATTTTGTTTGTATTATTGTCCGTCTCACCTTTCCTGTCGTTCAGTTTTTTACAAAACCTATGTTTTTACAATGTGTTGTCAATTGTCTTGTGAATTATTGGATCGTAAATGTCATCGTAAATTTTTACGACAATCTATTTTAGTTCACATTTTTTATTTTTTTGATTTCTACGACTGTAGTTCATTTGTCTTGATTATCGTGTCTTGTCAGTATGTTTCTATTGTCTGTCGTTTGTTCATTGCTCATAACATTGCCTAAATAACTATAGTGATATATTTCATAATTATATGATAACAAAATTTACCGTTCTTGGACAGGAACGTGTACCTTTGATTAGAGTGTAAATTAATTGGATATTAACTGAGTAACACTTATTAGAGTGAGAAAAAAATTATTAGACATAATGGATATTTTGGATCATTTTCTCCGGAAGGGAGATAGAATAGGTAAATGGGGTTCAAGTTGTGAGGAATATGCCATTGAACATTTCTTACTTCAAATTACCCAGGATCTCAAGAATTTTGCTTTTCTTAGGTGCAAATATGGCTTTTCACAAGAGAAAGCAGTGAGACTTGCTAAATTATTATCAACCATTTTTTATGATGAAGGAAAAATAACTACTCAAGACAGTAGTGTTATTGAGGTGGATGAGTTGAAGAAAACCATAACGAAGCACAAGGGTAGGGAGATTGCCCTTACGAATGAGCTGCTACAGCAAAAGGGGGAATATGAGAAGAAGTTGTTGGCTATGGATTTTGAAAATGCTGAGATGAAGAATAAAGTGACAGTGTTGATAGAGGATAATAAGAAATTTCATGACTCTTCTTTTAACCAGAAAAGAGAGTTAGATAATGAGGTGACCTCCTTAATGAACATATTTTTCGAAGAAGATAGTGACGATGAAAAAATACCTACTGCTATTAATACTACTCTGCAGATAGATTGCAATACACACGTGGCTCAAATTCAGAGCCTGACATCTGAGGTAACTCTTTTGAGAGAAAAGTGTAATATGGAAAAAACGATGGAACAAAACATGAAAGTTTTGGATAAGAAAGTAGCAGATCTTACCTTGGCAAATCAAGAACTTAGGAATCTTCTATGTCAACAGGAGAAAGTGTCTCAGGAAAAACAGATAAATATTGAAAAATTACTCATGGAGAAAAATGAGTTAGAGAATGAAGTACGCTCAGTAAAAATATTACTTGACAAGAGAGAAAAAAGGTCATTGAAGAATTTGATAAGTTAAATATGACTATGAAGACAGACTGTCATGCTCATTTGGCTCAGATTCAAGAACTGACATCTGAGATTCCTCTTTTGAAATTAAGGGTTGAGGAACTTACGAATAGCCATCAAAATGCCATTGAGGCACTTGAAAAAGAAAAGGCCATTAATAAAGAACATGTCAGGAAACACACTATCGATGTTGAACATCTAACTCAAACTGCTGCTGCAGAACTCGAAGTTAAAGATTTAAATATTATGAATGGGATTGCTAGAGAGCTAGAACAAGTCAAAATGAATTATGAGAAGTTGATGTCAGATTATGTAGATTTGAAACTAGAATCTGAAGATAATAAAATTCAGCAGAAAATAGAAGCGGAAAAACAGAAAAAATTGATAATTAATCTTAGAGATAGAAAAGTCAGAAAGGGAAATAACAAGAATTACAATTCTTTTAAAGGGAAACAATTTTGTCAAACTTCTCTGTATAATGTATCTTCTAGCCAATCTCACAGATCACGAGATTTTCATCAGAATAATTTTGGAAATAATCAAAGCAATAATTATTATCATAATGGGAAATTTAGATCACAATCTTTAAATAACAGACAAGGTTATCAAAATAGACAGTATGGTCAATGGCACAATGGTAATGGTCATACTAACCGTGATTTTAACGTAAACAAAAATGCAAATACTAGCAATTTTGGGGATAATAACCAAAATCGATCGCTACGAAGATATATAGATCTTCGAACCAGCCACGACAACACTCTAATGTTGCTTTGAGTGATACACATTCAAACAAGGAACATGATAATAATGTTAATGCACATAGTGCTATGTCATGTTCTCTGGATTTCGAACAGGTCAAGTCTTGTGATGAGAGTAATACCCCATTCCAGCCCAAGGCGATCACGACGCTGCGATGCGGGAAAATTATACCAAGCCTACCAGCGGCTTGTACGGCCACGTCAGCTACTGACTATGGAACAGGAAGCCTTAAATTAAATAAGGGTTTTTATAAATGGCATTCCATGCTCTCTTTTATTTGATTCAGGCTCCAGTACTGTGGGCGTCCGGACTTCGCTGATCAACCCAAGTTGTGCCACGGGCAGGGTTGTCAAGTGTGTGACTTTTGGTGGAACCGTGGAAACATTTCCCACGGCTGTTATTGAGTTAACTACACCATTTTTTTCAGGAAAGATCCACGCCTGTCTTCTTCCGAATCCAATTAGTGATGTCATATTGGGTCGTATACACGGTATAAAAGAGTGTACCCCTCAGCAAATTGCTGAATGGGAAAAGCAGCATATACAGGATGCCTATGCATTTAAGTCTATACCTAGAGTTGTGTCACATGCACATGCTATTAACATGTTGAGTAATGCTAATGTATCGGAATCTAGTAGTAAAAATGATTCCATGGTTCATTACGCCACTGTGGCTAATGCATTACAACCTTTACGACATGCTTCCATTCTTAAGAATGATATTAAGGTTTCAACGCAACCTGTGAAGACTATTAAGTCATTCCGGGGGACATATACCTTCCCTCGACCTGATCAGCAGGCAACTGATCGTAAAAAAAAGGTTAAGTTTGTAAAAAAGGGAAAGGATGTTCATAATAAAAATACTTGTTGTAACTCCGATAATAAAAGTAAAAACAATAAGCTAGTCAGCAAATTTTGCACTTTACCCAGCAAACAGGTGTTTACGACATGCCGTGCACCTACTCCTTTGTCTGACGTAAATAGTCATACTCAAGTACACAATTATGGGACATTTAAGAACAATAACTCTACAAGTAGAAATAATGAATATTATAATCAAAGGAATAAGGTTACTCATCAACCTTACTCCCATTCTTATGACTACGGTACCACTTATATTGGTAGAGGTGCATCTTCTCGCACCATCCTTGTGCAAAATCTGCCACAACGAACTACTTGGCAGGCACTAGGAGATTTTCTCAACCACACGGCAGACGTTAGGTTCGTGCGTCTGTTACCTCATACCAATAACAGGTATGGTGACGCCGTGGTTACTTTTAGGACCAATCGAGATGCTCGCATGGCTATCGAGCGGGACAATGGTGTGTATTTCCACCACCATTCTCTCCGATTACAATTGGTTCCTGATTCTGCGTCACGCAGATAGTAACCTACTATATTGGATTTTGATTTCACATTCTTTGATGACTCAGCCTATGCAGTCATCATCTCTTTCTTGTAATGGTTATTTGTTCTTTTTCTAGTTCTCATGAACTTTTCCAATGGAATTTTATGCCATTCGGACTAATGAATGCGCCAGCTACCTTTGTACGCATGATGCGCCGCATATTGTCTCATCGTCCCGATGTCATTACTTATATAGATGACATCTGTCTTTTCAGTGACTCTTGGGATGAACATATTCAGGGTTTAAAATCTTTACTTTCTACCTTACGGGATTATAACTTAACAGCGAAACCTTCAAAGGCTTTTGTCGGTTTTCATGACATCTCATTTCTGGGTCACCGCATAGGTCATGGTTTCATGTATACAGAAGACAGTAACGTCTCTAAAATTTTAAACATCTCAGCACCTAAGACAAAAAAACAAGTTAGGTCGCTTTTAGGACTAATACAGTTCTATTCAAAATTCATCCCTCATTTGTCTACTATAACTGCACCTTTTTCTTCTCTACTGAAGAAAGGCACATCTAATGTAATAAAGTGGTCGCAGGATCACCAAACGGCGTTAGACTATATAAAACAATTTTTTTCAAATGCACCTTTTTTGAGGTTGCCTAACAAAAATCTCACCTTCATTCTTCGCAGTGATGCAAGTTCTTACGCTATTGCTGCAGTTTTGATGCAGGAATATAACGGCACCTTATTTCCGGTTATGTACGTATCCAGAAAGCTCACGCCGAGCGAGACGAAATATTCCGTTCTGGATAAAGAGCTCCTTGCTCTTGTCTGGGCAATCACTAAACTGGATCGTTATCTCCTCGGATCACACTTTGTGGTGGAGTCTGACCAGAAAGCTCTTACCGCACTGAATACAGGGAACGTTAAGTCATCAAAGTCAGCGCGTTACGCTATAGCGCTTCAACCGTTCCATTTTGAGATACGAGCTATTCCTGGAGTGCAGAATGTGTTCGCAGACTGTCTATCAAGATGCCCAAGTGAACGTGTCGAAACTAAACCACTTCCAGATGTTGGAACATCCTCACCGATAACATGAATAACTTTGTACATTGTTATTGATACTATATTAACGTTTTATTAGAACGGGAACATTGGTACTACAGTAACTTTTTATTAATATGGCAACATTGTTAAGAGCGACAAATATACATTTGTTATTCCTATGGAACATATTACACTACATGGCGTGTGCGAGAATATATTTTATCTTGTATGGAACATTCAGTACATCGTCGCGTCTATTACTAACTAGTTGCAACTGAACATTGACAATGAGTGATACTGGAATTACTTAGAAATATTAGTAACTGTTTATTTGTTAGTAATTAAGGAATATATAAATTAGATTAATTCAATTTAATCTATTTAATTGATTATGGATCACACACAAACTAACTTTCTTAGTTGTCAGGTAATACCTACATTCACGGGTCTTAGTTATGATATCTCACTTTTAGATCACTAGTCAACCATACTAGTGTTAGAAAAACATTAAGTGTGTTAATTCTTAATGTGTTTAATTTTGCATTGTTTCATTTTTGCACATTGTATTTTCAATTTCTCTGTTTTATTGATTCTCTTGTCATTGATCATCATCAGTGTTGCTGTTCATTTTCATTTTTGAAATCATATGTTTCAAATTTTTTTTTTGAAAACTTAGTTGAATTTTATTATCATTTTTTTTTTAAATGGTTTTTTCATTTTTCAAACTTGTTTTTACTTTGAATATTACCACATCGTTCCAAAGTAGGTCGATTGTGGATGTGTGCTTTAATGCATACTATCATTTAGTTATATTGATTTCTTTTAATATTCTTTTCTTAATATAGTATAACTTTATGCATTTCATATATCTTGTTGTAGTTTTGACTCACCTCTCTCGGGTATTAAGTTCAAAAAAAAATTAATAGAATTAATTTTTTTTTAAGGGGAGGTGATAAGGGAGCTGTTACGTACATTTATTACCTAAGGGGGTAGTCTTCGGTCCTGCCAAATGTACGCACCAGTTTTATATAGTTATATTATTTGAGCGTTCGATTGATTCACGCACTGACGTGCACAATGCAGTGTGAGTTGCTTTGGACGCACGGGTAACCTAGTTTGGAAATAGTGACGTCATGTGAGTTCGGGGCAGTACGGACTGTGTTTATGTCCGAGGTATATTTCTTGGAATATTTTTATTGGCAAGTTTGGAAGAAGCCATTACTTTTGTATGATCTCTACTGGTTCATGATGCAGCCAAGAGTAGAAGTATCATGTAAGTGTCGCCCCATGTCATTGAATGTTTATTGAGTAAATTAATGTATAAGGCCGCTCATAGTTCTGATCTAGCGGGAAGTCATCACAGTATGTCCTTCCTAGAATGGACAGACGGAGTCGTTAGCCCTTTTGAATTACCGTAGAGGGGAGGATTCCTACGAAGAAACAAAGTTAATTGATTTGCATACTTCTTATGTTTATATGCCGTATTTTCGTAAATGCCAAAGTCGTGGCATGGATACAGAGAGGTTGGTCAATACAGAACTCTAACCTGGTCGTATTGTTGTGGATGACTTTGTTTGGATTGTTATATATCTATGCTACCTAAATATTGTATGAAGGAAGTCTGGAATTAGTGCGAGTATGACAAGAAATATTACTCAGTGAGAATTAATCCGTTGGTCATAGGATACGTCCTTGAGAGAAGGTCAACGGACGTTACTACAATACATATGCTATGGCAAAGGAAGTGATCGATCTTTAGTCACTTGAATGAGAGGACTTAATTGTAGAGGATCTTCATAAACTTGAAAAGTCAATGATCAACATTTTGATGTAATGACCTTTTTGCAACTGTAAATATGACCGTCTTGTTCAACGTCGTATATGTCACGTTCAATAAAATATATGTACAATCATCACAGCCTTGTGTGCTGCCAGTCAATAACCAGTTCATCACTACTTGTTGGTGTTCGTGTTGAAGAACATTTATGACATTTTCGTTCTATCAAAACCATTCGCGTAAATAAACACTTGAACTTAGAAACGAACCCAACAGTTAATTTTGGGGAGTGACTGACTTTCTGCCTTGCTGGAACCAGTGTGTCTCTTCGTCAGTATTACGTGCGAGCTGGTTTTATATACGCAGAGCGAAGTATTGTATCCTCTGAAGTACCATCCACGAGACGAGGCACCTTGTTTTTTCCGGCACACGCGTACAGACGCAAGTATAACGTCTTACTTTCGTTAAACATTTTGTTACTTAGTTGTGCCTTCGATACTTATTCCATGTTATATGTTATATGTTGTGCATTCTTCGTGGGAGGTAGGGAGGTTGATCTGACGAACGAGATCCATCTCGAAGCCAATTCGGGCTCTTCGTCAGACGTTCTGTAGGGCTCAACTTGTAAGTTTCAATTGAGCGATAATTTTTAGGTACAAGGCTAAAAACCTTGCCGAAGTATCCGATGATTCTAGTCCACATGCTTCTTATAATAGTATGACTGTTTAGCTGTTTGCCGTCAAGTTTTTTTAATTGTTGTTTTTCGTAGTTTAGCTTTTTACTCGTAATTTAGTTTTATGATGAATTTTGTGTTGTATTATTGTTCCAATCTCACCTTTCCTGTCGTTCAGTTTTTTACAAAACCTATGTTTTTTTTTTTACAATGTGTTTGTCTCCCAATTGTCTTGTGCATATTCGAGGGATGCGTAGATGTCATCGTAATAGCCAATTTTTACGAATATAGGCCCATATAATTTTAGTTTCCACATTTTTATTTTTATTGGATTTCTGGGGCGACTGTAGCCTCATCCATTGGTACCACCACCCCCCACCCCCCCCCCCCGCCCCCCCACCCCCTTGATCCCACTATCCGTGTCTTTGTCAGTTACGGTACCTATTCTATCTGTCACGTCTAGATTGCGAATACATAACATTGTCCCCCCACCCCCCCCCACACCTGTCCCTAAATAATCGGTTATAGTGCATGGTCCCATGTGAACATTAAAAACTTATAGTGATTAATAATAATTATATGATAACAAAGGCATACCGTTCTTGGACAGGAAACGTGTACCATTTGATTAGAGTGGGGTAAATTAATTGGATATTAACTGAGTAACACTTATTAGAGAGAGAAAAAAATTATTAGACATAATGGATATTTTGGATCATTTTTCTCCGGAAGGGAGAAATAGGTAAATGGGGGGTTTCACAGTTGTGAGGAATATGCCATTGAACATTTCTTACTTCAAATTAACCCAGGGATCTCAAGAATTTTGCTTTTCTTAGGTGCAAATATGGCTTTTCACAAGAGAAAGCAGTGAGACTTGCTAAATTTATATCAACCATTTTTTATGTTGAAGGAAAAAAATAACTACTCAAGACAGTAGTGACACTTTTATTGAGGTGGATGAGTTGAAGAAAACCATAACGAAGCACAAGGGTAGGGAGATTGCCCTTACGAATGAGCTGCTACAGCAAAGGGGGAATATGAGAAGAAGTTGTTGGCTATGGATTTTGAAAATGCTGAGATGAAGAATAAAGTGACAGTGTTGATAGAGGATAATAAGAAATTTCATGACTCTTCTTTTAACCAGAAAAGAGAGTTAGATAATGAGGTGACCTCCTTAATGAACATATTTTTCGAAGAAGATAGTGACGATGAAAAAATACCTACTGCTATTAATACTACTCTGCAGATAGATTGCAATACACACATGGCTCAAATTCAGAGCCTGACATCTGAGGTAACTCTTTTGAGAGAAAAGTGTAATATGGAAAAAACGATGGAACAAAACATGAAAGTTTTGGATAAGAAAGTAGCAGATCTTACCTTGGCAAATCAAGAACTTAGGAATCTTCTATGTCAACAGGAGAAAGTGTCTCAGGAAAAACAGATAGATATTGAAAAATTACTCATGGAGAAAAATGAGTTAGAGAATGAAGTACGCTCAGTAAAAATATTACTTGACAAGGAGAAAAAGGTCATTGAAGAATTTGATAAGTTAAATATGACTATGAAGACAGACTGTCATGCTCATTTGGCTCAGATTCAAGAACTTACATCTGAGATTCCTCTTTTGAAATTAAGGGTTGAGGAACTTACGAATAGCCATCAAAATGCCATTGAGGCACTTGAAAAAAGAAAAGACCATTAATAAAAGAAACATGTCAGGAAACACACTATCGATGTTGAACATCTAACTCAAACTGCTGCTGCAGAACTCGAAGTTAAAGATTTAAATATTATGAATGGGATTGCTAGAGAGCTAGAACAAGTCAAAATGAATTATGAGAAGTTGATGTCAGATTATGTAGATTTGAAACTAGAATCTGAAGATAATAAAATTCAGCAGAAAATAGAAGCGGAAAAACAGAAAAAATTGATAATTAATCTTAGAGATAGAAAAGTCAGAAAGGGAAATAACAAGAATTACAATTCTTTTAAAGGGAAACAATTTTGTCAAACTTCTCTGTATAATGTATCTTCTAGCCAATCTCACAGATCACGAGATTTTCATCAGAATAATTTTGGAAATAATCAAAGCAATAATTATTATCATAATGGGAAATTTAGATCACAATCTTTAAATAACAGACAAGGTTATCAAAATAGACAGTATGGTCAATGGCACAATGGTAAAGGTCATACTAACCGTGATTTTAACGTAAACAAAAATGCAAATACTAGCAATTTTGGGGATAATAACCAAAATCGATCGCTACGAAGATATAGATCTTCGAACCAGCCACGACAACACTCTAATGTTGCTTTGAGTGATACACATTCAAACAAGGAACAGGATAATAATGTTAATGCACATAGTGCTATGTCATGTTCTCTGGATTTCGAACAGGTCAAGTCTTGTGATGAGAGTAATACCCCATTCCAGCCCAAGGCGATCACGACGCTGCGATGCGGGCAAAGTATACCAAGCCTACCAGCGGCTTGTACGGCCACGTCAGCTACTGACTATGGAACAGGAAGCCTTAAATTAAATAAGGGTTTTATAAATGGCATTCCATGCTCTCTTTTATTTGATTCAGGCTCCAGTACTGTGGGCGTCCGGACTTCGCTGATCAACCCAAGTTGTGCCACGGGCAGGGTTGTCAAGTGTGTGACTTTTGGTGGAACCGTGGAAACATTTCCCACGGCTGTTATTGAGTTAACTACACCATTTTTTTCAGGAAAGATCCACGCCTGTCTTCTTCCGAATCCAATTAGTGATGTCATATTGGGTCGTATACACGGTATAAAAGAGTGTACCCCTCAGCAAATTGCTGAATGGGAAAAGCAGCATATACAGGATGCCTATGCATTTAAGTCTATACCTAGAGTTGTGTCACATGCACATGCTATTAACATGTTGAGTAATGCTAATGTATCGGAATCTAGTAGTAAAAATGATTCCATGGTTCATTACGCCACTGTGGCTAATGGATTACAACCTTTACGACATGCTTCCATTCTTAAGAATGATATTAAGGTTTTAACGCAACCTGTAAAGACTAGTAAGTCATATACCTTCCCTCGAATTGATCAGCAGTCAACTGATCGCAAGAAAAAGGTTAGGTTTGTAAAAAAGGGAAAGGATGTTCATAATAAAAATACTTGTTGTAACTCCGATAATAAAAGTAAAAACAATAAGCTAGTCAGCAAAATTTTTAACTTTACCCAGCAAACAGGTGTTTACGACATGCCGTGCACCTACTCCTTTGTCTGACGTAAATAGTAATACTCAAGTACAAAATTATGGGACATTTAAGAACAATAACTCTACAAGTAGAAATAATGAATATTATAATCAAAGGAATAAGGTTACTCATCAACCTTACTCCCATTCTTATGACTACGGTATCACTTATATTGGTAGAGGTGCATCTTCTCGCACCATCCTTGTGCAAAATCTGCCACAGCGAACTACTTGGCAGGCACTAGGAGATTTTCTCAACCACACGGCAGACGTTAGGTTCGTGCGTCTGTTACCTCATACCAATAACAGGTATGGTGACGCCGTGGTTACTTTTAGGACCAATCGAGATGCTCGCATGGCTATCGAGCGGGACAATGGTGTGTATTTCCACCACCATTCTCTCCGATTACAATTGGTTCCTGATTCTGCGTCACGCAGATAGTAACCTACTATATTGGATTTTGATTTCACATTCTTTGATGACTCAGCCTATGCAGTCATCATCTCTTTCTTGTAATGGTTATTTGTTCTTTTTCTAGTTCTCATGAACTTTTCCAATGGAATTTTATGCCATTCGGACTAATGAATGCGCCAGCTACCTTTGTACGCATGATGCGCCGCATATTGTCTCATCGTCCCGATGTCATTACTTATATAGATGACATCTGTCTTTTCAGTGACTCTTGGGATGAACATATTCAGGGTTTAAAATCTTTACTTTCTACCTTACGGGATTATAACTTAACAGCGAAACCTTCAAAGGCTTTTGTCGGTTTTCATGACATCTCATTTCTGGGTCACCGCATAGGTCATGGTTTCATGTATACAGAAGACAGTAACGTCTCTAAAATTTTAAACATTTCAGCACCTAAGACAAAAAAACAAGTTAGGTCGCTTTTAGGACTAATACAGTTCTATTCAAAATTCATCCCTCATTTGTCTACTATAACTGCACCTTTTTCGTCTCTACTGAAGAAAGGCACATCTAATGTAATAAAGTGGTCGCAGGATCACCAAACGGCTTTAGACTATATAAAACAATTTTTTTCAAATGCACCTTTTTTAAGGTTGCCTAACAAAGATCTCACCTTTGTTCTTCGCAGTGATGCAAGTTCTTACGCTATTGCTGCAGTTTTGATGCAGGAATATAACGGCACCTTATTTCCGGTTATGTACGTATCCAGAAAGCTCACGCCGAGCGAGACGAAATATTCCGTTCTGGATAAAGAGCTCCTTGCTCTTGTCTGGGCAATCACTAAACTGGATCGTTATCTCCTCGGATCACACTTTGTGGTGGAGTCTGACCAGAAAGCTCTTACCGCACTGAATACAGGGAACGTTAAGTCATCAAAGTCAGCGCGTTACGCTATAGCACTTCAACCGTTCCATTTTGAGATACGAGCTATTCCTGGAGTGCAGAATGTGTTCGCAGACTGTCTATCAAGATGCCCAAGTGAACGTGTCGAAACTAAACCACTTCCAGATGTTGGAACATCCTCACCGATAACATGAATAACTTTGTACATTGTTATTGATACTATATTAACGTTTTATTAGAACGGGAACATTGGTACTACAGTAACTTTTTTATTAATATGGCAACATTGTTAAGAGCGACAAATATACATTTGTTATTCCTATGGAACATATTACACTACATGGCGTGTGCGAGAATATATTTTATCTTGTATGGAACATTCAGTACATCGTCGCGTCTATTATTAACTAGTTGCAACTGAACATTGACAATGAGTGATACTGGAATTACTTAGAAATATTAGTAACTGTTTATTTGTTAGTAATTAAGGAATATATAAATTAGATTAATTCAATTTAATCTATTTAATTGATTATGGATCACACACACAAACTAACTTTCTTAGTTGTCAGGTAATACCTACATTCACGGGTCTTAGTTATGATATCTCACTTTTAGATCACTAGTCAACCATACTAGTGTTAGAAAAACATTAAGTGTGTTAATTCTTAATGTGTTTAATTTTGCATTGTTTCATTTTTGCACATTGTATTTTCAATTTCTCTGTTTTATTGATTCTCTTGTCATTGATCATCATCAGTGTTGCTGTTCATTTTCATTTTTGAAATCATATGTTTCAAATTTTTTTGAAAACTTAGTTGAATTTTATTATCATTTTTTTTTTAATGGTTTTTTTCATTTTTCATTTTCAAACTTGTTTTTACTTTGAATATTACCACATCGTTCCAAAGTAGGTCGATTGTGGATGTGTGCTTTAATGCATACTATCATTTAGTTATATTGATTTCTTTTAATATTCTTTTCTTAATATAGTATAACTTTATGCATTTCATATATCTTGTTGTAGTTTTGACTCACCTCTCTCGGGTACTTAGTTCAAAAAAAAAAATTAATAGAATTAATTTTTTTTTAAGGGGAGGTGATAAGGGAGCTGTTACGTACATTTATTACCTAAGGGGGTAGTCTTCGGTCCTGCCAAATGTACGCACCAGTCTTTATATATTTTATTATTTGTGCGTTCGATTGATTCACGCACTGACGTGCACAATGCAGTGTGAGTTGCTTTGGACGCACGGGTAACCTAGTTTGGGGAAATAGTGACGTCATGTGAGTTCGGGGCAGTACGGACTGTGTTTATGTCCGAGGTATATTTCTTGGAATATTTTATTGGCAAGTTTGGAAGAAGCCATTACTTTTGTATGATCTCTACTGGTTCATGATGCAGCCAAGAGTAGAAGTATCATGTAAGTGTCGCCCCATGTCATTGAATGTTTATTGAGTAAATTAATGTATAAGGCCGCTCATAGTTCTGATCTCTAGCGGGAAGTCATCACAGTATGTCCTTCCTAGAATGGACAGACGGAGTCGTTAGCCCTTTTGAACTACCGTAGAGGGGAGGATTCCTACGAAGAAACAAAGTTAATTGATTTTGCATACTTCTTATGTTTATATGCCGTATTTTCGTAAATGCCAAAGTCGTGGCATGGATACAGAGAGGTTGGTCAATACAGAACTCTAACCTGGTCGTATTGTTGTGGATGACTTTGTTTGGATTGTTATATATCTATGCTACCTAAATATTGTATGAAGGAAGTCTGGAATTAGTGCGAGTATGACAAGAAATATTACTCAGTGAGAATTAATCCGTTGGTCATAGGATACGTCCTTGAGAGAAGGTCAACGGACGTTACTACAATACATATGCTATGGCAAAGGAAGTGATCGATCTTTAGTCACTTGAATGAGAGGACTTAATTGTAGAGGATCTTCATAAACTTGAAAAGTCAATGATCAACATTTTGATGTAATGACCTTTTT
The DNA here is from genome assembly GCA_024509875.1 of Oreohelix idahoensis. Classification (NCBI taxonomy): domain Eukaryota; kingdom Metazoa; phylum Mollusca; class Gastropoda; order Stylommatophora; family Oreohelicidae; genus Oreohelix; species Oreohelix idahoensis. The sequence continues at coordinate 982,389 of JAMPIV010000986.1, forward strand.
GCAACTGTAAATATGACCGTCTTGTTCAACGTCGTATATGTCACGTTCAATAAAATATATGTACAATCATCACAGCCTTGTGTGCTGCCAGTCAATAACCAGTTCATCACTACTTGTTGGTGTTCGTGTTGAAGAACATTTATGACATTTTTGTTCTATCAAAACCATTCGCGTAAATAACACTCTTGAACGTTAGAAACGAACCCAACATGGTATTACACAGGAAGACTTGATGATGATATTACACAGGAAGACTTGATGATGGTATTACACAGGAAAACTTGATGATGGTGTCATAAAATTAACCATGATACAACGTTAAAATATCTCCAATGATACAACGTAGGGATAAAAACTAATGCGTAAGCTACTAGAATACATGATCGCCCACGCCGCGGGTCATCACCCGCCATGGAAATTAAATTGTTAGACGTGAAGGCAAAACGTTACCCTTGGAACGGGATGAGAACGAAGATCAAAAGGAAAAAATATGACTGAACGCGTGCTTGAAACTAGCAAGGCTAAAAGACGCAATTGGTGGGGAAAGGAGGAAAAAGTCACGTCCCCAAGTTGACACAAGGTAAAGAAATCGACAAAAGGGACCTTAGCTATTATACGCAACAGTCATTTCTTGGACGCTTTTGCGGTAACTTAGTCCGTTTATTTGAATTCAGCGGCAAACGCAGTATAGAAGATGCTAGAAATATTTCGAAAAAACAAAATAACCTTGAAAAGTAACTTTTTCTTAATAATGATGTTAGGAATATAAAACCTAGCTGGCCGGATGGCCCATCTTGAGCAGTGAAATAATATGCTTTCATTTATACAGACGGATAAATAATAAGAAAGATATTGACAAAAGACTGTGTTGTTCATATCAGCGAGCATCTGCATTGAAACAAAAAATGTCCCTAATTTTCAAAAAACGGTAGCCTTGAGACTCAAGTGCTAAAATCTAGTTAGAATGAAAGAGACGGGATGGGATGGTGAACTGTGGCTAAAAATAACTTTAAAGGCAAAATTGTGTAGGGGAAGGCGGAGTTGGTTCAAAAAACAAGTGTGTTTTTTGTGAAACGCAAGTAGAGACAGACGGACCAACAGACAATAAGGCATACTTGACTGAGGTATGACTGAAATGACTTTTTGGTAGGAGGTTTGAATTTGAAAAGGAAAAAAGGTGGTGATTGGCCATAGATGAATATATTATTGGCGCTCAGACGCGCATTTTTGCCATTCGTCATAAGTTGTCCTAGTAGACACAGTGAATTATTTAGTGGTGTAATTCCCAGAAGCTAACTGAAATATTTAGAGGGACGCCATACTAAAGCCAGCAGCTCAGCTGAGTTTTGCTAGCAATTAACTGTGTTCTATATTCATAATTCTGGTAAGACGGAAAGTATTTCTTTGTATATTTAATATTTGTTTAATGTTTCGAGTGATTTGATACTGCCATATCAAAATCTATCCCTTACAACAAGTAAGGATTCGCTCTAGACCCCCCGCCCCAGTTCAGGGTCTAGAGACAAATAAAATACATAAACTCCAGCAAGGATTATGAAGGACAGATTAAGTGTTGAGATCAGTGGAACATATCACCTATCCTATTCTATGGCAGGAAGCTAATGAACATATTTCAGAATATGTAGTCTGGGAGAACTTATCCTATGTGAAACCAACTTGGTAAGATGTGTTGTATGGTCAAAGAGATCTGACCCGTCTATGTGGTGTTGTTGTTGTGTGTGGTGTTGTGTCCAGAAATGGTTTAGAGGATGGAATTCTGACACATGACCAATACTTTATTGCAGAGCTGTGAGTTTTTTATTTGGCACCAATGTGGTGTCAAATGTGATGTTGAATATTACAAGAGTGGACCCGTGCAGTTTATATCTTGGCAGAGCAGCCGTATATTGCCCCCAAGCACGGAGAGGTGGGGCCACCATATTCCAGCACCAGAACTACTCATTCCAGATACGTGAGCGTCTGGCCTGCTGGAGATTCACAAACTTAATTTCTAACACCAATTATAATATCAATAAATGGACAATGTGTAGTCGCCATAGACAGGGAGTGATGAGGTCACCCCAACAGCACATCCATTAAACATTCTCCCAGAAAAATTACAACTATAAACAGTAGTAATATTAACTAGTATTGTAACATACATATGTACACTCTTTTCATTTATTATGCCATATATTCATGCATTTCATTAATAATTGCAAAACCTTTCATATGTTCTGACCAAAATAAAACCTTGGTTCAGAACAAATAAACTAAAGAAAATTTATTATCAAAAATTTTACACAGCTTGAGTTAGTTCAGTGTGTCATAACATTTTATTAATATTATTAGACTTATTAAATATCTGTGTGTGTGTATGTAAACTACCACAACACATTACATATCATACCCTAGAATTTTAACGTAGCCACATTCATTAGAAAAAAAAGATAGGTGTGAGGTCGTAGTGGTAGCAAGAAGGGCCTTCTGAAAATTCACAGCTACATTTATCTCAGGAGCCTTCACAGCTGACCTCATGCATCACATTAAGTAATATCACAATCATACAATACCCTCAATCCACTACATATATTGGGGTCTCTTGTCCCGGGATAATTAGCCTATCAATAATATTAGGATCTCCTGGGGGGAGAAATAAATTAGGGGAACACATTAATAAAAATTAAAAGTGTCCCTGAAAATAAAAGTTGGTGAATCTTCACAGCCATTGGTAGTTAATTGATTAATTAATTAATTAGAATTATTTTAGACTAGAGTAATTAGAATTACTTTAGTGGTTGGAAATTTTACTTTGCTCATTGCTAGAATTGTTTAAAAAGTATGGCGGAGCTAGCCAAATTCAGATCAGCTGCTGTGCTAACGGCAAAGGATATGGGAATGGATGGTCAGGTTTTAATTCAATATGTAACGGCTGAATGTGATAAGTATATTGAACGGGAAGAAAGAAGATTAGAAAAAGAGGCTGAAAGAAAATTAGAGTCTGAAAGGTTGGCTGAAGAGAAGAGGTTAGACGCTGAAAAAGAAATTAAGAGGCTGCAGATTGAGGCAGAAGAAAAACGACAGCAAAGGGAGGCAGAAGATAGAAGGTTGCAGAGGGAGCACGAATTACGACTAAGGGAGCTGAAGCTACAAGGCCAGGCTCCTGAAAATGGTGCCAGCCCTTTTGCCTCAGATGCTACGCCCAGTCTGGGAGCCTCAACATCAGCTATGGGGTTTCATTTAGACCATTTTGTTGAAAAAGACGATGACATAGAGGGGTACCTAGGACGTTTTGAGTTATTAGCTACTACATATGGGTTAGAGAGAGAGAGGTGGAGTTTAAAGATATCACAGGGACTGAGAGGGACTTCTTACGAAGTCTTCGCAAAAATGAACAGAGAAGACCAGGACAATTATGACATGATAAAGCAGGCTTTGTTATTGAGGTACGAAAAAAATGGTGAATTTTATCGTAAGAAATTTAGAAATGCCAAACTGTCGTCTGGGGAGACATACCACCAATTCTCTGCCAGACTGGAAACCTATTTGGAGAAATGGACTGCTCTGGGGAAGACCCAAGATCTTAAAGAAATGATCATGATTGAGCAATTGAGAGAGTCCATGGCTCCAGACATGAGAAAATTTCTCATGGAACAAGGTGCAGAGAAGTTGGGGGAGGTTTTAAATGTCGCTGAGAGGTATCAGGCAGCCCAGGCAGAGGTAAGTGATGCTAAAAAGAAGCACATAGACAATTTTAAAGCTCCACAGCAATTTAATAAATTTGATAATAGAGAGCAGGGAAATAAAGGTAGGACAAACTTTGAGCGGCCAAGAAATGACTACCGAGACAGAAACTCACAGTTCAATGACCAAAAATCCAATGAAAGAAAACCGTTTAACCAAGGAAAAAGATGGTGTAAATGGTGCAAGAAAGATAACCATAACACCGAATTTTGTAGAAGGAAACCTTCAAACATTGCTGCAATGAAGTCGGGGACTCAAAGATTAAAGGTTAATCCTAATGGACAGCAGGAACCTTATCACCCCCCAGTTTGTGAGGATGTTATTTGTAATGGGGTCACCATAAGGTGCCTTTATGATTGTCACAAAGTTACCCCTGTGAGGGTAACCAAAGAGAGTTATCTGTGAGGTGCCGGCTTTGTCAATGGCTCAGATTCGCCTGGCACCCGGTTGAAGATGAGCAGCAGGAGTGGAGAAGGTGAATATAAGACTTTGGGATGAATTCCCAGCATATAGCCCCAGTGATTCTGGATCTCGTGACATATACCTCCTACCACTCTATCTCCCCCTCTATATACTAACGAGCCCCCACTCCCCTATTACACTGAGTGAACAGAAGAGAAAGAGAAGAAGAACAGTATGTCTCTTTCGCACACTTTCGTTCCTTCTCTATATATGTGATAACGTGTGTTGGTAAACACAACTACAACATTTATTAATGTTCTGAAATATAACAACATTCAATTACACTGATACAAATGCAACTAGAAATAACATTAACTATCCCTGTGAAGAAAGATATTAGTTAATGCAAAATACACAAATGAATCTAAAGTCTACCCTATGTGATGATGATGAATTTAAGTAACTCCTAAATACTAACAAAAAGGATATCTTGTGTTTCTTGGTCTCTTGCTAACTGTCAATAAACTCTGGTTGTTTGAACACAATGGACAAGTCTTTGTCTGCCTACAATAACATTGGACGGTTCACTCGATTTCGCCAGGTGTCCACGGCTTGTATTTTTGTCTTTCACAATGCCTGTGTTGACATTGTCCCGAGCGTCCGAGGTGTCTTATTCATGGGTGAGGTTGAACACAATGTTAGGCGGGTGAGACTTCGTCTGTTATGCAGATGTCCTTTTGTTGTCTTGGTATTTTGCTTATGTGGTGACGATGATGGAAATATGTTGTATATTCGTATTTGTTGGTGCATCAATTGTACAGGGAGAATCTGTCCATTACTGCATGTAATTTAGGATCTCGATAAATTTGGTAGGCACTGGGGTTACAAAATCTCCCGTCTGCTCTTGCAGCTTTTGATCATAGTTTCTCAAAGGCACTTGTTGTAAAAAATCATCCGTTGGCGACTGCCACTTCAGATCATTAAATTTCTCAAAGGCACTTGTTGTAAAAAATCATCCGTTGGCGACTGCCACTTCAGATCATTAAATTTCACGTGGACAGCTATTTAGAAATGCAGCAATCCTTCTGGGTATTTTCTGCTTTCTTTTTGGGTGGGTAGTCGATGATAGAAAGACCCTTCACCGCCTGGTAAATTCCTTTCTGACCCCCGTGGAGTATTGGTAGGTTGTTGCCGTTAATTACGTGTGAGATGCGTGTCGTCGCAGTATCTCGGTCGGCCCTACTCTAAAGCTTGTCCTGTGATTAACGCCAACCACGTAGTAGACTAAGGATGAGTATCTCAAATGGTCCCTGTCTCTACCACTTGGTGTCCCTATACGAATTTCACTGACACAATGTCTTGATTCTTTCTTGTGAAATCTAGAACCCCAAGTCTTGGTTGGCGGAACGGTTTCTCTTACCAATGCCAAGCCATGAATATAGTTGGGTTATATATCGTCTGGATCGCCTAGGGCGATTTTTTTCGGGTTCGCTTCCTGTGTCATGTGAAATTTCGTTTGTTTTCCTAAAGTCAGACATTCCGTCCTCAAACTGTGTAAAATTTCCTGTATTATTTTGCTATGGTCGCTCTCATATTTTGCTTATCCGAGACAACTTGTCTGCGTTCGTCTTTTGGGGCACGTACAGTGTTGTTCTTCTCGTTATAATTTCGTATTCATACTGCTTTCATGTTGTCCCTGGCTCAGACTTTCAGTCTCCTTTAATCCAATATTACTTTGTCTGAACGACTGACCACAATACTCATTGTAAAATTACTTGGCCTTCTGTCGCCGACTGCACATTATGTTCTATTACTAGCCAAAATAATAATTGGGTATTACTGGCTTTGTGTAAACACACCCGCGACGTCCCCGGCGATGGACTGTTTATGTAATGTCTCCCTGTTGGGCGACATTTATGACTTTCTACAGGTGAATGTTATTACGTTTACAAGACTCACGCCGAGCGATGGCTATTGTTATGTCAACATTCCTTGTAAAATTGGTCAATTTTCCACGACTGATGAAAACGATGTCTGTGCCGACAATCAGTATAGAAAGTCGAAATACACACTCATTCAGTGAGAAATTTACCGACAAAATATTACCATTAGGTTTTAGGAATTTAATTGCAGACTTACTCGCGTCCCGTGACATATGTCCCCCACACGAAGTCTTAGCTTGGGAAGACTCCTGCGAGTCAGGATGCATTTTACATTCCCTATTGTCGGCTGATGTTATCTCCTCGCTATCACTATCCTCCTCATCTTCCTCGTTTCCACCATCCTTCTCCTCGTTCAAATCGTTCTTCTCGCAATCTTCCTCAGTTGCTTCTCCTGCATCAGCTATAAAGAGCTGCTCCCTTTCCTGTTTCAATATCGTGACCGTAGTCAAGAGTTGTCGCCCCTGCTCGACTACGTTCGTAGAGTGTGTTGTGATTTTCTGCACACCTGCAGATGACTGTCTAGCCGCATTGGGCTGCAGTGCTGAGTTTCGGATTTCCTTTATTCAAATGCTTTGTGGCTGCTCGTGTCCTGAAGTTGGCCGCTTCAGTTATGTGTCTGGCTAAGTATCTCTTTAGCAGAATAATATTATATATTTCCAGCTGATTCTCCATTGGAATCTTATCATTGGTTCGAGATGCCTTCTCGACCATTGTGTATGGCCCGTGCCATCCAATCTGTAACCTGTTCTGTTTTGCTATGCATAAACAGTAAAACATATGCTATCTCTAGCTCACACTTAGGACCAGTCGTCGTATTATATTCTCCGTCATGTTGACGCCTCCTCTTCTTCATACGTAGTCTGTTTCCCTTAACAGTGGCTTCCTCACTTTTCCCATGATTTGATGCCCCTCTCTGGCATTCAGGACCTGATCTGATAAATTGATCCATGTCCCTTGCGATTCCCTGCCAATAATAATGGTGGGTGATTCTTTGCGTAGTGATGTATTGTCTGACCTGACCACTAGATTCACTAGCATGTCCCATACCTAAGATATAAAATCTATATCGTGCTGGTACTACCAGTTGCTTATACTCATATCCGCGCTTTTTCTACTTTCCTAAGGAGTTGTCCTTGCTGTTTAAAGCAGTCTCCTGGTTCTGGTGGATTGTCTCCCTTCAGTCTCTTCTTAAAACACGGTTCTACCGATTTATCGTTCATTTGAGCTTGTCTCAGCTCTTGCGGATGGAAGTGAACCTCGTCTCCTTGTCTCTTCTCCTTCGCTTGGTCACTTGTCTGCACTGCAGCTGTGACTCTTGATTGACGAGTGTCTCCTAAACTCACATATTTGTAGCCTAAAATGACTTCGTATGTATGATCATTTAAAACTGCCGTTCGTAGTTCTCCCTTGACATATCTGCCTTCAATGGGAGTCCGGGCGATAGCCGCCATCATTGGAGGATCGCCGTTACCTGTGACCTGAATTTCCACAGTTCCATCAGTCAATTGTTCTGATCTAACCAGTCTTGAACTGATTTTCGAATCGAATTCCAGCCTGGAATCGAATACCTCTTCCGCTCTTTCTCTATTGACAACGTTGTGTTCCGAGGGAATCAGGGCGCTAGTCGCCGTCCCTACAATATCACTTTTCCTTTTCCGCCCCTTTGCATTAGGGTCCTTGTAATATTCGTTGCCAGGTTTAAACCTCTTCTTTCTTTTGAGTGGTCCATTCTTATTGACACTAACTCTCAGTGTGTCTTTCTTCGCTCTGTCGAAATAAAAAATGTTTTCCCCCTTCTTTTTTCTGCTAACCAATCTTTGAATCCGACGACGGATCAAAGTTGGCCCTTGTTTGTCCTTATTACGTATCTTGTGTATCTTGCCCGTGGAATGGTCATAATTCAAGATACGGTGCAACCCATCTGTCCATTTATATCGGGTACAGTGTGTTGTAAATTTCGCGCATCTGCTCTGTGCCTTGCATAAAGCGCGTACACCAAGCTGTTTCCTCTTGTGTCGCCTGGTGTCTTTCCTTCTCTCTATCCGCTTAGTTTTTGTCTCGCCTACATATAGAATCGGAGTCCCATGGGTGTTGAGCTGCTGTATCCCCGCCGGCTCTACCACACTTTTTTCTCCTCATAATCCTCTTCTACCTCCTTTTGAAGAGAGTCGGGGGGTGCCTCCGTGTCCGTCGTCCACCCTGTCCCGATAATCGTATGTGTTGTTATACCTTCTAAAGGCACACATTTCTCTCCGTAAGTTTTTTAAAAAGTGGTAGGATCTGACTTTTCCCTCGTCTTGGGTAAAGGCAGACTTAGGCGATGTGTGCAACTGTCTATTTCCGTGGATAATAGCGAATGCCCGTTCCTGTCCGGTCGCTTCTTTCCACGGAGAAGGGCCGGTGGAGTAAGGTAATAATTGTTCTCCTGATGTCAGGAGACAAGTGCCTGTTTTCTTCTTCCCTGTGATGCCAGGTGAAATTGTTTTATTCGAAGTCCCCTTGCAAGATCCATCGAAGGTACCGCTCGCAATTAGAGTGGGTTCTTCTGTGCCTTTTAATAACTTTCCGTTATCTCTGCAGCGGTGTCTGGAATCCATTGAATTAACTACCGCCGGGTGTGATTTTTCCCCCTCTTTTCTCCGGGACTCTTTGTCCTTCATTGTTCGGGTTTCTATATACGCCAAGCGATGGAGAGGAGGGCGGTTTCGGCACTCACTGCTGGTGTAGTGATTTTTCATGCGACAATACGGCCACCATTTTTCCCCTTGCCTCTGGTTCTGAGAAAAGGAGTTGTGTTGAGTTTCCTGTCTATGTGGATTGCAAAGCAAGTTGTCTTTCTTCCCCTGATACCGGTCAACTGCGCCCTTCTCGTAATCAGTTTCTCCTGCAGATTTCTTTGCATATGTCGTAATGCAAGGCGAAGATGGTGTGTCCTCTAGGCGATATGATAGCTCGTCTGCCACTTCATGGGCCGAAATACATATTTCTGGTTCAACTCTTGTGGATAGTTCAAATGCTTTAAGCAACCTCTTCATCCGAAGTTCGTGCTCTCTCTCTGCCTTATTTCTCTCTAACTCTGCCTTGAATCTCCTATACTCGGCCTCTCTCTCTCTCTCAGCTTCTAATTTCTTGGCTTCTCTCTCCTCCTTCTCCGCTGCTAATGTCAATCTTCTTTGCTCTTCTTCTTGCTTGCTAGTTTATCTTTTCTCTCTTGCTCTGCAAGTTTGTCTTTTCTCTCTTCTTTTGTGCGCCGTTAACATTTTTTCCACATATTCCATAAGTTCTCCTTTTTCTAGTTTTAAACTAGTTGCTTCCTGGATAATCGCAGCGCGAATTTGCATCAAATCTTCCATGATCAAGCTAGAATTCAATCTGCCTATCGCTACTCAAAATTATGTGAGAGAAAAAAATATAGGGCGAAGAAAAAATTTGTGCCCTTGGCCAAAGGGAGAGAACCAAAACAAATTTCCCGTATGCTTCGCTATAACCTTTACAACCGTACAGGTAAATGACAATAGTAAAGAAAACCTTGGCAATACAATTCTAAGGCTTGCTAAGAATACCAGTCAAATATTTCTGACCATCAACTGCCTGCCTACCAAGAAAACAATACTAAAATGTTTCGTCTCAGTGGCTTAGTCGCTATTGTCCACTTGTGAACAAAAGGAATACACAATGTCGGGTCGCTCGTTCAAAGCGTCCGACTTCAACAATGCCTTTTGATCGAGTCCCACGTGGTACTACCAAAAATCCAGGCAAAAATCAATATTGGTAACCAGATGCAGTAATAAAGTGCATATAAATTAATACGGTGTAATCTTCTAACATGTGTCAATGTCTTTCTTAATATACTATGAATATCTAATCTTAATATCTAATATGAATATCTAGTTATCTAATACTCTATTCTGTGTTCTTTCCCTCTACCTAAGTAGAATAAGGAACAGTATAGAAGACAGTGAATAGGTTTATACAAAATTTGCAAAAAAGAATTATTTAATGTTTTAGTCTAGGGCAAGTCCCAAGGTATATCCCGGACGAGCCCCCAATTATGTCACAAAGTTACCCCTGTGAGGGTAACCAAAGAGAGTTATCTATGAGGTGCCGGCTTTGTCAATGGCTCAGATTCGCCTGGCACCCGGTTGAAGATGAGCAGCAGGAGTGGAGAAGGTGAATATAAGACTTTGGGATGAATTCCCAGCATATAGCCCCAGTGATTCTGGATCTCGTGACATATACCTCCTACCACTCTATCTCCCCCTCTATATACTAACGAGCCCCCACTCCCCTATTACACTGAGTGAACAGAAGAGAAAGAGAAGAAGAACAGTATGTCTCTTTCGCACACTTTCGTTCCTTCTCTATATATGTGATAACGTGTGTTGGTAAACACAACTACAACATTTATTAATGTTCTGAAATATAACAACATTCAATTACACTGATACAAATGCAACTAGAAATAACATTAACTATCCCTGTGAAGAAAGATATTAGTTAATGCAAAATACACAAATGAATCTAAAGTCTACCCTATGTGATGATGATGAATTTAAGTAACTCCTAAATACTAACAAAAAGGATATCTTGTGTTTCTTGGTCTCTTGCTAACTGTCAATAAACTCTGGTTGTTTGAACACAATGGACAAGTCTTTGTCTGCCTACAATAACATTGGACGGTTCACTCGATTTCGCCAGGTGTCCACGGCTTGTATTTTTGTCTTTCACAATGCCTGTGTTGACATTGTCCCGAGCGTCCGAGGTGTCTTATTCATGGGTGAGGTTGAACACAATGTTAGGCGGGTGAGACTTCGTCTGTTATGCAGATGTCCTTTTGTTGTCTTGGTATTTTGCTTATGTGGTGACGATGATGGAAATATGTTGTATATTCGTATTTGTTGGTGCATCAATTGTACAGGGAGAATCTGTCCATTACTGCATGTAATTTAGGATCTCGATAAATTTGGTAGGCACTGGGGTTACAAAATCTCCCGTCTGCTCTTGCAGCTTTTGATCATAGTTTCTCAAAGGCACTTGTTGTAAAAAATCATCCGTTGGCGACTGCCACTTCAGATCATTAAATTTCTCAAAGGCACTTGTTGTAAAAATCATCCGTTGGCGACTGCCACTTCAGATCATTAAATTTCACGTGGACAGCTATTTAGAAATGCAGCAATCCTTCTGGGTATTTTCTGCTTTCTTTTTGGGTGGGTAGTCGATGATAGAAAGACCCTTCACCGCCTGGTAAATTCCTTTCTGACCCCCGTGGAGTATTGGTAGGTTGTTGCCGTTAATTACGTGTGAGATGCGTGTCGTCGCAGTATCTCGGTCGGCCCTACTCTAAAGCTTGTCCTGTGATTAACGCCAACCACGTAGTAGACTAAGGATGAGTATCTCAAATGGTCCCTGTCTCTACCACTTGGTGTCCCTATACGAATTTCACTGACACAATGTCTTGATTCTTTCTTGTGAAATCTAGAACCCCAAGTCTTGGTTGGCGGAACGGTTTCTCTTACCAATGCCAAGCCATGAATATAGTTGGGTTATATATCGTCTGGATCGCCTAGGGCGATTTTTCGGGTTCGCTTCCTGTGTCATGTGAAATTTCGTTTGTTTTCCTAAAGTCAGACATTCCGTCCTCAAACTGTGTAAAATTTCCTGTATTATTTTGCTATGGTCGCTCTCATATTTTGCTTATCCGAGACAACTTGTCTGCGTTCGTCTTTTGGGGCACGTACAGTGTTGTTCTTCTCGTTATAATTTCGTATTCATACTGCTTTCATGTTGTCCCTGGCTCAGACTTTCAGTCTCCTTTAATCCAATATTACTTTGTCTGAACGACTGACCACAATACTCATTGTAAAATTACTTGGCCTTCTGTCGCCGACTGCACATTATGTTCTATTACTAGCCAAAATAATAATTGGGTATTACTGGCTTTGTGTAAACACACCCGCGACGTCCGGCGATGGACTGTTTATGTAATGTCTCCCTGTTGGGCGACATTTATGACTTTCTACAGGTGAATGTTATTACGTTTACAAGACTCACGCCGAGCGATGGCTATTGTTATGTCAACATTCCTTGTAAAATTGGTCAATTTTCCACGACTGATGAAAACGATGTCTGTGCCGACAATCAGTATAGAAAGTCGAAATACACACTCATTCAGTGAGAAATTTACCGACAAAATATTACCATTAGGTTTTAGGAATTTAATTGCAGACTTACTCGCGTCCCGTGACAATGATACAGGTTTGGATTATGATTCAGTTGTGAAGTCTAGCCTAGTGGACCCAAGTCAGTATACCACAGAAACAGTGGAAATACAAGGGGCAACTAAGGACATACCACTCATGACACTTCCCATCGCAAGGATAACGGTGAAAACTCGCTATGTGGAAGGAGAAATCAGAGCAGCAGTGATAGATGAACCAATCTACCCTCTGATATTGGGGTGTAGATACGTCTTCTTGGGGAATCCCGAGAGACCTGTGATCATGGCGACAGTGCAGACCAGGTCACAGAAGAAGGAGGAAGAAGGTGAACCTATAAATGCTCATCCAGAGGAGATGAGGAAGGCGCAGGCTGAGGATAGGACACTCAAGCCATGTTTTAAAAAATTGCCCAAATGCCACACACCTCCGAGCAAGGGGGAATATTTTATGAAGAACAAACTATTATACAGGAAGGCCGGAGCTGGAACAAATGGTCACAACCAGCTGGTTCTTCCCACTTCATATAGGGATAAAGTGATGGAACTCGGGCATGCGATTCCCTTCAGTGGTCACATGGGGATCAGCGCCACAGGACAGCGTATAGCTTGTCATTACTTCTGGCCAGGGATAACGGAGGATATAAAAAAGATATGTCAAATCCTGCCCAGAATGTCAAAGGGTAGCTCCAAAGCACTGGACTGCTCCTGCAACTCTAGGGGAAATGCCCATAGTGGGAACACCTTTTGAGAGGGTTGCAGTGGATATTGTGGGACCTCTCACTCGGACCAAGAGGAGGAACAGTTACATTCTTACTCTGGTGGACACTTGTTCTATGTGGGGAGAGGCGGTAGCCCTGCCATCAATTGATTCAAAACATGTAGCAGAGGCACTACTTACAATATTTACCCGATTAGGATTCCCGCATCAAATCTTGACGGATAATGGCTCTCAGTTCAAGGGGAAACTAACGGAAGAAGTTTTTAAGCTATTTCAAGCCAGACACTTTCATTGTAGTCCGTACCATCTGCAAGGGAACGGCCAGGTAGAGAGGTTCAACGGGACTCTCATTTCTATCCTGAGAAAGCTGGCATACGAAAAACCGGATCTGTGGGATCAATTCCTGCCCGCCGCATTGTTTGCGTATCGGGAGGTACCACATAGTTCAACCTGGATGGCTCCCGCAACTCTGCTATTTGGGAGGCCAATAAAAGGTCCATTAGAAGCCTTATTAAGGACCTGGACAGATGAGAAGGTGGAAGAGACTGTTACCTCATCTTATCAATACGTGAAAGAACTGACCACTCGTTTGAAAGCTGGATGGAAACTGGCAAATGATAATTTGAAACAAGCCAGGAAGAAACATGCAGCATATTTTAATAGGAAGGCAAAGGACAGAGAACTAGCTGTGGGAGAGAAGGTGCTGCTTCTACTACCCGGTAGCCAGAATAAATTACAAATTGGATGGCAAAGTCCATATACGGTTCTAGAGAAGGTGTCTAGAAAAAACTATAAAATTGACAAAAAGGGGAAGGAGAAAGTTTATCATGTAAACCTGTTAAAGAAGTATCTGGACAGACCACTCCAGGAAAGCACCCCCTTACTGACCTTAGCTATCGCAACTCAAATGCAAAAGGAACCACTCACCTCACATGAATACCCATTACATCCTTGTGAAACAGCAGCACAGGTAAAAGTCAGTAAGCACCTGACTAAAAACCAGAGGGAGAGAGTTCAACAGGTTCTGGAGGAACATACAGATGTATTAACAGATAAACCAGGCCATACAAATTTGCTACAGTATGACATGAAACTGGTAGACTCAAACCCAATCTGTATGAGAGCCTATTCTATTCCGTTCGCGAAGGAGAAGGCATTGAAGGAAGAAATAGATTATTTGTTGAAGGAGGGGATTATTTCACACAGTGAATCATCTTTTAGCTCTAGTGTCGTTTTGTTGAGAAAACCGTCTGGGGAACACAGACTGTGCATAGATTACAGGAAACTGAATGCTGTCACAGAAGGACAAGTGGATCCATTACCAGACACAAAACAGTTATTTGCCAGACTGAACAAGGCAAAATACTTTTCAAAGGTGGATCTTAGTAAAGGCTATTACCAGATTCCAGTGAAGCCTGAAGTGAGACCTTATTTGGCTTTTAGCACTTCGGATGGACATTATGAATTCAACATGCTACCATTCGGACTGAAAAATGCTCCGAGTGTATTTTCAAGGATGATGCGCAAATTGTTGGATCCCCTGAATAACCCATGTATCACGAATTTCATGGATGATATTCTCGTCGCCACAGAGACATTTGAAGAACACATTGAAGCTCTGGAGATGTTGTTTGATAGACTTCGGGAGGCGAACTTAACTGATAGGCCAACAAAATGTTGTATTGGATGCAAAGAGTTGGAATTCTTGGGACACACTGTATATCAGGGTAATATGACCCCTGATCCTAAGAACTTGGAAAAACTGCAGAGAGCACCTAGGCCGCAAACAAAAAAGGACGTGCGATCATTCGTGTCGTTATGCGGATTTTATCAAAAAATATATCAAAGATTTTAACTCTATTTGTGCTCCTCTGACTGATCTGACTCGCAAGGGACTTCCAGATAAAATTAATTGGACTGCGCAAAGTGAATTAGCGTTCCAAGACTTAAAGGAAAAACTCACTAGCAAACCTATTCTCAAACTGCCAGATTTGACACAGGACTTTGTCTTAAGAACCGATGCAAGTAATGTAGGACTCGGAGCGGCTTTGTTGCAAAGATCATCTTCACCTGATGGGGAACTGAAACCAGTCGCTTATGCAAGCCGCAAATTGAATAAGGCGGAACAAGGATACTCCACAAGCGAAAAAGAATGTTTAGCGTTAGTCTGGGCAATAAAGAAGTTTCAAATCTATCTGTATGGTAGGACTTTTGTGGTCGAGACGGATCATCAGCCTCTCGTATTCTTATCTCAGGCTAAGCATGAAAACGCAAGATTGCTGAGGTGGTCTTTATTGCTTCAACCGTATCAGTTTAGTATCCAATATATCCCAGGCAAATTGAATGTCGGTGCAGATTTCCTCAGTCGGCACCCCTGTGATCAAAATTAGAGTAATGGCAGGCGTGAGGAGAGATTTTATCTAGGTGTATCACTGGTTTTAGAACTTGCCGTAGGCATGTTTTCAAGTGGGGAGATGTGTCATAAAATTAACCATGATACAACGTTAAAATATCTCCAATGATACAACGTAGGGATAAAAACTAATGCGTAAGCTACTAGAATACATGATCGCCCACGCCGCGGGTCATCACCCGCCATGGAAATTAAATTGTTAGACGTGAAGGCAAAACGTTACCCTTGGAACGGGATGAGAACGAAGATCAAAAGGAAAAAATATGACTGAACGCGTGCTTGAAACTAGCAAGGCTAAAAGACGCAATTGGTGGGGAAAGGAGGAAAAAGTCACGTCCCCAAGTTGACACAAGGTAAAGAAATCGACAAAAGGGACCTTAGCTATTATACGCAACAGTCATTTCTTGGACGCTTTTGCGGTAACTTAGTCCGTTTATTTGAATTCAGCGGCAAACGCAGTATAGAAGATGCTAGAAATATTTCGAAAAAACAAAATAACCTTGAAAAGTAACTTTTTCTTAATAATGATGTTAGGAATATAAAACCTAGCTGGCCGGATGGCCCATCTTGAGCAGTGAAATAATATGCTTTCATTTATACAGACGGATAAATAATAAGAAAGATATTGACAAAAGACTGTGTTGTTCATATCAGCGAGCATCTGCATTGAAACAAAAAATGTCCCTAATTTTCAAAAAACGGTAGCCTTGAGACTCAAGTGCTAAAATCTAGTTAGAATGAAAGAGACGGGATGGGATGGTGAACTGTGGCTAAAAATAACTTTAAAGGCAAAATTGTGTAGGGGAAGGCGGAGTTGGTTCAAAAAAACAAGTGTGTTTTTTTGTGAAACGCAAGTAGAGACAGACGGACCAACAGACAATAAGGCATACTTGACTGAGGTATGACTGAAATGACTTTTTGGTAGGAGGTTTGAATTTGAAAAGGAAAAAAAGGTGGTGATTGGCTATAGATGTATATATTATCGGCGCTCAGACGCGCATTTTTTTGCCATTCGTCATAAGTTGTCCTAGTAGACACAGTGAATTATTTAGTGGTGTAATTCCCAGAAGCTAACTGAAATATTTAGAGGGACGCCATACTAAAGCCAGCAGCTCAGCTGAGTTTTGCTAGCAATTAACTGTGTTCTATATTCATAATTCTGGTAAGACAGAAAGTATTTCTTTGTATATTTAATATTTGTTTAATGTTTCGAGTGATTTGATACTGCCATATCAAAATCTATCCCTTACAACAAGTAAGGATTCGCTCTAGACCCCCCGCCCCAGTTCAGGGTCTAGAGACAAATAAAATACATAAACTCCAGCAAGGATTATGAAGGACAGATTAAGTGTTGAGATCAGTGGAACATATCACCTATCCTATTCTATGGCAGGAAGCTAATGAACATATTTCAGAATATGTAGTCTGGGAGAACTTATCCTATGTGAAACCAACTTGGTAAGATGTGTTGTATGGTCAAAGAGATCTGACCCGTCTATGTGGTGTTGTTGTTGTGTGTGGTTGTCGCGAAATTACTCGTCCGACAATCTTCTGTCTTTCTCTGCTCTCTATCTTTTTGTATGCCTCATCGAACAATGACCCAGCTCTGTATTTCTGAATGCCTCATCGGACAATGACCTCCCTCGGAATTTTCGAGTTCATTGTCACATTGTTATTTACCTGAGAGGCTAATGACCCAGATAAGCCGGGATTTCCAGTGACCCGGAGGAGCTCAGGCCACTGCCCCAGATATTCAGGATTTCCCCGGCGGAGTACAATTTGAGGACATTTACCCGTGATCAGTAGGCTGAGGTGAATGACCGCGGTTAGCTGTATATATGAGATTATAGACCGTGTATATTGTACTCACATCTGCAAAAGCCCCGAACAGACAAGCCAGTTGCAGATACTTCTAACAAATAATCTGTCAGACCATAGTATATGCCGTCTCTGAACCAAACTCAGTACTGGAATCAAGCGGGTGAGCTTCTTATATGCAAGTAGTTGTATTGAATGGTTGAACTGCTTTTCATTATTATTTCATTATATGCAATTAACATTAGTTAATGTTTGCACTGCTTTTCAGTCAATTGCCTACTTTCCTGTAATGGATATATTTTACCAAATGCATATATGTACTGTTAGAAGATTTCGTATGCCTTTAGTATGCTTTTGATGTCCTTCAGGTTTTACAGAAAGCATGTGTGCTACCCTGGCCGCGTCTTTTATTTAATGTAACCATTATCGCATCCATGTATTTACTATATGATTTTGTATGCCTTTACAACAGTTGATAATATATGTATGCCTATGCCCCTACCCTATTAATATCATATGTTTGCAGCTCGAAGAATGGCGCTCAACATTGGTCCATGTCATTTATATAATAATTTGACTAATATCTGAGCCTGGTTTATGGACCACACTCAGGACAAATTAATGCCTCTAACCAGAGAGCTAAATAGATTGTTCCTTGGTGTCTATCTCCTAGCTCCCTGGTGGTGACAAAAGGCAGGTGAAACTCGCAGTAGTGTAGTGAAACCTTGCAGTACTTGACACGAATTATTCCAGCAACTTGGCCGGGGGAAGAAACCTTGCAGTGATAGTGTGACGTCATACAGCAGCAACCCATTCATGATAAGTGCACTTTTAAAAAGGACCAAACACTAATCGATCTTAAGTCATACCAGTCAATGATTAAAATTAGGACATAAACATCAGCCATCGTGAAAGGGTACCCTAATATAAACAGAACTTTTGTGTAGACTATTTTTTATCTCCATTTACCCAGTGCTGTATACATTAACGGTATACATATATATATATATTTGGTTTTTTTTTTCCTTGTGTTTTTCTGTAACCAAT
Organism: Oreohelix idahoensis; assembly: GCA_024509875.1. NCBI lineage: Eukaryota > Metazoa > Mollusca > Gastropoda > Stylommatophora > Oreohelicidae > Oreohelix > Oreohelix idahoensis. Next base: position 1,000,691 of record JAMPIV010000986.1, read on the forward strand.
TTAGCTTGGTCTAATATACATAAATTCATAGAAACGAAGTTCACTGTTGTTTCTTTCTTTCACTATATGTTCTGTATTGCTTGGTAGTTAACTGTTTTTGTTAATTATTATCTTAATTACCAGCTGGGGGTCTCTTGAGCCATATCAGTACCTCAGGGGAAGTGTGGCTGAAGACCTAACATACGCTCAGGATCCTTGAGGGGATTTGCTTCTTTGCTTAACTGAGAAGAGTTTAAATTTCAGTCTCCTGAAACATTTCTTCTTACAAGTGTCGGACTATTACTTACAGCGAGCCAAAAGACACTGTGGAAGAGATTGGTACTCTCTTTTATTTCTTCTGTCTATCCTTTCTTCTACCACCTCGCCACAGTGGTGTTGTGTCCAGAAATGGTTTAGAGGATGGAATTCTGACACATGACCAATACTTTATTGCAGAGCTGTGAGTTTTTTATTTGGCACCAATGTGGTGTCAAATGTGATGTTGAATATTACAAGAGTGGACCCGTGCAGTTTATATCTTGGCAGAGCAGCCGTATATTGCCCCCAAGCACGGAGAGGTGAGGCCACCATGTTCCAGCACCAGAACTACTCATTCCAGATACGTGAGCGTCTGGCCTGCTGGAGATTCACAAACTTAATTTCTAACACCAATTATAATATCAATAAATGGACAATGTGTAGTCGCCATAGACAGGGAGTGATGAGGTCACCCCAACAGCACATCCATTAAACATTCTCCCAGAAAAATTACAACTATAAACAGTAGTAATATTAACTAGTATTGTAACATACATATGTACACTCTTTTCATTTATTATGCCATATATTCATGCATTTCATTAATAATTGCAAAACCTTTCATATGTTCTGACCAAAATAAAACCTTGGTTCAGAACAAATAAACTAAAGAAAATTTATTATCAAAAATTTTACACAGCTTGAGTTAGTTCAGTGTGTCATAACATTTTATTAATATTATTAGACTTATTAAATATCTGTGTGTGTGTATGTAAACTACCACAACACATTACATATCATACCCTAGAATTTTAACGTAGCCACATTCATTAGAAAAAAAAAAAGATAGGTGTGAGGTCGTAGTGGTAGCAAGAAGGGCCTTCTGAAAATTCACAGCTACATTTATCTCAGGAGCCTTCACAGCTGACCTCATGCATCACATTAAGTAATATCACAATCATACAATACCATCAATCCACTACAGATGGTATTACACAGGAAGACTTGATGATGGTATTACACAGGAAGACTTGATGATGGTATTACACAGGAAGACTTGATGATGGTATTACACAGGAAGACTTGATGATGGTATTACACAGGAAGACTTGATGATGGTATTACACAGGAAGACTTGATGATGGTATTACACAGGAAGACTTGATCTAAGTTTGTTGAAAGCCTATGCTCTTTGGGAAGCTGAATGGCTATGATAATGATGACCGTTGATCTATTACATTTTGTTTATCTGTTTTATTTACTAACACTCAGGTGTCACTTTCTGCTAACAATAAGCTGAAACAATTCCTTAGTGCTACTGTCACTTCGTACCCTCTATTTGTTTATGAACAATCTTACATCCCTTATTACATGACTTAACCCCCTTCCCTGGCTCATTGTTCCATCTGCTTTGTCTTTGCTGCTGCTTGGTGTTCTCTTCTTGTTCTATTACAGCAGTTACTTTACTTAATCACCATTACCCTCCACCTCTCCAAGGAGTACAGGTCTTCAACAATTTATGCCAGATTCCCCCAGACCTGTGCCATCCCATCAGGATCTTATTTCTTCTATTTCTATCTCCAGTTCTCTTCTCTGTGTGATTGTCGGTCTCGTTCGACCTCTTTTATCCTGAAGATTCCAGACAGACGTGTAATGCAATCAACAGGTTTTTCTTCTTATGTGTCCTGTAAGTCGTCGGCGTCTGCTCATCTCTTGTTCCACTGGCACATGTCTGGTTCGTGTCATCAGTTCCACAGTGGTGATCCAGCCATACCACTTCAATGCTTCTAAACTACGCCAGCACCAAATTTATTAAACGTCAGTAACTTCCTCACTTTAGTTAGTCATTCACATTTCTCACGGTGTATGTGGTGTTTTATGTCACAATGTTTGACACGTGTAGGCATCCTCACTGGACACAAACACACTACACACAAATATCAAAGCGCAGAAAAACAAACGTAAACGCAGATAAAAACACATACATATATATAAACAGACTATGCATACATTAAGGCCAGAAATAGTGTAAATTATGCAAACCCCTTTCAAGATCAATGACTCATTTCAGGCTATCCATTTCATCACTACGTCACATTTCCCAGATCTCTAAATAAATTCTTCATTCTGTTACTAATACCATCTCTGTGTGTTTTCTAGACTTCCACTAGGCCCATTCTTTTGTTCCGCGTGAAAGTTCCAGACAACATCCTAGCAAGCTAATCAAGAGGTCAGTTTCATCATTGTGTCTCGAACTATTTCCGTTTCCGTTATCGTCTGTTTCTCAATGGGCCACTCAAGTTCGGGTACCTCCCCGAGTGAAGGTTTACCTTTCCTAACACGAGTTTTATGATCCTTCTGAAACATGTTTTACGAATTGAAGAATGGATAACTGAATGTTGTATTCCTTGTTGTTTCCCACGTTTCTGCGTCATACGGAAAAACCATATATATATATATATATATATATATATATATATATATATATATATATCTTATATATATATATATATATATATATATATATATATATATATATATATATATATATATATATATATATATATATATATATATATATATATATCTGTTTGTTGTGTGCGCGCGTGTGTGTGCGTGTGTGTGTGTGTGAGAGAGAGATAACAAATAATAGTAGTACTGCCTTACCTAGCAGAAGATGGTGACTAAGGAGGGCTGGGCACACGACTGCCTGTCCCATCCCTTACAAACTTTAAGCGGGGGTAAAAAACACGCCAACAAAAAAATGTCAATGATTGTGAACAAGTCGTTTCAGTAATTCATATAATTCTCAAAGCCATATAATTTATGTTTTGCTGTAGTCGTACAGATTCCGAAGCAGCATTTTCTTGATTGCGAAAAGCCCTTGAAGTTTAGCATAAACATAAGAATGGCGATAAGAGAAAAATAAGATGTTTTCGTAAATGCAGAAGAATGAGAAACATAAACTAGGATGCAGAGTTAAAAAAACAGATGTCAAACATACCTGATGTATGTGAAATTAATGACACATTTATGTATGTTAGAAGGAGCCGCGGTAGCATAGTGGTTAGTGCACTGGCTTCCTCGCTCAGTTTTCTATGGTTCGATCCCCAGATGAGGTGGGATTTTTTTAGGCCGCAAACGGCTCCTGGGTCGACCCAGCCCCAAATGGGTACCAGAGCAACTCTAGGAAGTTTAAGGCGGCCGGCGTGATGCTGACCACATCACCCCTAGTGTGCCGATGGTCGAGAAAATATGGGCCTAACACCATATTCCCAATATGCCTCAATGGGCGTGTAACGGGATCCTTTACCTTTTTTACCAGCCTATAAAACAAAGCCAATTTTCACTCCGTTTATCACTAACGAGCATCCATTGGCAGTGTGGTTAGAGCACTTCCGTGTCGAGGCAAAGTTGCCGGGTTCAATACCTTGTAGAGTTACGCTCCGGTTTACCCTGCTGTAAATTGGTACCTGAATTGGCTCATGATGTAGGAAGGCAAAGGCATTGACGAAGGAAACAGATCACTCCCATTTCATACAGTTGATACCTAGTATAGTGAAGTCTCTAACAGTATCTGCTATGGGACTATCTTTTTTTAATCACTAACAATCACCCCTTTTGTAATGGCTACTGACCTCAATAATTTAGACCACGGTTTCTTTACCGCTTTTATGCCATGGACTCCTTTGATTGTCCGGTGAAGGCTATGGACACCTTTGAAGCAAGAGGATCTCACACTGAACCCCATGATAGGCAGGGGGAGTTGGGGAGTGGCTCTGTTTAGGACGTGATGGTTCCTTGGGAGAACCCAGAACTAGAGCACAATAGTATAGTATGCCATGCGCTTCTTCCTCCTAGCTTGGGACCAGATGTGATGATCCTTTAAATGCAAGCCAAGCTGGAGAAACTGGTGCACATGACTTTAACTCAGCACGTTTCGGAATGGCCGAAAAGCCACAGGGAAGGTCTAGATATACAGTATTGATCATACCAAGGAGTCTTCAACTTAGTATTGGCTGCAAATGAGTTAGAAGCTCAGCAGCCTAATTAAGCAAAAACAACAACAACAATTCCTTTCATGTCTGTCTTTAATTTTCTCCAGGGCTGTGGTGTCGGAGTCATGGAGTCGGTCGTTTTTTAGTGGAGTCAGACAATAATGTGTATACAGGAATCACACATTTTATAAAATTATTTTCTAATCTGTAGGTTTCCTATTTTTTTTTTTTTTTCTTGCCAGGACTGCGGCCCGAAAAAAATCCAGAACAGGGACTGCATTATAATGTTATCAATCGATTTTTTATGACTATTTATGGCAAAAAAAAAAAAAAATAACTAATTATGCCGACAAGCATGATTAGTAGGGTCACAATACAATCATGAATTTTTATGACCACCAACATTATTATTTATGACTGTACAACAATCATAACTGCTTATGGCCACAATCGTGAATACTACTGGCTACAATCATGATTTCTTATGGCCACAATCATAAATGTCATGTGTAGTTCCTGACGGTCTATGAGGAGACAATGAAGGATGTTGCTTCTTCAGGTATGTCAGAAGAGTGGAGTAATATGAGGTTGTCCGTGGGTGTAGTAAAATCTGCGAGAATAATCGCTCATTTCACTAAGATTTTAGTCATAAAATGATAATATATAAATCCACCCTATTGTGTCTGACGGTGATGCTCTCACACGCCAGCAACGCTGCCTTTTGTGCAGTGCTAAAGCCTATAGAACGATTCCACGGTAAAAATCTAACACGCGTTTTGGTTTCGGTTTCGAAAACGTACTACCAACATTTAACATTTTGCCAGATCTGCTGCATACATTTTCCAGCCTAGACTTATAATTAACGATTTTGCGGAAGTGTGCCGCAAAATAACTATCTGAATTAACGTATTCTGTCAACTTTAACGCTGGTAATAAGTAGTAATCCTTACATTTTTTGGTAGTGTTACACGATACAATACAAATTATTAACGCCAATTCTTAACCCGCCACGCCAACACCCCGCCTCGCTTGATAGTCCGCCATGCATATATACACGCTGGAAAAGCCAACAGAGGCAAAACACGCAGACAATTTTATTGCTGTCGTGTGAAATTCTAATCCACATATATAAATTAAAAAGTAAATGTAAAGCCTAACAAATAACTTCACTAAAAGGAAAGAAGAATGGTAAAGAACAGTGCTGTCACAATGACTGTACTCGAAATCTCCCTTGTTTTCTACTTCGTCTGCAAATTGTAACGTTTCACGTTGATAGTAAAAGCCTACTGCATCACTACACGCTTTCTTCAATAAAACGTGTACTGCCTTTCTAAGAAAAACCTTGAGATACGCAAGCTGACCTATATTAATATTCCATTCATGTCATTTTATACACTAACACGCGTCTCGCTATACAATTACTACCATCACGCGTGTAAGGCCACAAGCACTAGCTTTTTTTCAAATCGACAGTGATAAAAAACACTACCCATACGAGAGTTAGGTTTTAAAAACCGGAAAAACGCTTATTAGGAAACATGACATTATACTGGTTTACGTTTGAAAACATTACAGTACCCAGACACCACATCGATCGAAGTGAACGGGAGGTAGAAGAAAATACATATTTTGAAGGCAGCCCCTTAGCCCCATTAAATTTATATATTTGGGTTCCTTAGGACTTGCTGACAAAGAATATGTTAAACGTTACGCAAATAGTCTAGGAATTAACAAATTATAGCCAAAAGAAATAGTGAGGGATGTCAGACAACACCAAAATCAGAATCGCTCAGTGGCAGATTTTCACACCACCATTGTACGGGAAATAGGTCCCCATGTTACCTCCTATTTGATTGGCGGAAAGTAAATGTAAGGCTAAACACGATTAGTCGGGCTATAAATATTGATTCTTTGTTGTTAGGGAAACGTGAGTAGGAGTACTTTTTTTCAAACGCTTGTGTAAACATGGCTCGATTGGTTAGACCCGCCAATATAGGCAATTTGAAGCGTTAGTTCAGCACCACATTTTCAAATAAACTTACTAAAGAACCAGTGCGTTGAGCGCCAGTGCATATTTTTCTAAATAAAAGCCTGGGACATCGGCAGATCGGATTTTGTGCCTATTCATTGCCAGTCAACGTAATTCTGTATTATTTCCATGAATTGTGGTAAGCTTGAAATATTTGATATCTTTTTAATGAAAATTGAATGTAAATTGATAATTTATGTCTGTATATGTGTGTGGTTCAGTAGCGAACATGAGGCAAAGCCTATATAGTGCTCCAACCTGAACAGAAGGTGTCGGAGGAAAGTAAAACTACAAGGAATTGCCAAACAGTACACTGACACCTATCTTATTGACTAGAAAGAAATAATGCTGGAATTGCAGAGGCGTAGTAACCATTAGGGAGGAGTATACTGGTGTAAATTATTTCAGATGAAGCTGACAGTTGGCCTACCGCTCTGAACTCAGTGTTTGTGATGTATTGTGTTCAGTCGGGAAATAGATTAAAAATTAGTTATGAAGTAGGAGGTACAACCTTCTTGTTTCAGGGACTGTGGTCCTATGTTATTGAAGCAGCACCTGGTCTGAGCTTTGCTGAATCTGGAGGCTGACAGCATACTCCTGGGTCCAGATAGCGACTAGTGAGGTGTCTCCAAAACACAGGGGAGCAATCGAGCAGAGGAGTCTTTTCCTGCCACCATCCCGAAAGTTAAGCCTTTGTGGCCAGTGGAGCTCAACATTATGTGTCCCCTCAAAAATTGACATTTTAATAAAAAAAGAGGGACAATACCTTGTTTAAATTGACAGGAACTGTGAACTTTTTCCCCATACTATTTCCCAGCTAAACAAACACTTGAAGTCATGATGACAAATAACAACATAGCTTGAAAAACAAAACCAGTATTACCTCATAGTACTACTACACAACTGACACACATAGGATAATATTAATAAAATATGTCACTACTAAGTTCCTATTTATAAATTATGTATATATAAATTGTGATTACAATTGATTGTGATTCCTGGTTCACTTTGTAGTTGAATCAGGACATATATATAGTAGTGAAAGTAATTAATACATAAATATTTGAAACTTTACCAGTGACTCATTTAAGATAGTCTTATAGAATGTTAAATGTGTGTGAGTGTCACAGTGTTGTCAAGTGTGGTGGAATAAATTAAATTGTTTATCTGTCTGTTGTTGTTGTGACTTACACTTCATCATATACATACCCTAGACATTTAACGTAGTCATCACAATATTCCAGAATAATTCTGACTGAGGTATAATGTGGTAGCAAGTAAGGTTATCTGTAAAACACTACACCTATTAGATACAGATACCTTCACAGCTGATCTCAGTCAGTACACTAAGTCCCCTATAAATATTTATAACATCCCACTTTACCACAATTGCCTCCTCGCGGTAATGTTTCTGACGTCACAAAAACAAGTTAGTTATTTGAAAAATACATGCTAGCGAGAGGGGAAGATGGCCGTCTTGGGTAAAATATTTATTTGACGATGACCGGTGACAAAACTGAAAATCTAAAACCATAATGAAACTGAACATAAAAATTATATGGTAGTATAGCTTAGAATTCACTGAGCAAGAATGTGTTTTAAATAATATGATAGTCCCAGTATTAGACAAGTTATTGAGGAAATACTAAATGTATATAGTAGTCGCAAGCGGACTGGCTCGATTAGCAAAAAGCTTTCACTATTCATTGCCAGTTGAACTGTATTTTTATTCAGATACGCTGAGAACAGCTGTGATAAATTTAAAAAGTAAATTCAATAACTATATGAGTATTTCACAGTCTGGACGGAGCAAAAGAAACTGAGGCCATTTATTTGCAAAGTCAGCGTCATTTGTTTATATTTCTTGATTTGTGGTAAGAATGCTTTATGGATTTAATATGTTTAATCCCATTACCAAAGTTAGATACTGCTATTGGGAAAAAGTGAAGGACGTGCCGGGAGCAGACATTGTTGAGTCCTCACGTTGAAATGTATCTAACTAATGTATGTTGTCATGATTATGTTTGAATATTATTGTATTAGAGTATATTAGTAAGCCTCCGTGTTCAAGGAACACTGTTCAACATGCCTGAAGCATTTATATTTAAAAAGAAAAAGATGAGAAAAATATATATAAAAGGAAATGTGGTTACCCCACATTATATTATTGAGGAAAACTATGTAAACGTACAGTGGCGTATCTGCCATAGGGACCTGAGGAGTGGTCACAGCAAGGTGGGAGTCATGAAAAATTAGGGGATGAGTGCACCTGAAATGCACGCGAGGCTGACCCCATACCCACGTATGAAATTAAATAAAAGAATAAGTGATCAGATGTAAAAGGCCAGGGTGTCCTTTTGTTGCAGAGGTTTCATTTCCTGTTGCCAGCTGGTGACAGGAAACCTGAGGAGTGACGATAACGCCAAGAAGTATCCTACACTTTACGTATGCTGTCAAGAGATAACAGCAGGAGCTTGGGCGTGTGACGTGATATCGATATTTCTGCAACTACACAATATCTTATCTTTCAACAAGAAACCCCAGGTGATATGTTAAGGACCTGAGTACATCTGACAGTTTCGGTTTAAATAAACCTTGTTTTTTTCATGTCATACTCAGGACTTTTGTGGGGTATGATTACCTTACAGCCCCTCATACACAGTGACTCTCCCTCTTAGCTTTTAGGATACCATCATAACCTCCCCAGCAAAATCTAACTTTGCTACAGTGGGACTGGCAATCTCATCATGCAACATAAGCTTCTGCGTGAACAATCACTGCAAAAGCACACGAATGCTTTAGTTGCAAGCTTCCTATAAGGGGACCAGCTGTAGTGATGGCTCCATACTCCATAAGGACCAAAAAGGGAAATGGTGAAGACGAATGTTGACAATCACGTGACCCGTGTAGTTCCCGGTGTCTTTAAAGAGACAATGAAAAAATAGGACTACTGCAACCCATGCATGTCGTACAAGGCGACTAATATGAGGTTGCACATGAGGCTGGTAACCTCATCTTGTAGAACTAATTGCCACAGAGTCCACCGCTGCAAGAGCATGTGGCTGCTTGGAGCAGGCTTCCTGCGGGACCAGCTGCTGTGGTGGCTCCATGTTTCATAGACAGCGCAAAGGAAGATGATGCTGATGAATAATGACTAGCTACGTTCACATTATGCCAGCAGTTATGCTTACTCAACCACAGTCATGATTACTTATTGCTGCAACCGTAAGGACCAAGAGCCACAACACCCACAGCCTAGGTATCAGAATCTAATCAAAATAGATTTACATACCCCAGCAAGTTAATAACATTGGATGGAAGATGCAGCTCAAGAGGTCAACAGTTTAATAGCCCAGGCAAAAAGAGAGTTCCAAAAATGAAAAGTATTTTTTTTTTTGCAACAGCTCTTTTTTTAAAATGGAAATAAGAAAGATAGTTCTTCAGTTATATATAGAACCAATTCTGATATACGGAAGTGAGTCACGGACAATTAGTAATCAAGTAGGAAAATTACCAGAGGCCACAGAGATTAAGTGTTAACTGAAGAATGTTAAAACATACTACAGACAGCTAAAAAAAGTTATGAGAATGAACTGAAAGAGGCCAATGCGCAAAGAAATCGTATCACTCACACTATAATAAAGCAATCCAATTTCTTTGAGCTTGTTATGAGTAGAAGACTTCTGGGACGCATCGTGCCAACAAAGAAAGATTGAGAAACAAGAGACTGAGGACAACACAGACAGAAGATACTGGACAGTTTGACATCATGGCATGGAAAGAAGTCAACAATAGAATTGATACACAGTACTGGAGACATGAAGTTGTGGAGAGACATGATCGTCTACGCCACCAGGCACGATATTAGATGAAGACACATGAAGACTATATTCTGCCAGAGTCTTGACAATTTACCGTCACAATGACCTTCTTATTATACATTTTGGACAGGGGTGGACGGACAGTGATATGAGCACCTGACCAATACAGAGTTTTTAACTTGGAATTTGATTACGCTAGATGGAAGCTAGGGAAAAGTGGGCCCCATACTGCTGTGGGCCCTCGGACACTGCCAGATTGCTCGACCTCTCATTCCTAAATCGATTATGGATATCTATTAATCTAACCGAAAATCGACGGATTTAGACAAATTTACCCACCATCTGAATGTCGTATATGGTATACTGGGCGAGACGCTAATAGTCGCATCGCTACAGTAGGGGATGGCCTACGGAATGTTGTCAAGAAGGTCTCCAGAAATTGGCTCGTTAATAAAGAAAGAGACCTGTTCGAGATATGGACAAGAAGAAGAGAAGGGCAATGCTCTCCACTAGATATTGTTGTCTAATAAATCATGGATTGAAAATTTTCTATTTCCCCTACGACTTTAGCTTCTGCCCTCAAATCTCGATGAAAACAAAGCCCCCATCATGTAAATGAAGGAATTTACCTATATTTAAATGTTTATCGTGGTTGGGTTTAGGCTTTAGAGTATTTGTCGAGTCAGACAATTTTAGTGAAATCGACAGTGAGAGTGAACTGACAGAATTATGGACAGAACACATATAATGTGTAAAAATAAGGTGAACTTGAGACAAACCTGGAAGAAGATTCATTAAAGCTATCTCTCTTTCCAAGCCCCAACACACATTTTGTCTTAAGAACCAACTGCTCTCTCTCCTTTCTCACCGTCAGGTAGAGACAATAGTAAGAGCTGCAATATTAAGTATGGATGAAGGGTCGTGAACAGCACAGTAACAAAAGGTTAAAATGTATTAAAGTTCTCATTTGCTTGCACAGAAGAAGAAGCATAAAAAGGTCTTCGCAAAATAAGTGATCAGAATAACACAGTTAACAAATATATTAATTCATAAATCAAAGAAAACTAAACCACCAATTCCTCCTGTAGAACAAGAGTATATAAATAAACAGAGAGTTAATCCATCGGCCGCGTGTGAAATTTTCCAAATACCACAGTCAGTGTCTTTTTATGTTAAATCCACTGGAGACGCTACCTTGCCGTCTTCACCACGGGGGACGCTATCTACGTGCCATGTTCACACACACACACACACACCAAAAACAACCAAGCTAGGCTGTATATTACGTCTGTCTATATTCTGCCTACTACTACTCGCAGAGTCCGTACTGACCAGTAGACCTAACAAATCAAGGGGGTCAACTGAGGACGACCGCCCGTTTCTTGCGCTCTTATCCGGCGCGGAAAAAAAATAATAGGCGTGCCTCGCAGACGAAACTTGGTGAGTAGATCCAATTGGATCTGAGTTGAGACCGGGAGGTGGGGGACTGCGCCTCAGTGTAAGGACACAGTATGTTGATTTCAATTTACCTATCGACGATGAGTAAGATGAGGCATAGGATGCCGCTGACGCTCTGACTTGTATTAAATCGGCGAGGAGTAAACAACTACTGCACAATACGATTTCAGATTTGCTATTGCTGGTAATACACTGCGTGAGCTCAATTCCCATTAGAGGGATCGGCGTCGAAAAGGGTTGTACTTCCGGAATAGATGACAACTCTTGGTGCTTATTGCTTTCAAGAACCGTGAGATCGAGGAGAATTTTGAGTTTTTCGCCTGACTGGAATCCTGCGGTAGCAGTGGGATACCCTGGAACTGAGACCAAAACAAACAACCTTTACATCAAGCAAAAATTACAATCATAACAAAGTTAAATTAAACTGGTATGTCCCATTCTAGTATGGGGATTATAATTATGCTAGGTAAATGTCGTTGCTGTTTCCTCCATATGAGTTGTCCTCCTGTTTATTCCATCCTTTCAGTTTTTCAGCCTGCGGCAGTCGCCAAGGTCAATATATCTTATACATACATGTACATCTCAGCATGTCCGCTGACAGAAAAACAACCTTCTACAAGTCCTCTTCCAACTCAACATAAAGGCTGTCCAACCAAGTGGTTTTCCATTAAGAGAAATGTACTATTGAAAATATCCTTACGTGTCATACATTGACATTAGCATTAAATACAATACACACTAAAAATTGTATGTGCCCCGTTGGGGTCGATACACAAAAGGAAAGGTAATTACTTCCCAAACATCGAATACACCAAGATGCAATGTTTATGCTATTATAATACATGGTGACTTAAACATAGGATATAATTATATCCCTGGCCGGTGGCTGCTTTCTGGAGAGTTCTAAACAGGTGTCTAACTACACAAGTAGGCATATAATATTTCCACATTCAACCACTAGAAGTTTCTCTCGGTGACTACCTTTTATAATTCAAGTGTTATAGCGCACGCACATCACTATTCAGGTTTAAGTGAATAACTTACACCACTGACATTTCCTTAAAGTAATGACAGCTTTTTAGCTTACTCTTTAACCCATGGTAAGCACTGAACGGACTATGAGGTTCTTCGCCTAGTAAGTATCTGTTAGCGTAAGTTTACCATTAACCCATTGTAAACAATAACACCAGGAGACACCTAACAGCTTAAGCACCAGTTAACTTAGGCGGTAGACGGCGCTACATTATCACTGAATTAATTACCGGGAAGAAATCACCTAAAATAATTCAAGTCACACTACTATCAGTTATATATATTAAAGCGAACATGAAATATATTACAAATATGTCAACTTACCCCGAAATAACGAGAATAGGCACACAATCTAGTTTTGTGCCCACAACTGCCTTTGTCTCATTTGGTCATCTACGGGCAGGAAAAATTTACGAGTGTGCTTGACTGAGTAAAACTATCTAGATTTATAGTCTACAAGAGACGCTAACCCAGCCACCTGGCATCGCATGTTTCCACAGGTGTTCGGCGTATAACGTAATCATGTGTAAGATAATGTTATTCTAGAGTCTACGTCAGAAAACAACAAACGCGAGAAAGTTTCGTGAATATACTTAACTTGTCGTATTCCCCTTTACCGAAATAGGCACTGGTTCCACTAATCTAGTTTTTGTCTGGGTCCCAGGTCTGGACTCCCATGCCTTTGTGGTAGCCGATCTTCTCCCATTTGCAGACATGGCCAAACCATCTTAGTTGGGACGTCTGGCAGGAAAAGGCCTTGACGGATCGTCTGGTTGCGGACCATGTCTCTTCTTGTTACTTCAACCACTTTCCTCACATTTCTGAGGTTTTATAGTCTACAAGACTGGGACATAGGTGGAGCGGTATACAGCCATCTTCGTTTTCTTACCCACCTCTTTCTTGCTGAGGAATCCACGATTTATGGCCTGAAAAAGTCTCCCAGCCGCTGCTTTTCGAGTGGCCACAGCTCCGGTGTTCGGCGTATAACGTAATCATGTGTAAGATAATGTTATTCTAGAGTCTACGTCAGAAAACAACAAACGCGAGAAAGTTTCGTGAATATACGTAATATTATTCTCCAGCTAACTGGCTTTAGACACACGAGCGAACAAGGGCCGCTACTCACAACCGAACGGGGGTGTCTTCCCCTGTTATCAAAGGGTTTACTCGCCGCTCCGCTGCAACACTGTTACAAGTAAAAGTTCTCTTTCTGGTAAACACCACGTGCAATTAGGCAAGCTTACGACACGTTGCCGGCCGCTGGTAGCTACAGACAAAGCGATGCATTTTTAATGAAGGCCAGCAGATAAAATCAAAAGCCATATCCCGCGGGGTGGGGTCTGAGCGGGGAATAATGGGCTACGTACGTAAAAAATCAGAAGGAAAAGAAACCGAAAGTGCAAAAAGTCGAAGAAACCAGAAACATTAAAAGAGTAAAAAAATGGGACGTGTTGGGAAAATAAAATTATCAGTCAATCCGTGACAATGTTTAATACAGATAGCACGAGTGATACATTAAATAACTAGGCAATGATCAACGCAACTATCAGTCTATTAGTTAAATATATATTCATATAAGGTTAGTAGAAAATAAAAAGGGATGATGGTGAAAGACAATTTACACACACACATGAAATGTAAATGATGTAGTTAAATTAAATATGAGAGTAAACTTATTTGAACAGTGAAATGATGATGAGATATATTAAGTGTTACCACACTGATGACCACACAGCATTGTCTTTGAGTCTTTCATATTTCCTCAACTGTATGATTATACACAGGTATGCACCGACTGTCCAATGTAGACGTCTGTTCCCATGTGGGTTATCTCCAAGATAATAATTATGACTGAAACTCTTTGCACGTGTTGAAGTAAGATGCAATGTCCCTCAACGCTTGAAATTCTCTCTTGCGTCGACAAACCGTTGAGAGTTGTCTCAGAAAAATGTCTGCTGTCTGATTTTGAAAAGGCACTGATTAGACTGGAGCTGTTCGCGAAATAATCTTCTGGTAACAAGTGTGTTTCGTACAAAGAAGCTTGCTTGAATGAATTTACGTCATGCAAAACACGATTAGAATAGATGAATTCACTTCATGCCCTGATACAATGAGTAGCTGAACTTGGTTCAGGCTATAAGCTTTAGCATGAGTTGGACCTGATATATAAACTCATAAACGTGAGCGGGTATGCGATTATGATTTAGGAAATTTGCTTTGAGTGAGTTGAACTTAATACATATTGGAGAATCAACTTGTGCGTGCTATAACGTGACTCATGCGATAAGCTTTTGACCTTGATATATAGTGCGAATCAACTTGTGAGCACGTGATAAACCGATGACTAAAATGCTGCGCCACCTATGTATACAAACGCGGGAGTGGAGATCTTCCTTGTAAATTAGGAAGCGTATGATGCCATATCTTGTGAATTCTGTTATCCGAACGTACGCTTTGCTAGCTTCTTTCTGATTAGACAATAAACACGTAATGTGTAGACTCAGACTTCTGCAGGGCTGAAGACACACAGTAGCATCATAAGTTTCACATGTAATATCAATAGCTGACTTTCTTTTTATCTTGTTCTTCGCTATTGCTTCGTCATAACTGATCACTCTGGTTTTAATTTTCATATTATGATATATGACATGAGGCATATGTGATAAGTGTTAAATATATTGAGCATGAAAGAGTGTGTGCATGTAAAGCTGTAATGATGATCTAATAATTTAGATGAAGGTGAAGTATTTAACTATAAATTACTTCTTTAAATTATATGTCCTAAAGAAAAAAATCTTTGATCTGATTTACCATTAACAAAAAAGAAGTAATGGAAAAAAAACAGTCTTTCACACATATGGCTATGAGGCTATGTGAAAAAGCAGTCACTAATAATGAAACAGAAAGATTAATAATAATTTTTCTAAAATTTACCAACCTCCTTTTCCCTTCGCAAAACTCCTTAAGAAAACTGTTTGTTGCGTGCATATTTTGACGCACATATTACAAAAATCGATATGGCTATTTAATATGGGAAAAATATAGACATTCATTCATTTGTGTATGAAAATGCTGTCTATGGTAAAAGCAAGATAATCCATGTTTGATTCACACTTTTGATTATAGGAGTAATCGTTCTGGATATTGATCCGGCGCAAGGATATTGCGCTTACGTTTGTACTTATTTTTTAGGGCCAGAAAATATATTAATTTGCTTATTGTGTTTATGGCCTGAATTCATATGTATTACATATTATTAGTACAAGTAGAATCAGTCCTATATTGTATATTTTGGATGGGTAGGAGGGACTAGATTCTTGTTATTCCAGTCTAGCGGAAGTATGAGTTGTCTTGACAAGTCGTGATGAGTTCCGATGTACCGTGATAATGGCGGGTACGCACTTTTCAAAGGGCTGGTAGATTCTTAAGGAAATATGATTCATGAAGTGGTTTTCTTCTAAAGGAGATGGTATCTCTACTATAGTTTATGTTAGAGACTCTCCTAAGGTACGGTACAATGTATAATTCGGACTCCATGTATTGCCAGACCCTATATTGATGATCTCATGTCGATTCGACCTAGATGGAACATTGTGCTTCGTATCGCTGGGGTCGTGTTTTGTCTCGACGAAGATGACAGACTTTCCTACAGCGGTTATGGCTACGTGAATTAACCTGATCACCGTAGAGCTGTATGGAAACATTTATGAAATCATTTATATACCCATTATAAATTAACTCTGGCTTATATTCTCCTTCCTATGAATGAGTGAACGACAACTCAGGGAGGCGGCCATGTTAGATTTCGGTCATCATATGTTTTGATCACTGCCAAGAGAACAGATTATTTATCCTATTATCGGACAGTGACAGGGAGATCTCAATCTTGCTAGAAACCCCCCTTTCGTGGTTTCATAATATATACTACAAACTATGGACGTCAAGTAACTTTAGTTATTTATCGATCTGCCTTCACTGACGCGTTTAGTCAGATAGGGGGATGCGGCCATAATATATCATGACATTGAACTTTTGATGTACTGCCCATTATTTCTGAATGTGTCATGACTTCAGATCTGCTATGTATACCTACAAATTGATATGTCAACATGCCATGATGTACTCGTATGTCCCAGTGTGTACGTCTGAATAAATTGAGTAAACAAAGATTCCAGCAGTCTGCATTGGTGCCTTGTAGACACAAGTGTATGAGTGGTTATATTGGTCAGCACACGAACAGTACACCATTCGCGATAATCACACTCTACACTTCTACTTCATACATACACCATCCTGCGTCGGTTGGAGTGACCAAGTTTAGGGCCTGCTTCCCCTGGAGCCTTTGCCTTCCCTAACTCAGGACTAGGGTGAGTTACCAATTTACAGCTGGGTAGACTGGGGCATGCCTGATCTCAACAACACACCACTCTTCCTTACAGAGCATACAGACTGACACTTTACAGAGTGGAAAGAAGAAAAGAAACTTTTACAGTGGTGGCCAGTGTGGGGAAAGGAGATTTGAGGCAGAACAGAAGAAATTAGAAGTTGCTGCAGAACAGAAAAAATTAGAAGTTGCTGCAGAACAGAAAAAATTAGAAGTTGCTGCTGCTGCAGAACAGAAAAAATTAGAAGCTGCTGCTGCTGCAGAACAGAAAAGATTAGATAGAGAAGCTGAAGAGAGAAAAGCAATAAGAGAACATGAGTTTGAATTAGAGAAATTAAAATTGACATGTATGAGTAATGTTAATCAGGCATCTGGTGGTAATGGTAAACCCTTTGTGTACAAGGTCAAGGTACCAGCGTTTAACCCTACCAGTGATGACATAACATTTTGGCTTTCTAGATTTGAACGGGCTTGTCGATCTCATAATGTTGACAAATCACAGTATGTGAATCAGTTGTCTGAAAATCTAAAAGGGGAGTCTCTGAGTAAGTTATATTTTGTTGAAGAGGCCGACAAAGATAATTATGATGCTGTTAGGGCAGCTTTGATAAAGAGATATCAGCTGTCTGAGGAAGGTTACCGTCTTTTGTTTAAGACAATGAGACCTGAGGTAGGTGTAGAATTCTCAGATTTCATCTCAAAAGCACGAATTACACTTTCACGATGGATTGAATTATCCAAAACAGAGAAAACATTTGATGGTCTTACGGATTTATTGCTAAGAGACAAGGTCATGTCTTCTGTAAATAAATCATTCCTAGAGTTCTTACATGAGCGTAAACCTGGTACAATAAAGCAAATGGAAGAATATTGTGACCAGTATGCCACGGCACACACTGACATGATTCTTAGTAACTCTAACATTAAAGAGAGTATGCCAGTTGCTTCGGCAACAGAATATAATCAGAATTACTCACACAAATTCCAAGGAGCTAAAAATAAATTTGATAAAAAGGTTAATTGGAATAAGTATCAAAACCAAGATAACCACTCAAATCAGGGTTCTTCTTCGAAGAACTGGAATCGGGCTGATAGTCCTCGACACGCGAGGGGTACCCATAATGTTAGAAATTCTCGGAAAGGGAGTAGCTATAGGAACTACCCAAGTGCTTCATGGAGACAAAAGAAACAATATTACAGGGATACTCAATATAACGAACATGATGATTATGATCATGAATATTATGATTCAAACCCAAATAGGGGTTATAACAGAGGCAATAATAATTATAGAGACAATTATAACCGAGGTAGATCACAACACAAAAGACATGGTAAATCTTATTACCAGGCTAACTCTGCACAACAGGAGTTTCACGACACCGATAATCAGAATAATGATAAAAAAGACTCCAACAGTGTAGCAAATTCCGCTTTCGATTTTGCTAGAGCATCTGAGTGTTCGCAATGCAAAACATTATTCGATCCAACCACAGTTTCTACTTTAAGCTGCGGTCACCCGCTTCCCGCTCTCCATGCGTCAATTGCGCATAATGGAAGGGGTGCTCTTGTCTTTAATAGGGGCCTAATAGATGGTACTCCGGTATCAATTCTTTTCGATTCGGGTTGCACTACCATTGGAGTGAGGCAATCACTCGTAAATCCTTCTCGAGCTACAGGCAATATAGTCAAATGTGTAACATTTGGTGGCACATTGGAGAAGTACTCCACTGCCATTATCAATATTGCTACGCCTTTCTTTACAGGAGAGGTGCAAGCATGTCTCTTGCCGAATCCGATCGCTGATCTTATCATCGGTCGCATTCACGGGGTGAAAGAATGCACTCCACAGCAAATTTCTAATTGGGAAAATGTTAATATGCAATCGGCTAATGCAGTAATCACTAGGGCTCAAGCTCTTAATATGCCACAATCTTCACATTCTGAAGATAATGATGCGCAGATCCGAGATGATCCCTTGGAGATTTCCCACGATTCCTTTATCAAACAGCAGGAAGATGATCCTACTCTAAAGAAATTCTTTACTCTGGCAAAAAAAGGTGATCCGAATAAGGATACAAATCGTAAATCTTGGATTACGATGAAGAATGGCGTACTTGTACGTATGGTACAAGACTCCGCTAAGTCCATTCATTCTCAAATCCTTGTGCCTAAAAATATGAGTTAAAATCTTACAGCACGCTCATGATTCGCAGTGTGCTGGACATATGGGTTTTTCCCGTACTAAAGCTAGAGTTCTTCAATCTTTCTTTTGGCCTGCTGTGAATAAGGACATACGAATCTATTGTCGATCTTGTAAAGTATGTCAAGAGATTAAACCCAGAGGTCCACGCCATGATGCACCTATTCAGGCTGCAGACATTCCCATTCGGCCATTTCAAAAAATGGCGATAGACATCATTGGTCCATTTAAGATAAAGTCTGCTAGAGGACACCAATTTATTTTGACGTGTGTTGATATGTGCACACGTTGGCCGGAGGCTGTTCCTCTAAAGAGCATAACTACTGCTGATGTCGCAGATGCTCTTTGGTTAATATTTTCTCGTCTGGGGTTTCCAGCAGAAATATTATCCGACCATGGTACCCAACTCATATCGGATACCATGTCTCAAGTAATGTCGACTCTGAAGATAGAGAGATCGCTGAGTAGTATTTATCATCCTATGTCCAATGGGATGGTGGAACGTTTGAATAGAACTCTGAAAAACCTACTAGGTAAGATAACAGAAGATCATCCTCAGGATTGGGATAGGGTTTTACCCGCGGCTCTCTTTGCATATAGAGAGGTCGCCAACGAACATACAGGATTTTCTCCCTTTGAACTTGTCTTTGGCGCGAAACCGCGGGGTCCTATGTCCTTACTTCATGATCTTATAACTGCTGATAATATTGTCGATGACACAAAATCCTCTTATGAATATGTCATCGCACTTAGACACAAGATTACTGAAGCATGCAAATTGGCAACTGCTTCTTCTGAATTTGCGAAACAGAAGGCAAGGGAATTTGCCAATAAAAAGAGATGTTTGCGACAACTTTGTCCAGGTGACAAAGCATTTGTCTTGCTACCTTGTAGGGAAAATAGACTTCTCATTTCTTGGAAAGGTCCGTACGATATAATATCAAAAGTTTCCGATGTTGACTATATCGTCGATATTGACGGGAAGCGTAAAACCTTCCACATCAACATGCTCACGGAATTCCATGAACGTCCTGATTATTTACAACCTGTTTTCCAGGCAACGGACGATTTTCCAGTCCAACATGGACAGTACTCATCTCTGTCAGTAATACAGGATGAGGAAACGAGTTTCTCGGATGTAAATTTACCTTTTCCAATGATTCCTCTTCACTCTAATGAATCATGGAAAGATGTTGCAATTTCTCCAGAATTATCTCCAGGAGAGCAGAAACAAGTTTCTACTTTGTTAGAACAATTTCAGGATGTCCTTACTGACATTCCTGGTCAAACGGATGTCATTCAACATGACATTATTCTTACTGACCATAGTCCTATAAGAGTCAGACCGTATCCTATCCCGATACATTTTCAAGCACAGGTAGAGAAAGAGTTAGATGAGATGATAGAGTTAAAAATTATTGAACCATCCACATCAGCATATTCTTCGCCGATGGTTATAGTACGGAAAAAAGACAATAACATACGTCTTTGCGTGGATTATCGCAAATTGAATCAAGTGACTAAATTCGATGCTGACCCTATGCCTTTACTAGAAGAGCTACTTACGAGACTATCGAATTCTCACTTCTTTACTAAACTCGATTTGTCTAAGGGATATTGGCAAGTTCCACTATCCGAACACGCCAAACCGTTTACTGCTTTTTCGACGCCTAGGGATCTATTCCAATGGAATTTCATGCCTTTCGGTCTTATGAACGCCCCTGCAACATTTGTACGCATGATGCGTCGAATCCTATCTCATCGCTCAGATGTCATTGCGTATCTTGATGACATCTGTCTTTTCAGTGATACTTGGAACGATCACTATAATGGTATAAATGAACTATTGTCTATCTTACGCGAGCATAACCTGACAGCGAAACCATCGAAAGCATGTATTGGTTTTAGCGAAATATCTTTCTTAGGACACCGTGTTGGTCATGGGTTCCTAAAAACAGAAGACCATAATACAAGTAAGATACTTAACATTTCTATTCCTAAGACTAAAAAGCAAGTACGAAGTCTCTTAGGTCTAATACAATTTTATGGACGATTCATCCCGAATCTGTCCTCCATTATGTCACCTCTTTCTTCCTTGCTAAAGAAAGGGTCTCCTAATGTAGTCCATTGGACTCAAGAATGTCAATCCTCTTTGGATAAGGTTAAAACTATGTTTTCTACTTCACCTATCCTAGTATTGCCTTCTAAGGATAAGACATTTATTCTTCGTAGTGACGCTTCATCCACCGGGATTGGAGCTGCACTAATGCAAGAGTACTCTGGAACTCTGCATCCTGTGATGTATATTTCTCGGAAATTAAATGCCGCAGAGAAGAATTACTCGGTCCTAGACCGTGAATTATTGGCTATGGTTTGGTCAATCCTTAAACTGCAAAGATTTCTTCTGGGCGCGCATTTCATTGTGGAAACTGACCAGAAAGCTCTTACGGCTATTCAGAGTAAAAATCTGAAGAGCGCGAGATCAACGCGATACGCGATTGCTCTACAGCCATTTCATTTTTCGGTGCGAGCTATCCGTGGGTCAGAAAATGTGATGGCAGATATTTTGTCTAGATGCCCACATGATTCATAACTGTTATACAACTTTGATACAGTTGTTTCTATGTTGAAATGTGTACACATATGTAATATATCATATATTGATTGTAACACTACTTAGCGGTTCATTGATATTTATTCACCGCAGATCTTTCAATGTTTTTCGTCTTTGATGATCATGATGTTAAGATATCTTAGATGAAATTTATGTATAAACTAATGTGGAAATTGGGTCATTGCTAATATTGTAGTATGCGTTGGTGACACCTCTCTGGAAATATTAATACTTAGAGAAGTACCTTCTCTAAGGTCATAAAACTTATGCTTATCATCTGCGCATTGTTATTGGTGCGTTGCGAGCCTATTGTATGTTGCTACTAGATGTGTTTCAAAAAAAAAAAAGTACCATTTTTTTTTCCCCGAGGGGTGTGGTAATCTGTTGCGTGCATATTTTGACGCACATATTACAAAAATCGATATGGCTATTTAATATGGGAAAAATATAGACATTCATTCATTTGTGTATGAAAATGCTGTCTATGGTAAAAGCGAGATAATCCATGTTTGATTCACACTTTTGATTATAGGAGTAATCGTTCTGGATATTGATCCGGCGCAAGGATATTGCGCTTACGTTTGTACTTATTTTTTAGGGCCAGAAAATATATTAATTTGCTTATTGTGTTTATGGCCTGAATTCATATGTATTACATATTATTAGTACAAGTAGAATCAGTCCTATATTGTATATTTTGGATGGGTAGGAGGGACTAGATTCTTGTTATTCCGGTCTAGCGGAAGTATGAGTTGTCTTGACAAGTCGTGATGAGTTCCGATGTACCGTGATAATGGCGGGTACGCACTTTTCAAAGGGCTGGTAGATTCTTAAGGAAATATGATTCATGAAGTGGTTTTCTTCTAAAGGAGATGGTATCTCTACTATAGTTTATGTTAGAGACTCTCCTAAGGTACGGTACAATGTATAATTCGGACTCCATGTATTGCCAGACCCTATATTGATGATCTCATGTCGATTCGACCTAGATGGAACATTGTGCTTCGTATCGCTAGGGTCGTGTTTAATATAAAATTCCGCAGATATGAATTATTAATCCACACAGGAATGAAATAATGGTACAGGCTGTGATCAGGCTATGCTATAGGGAACTCTTCCACCTATGCTCTGTGTATATTGGAACAACAGCACTGACTTCTGGAGTACTTATCGTTATATTTTCTGGTTGCCTAGTGTGATAATTCTGGGCCTCTAACCTATGACTACGCCCCATCCTCCGCTAATTTGTCGTCCATCATGCCCTGCGACGTCTCATGCTCGCGTGCGATTTAAGTGTCCGTCAGTCGCTAAAAGTGGGTGGGCTCCCGTTATCAACTCTTCGCCCCCTTGCTGGGTGTTAAGTGACTAAACAAACCGTGGTTTGGGATTGGCCGCATAATAAAGCGTGCATGTGCTTCTTTGTTACAGAGTAACCTTCCTTTTCGGTTCCTGCCTGTCGCACCGTCTTTTGATTCTTTTGTCGTATGTGGGCTTCCTTTAAACTCTGCACGTAAAGAAATCTAAGCTTCCTAGCCGCCATCAAACAGTCTATCATCTGGTAACACGCAATCCTGTATGTGTCGCGAGTCTTTTGTTTTCGACCGCAAACGGTGGCCTCTTGTATCAAAATGGGGTGACGCGTTGTTTAAACATGGCATTTGGTATCAATTAAATTATTTCTAGAGCCCACGTGGCCATCGCCGGCGCTAAACAATACATTGTCTAACAAGTCAGATGTGTTCCAAAAGATAACGTAGGGTTTGGGAAATATCAAAGGTGTGATTTAAGTTACACTTAAGTAAAAGCCGTGATTAGCAAAGATTACTTTAAAAATGATGAAAGAGCAAATACGGGAGAGAAATCAAATAAGAGCAAGGATGAGAAAGGTACAGGGCGATAAAGACTAAAAATACTTGATCACACTGAGACGAACCTGTTTGAAACCAGGTCGCGTCATGCAGAAGTCTACCTGCTGTAAAAATGGATACCTGACTCTGCTCTTGAGTTAAGGAAGGAAAAGACAGCGAGGAAAGGAAGTGGTCTCATAAAGCTGAGGCATGGTATAAACAAATAGCTGTCATAGAAGGTCGGCTACTGTTGACTTAAAATGTGTTATCTCTTTTGTCTTGATGGTACACTTGAATACTCTTTCCTCTCCATATTTTGATGTTATCTCCCAACTTAACCTGCTGTCTTCCTATAGTCAGTTGTCTTCAACTATTCCTTCCATTATGGTTTTAGGCGAGATGTTTTGTCTTATTATATGACCCAAAATATTGTTTCTGATTGATCTCATTGATTATTTATTTTTTCATTCCTTACTTGTCTTGGATCTGTTTGTTTATTTGTTTTCAACTCTTTCCATAACATGTGCCCCATATAGTATAAGAAAAGTCTCCAACACATCTCTCCACTATGGCAGTATCTCCTATGAGACAACCTTCATAAATTTAATACAAACTGAGATAATCTCACACAAAATTTTTATGGCAGCAAAACAAAAGAAAAAAACCTAAGTGTGGGATACAACTTCTCTACTACTATCCTTATATATTAGTTCCGTTATATTTTCCCCACAACTCTATCACAACATGTCTGAACGTATCTAGCGTTCATGCAGGTGGAACTTAGAACAACGGCAGAAGCATTTTTCCGAACAGAGAAATAAACATTGTAAACGGTTGTTACCTCGATGTTGTTTATTTAGCTTAAAAAAATGAGAGCGGCCATGAAGCTTAGGAAACTTAGTTTTTTAAGGTGCCAGCATACGCTTCTGATGAAATTCCTGACACAGAATTGCTGGTGTAGTTGTGAGTCTCCAGAATGCGAATACCACTGAGAAGAAAGTTGGTACATTTTCCGACTTCTCCTCCACCCCACCCCTTTCCAGCTATCCATGTTAATGTTCAACATGCCAAGATGTTTATCTGTACACGTATATGCAATTTTTTTTGTACGCCTTCTCTGTGTATGTGTTCGTGTGTATGAGAGTAATAGAGAGAGAGAGAGAGAGAGAGAGAGAGAGAGAGAGAGAGAAAGAGAATGATTTTGATGTGCAGCTATCGGATATATAAACACAATGAAAAGTGCAGTCATGCAAACTGTCCCTCTTCATATATATATATATATATATATATATATATATATATATATATATATATATATATATATATATATATATATATATATATATATATATATATATATATATATATTACTGGACAAAAGTTAAGGGCCGCCATTCAGTTTAGACAAGGTTTATATAATTCTTCGTGAGCAGGGTCGATTTTCCAAATGTCCGGTAGCTTGAAATCTCTCAAGAAGTCTCTGAATGGTAGAGTGGGACACTGCTAAACGTCTTGCAACATGACGAACAGATTGACCATCCTGAATCCATGCCATGGCTCGACCACGGTCTACAGTGCTGAGACTTCTCCTTGGTGGCATGGCTAATGCAGTGATCATTTCGACCACTTGTCATACTGATTTATTGCATACCAACGGTGAACACTCTTTACCGATGATCATTTTCCACGTGCATTCATATAGTGCTATCGAGGAAATCAGAAATGTGTTCAGTAGGACAGGAACAGGCCGAGATAATAGGTCTGCCAGGGTTGTCGATCTTATGAATTTTGGGTAGCATGTAGAATACAGGCTTGCCCAAAGAACTTTCATGAATCCTAAGATGAGATGCGTGGGGAGGAAGAGCATTACTGGTGATGAGCTGTTTAATAGTGTTGTGTACAATGCGCTTGTTAGAACAGTTGCATCGCTGGTCCTGGGCCTGTAAAAAGAGCCATTGGTCAACTGGTTTTTACCTTCACTTAGGTATAAGTCCTTCTGCCTGACGACAATGGCTCCTCCCTTGTCAGCCGGTTTGATGACAATGTCGTCTCTACGGCAAAGAAGGGAGAGAGCACGGGACTCTGCAGAAGTGATTTTTGGAATAATGCAATCTACGAGGGCGGAGCTACTGAATGTCATGGATGGTGTTCTTGATATACTTTCAAAGCACATTTGTATTTTCATACAGCCTGGGGCATGAGAAGCCCCAGATTGTATGAAAATACAAATGTGCTTTGAAAGTAGTACATTTTCCTAGGTCCTCTGCAAAAACATTTGGAATCATGTTGCAAAGTTCCTTGACTTGCAGTAAAATCTTACTTGAATTGAGTGGTTCAACTACTTCGACAATCTCAAGAGGCATGTGGTTACAGCACGCAGTGGTTAAACCAAGAGCGTATAACCACTGCATTCTAAATATGTTGATTCCACTGTAACATAGACATATTAATCCCAAAGTTATCTAAGTATGTTGGTCCCACTTTAAAATAAACGTGTTGATCCCACTGAAAAATAAACATATTGATCCTAGTGATATAACGATCAAGGTCTTTTTGCTCATAATATTTGAATCGTTCGTATTTGCAAAATGTGTTTCTACTAATTGCATCAAACAAGTGCAGTGGGCAATTTCGGTCCCTCTCTCCCCTCCTTTTTAAAAAATATTTAACAAAGCTTCCTATTTAACAAAGCGAAATTTATTCACAAAATCCTGTCACGGAATGCTCCAACGTATCTTTGACCGCTTTTAAAATACAATGAAAGACGTAGTCAGCGCTTATACAAATTACAGGTACCCAAGCCCAGGCTAGACCTATTTAAGAATAGTTTGGCTTACTCAGCTGCTCATCTTTGGAACAATCTTCCCAATGACCTGAAAAACACGCACAGTCCTTACTCATACAATCGTATACTGTTCAAATACTTTATGAGTGTTGATTATACGCCACCATAACTGATTATGTTTCGAATTAGTATCTAATATACTGTATGGAGGTTCTGATGATACAGTTTTTCATTACAATAAACTTATTTTTTAAAATTTTGTGATCAGGTACTGTTAATGTATGCTATTATACTACTTTCTAATGTTTCATTGCCCTTAAATTAATACTTTAAGTACTTCTTCTTCGATCCTTAACCACCGACCGTCAAAGCAGTCAGTGGCCATCACGCCTAGTGGCGTCTTGTAGGACAACAACAAATTGATTCCACTTTGCACGGTCGGTGGCCATCCTTCGTACAGTGCCCCAACTCTGGTTCATTCTTTGCATCTCAGCCTCCACAGTCCTCCGCCAAGTTGTTTTTGGTCGGCCTCTCTTTCGCTTTCCTTCAGGGGTCCAAAGCATAGCTGTTCTTGTGATGGCATCGGGGTCTCTTCTGAGGACATGACCAACCCAGCTCCAGCGTCTGCCAGCTATGATGGTATGCATGTCCTCTTGCTTGCTACGAGTAAGCAGATCTTGGTTGGTGATGGTATTCGGCCAAAAGATTCGGTGAATTTTTCTTAGGCATGTTGTGTGAAAAGAGGACAATTTTGACATTTCCTTCTCTGTGACTCTCCAGCATTCCGCACCATAGAGAAGCACAGAAAGCACGCAACTCTGGTATAATCTTAATTTTGTGCTTGTGCTGTATTGGGAGGACTTCCAGATGTTATTTAGGCTAAAGAAGGCTGTTCTTGCCTTATTCATTCTGATGTTGATGTCTTTGCCTGCCCCACCGTCTGGTGTTACTATGCTTCCTAGGTATGTGAAGGTATCTGTCTGTACCAGTTGCTGATTCCTTACTGATATGGGCTCAGGTTTGCTCACATTGAGCGTCATGACCTCAGACTTCTTTAAATTGATGTTCAAGCCCACCTGCTGGCTAAATTTATTGAGTCTATCCGTTTTTTCCTGGATGTGTTGATGTGAATGTGCCAGCAGTGCAATGTCATCTGCATATTCCAGATCTTCCAATGTTGAAAATGTAGTCCATCTTATTCCTCTTGGACTGCCCTCTGTTGTCTGGCGCATCACCCAGTCTATGACTGTTAAAAATAGAGTGGTTGATAAGGGGCATCCCAGTCGTACTCCTGTCTTCACCTCGAAGGTTAGGTTGATCTGCCCAACACTACACGTAAAGTTGGCATAGAGGCTTTTTATGATTGACACTATGCAGCTTGGAATTCCATAAGCCCTCAGTATTTTCCATAAACTGTCCCTATGTATGCTGTCAAAAGCCTTTTCAAAATCAACAAAATTTATGTAAAGCTGTCTTTGCCATTCTGAGCACTGCTCTATAATGTTCCTGAGAGTGAATATATGGTCTACACATCTTCTGTTCTTTCTAAATCCTGCTTGTTCTTTCCTCAGTTTGTAGTCTACTGCCTTTGAAATTCTCTGTATAATTATCCTGCCTAGTATTTTGCTGGGAACTGAGAGAAGAGTGATTCCTCTCCAATTATTGCAGTCTGAAAGATCTCCCTTCTTGGGCAATTTGACAATTATTCCTTGGTTCCACTCTGATGGTGTTATCCCCGTTTTCCACACTTGTGCAAATAGTGGTTCTAATAGTTCTGCTGCTAGCTCAGGGTCTGTCTTAAATAGCTCTTCATTTAAGTTATCATGGCCCGGAGCTTTACCGTTCTTTAACCCTTTGATTGCTGTGATGATTTCTTCTTTTCGTGGAATGTCTGTATTTACATCTAGATCGTTTTCAGCCTCAGGAACATTCAATTGTGTCTCTGGTATTTCCTTGTTCAGAGTTTCTCTGAAGTGCTCTGCCCATCTTGTTTCCTGTCCCTCTGCTGTCTTGATGAGATTTCCTTGCTTATCTCTTACTAATGTAATATTGTTTGCACCTTGTTTTCCGCTGATGAATTTAGTTATTTTGTATACTGTGCTTTGTTCATTTCTCAGTGCTGCCTCTTCTGCCTGTTTTGCAAGATCGTCTAGGAAATTCCTTTTGTTGGCTCGGGTTTGGCGTTTAACTTCCCTGTCCAGTTGACTGTACTGTTCGCTATATAGTTGCTTTAACCTGGGGGACTTCGCTTCTGTTTTCTTTCTTTTCATTTCCTTTCTCATCTTTATGGTGTTTAGTGTTTCTGGTGTTATCCAGTCTTGCTTCTTCCTTTCCTGGAATCCTAAGCATGATTTGCTACTTTCCTTATATATTGTTGAAATGGTGTTAAAATTCTGGTCTATATCATCAGTCAATGTCTTTTCCTGGCTTTTGGCAAATTGATATCGTTTCTTAATGTCGGCCGCAAACGCTTTTCTGGTAAGGGGGTCCTTCAATTTGCTGATGTCAAACCTTTTCTGTGTAGTTACAGTTGGTCCAGGCCTTCTTAGTTTCACTTTCAGTTTTGCTACTACTAAATGGTGATCGCTTCCCACATCTGCACCTTTTCTTACCTTCACATCTTGTAATGCATGTCTCCATCTACCGTTAACCATGATGTGGTCTATCTGGTTTCTGTCCCGACCATTTGGTGATTCCCATGTTAACTTGTGAATTTCCTTATGTGGGAAAAGTGTTCCTCCAATGACCAGGTTGTTAATGCTACAGAAACTTATTAGCTTATCCCCATTTTCGTTTGCTATTCCGCTGCCGCATTTCCCCATTGTTCTTTCATTGTATGTATTGTGTGTACCAACTTTCGCATTGAGGTCTCCCATTACTATAACAAGATCATATCTAGGTGTGTCCTCCATTTCTTTCTGCAGTTGTTGATAGAATTCATCCTTGACCTCCTCGTCGCTATCATTCGTTGGTGCGTAGCATTGTATTATTGTAGTGTTGGTGAATCTCCCTCTCAATCTCAATCGTATCAGTCTGTTGTTGATGGGTTTCCATTCCAGTAATGTCCTTTCTATCCCTTTCTGTAGAATAATGGCTACGCCTTCACTGTGCTGTCCATCCTCTCTTCCAGAGTAAAGTACTGTTTCTCCTGTTGCTGTTTTAACTTTTCCTGCCCCTGTCCATCTGCTCTTGCTTATCCCCAGGATGTGTAACCTATAGTTTCATTTGATGTTGTTTCCGTAACTTCATTATTTTTTTTACATAGACAGGGGTACTTTAAGTACGCTGGAGAATATTTGAACAACAGTAACAGAAGATGAGCAAGAGGAAGGAAGAATGCAAGAGGGAACTGTGTGCCCGAATTTCAACCCTTGGAAAATTAATTTCTTTCGTATATGTCCATCTAACTATCTACCTAGCCTGATTCTACTCTTGAGTTAGGGAAGGCAAAGACAGAAGGAGAGGAGCTGGTTACCCCGCCTCATGATGATGGACCTAGTATTGTGAAGGCTTTAAAAAATCACTACCTACGGCAGTATCTGCTATAGAACTAAAAGCTGCTTGTTATGTGTAAAATCATAACAGGCTCTATCGCACTCGACGGGGTTTGTGTACTCATTTCCTTGTTGATAAGCGTTGCCCAGATACCCCGGAAGTACGTCGTATAGTCTGCTGTTTTCGAGCAGACGATCCTTTGCCGGCTTTAGGTCGAAGATTCGATCTTGTAGTCGGCCTCTTTCGCTGTGTATTCTCCGTGTGAGAAAGACGTGTTTTTGGACGAGCTCCAGATAGTGTACTCTTGTTACAGAGTTTTATCATTTATATCAGCTAGGTCGTCCTACAGTTGGAGCCTAAGCTTGATGATATTTAAACGGACAAGTCATTGCTGAAAGGAGAGGAATGTGTGTGGAACTATATATTAAATAATTTCAGCACTATGCCTCTGACATTGTTTCCGTAGTCTACGTGACGATAGACTGATCTTATGGACTGGCTAGAGATTGCCATTGACTATTTTAATGGATGCCTTCATTTAGGAGCTACGTCGTGTAATAAAATAAATGTTGTCTAAACGTCAACCAGGCATTATGGAGTTTTCTACTGTTGAAGACTAGCCTTACGTTTTGAAGACTGTTTAAAAAGTTTTACTGAAAGGCCTAATGAAAATTATACCCTAGACAGGCTGGACACTAAAATCCAGCTACTGAGGACTCTAAATGAACTCGGAGAGGGAAGATAGATCTAAACCATCTACCAGATGAAATTATCCCTCTACACTGCTCACCTCTGGTAAAATCTCTCGCATACACTGGAAAACACAACGAGTCCCTAGTTATTCAGTAGCAGACTGTTCGAACAGCGTCTTTCTACAAATAAAATCTCGGGCGTTGGCGTAGCTGGCGAGTCCTTTTTAGGGCTTTATGCTATCAGATAGATAATGTTAGTCCTTTTCAGGACTTAGTATCTATCAACGCTGATCGGGTTAGCAGTCAACAGAGTTGACTTTTTTGTGTGATGGTAAATGCGCTCTGATATAACCAAATAGGTTGAAAGAAACGCCCCTCGCCAGAAGAAGGCAAAAACCGAACCAAAAAAAAAAAAGACTGTTCGAATGTTTCACGAGTTCTAATAACAAACCATCTGATTATGCCTCAAATCACTGTCTAATTTACTGTATGAGGAATTCGATTTTTTGTCAATCTTATTGTCTGTTTTTTTTTTTGGGGGGGGGGGGGGGGGGGGGGGGGGGGGGGGGGAGGGGGGGGGCGGTGGGGGGGGGAGTGGTTGGGGGGGGGGGGGGGGTGGTTTGCTTGTTTTTTCTCATTTAATTTTTTATTTTATTATTATTATTATTTTTTTTTAATTTACTTTAAAAACATACTTTGATTATGATGAATATTGCAAATGGGGGGGGGGAATTTAATCTTTCATTTGGGGTGGGGGGGGGGGGGGGGGGGGGGGAGGGGGGGGGGGGGGGGGGGGGGGGGCGAGGGGGGGGGGGGGTGAGGGGGGTGGGGGGGGTGGGGGGGGGTTTGCTTGTTGGGGGTCATTTAATGGGTATTTTATTATTATTATGGTTTTGGTTTAATGTCCACTTTATAAGGGGGGGGTGGTTGGGCTAAAGTCTCTCTCTTTCGCTAGTCTTAGCTTTCGCTATTCTCTAGCTCGTTAGCGGATTCACGGCAAAAGGTAATAAATTATTCACTTCGCCAGCGAAAGTCGAAGGTGAAAATCAGTCCTACGAACGACCGGAAGTGACCTGTGTTGGGTTCACGAAGGGAACTCATGAAAAAAAAAACAGCCGGCAACGATGAACGAACGCTAGGGCGAGTTGAAAAGAAGGTAACTTAATACCCCTGGGACCAGAAGATGTATTTGCAACAATGCCACCCAAAATCACAGCCCACCCCTGCCCGGGAACCAGCTGGAATTTTGGGAGGGAATTTTAAGCGGTCATTCTTCTTGTAACCATCATTCGGAGCAGACAGACTCTGGGCCCAAGGGGGCATTTCATGTTGCGAAATAGTTGTAGTGAATTCGTTGAGCGAAGTAAGTAGATCTAATACTGCTGATTTTATAACATGAATAATCATATGTTTATCAACAGCTTGCTATTGCAGTAACTTTTTGTTAAAGTTTAAATGCATTTCCATTTTCAGTGACAATAATTGTTATTTGCATCTTTACAGATCACTCAAACTAATGTATGAGTTTGCAAAGTTCCTAAACCTAATTAACTCCTGATCTTTATCTCACAGCCTGGCAGAAATAAGACAGGGTTAAAACAATTGATGTACATTATTGTTGTTACTTTGGAATTTGCATATTGATCCAAGCAAAATAGAAGTGTATTAGTGGTTCTTCTATTTTCTATTTCTTATAAGACTTCTGTGTTCTCTGCCAAGACTACAAACTTGATAACAGTGTCTCAATCACTTCTTCTCACTTTGTCACATAAGGGACATTAATGTGTTTTTCATTATGGAAGGTTCTTTACATGTATTTAATGCAATCCTATGCATATACCATGTTGTATGATTGAAGAACTATTTTATGTATGATTGAAGAACTATTTTATTATCAGTATATGAATGTTATTTGCTACAGGAACCAGGACTTTAAGAATGCTTGCAATTATTTAGCTATTTAATGAATTTACCACTTGACTGACAAAATGTAAGTCAGCAGTTCTCAAGCCTTGAGACCATGACTACCCTCCAAATGATTTACTGCTTGAGTAAGCAAGAATGTAAATCATTGGTTCTCAGACCTTGGCCGCAATGACACCCCACCAAGTTAAAGCAGCATAGGAAACTATTACCCAGTGGTTCTCAAACCATTGTTGACAGTGACCCCGGAATTAAAATACTGCTCTATGGGCACTAGGTGAACCAGTGGTTCTCAACCATTTGATGACCCCAGCCCCTACCTCACAGTTTGTGAAACTCATTGCCACATGGGGAAAACCACTGCTGTAAATAAGCAGACAGCCAGATAGAGACTGAGAACTCAAGATACACTATAATGTCAGTTAAGAAGTGGTAGTTCATATCTAATAGATAACACAGTTACTAAATAGTAGTTAACCTTGTGTTAATTTAATTTCTGATGGACGCTTACCGGCCATCAGACTTAGGAGATGACTGCTCTTGAAACCACTAATGGGATTTCAATTGTTTCCAGTCCACCCAGGTTGCGGTTACCAGATACTAAACCAGGTTGCGGTTACCAGATACCTAAACCAGGTTGCGGTTACCAGATACTAAACCATGGTACCAGATACCTAAACCAGGTCCAGGGTCCATCCATGGTACCAAGACTACCCTTACCCAACCTTATCCTATCACCCAGTAACCATCCCACACATCCCATAAGCAGAAGAGGTATTCAGCAGAGGTGACTTACCCCATCCTTATCTGTGATGTGCACTGAGTCCAGGGAAGCAAACTCTGACACCCTCTGAACCCATTAACTGTTATGAGACCAACCTGCTGGGGCAGACCAAACCAAGAGAGTTCGAACCAAAATCATCTCCGCAGCTACTACAGGCCTTCGGAGAGTTGAGTATAATACCTACCAGCAACACTACCATAGAAAAGATCTCTGGTCCAAGTGATGACCACACTAGTTGATTTTTTTTTATAAACAGTAGAGCTAAACTTTTTTTCATATTTATATGTATATTAAAAAATGTAAGATTCCATACCCTTTTATCCAACTTTACATAACAGAGTCTGTTGTTATTTTTCTTGTTAACTTTATTTGGGTTGTATTTTGTTTTAAATATAATCTACACCCTGGGGGCTCAGCCATAATTCAATTAACTTCTATTGGGTCGGGATATTTTAATTGTGGCTGGACACCAAATCTCTTTCTCAACCTTGTGTGCTTTACACAGTCCTTTTGTAGGATTCCTGAGGAAGAATTTATCGTCCAGTAAATATCCTGTTTAGGTACCAGAATTCCTTTTTTTAGTAAATTTCTAGTACACTATTTCCCGAGGAGAGGCAGTTCTATTATAAACTCGGAAGCTATCAATAAGACATTATTATCTTTATTCTTCCATTCCATTCAAGCTGTCCTATCTCCTCAAAACGCCCTCGCGACAACTGGGACGCTCGTGTCCGGGATTAACTCTTATTTCATATTTAGACACTTGTCTGAGATATGAAAACTCTTTATCTTTCCTAGATCACTACTGCTGTAGGTACTTGTCACTTATTGGTGTCCAGGTCTAGGATTAGATTAAAGAGGGGACATATAAATTACCCTAGACTAAAATACATATAAATATTTTTGCAAGTAAAACAGATTTTAAGTTGTGTTATGAGAACTCTTCTTGGTGGTACTGCTGGAAATTAGTTACCTATTGTTAACTAATTTTTAATTTGATGGTTATAAATGCTGGTTTGATTTAATATATGGTTTTGTAATACTTTAGTATAGTTAAGACTATAGAAAGTATTTTTGCCTTAATTATTGTTTGTGAGTTAGAGATCTCATACTCGCTCAACGAACCACTACGGATATAATGGAAGAATCTGTAGAGTTGAATGAGTGGAGAACATTCTGGACAGAGTTAGCCATTGAGTGTGAACTCTCCGGAGAAGAACTGGATACTTTTGTTTCACAAAAGATGGAAAAATGCAGGATGAGAGAAGCGGAAAGGAAGAAATGGAGAGCAAAATACACGGAAGAGAATGTGGAACATGAGAGACAAAGACAAGAAAAATCCCTCCAGTGTAAGGAAGAACTGGAAACTCAGTTTCAACCTACAAATATGGAATCCAGGGATAAACTTGAATCTAGGAATACTCATCATGCCACTCCTTTGCCAGTTGCATCACCATCTTCAGTGGTAAATATAACTGCACCACATGAAGCCAAGTCTATGTCTCAGGATTCAGGCTCAGACAGAGCAGAGGTACGGATATCTAAACGGAGACATCTAGACCATCCTGAAAACAAGATTAAGCACAAGAGTGCTGATAATCTGAAGAGACCTTCCTCATCCTCAGCAAAAACTCACAACAGGCATACCAACAACAACCGCACCAACAACCTGGTAAATAGGATCGCTCAACCAAATAGGATCACTCAACGGAAAAGGATTACGCAACCCTATGGGAAGGGAAGGGATGTTCTTGAACATCACCTGTCGGCCAACTTACATCAGTTAGACTGTATGCGCCGAGACCCAATCCCACAGACTTCATACAAAGCTAAGGTCCCTACCATGGATGGGAACTTGACGAAGGCCCGGAGTGGATACAGGGATTCTCAAAATGTGGAGACTGCCACAGTAAATGGAGAAGAAATCACCTGTTTGTATTATCAAGGTCTTGGGTGTGATGCCCTTGTTTCAGCCTCTGTTATCGACCTTGATCAAGTCACCGAAGAGGATGTTGAGGTAACAGCACCCATGATAATCAACAGAAGGATGATTTTGCCTTTAGCTTATGTAGAAGTTAGGTCGAACTTTGTAAACGGCAAAGTAAAGGCCGCAATATTAGATGAACGAATTTACCCGATACCTCAAGGAGGGAAAATATATCATCTTAGGAGACTCAGCACGATCCAGAGACGGCGTGACTGAACAGGCTATGGAGACTCCAATGCCTAACTCATCTTCCAATATTTTCACTGAAAAGTTGGAAGAGTGCAAAGGGATTGACCACCCCAGTGCACTTAATTCTGAACAAGTTTTGATAGTCTCACCCACTATCTGCATGCAGAAAGTGAAGCCGGGCCAGAATTTCTTGGTACCTGGTGGGATGAAACATGTTTCAGAAATATCTTCCTTTAACATGGGAGAAGCGGCTGTAGAGGAACAGGACTCTCAAGCACTAAGACTTCACTCAGTTCCGATAACCTCACCCACTCTCTGGGATCAGAAAGTGAAGCGGGTCCAAATTTCCTTGGTACCTGGTGGGAGGAAATATGTTTCAGGAATATCTTCCTTTAATACGGGAGAAATGGCTAAAGAGGAACATGAGCCTCAAGCACTTAGTCTTCAGTCAATTCCGATAACCTCACCCACTCTCTGGGATCAGAAAGTGAAGAAGGTCCAAATTTCCTTGGTACCTGGTGGGCAGGAACAACTGGTAGACTTATCTTTCTCTGTCACTGGAGAAACAGGGATAGAAGATCATACACGCTCTCATACCTGGGTAGATAGGTATGTGTCCTTAGACAGGTCAAGCAATATGACTAAAATAAGGTTGTGTATGAGGCTGGCAACCTCATCACGCAAAACTATTTGCTATAGATCCAATTGTAAGCAGAGTGTAGGCTTTAGGGCAAGCTCTTTGCCAGGAGGCAAGCTTCAATGGAGGATCCAGAAGGAGGAAAAGAAGAGAGGGATATTTTTGCGAGCAGGCTTGCTCAACCCACCTCAACTACTTATTGAAGAGGAAACGGATAGCCATGTGTGGATTACAGGCATACCGTTTGACAGAGGAAAAAGAGGAAATATTTGGATTGAAGGAATGGAGGACACGATACATGAATGTAGTGTCCGACATAAGAGAAGAGTCGGCTCGAACTTAGTTGGCCGTTGGCCGAACTTTCAAAAGGGGGCTTATGTCGTGGAACGACTCTCCCCGACTTCTTTCTTCTGTCTATTATTTTTTCCCTCTACGAATTTCTCCTATCATTTGACAAGAAACCTAAAGTCTCTCTCTCTCGCTAGTCTTAGATTTCGCTATTCGCTAGCTCGCTAGCGGATTCACGGCCATAAGGTAATAAATTATTCACTTCGCCAGCGAAAGTCGAAGGTGAAAATCAGTCCTACGAACGACCGGAAGTGACCTGTGTTGGGTTCACGAAGGGAACTCATGAAAAAAAAAAAACAGCCGGCAACGATGAACGAACGCTAGGGCGAGTTGAAAAGAAGGTAACTTAATACCCCTGGGACCAGAAGATGTATTTGCAACAATGCCACCCAAAATCACAGCCCACCCCTGCCCGGGAACCAGCTGGAATTTTGGGAGGGAATTTTAAGCGGTCATTCTTCTTGTAACCATCATTCGGAGCAGACAGACTCTGGGCCCAAGGGGGCATTTCATGTTGCGAAATAGTTGTAGTGAATTCGTTGAGCGAAGTAAGTAGATCTAATACTGCTGATTTTATAACATGAATAATCATATGTTTATCAACAGCTTGCTATTGCAGTAACTTTTTGTAAAGTTTAAATGCATTTCCATTTTCAGTGACAATAATTGTTATTTGCATATTTACAGATCACTCAAACTAATGTATGAGTTGCTGAGGTCATAGACCTAATTAACTCCTGATCTTTATCTCACAGCCTGGCAGAAATAAGACAGGGTTAAAACAATTGATGTACATTATTGTTGTTACTTTGGAATTTGCATATTGATCCAAGAAAAATAGAAGTGTATTAGTGGTTCTTCTATTTTCTATTTCTTATAAGACTTCTGTGTTCTCTGCCAAGACTACAAACTTGATAACAGTGTCTCAATCACTTCTTCTCACTTTGTCACATAAGGGACATTAATGTGTTTTTCATTATGGAAGGTTCTTTACATGTATTTAATGCAATCCTATGCATATACCATGTTGTATGATTGAAGAACTATTTTATGTATGATTGAAGAACTATTTTATTATCAGTATATGAATGTTATTTGCTACAGGAACCAGGACTTTAAGAATGCTTGAAATTATTTAGCTATTTAATGAATTTACCACTTGACTGACAAAATGTAAGTCAGTAGTTCTCAAGCCTTGAGACCATGACTACCCTCAAAATGATTTACTGCTCGAGTAAGCAAGAATGTAAATCATTGGTTCTCAGACCTTGGCCGCAATGACACCCCACCAAGTTAAAGCAGCATAGGAAACTATTACCCAGTGGTTCTCAAATCATTGTTGACAGTGACCCCGGAATTAAAATACTGCTCTATGGGCACTAGGTGAACCAGTGGTTCTCAACCATTTGATGACCCCAGCCCCTACCTCACAGTTTGTGAAACTCATTGCCACATGGGGAAAACCACTGCTGTAAATAAGCAGACAGCCAGAGACTGAGAACTCAAGATACACTATAATGTCAGTTAAGAAGTGGTAGTTCATATCTAATAGATAACACAGTTACTAAATAGTAGTTAACCTTGTGTTAATTTAATTTCTGATGGACGCTTACCGGCCATCAGACTTAGGAGATGACTGCTCTTGAAACCACTAATGGGATTTCAATTGTTTCCAGTCCACCCAGGTTGCGGTTACAAAGATACTAAACCAGGTTGCGGTTACCAGATACTAAACCAGGTTGCGGTTACCAGATACCTAAACCAGGTCCAGGGTACAAGTCCATGGTACCAAGATTACCCTTACCCAACCTTATCCTATCACCCAGTAACCATCCCACACATCCCATAAGCAGAAAAGGTATTCAGCAGAGGTGACTTACCCCATCCTTATCTGTGATGTGCACTGAGTCCAGGGAGGCAAACTCTGACACCCTCTGAACCCATTAACTGTTATGAGACCAACCTGCTGGGGCAGACCAAACCAAGAGAGTTCGAACCAAAATCATCTCCGCAGCTACTACAGGCCTTCGGAGAGTTGAGTATAATACCTACCAGCAACACTACCACAGAAAAGATCTCTGGTCCAAGTGATGACCACACTAGTTGATTTTTTTTTATAAACAGTAGAGCTAAACTTTTTTTCATATTTATATGTATATAAAAAAATGTAAGATTCCATACCCTTTTATCCAACTTTACATAACAGAGTCTGTTGTTATTTTTCTTGTTAACTTTATTTGGGTTGTATTTTGTTTTAAATATAATCTACACCCTGGGGGCTCAGCCATAATTCAATTAACTTCTATTGGGTCGGGATATTTTAATTGTGGCTGGACACCAAATCTCTTTCTCAACCTTGTGTGCTTTACACAGTCCTTTTGTAGGATCCCTGAGGAAGAATTTATCGTCCAGAAAATATCCTGTTTAGGTACCAGAATTCTCTTTTTTAGTAAATTTCTAGTACACTATTTCCCGAGGAGAGGCAGTTCTATTATAAACTCGGAAGCTATCAATAAGACATTATTATCTTTATTCTTCCATTCCATACAAACTGTCCTATCTCCGTCAAAACACCTCGCGACAGTTATATTACTTTTAATTATACATGCCTAAATAATGCTTGCAGTAAATGGGGGGATGAAAGGATACAGTATACATGATGTGAGAGAGAGAGAGAGAGAGAGAGAGAGAGGGGGGGAGGGCAGAATGTCAGATGAGCCTACGTGCCCTATTCTTAACCCTTTGAAAATAAAGTTCGTTCGTTCGTTCGTTTAATACAGATTACGTTATTTTTAGATTTGAAGTGCATGGCGCGTGGTGTGAAACTTTTTGCGTGTTGCTTACATCAGATTTCTTACATCATTAGGTGACACAAAATTTAGGCGGAATGTTAAAAATAAACTATTACTAGCAATAATAAACCATTCGATATTTTAAATTTTAAATTGGACAGTGCGTGATATTAATTTATCAGCAAAACATATTTGCAAAATCTTTTCGTGGCTTTCAGATTATATAAAGAAGTAAATTTTGAATCATTTTCACGTGCGTCTTGAACGAAGGAGTGAACGACTCGAAATTCTGCACAGAGAGCCTAGAAGTAACCACTGTAACAAACCTATCTTCAGTAAGAGTTTTCTCCCCAGTTGGGTCAGGTCAGTATAATAAATAATAACTAGATAAATAATAAACTTCAATAGGATAATTGATAAATCATTTTTTGATAAATCCTTCTTTTATTATTCAACGAATGAACACGTTTATAGTTTGAGTAACCATTTTTCCATAATAATCAGGGGCGTACATTTTTCTTCTCGTAATCTTAATTACTGTGAAGGCTCGCAGTGTCAGACTGTTTCTATTTTATTTTTCGCCGCAGTTGACTTTTTTATTCAACTGGCATATACATTGGCAAATTTTTTGTACAAAGGCAATCTGTTAAAAATGTAACTGATCTCACAAATGAGAAATGTACTGATTGCTATAATGACCTGCTATGATGCCAAGATGTATTAACGCGTTCAACATTATCATTGATTGTATCATAGATGTACTGCCAATACTTGCATTCATGTCCATCACAGCTAAAAATGCACTTGACTTGCTGATGTATACATTCATAACACTATCAATACGATCACTTAAAAAACTACCTATTAATCTAGGGCTTACGAATGTTTGTTGTGTAATATCTGACAGGCATTAGACTGACAGCTTCGGCATAAGCAAGAACTACTGTCGTCAACGGAGAAAGAGAAAGGGTTTCCCTACTCCTCTCGATAAATAGCTTGTCACTAGACCAATGTGCGTCCACGTATCTCACGGGGTGTCCCAAAAATCTTGATGGTTCTTAAGACATCTAAGTCTTACCATATCACGCCAGCTGTACTTATTGGCCCAGTCAGCCATAGATGTACAACAGTATTCAGCGCAAATTACCAGACAGTACAGAGGCGCAACCTTAACATTCATCAAAGCCAGAGTGACCTTGGCCCAGACTACCATCAATGGTCAGATACAATTGAGGTACAAAAACGCCTGACACCATAGCCAGAGTGCCCAATATCCTTTTCAAGTGTAGTTATACAAAAGTGATACTTTAATAGACTGTGTCGTAAAAGCAAATCTTATTTTATTTTATTCGTCAGCAAGCAGTATTGTTGAAGTCTGTTTGACAGTAAAGTAAAGTTGGATTGCACGGAGACTGGAGATGTATAAGGTTGCTCAGTGTAAATGTACTGATGTAACGTACTGTTTTTCTGTGTTATGGATGGTAGTACGTTGAGCGTGTCATGTTGTCCTGGGCGGTACCAAGTAGTAGCAAGAAATCTAGGTCACTAGCGTGAGGTGTCGCCAGGGTTTAGTAGACACATACATAATGTCAGTATTCCTGCAGATTCAGACGTGTAATACTTGTATGACAATGTGGTTGATGGTGTAAGTGTGTAGATAACAGTGCTGATAACACGAAGGCCGTATAGGCTCTTGGACGTCTTCACATAAACTCACACAACCACAAGTAGAAGTCAGTGAAGTAGGGAATGCTGTTGACGTTTACAATATTTATTTGTGACGTACGATAATACGATGATGATGAACGAAACAGTCAATAGTATACAATCGGGTACATAATATGTGTAGTTACAAAGGTCAGCTTCAACCATCACAGATCCTAGACATGTAACAATGTCTTTATCAGTGTTTACAGTTTAGCAATAGCTCTAACCCCTGACTGAGCCCCGTCAGGTAAGCCCTAGCAAATATATTGCGTAGTACGGACGATATCATCTATATAAAGAAAGTCAATGTCATTGTCCTACAATTAGCAAAAAGACTTCAGACTGGCCTCACATGCCAGATACTTCATTCTGGTGAAGAATAGATATGGTGACAACGAAATCAGGCCGCAGGTCGCGGGCCTCAATAAACAGGTCACTCTCAGTTTACACAGGCTCCTGAGATTAAATATACATTTTCTGCCAAATCATCTTCCGCCTGCATTGCGGATCCATAAAGATGATTCCTAGGCTTATGTGAGTAACAGGTCAACTAGACCTAGTCTTGTAGATATGAAGTCATACTGGAGTGCAGTATAATAACTTCTTGTGAGCTTCGCTCACTATGCCGCCATCAGCGATACATGTACCTGTAAGATCTAAACGAGACGAAAAGATCGAATAGCGTTTTCAGTTAACTGACAAGTATAGCATTCTATTACATAGATGTCAGGCAGACGAGTGTCAAGTGTTTTGATATAATTGCATTCTTTCACCCGTCAGACCTGGAGAGCCGACAGCTGTCTGCAGTGTTTATTTCCCCGGGGGACAGTGTTTTTTCTACGGCTGAGTTCTGGGCCGGTAGTGTGAAAATTCACCCCATCGGTCATGGCAGGCAGACAGAGGGTCTGCAATTTTTCAGTAACCGTGAGCGTTTCGTCACATAGCTCCGGCGAAGCGTGAAAATCGCCCATGCTTTGTAGACGGTTGTCTGAGTTTTGCAACTGTCACGCGCATTTCTCGGTCACTGATGGCTGTTACGACATGAGGGAAGCTGACGTAGGGTGTTAGAGAAGGGGAGAGACGGGCGCTGTTTCGTGGTTTCGAAACAGTGGGATTCTTTGTCCGTTTCATAGATATTAACCCTAGTTTGAAACTTTATTTCATTTCACTCAGTAACTTCGCAGTAAGACAGAACTAGCCTTCGTTCGATTTATAAATAATCTCTGTTAATAGAGATGGCCTTTAGTTTGGTCGAAGTAGAAAGTTCTTAGTACTTCTGTGTTTGAGGTGAATATTATATAGTAGTCTCTAGAATTTTGTGAAGTGATTAAGTGTTAAATCGCTCATTTCATTTTAACTAGTTTCTTTTGAACAGAGTGCTTAATTTATAGTTTGTTATATTCTCTAAGTCGACGAGTTACAGTGGAAATACATAATAAATTATATCTTTAGCTTACTAAACTAGTAGCTATAAGGAATTTAATTTAACGGCTAATACTCAGTCGAAACTGTTTTAATAACAAACTTATAAATGCTAGACGCGACATCAGTGAGTAGTGACGGAATACGCACCATATTCCTAATTCCTGATGATCGATTTTATATAACTTATTTCACCGGAAGTTTAAATAATAAGTCAAGCTGTAGGCTTGCTATTTAAAATGTAAGTTATATTGAGTACATAATATGTAAATGATTTATATGTGCTTTTCCTTTTATACAGTGAAATACTGGGGTGACCCGAACTTTACCAGCATTTAATAAGAGTTCATACTTGTGAAGAAATAGACAGTCCTTATTTTGAACCACGTGGGTTTCTCAAGTAACACTGATCTGACAGTGCATAGGCAAACAGAGTTAGACAGAAATACTATATCCCACTAACGGGTTTTCAAAGACTGTAATGATCAATACTGGGCCTGTGAACCAGATCTTAATTTCTTCCATAAACTCTACGTAAATTTTCTGCCTGGCGGCGAGAATAATTACAATCAATAACATTACTTTCCGACATTGTTGACAAGTGAGTGGGGAACTAAGATTTTTCTGTTTGAGAGAAGTTGTCCACCGGTCATCTTCCTAATTAAGGGAAACTTCGTGTTCTGACATTTTGTGCTCGTTTAAGCCTAATTCTTACCTCGTGAGTCAAGTGACATTAACTTTAGTCTGAAATAACTATCGCCTGAAGCAGACGCTCCCCAGATCCATTTTGATGAAACCAACAAACAAATCTGCAGAGCTGGGATCTGTTTCATTAAACGACAGTAACAGATAAAAAGTGTGAGTGTCCAAAATTTGCGCCAGCCGGCGAAACCACAACACGATTGTAAGTATATCAGGGCCCTGATGAAAGAACCGAGTGAAAGTGACGGAAGGATGTTCGTTGTATAATACACTCACTTGTTATATTTGTTTTTTTTTCCTTAGGCGAGATTTGCTGCTTAAGTAACGTGTTCCTTTAGAATAGATACTGCTGTCAAAGTCAGTCTATACCTTCAAAGGGGAACAATATTAGACCCTAACCACATGCATCTATAACTCTTTGGGCCATCATCTGTCATCCTAACGGGGCTGTGGGCTAAACCTAGAGTTAAGATCATAACGGGGCTATCATCCTTGTAGCATTTTCCTTGAATTTTATGACTATTTGTATATGTTTTTCCTTGATGTAATTTTTGGT
The DNA here is from genome assembly GCA_024509875.1 of Oreohelix idahoensis. NCBI lineage: Eukaryota > Metazoa > Mollusca > Gastropoda > Stylommatophora > Oreohelicidae > Oreohelix > Oreohelix idahoensis. The sequence goes on from JAMPIV010000986.1 coordinate 1,044,336, forward strand.
GTTGTGAGAAGATTTTTTTTAGATGATAATAATAAAATCTCTCTTGAACTAAATCAGTGCGTTGGTCAGCTCGTTCAAATAATATATATATTCATGGTTATAGATTTCCCACGTCTGTGTGTTTAACTGTCGTCACGTGTATGTGCGTGCCCGTGAGTAGATATAGAGATTTATGTAATATATATCTGTGGTTTAGACTGTCTGACAATTTAAAAGCGGTCGTAGAAGATAGGTGAGAGAGAGAAGATTATCTCGATTCTCAAAGACAGCCTCTATATCACATTCTATCATCTCACGTGTGGAAATTCTATTGCTTTTCACCAGCTCACACTGTGACTATCACTCATTCCAACCTATTCAGAAGGGACCAAACCCAAGTCTTAATTCTCCTATCTAAAATCTACGACAAATGTGCTCGTTACCGGGTCCTAAGGCGATACGACAAATGTGGTCTCGTCCGACGGATTTTTGAACTTAGAATAGGAAGACGAGTACGACAAACGTGGACTCGTCTATCTGGATTTTGTACTTAAGATTCTTTATTCTGTAATAGAGTAAGAGTGTGATGTCTTGTGAGTTTTATTTTATAATAATTTATCCCCTAGACTAACGATCTGTTTATGGGCGTGCTGACCACACAAACTGATAAGTTTTTTTCCACAGCATTAAGAAGCATTATACATTTGGTTTACAGGTTGATTTTGTCGGAATACATGTTAATTAATGATTTTGTAATACTAAACGCTGGTAAAGTTTTGTGAGTGTATAACATTCACAAGGGTTCTGAAGCAGGAAGGTGTTTGAACTAAAGTTAAGGAGTGCGTTTCGGACTATTTGTCCAGATTAATTGCCTCCCTTACCCTATCTGACTTCAGGGGCGAACTTATAGTGGATTTTATAATTAAGGGATTATTTTTCTCTTTAATTTTTGCAATAATTATTTTGCTTTTCCACTGTAGCAACTTATTTTTCAGAAGTAATCTTAACTACCATTTAGTTGGCGTAGTCGTGTTTTGCATTAAGTGCTTTATTGCCGATAATAGCAGCGATAGTTAGATTTTACTTTGGAGGAGGTATCCCAGGGTTAAGGATATCATCTTTTGAATTTTTGGTACATTTTTTCTCGTAAGTGGTAGGAACCAGTGTATCCTTTTTCCTAGTTTCTTTCTCCACTAGTCTCAGTCACTGACATAATATGGCCGAGAGGGCAAAGCTTAGACAACTCCTCAGGGACGAAGCGAGAGAGGAGGGACTGGAAGGAGAAGAAGCGAAAGCTTTTGTCAGAGACGAACTTGAGAGATATGATGCGGAGAGGAAAGCAGCTGAAGCTAAAGAGGAAAAAGAAGAACTAAGGAGGAAAGAAGAAGCAGCGGAGAGGAAAGAAGCGGAAGACCGGCTACTACAGCAGAAGAAGATGGACGAGGAAATGGAAATCCGCAGGATGCAGCATGAGGAAAGAGTGAAGGAGAGACAACATGAGAAGGAGAGGGAAGAGAGACAGCATGAGTTGGCTCTTAAAACTCTAGAATTCCAAAGTCGGGGCGCTGCCTCTACCTCCAGCAATGGAGAGTCTTCTCCTCATTCTTCCTTAACTGATCCTTCTAACAGTCAATCTCTTCACCTCACTGCTATGTCTTTTCCGCTAGAATCTTTCCCTTGTCCAAATGAGAAGATTGACACTTGGCTAGAAAAATTTGAGAAAATTGCAACTCTGTACGGTTTAGAGAGGTCGCGTTGGAACATGAAGCTTTCCCAGGCTTTGAAAAGTTCTGCGTATGATGTTTACGCCAAACTGGAAAGCAGCCAACAAGACAACTATGATCTGTTGAAGAAAGCGTTACTGGAACGCTTTGAAATGAACGCTCGCAAATTTTTGCAACTGTTTCGCAACAGCAGAAAGGAGAATTCTGAATCTTTTCACCAGTTCTCTTCCCGTCTAAAGGGATATTGACAAAGTGCCTTGAGCTCTCGCAGCTCCCCTCTACCTATGAAGGTCTTGAGGAATTTGTTTTAACAGAACAAATAAAGAACACTTTGTCTGCTGATACCCGGAGATTTTTAGCTGAGCAAGGGGCAGAAAAACTTGAAGACATTTTGGAAAAGTCTGAGCGTTATCACAATGCGCTGGCTGAACTACCGGCCACAAAGCGGAAACCGACAGAGGAGCATTTTCGAAAACGTAACCTAGAGCAATCTTCTCAGGCTTCTAACCTAAATAACCACAGAGAAACTGGACCTCAAAACCCCCCTCCTGAAAAATCCAAGTTCTACAAGAACAAGTACCCCAACCACCCCAAACAGTCTGATCAACCCGACCGCCCTACATGGCAGCGCAGCCAGAAAGGACAAGGTGGCAAAGGGAGAACCCCTGAGCACGGGACATATGATCAGACCGAGCACACCGAGCCTAAACGCATCGGATGCTTATTAACAGTCTCGCAAGGCGGAATTATTGACAGTGATTCCCAACCTGTTGGGGATAGACCCTCAACGCAAGGTACTGTTATTTTGAACGGTTCTCAAAGTCTTTGTTTATTCGACACGGGGCTATCTTACGATTGCATTGTTGCCAGAAACCTGGTTAAACCCGGTCAAGAGACAGGAGAGACCGTCAAACTTTGTGGAGTTTCTAAGAGTGAGGCACCTACAGCGCTTCCCATCGCATTGGTGGAGATCCACTCTGATTTTGTCAGAGGTGTGATCAAAGCGGCTGTTATGGATGATCCCATCTACCCAGTCATACTTGGCGGGAGATACGTGTGTATTGGGAAACCGGAAGAGCCGATTGTGGCAGCAGTAACTACAAGAGGGCAAACCAAGAAGGAACGGGAGCCTGCGCCTAATTTGTTACCCATGGAACTTAAAGAAGCGCAATACAAGGACCCTACTTTGGCACCCTGCTTTAGGAAACTGCACATGGCTAAGGAACCCAAACAGCACGGGGACATTTTTTCTGAGGATGGCGTACTTTATCGGAGAACGGGCAAGCCTGACCAAGGTTACAACCAGCTCCTAGTACCGAAACAGTACAGAAGCCAAATCCTAGAAATGGGGCACTCTCTTCCCTTCAGCGGACATATGGGACAGAACGCCACAAACCAACGTATAACCACTCATTATTGGTGGCCAGGAGTAAATACTGATATTATCAGATATGTCAAATCATGTGCCCAGTGCCAACGTGTGCCACCCAAGCAACGAGCACCCCCAGTCTCTTTGGGTGAAATGCCAATAATGGGAACACCATTCGAACGGGTTGTGATCGACATTTTAGGGCCTTTCGAAAGGACTAAAAGAAGGAACAGGTTTATCCTGACCTTAGTCGATACATGCACTTTATGGGCAGAAGCTATCCCGCTAACATGCGCAGATGCCAAGCATGTCGCAGAAGCCCTAGTGCAGATTTTCACTCGGTTGGGATTCCCGCAGCAAGTGTTGACGGATAACGGATCTCCATACCGAAACCTGTTGATGGATGAGATCGTTAAGATCTTGAGGACCCAACACATCCACACTAAGCCATATACTCCGGCCGGAAATGGGCTCGTGGAACGTGCTAATGGAAACCTCAACATGATGCTAAGTAAACTGGCACAAGTGAAACCTGAAGAGTGGGATCTTTGTATTCCTGCAGCATTATTTGGCTACAGAGAATCTCCTCATACTTCCACAGGATTTCCGCCAGCTACACTCTTATTCGGCAGACCTATAAAGGGGCCGCTTGAAGCCTTACTTCAGTCTCTGACAGACGAGAAGGCGGATGAGACAGTCGTCTCAGCAAGTAAATATGTGTCGGTTTTAAAGGAAAGGTTGAAACTAGGGTGGGACCTAGCAACGACTAACTTTAAGCGAGCACGCACAAAGCACGCTAACCGATACAGGAAAGTCGCGAAAGAAAGAGAACTGGAAGCAGGAGAGAAAGTTTTGGTGTTACTCCCTACCGGAAACAACCAACTGAAGATCGGATGGCAAGGGCCGTTTACCGTCCTGAAAAAGATTTCTAAGGCTAACTACCAGATCTCTATTCAAGGAAAGGAGAAGGTTTTCCATTTAAATCTGTTAAAGAGATACTTGGAAAGACCAGTGCCAACCTCTGACCATCTCCTGACGATCGCCAAAACTGACGAAGATGACGATAGTGGCAGGGAAACTCCACTGCACACACAGGAAATCTTTGAAAAATGTCAGAAGCGGCGACGCTCTTTCAAGCGCGCATGGGAGACATTCCAGAGGAAGGAAACTTTGGGGAGTAGACTTGAGTAGGAATTGGAGAGAGATGGAGGGGGAAGATGAGAAGGAAGAAGACAGACACCCCGAAGCTACGGTTATAGGAAATTTAATTCCATAACGTAGACATGGAGTGCTTCCATATCTTAAGGGGGGACGTCCTGTCACGTGGGTTTTGATCATTAAATTGCTTACATCTTCTTCCTATTCTTTCACCCGCATCCTTTTATTTTATTATCTTTCCGTACTTGTTTTTCCTGTATTTTTCGCATCACTCGTTGCGAAAAATATATTTCTTTCCCATCATCGTTTTTCTTTCTCATACTGACTAGCATTCTATTACATAGATGTCAGGCAGACGAGAAGTGTTATAATGCATCCCGTCAGACCGGAGAGCCGACAGCTGTCTGCAGTTTCCCCGGGGACAGTGGTTTCTACGGCTGAGTTCTGGGCCGGTAGTGTGAAAATTCACCCCATCGGTCATGGCAGGCAGACAGAGGGTCTGCAATTTTTCAGTAACCGCGAGCGTTTCGTCACATAGCTCCGGCGAAGCGTGAAAATCGCCCATGCTTTGTAGACGGTTGTCTGAGTTTGCAACTGTCACGCGCATTTCTCGGTCACTGATGGCTGTTACGACATGAGGGAAGCTGACGTAGGGTGTTAGAGAAGGGGAGAGACGGGCGCTGTTTCGTGGTTTCGAAACAGTGGGATTCTTTGTCCGTTTCATAGATATTAACCCTAGTTTGAAACTTTATTTCATTTCACTCAGTAACTTCGCAGTAAGACAGAACTAGCCTTCGTTCGATTGATAAATAATCTCTGTTAATAGAGATGGCCTTTAGTTTGGTCGAAGTAGAAAGTTCTTAGTACTTCTGTGTTTGAGGTGAATATTATATAGTAGTCTCTAGAATTTTGTGAAGTGATTAAGTGTTAAATCGCTCATTTCATTTTAACTAGTTTCTTTTGAACAGAGTGCTTAATTTATAGTTTGTTATATTCTCTAAGTCGACGAGTTACAGTGGAAATACATAATAAATTATATCTTTAGCTTACTAAACTAGTAGCTATAAGGAATTTAATTTAACGGCTAATACTCAGTCGAAACTGTTTTAATAACAAACTTATAAATGCTAGACGCGACATCAGTGAGTAGTGACGGAATACGCACCATATTCCTAATTCCTGATGATCGATTTTATATAACTTATTTCACCGGAAGTTTAAATAATAAGTCAAGCTGTAGGCTTGCTATTTAAAATGTAAGTTATATTGAGTACATAATAGGTAAATGATTTATATGTGCTTTTCCTTTTATACAGTGAAATACTGGGGTGACCCGAACTTTACCAGCATTTAATAAGAGTTCATACTTGTGAAGAAATAGACAGTCCTTATTTTGAACCACGTGGGTTTCTTAAGTAACACTCATCTAACAGTGCATAGGCAAACAGAGTTAGACAGAAATACTATATCCCACTAACGGGTTTTCAAAGACTGTAATGATCAATACTGGGCCTGTGAACCAGATCTTAATTTCTTCCATAAACTCTACGTAAATTTTCTGCTTGGCGGCGAGAATAATTACAATCAATAACATTTCTTTCCGACATTGTTGACAAGTGAGTGGGGAACTAAGATTTTTCTGTTTGAGAGAAGTTGTCCACCGGTCATCTTCCTAATCAAGGGAAACTTCGTGTTCTGACATTTTGTGCTCGTTTAAGCCTAATTCTTACCTCGTGAGTCAAGTGACATTAACTTTAGTCTGAAATAACTATCGCCTGAAGCAGACGCTCCCCAGATCCATTTTGATGAAACCAACCAACAAATCTGCAGAGCTGGGATCTGTTTCATTAAACGACAGTAACAGATAAAAAGTGTGAGTGTCCAAAATTTGCGCCAGCCGGCGAAACCACAACACGATTGTAAGTATATCAGGGCCCTGATAAAAGAACCGAGTGGAAGTGACGGAAGGATGTTCGTTGTATAATACACTCACTTGTTATATTTGTTTTTTCCTTAGGCGAGATTTGCTGCTTAAGTAACGTGTTCCTTTAGAATAGATACTGCTGTCAAAGTCAGTCTATACCTTCAAAGGGGAACAATATTAGACCCTAACCACATGCATCTATAACTCTTTGGGCCATCATCTGTCATCCTAACGGGGCTGTGGGCTAAACCTAGAGTTAAGATCATAACGGGGCTACCATCCTTGTAGCATTTTCCTTGAATTTTATGACTATTTATATATGTTTTTCCTTGATGTAATTTTTGGTGTTGTGAGAAGATTTTTTTTAGATGATAATAATAAAATCTCTCTTGAACTAAATCGGTGCGTTGGTCAGCTCGTTCAAATAATATATATATATTCATGGTCATAGATTTCCCACGTCTGTGTGTTTAACTGTCGTTACGTGTATGTGCGTGCCCGTGAGTAGATAGAGATTTATGTAATATATATTTGTGGTTTAGACTGTCTGACAATTTAAAAGCGGTCGTAGAAGATAGGTGAGAGAGAGAAGATTATCTCGATTCTCAAAGAAAGCCTCTATATCACATTCTATCATCTCACGTGTGGAAATTCTATTGCTTTTCACCAGCTCACACTGTGACTATCACTCATTCCAACCTATTCAGAAGGGACCAAACCCAAGTCTTAATTCTCCTATCTAAAATCTACGACATCAAGTTAAGATTTATTGAGTTGTTAATTAAGTCAATATCATTTTTTATGTTAGCTGATTGCATCTTCTTGAACCAATTTTATTTTCAGTTGTGATATATATATATATATATACATACATATATATATATATATATATATATATATATATATATATATATATATATATATATATATATATATATATATATATATATATATATATTATATATATATATATGTATATATGTATATATGTATATATGTATATATGTATATATATATATATGTATATATATATATATATATACATATATATATATATATATATATATATATATATATATATATATATATATATATATATATATATATATATATATATATGGCAGTGCCATAGTCATCTCGTCTGTTTTTCCACCGCCATTTTGTCGTTATGTGGCAGCCATCTTTGTTTACATCTAAAAATAGCTACCTTAGTTGTGCCGATACGGATAGCAGCCAATCAGAGAAGAGAATCGTCCAGGCTAGCGCGGCAGTTGAAAATTCTTTATTCATTCTGGTCGCCGTCGCAGAGAGAGAACAAACTTTGAGAGCTGAAGTCTAGTTCAAGAACATGCCTAGGACTTGTAAGTAGATATAGTATTTTTCTCCAACATTCTAAAGTCTTTACAATGTTAGAAAGGATATAGGATATTAGGTTTACCATCTTTGTGCCGTAGTATTTTAAGTAGGCCCTAAGTATACATTTAATTCTGTGGTGTTTATTTCGCGTCCGTTTGATATTATCCAAATCTATTCAAAAATAGCGTGGGTCCATGTTCAGGAAATATAACACGTGGCCGGTACTAGAACTGGCATATTCAGTTATTACATTTGTGTAAATTTTTTTTTTTTTTTTTTTTTTTTGCGTTGCCCGTAAACTCGAAATTTAATGCATTTATGTAACCCATTGATTTTTACGTGAGTATCCCTTTTGTTTGGGGTCCAGGAAACCTTCCCAGGCCTTATGTAAATCCGACACGTAGTCCTCGCCAGGTCTCGGTTTCCTCAAATGCGTACCCGGGTTTATCCTGTATCACCCGTCGCCAGAGCGGTGTTGTGGCCCGATTTGCTTAAGTATCTCCATATTGTTTGGGGTCCAGGAAATAGCTTATGTTATCCGACAAGTTGGTTTGAATAATACATTTAATTGTGGCGCGATTTAGACTGTTATATTTATTAACTACGGTGCGGATGCCGAAATAGTTTATTTTAGCGTGGCGAGTGCTGCAATATATTATGTTACAGCTTACTAGGATAAAGTCCTGTGCTTTTTCGGTAATGTTAGACTGATTATGTGGTGTAAGTAATAGTAAGATCGGCTAGCTAGTTGGTGTTAGCTTTCTTAGTTTCATAGTCTTTTATACTGTGTAAAATCTCCATTGGTTAATTCTATGTTATGCATATTTCATGATTATTTAATTATTGTTATGTGAAGGATGGTTTGTGAGAGCATGTGGGCTCACTTGGAGATACATATTTCCGTTTTCCGCTCCCGAGGGAGCATGGGGCCACCAGTGTGGTTTGCCTTCGCATGAAGCATTCAGATGCTCTTGCAGTAGTGGTTTCGGTACCAACCGATGTTACACGGTGAGATTGCCAGCCTCATGCACAACACCATACTAGTCTCATTGGACGATATGCATGAGTGTGTGAGATAGTTGAGTGTGTCAGGTGGGCGCACGTTTTCTGTATGGTAAGTGTTATTATCTATGCTATTGATTTTCAATTAGACATTGTTTTATATATTGTTTCTTTCAGAAAGTCTATGAACTCTGCCTGGGTGTTCGGTAGTATTAAATGTTGATCTGTATAAGGCTTTGTGTTGCTTGAATTGCTAAGTCTGCTGCTGAGAGGGTTGCAAGCAACCAATAATTGCAACCCCTGTCCTTTATAAATTTTCTTAGTGCACGCATCTTGAGTGAGGTACACCTAGCCCCTGTCTCACACACACATATATATATATATATATATATATATATATATATATATATATAAAGTAAATAAATTTATATCTTAGTTTATCACTTGTTTATATATTTTTGTGCTGTGGGTGTACTATTGTTTTCTTCCGGCTAGACCAGGAGTGGGGGCTGTTATATCTTTCTGGATCCCACAGTGAAGCTGTCGCTGGAGACCAGAATACCTGCTGAAGCCTTGTTTCTAAGTGAGGATTCACCTACTCTCATTTACTCTTGGTGTTCTAAGTAGGCCTTCATACTTACGAGTCATTACCATTGGAGCACTAGGGGATTTTATCCCACATTCATCTTTGTCATCTGACAAAAACCAAACTACCTTGCGATAATTCCACTTTAAAATGAACATGTTTAAGCCAATGTAATCTAAAAAATTTTGATCACAATGTAAAAATAAATGTTGATCCAATGTAATCTAAACATACTGATCCCAATGTAAAATAAACATGTTGATCCCACTTTAAAATAATGTATTCTGAACATGTTGATTTCGTTGTAAAATAAACATGTTGATCCCACTGTAATATAAACGTTGATCCCATTGTAAAATATTCATGTTGATCCCACTATGTATATCAGCTACTGATAGTCTGAGAAAGCGGACGTTACACACCTAGCCGTAATCCCACAATGGTCCATATTTTCACTGGAATACTGAAAGAATCATAACCTTTTAGCTGTGCATACGATTGTTAGTCTTTTGAAGTCCTTGTTTATAACAACCACTCAGGTTAATAATTCCATAAGTAGATCGAGTATCCAGAGACAAAAAATGTCTTTCGTCGCTCTTGAACAAGCTAGTAGATTAGGAATTTGTCTTTGTGAGTCTCGAGGTTCAGAGATTGTACTCGTATACTCAATTGGGCCCAGAAAAAAAGCAACACACACATACACACACAGGGAGTGACAGTGAGAGAAAGAGAGAGAGAGAGAGATAGTTTTAACACATACACAAAGATACAGAGTGTTAAATTACAGAGAGAGAGAGAGAGAGAGAGAGAGAGAGAGAGAGAGAGAGAGAGAGAGAGAGAGAGAGTTTCAACAGATACTGCAGTAGCCATTGTGCCTTTTTTTTATATTTCGTGAAATTAAGTTTCTTCCGCCGGCCTGCGTCTGTACTTCCTCTATCCATCAGCCCACTCAGTATCTATCTATCTATCTATCTATCTATCTATCTATCTATCTATCTATCTATCTATCTATCTATCTATCTATCTATCTATCTATCTATCTATCTATCTATCTATCTATCTGTCTGTCTGTCTGTCTGTCTGTCTATCTATCTGTCCGCCCGTCTTTCTGTCGGTGTCTACTGCTGTCTGCCTATCCAACTACACGCATTTAATCTCTCACACAAATAAACATTGCGCATAAAAAATAAAAAAACCGCAGGCGTCATTTATTTCACGTTGTGAAACATTTCGCGGTCTCCTACTAAAAATAGATTATAAAGACGGCGAGAAATCATTTTCCTTGCCTGTTGAGCATTCCCGGTGGGAATCAAAGATCAGGACAGCCTGTCACTTGGAATTTGGCTTGTCTGTTGGGCTGTCTAACAGAAATTCCCCAAACATCGATATAACGTCAAGCACTTTCGGGCCTACTTTCGCGATGTCGTAGAGTTTCAGCTGGGAAATTGAGACTGTGAAAGGCTGATACAGATATGGAAAAACGAAAAATAAATGAAAACACAATGACAGAGAAACGTAACATCATAAATGTAGTGTCGGATAATCTCCCTTTAAAATCGCGAAATAAGATAGGTAGTAAGGATTGAAGCAGAAGTGATATTATGTATTCTCTCTCGTACTTCACATCAAAACTTTAAAAAAAATGAAAACAAAAAAAGAAAGAAAGAAATTGAACTGGTGTTAAATTTTTCAAATGAACGATGCACGAAAATTACGGAACGTTGCGGGATTACCCTTCGTCAGCCGCAGTCGGAAACAGGAAACAAAGACGAGTAGTGTAGAAAGTCTATGAGAAAATGACAAAGGACACAGCAGACGTGTTTGAAAAATGATTAACAAATAACAAATAAGCGTACTAAGCAAAGCAGAATATCAAAGCAAAAAAAGTAGATGCAGTAACATAGTACATAAACAGTTTTGTTTTTAAACTGAAGCTAAAGTTGTGCCCGATATGTGTTGTGCTGTCATTCCGAGCGTCCGATTGATAGAGTGGTTAGAGCGTTGGTCTCTCGCGGCAAAAGTGCCGGGTTCGAACCATGGTATCCTCAAGCTCCATTGAGACGTATTCCGTAGTGACCTAAATTAATCCTAACATTAATTATATTACGTTACCAAAACGAACGAACAGATGGACAAAAGGATAAAGAGAGAGGGGAGGGCTGAAAATCAGGAACGCATGCAACACGCTTCGCGCGATACACAAATGCTGCCATCACGCGTGTAAGACTACAAGCACTAACTTTTTTTTCAGACGGACAGTGATAAAATACACTACCCTTTCCCAGAGTTAGGTTTATAAATCATAAAAAACTCTTATTAGAAAAGATAACATTAGATGGGTTTACGGTTGAAAACATAACAGTACCCAGACAGCACATCTTCGAAACAGGAGGTAGAAGAAATTGCATATTTTGAACGCAGCCACGTAGCTCCTTTAAATTTGTATTTTTGGGTTCCTTAGGGCTTGCTGACAAATCATATGTAAAACGTTACGCAAATAGTCCAGGAATTAATAAATTATACCCAAAATAAAATAGTGAGGATGCCTGACAGCATGGAATCATTTCTGCTCATAAAATTTTTTTTATAACGTGTTTGAAAAAACCTTACGTTACATAAATAGCCTACCATGTAAACTCCCCATTGATTGGAGCGCAACAAATGAAAGCCTAACCACGATTGGTCGGACTATAAATACTATCTTGGTTGTTAGGGGAAACGGGGAAAGGTAACATTTTTTCAAACACTTGTCGAAACGGGGATCATTGGTCAGACTCGCTGATATACACACTTGGGAGCGTTAGTTCGAAACCACTTGTTTAAAATAAGATTGATAAAGCATCAGTGCGTTGAAGCCAGCTTATATTTGGCTAAATAAAAGCCTGGAAGATAAGCAGATGGGAATTTGTGCCAGTTTGTGCCAGAATTCATTGCTAATCAACGTATCTGTGTTTATTCGTATGAATTGTGGTAAGCTTGAACCATTCAATATCTTTTAATGAAAATTGAATGTGAATTGTTGATTTATGCCTGTATATATATGTGTAGTTCAGTGGCCAACGTGAGGTAAAGCCTGTAATGCTCCAGCCTGAACAGAGGGTGTCGGAGAGAAGTAAAACGGCATGGAATGGCCAAATAGTACACTGACACCTAGATGATTGACTAGAAAGAAATAATGCTGGAATTGCAGAGGCGTAGTAACCATTAAGAAGGGTAATACTGGAATAAAGTATTTCAAATGAAGCTGACAGTTGGCCTAATGCTCTGAACTCAATGTTTGTGCTGTGTTGTGATCAGTGTAACAAGAGAGTTTAAGTTAGTTATGAAGTAGAAGGTACATCCTTCTTGATTTCAGGGACAGTGGTCTTGATGGTACTGAGCAGCACCTAGTCAGAGCTTTGCTGAATCCAGTGTCGGACAGCATACTCCTTGGTCCTTTTAGCTATCAGTGAGGTGTCTCCAGAGCCCAGAGGAGAATTCGAGCAGAGGAGTCCTTTCCTGCCGCCATCACGCCAGATAAGCTAACTTGGCCAGCTGAGCTCAACATTATGTCCCCTCATCTTGAACTGACTTTGTAAAATTAACATTAAGAGGGGAATTTACTTGTCTTAAAATCAGGAACTGTGAACATCTCCAATACTAGTCCCTAAAGACAAACTATTGAAGTCATGATGACAAATACCAACAGAGCTTGAACAAAACAAAACCAGTATTACCTCATTTTACTACTACACAACTGACACACATAGAACATTTGTAATAATATATGTCACTACAATATTCATATTAAATACATTCTGTACATAACTTGTAATTTAAATTGATTGTGATTCCTGGTTCCCTTGTAGTTGAATCAGGACACATATTCATTCATGCCAGTAATGAATACATATTGTTATTTGAAAAGTTACGAGTGACTTCTTTAAGATATTCTCATAGAGTGTTATATGTATGTGAGTGTCACAGTGTTGTTAAGAGTAGTGGTTTAAATTAAATTGTTTATCTGTCTGTTGTTGTGACTTACACTTCACCATACTCATACCCTAGACACATAACGTAGCATCACACTATTCCAGAATAATTCTGACTGAGATATATAGATATGTGGTAGCAAGTAAGGTTATCTATAATACACTACTCTTAATAGATATAGATACCTTCACAGCTGATCTCAGTCGGTACACTAAGTTCCCTATAAGTATTTATAACATCCCACTTCACCACATATATTGGGGTCTCGCTCTTGGGATTTTGAATCTTTCCCTATTAAAAATATTGGGGGTAATTCACTTCAGGGAATATAAGAATTAAAAGGTATCCTTGGGTGGAATAAAATAAGGTTGAGCTCACGGTGCCTGTGTTGTCCATTATATATATTTAGAATTTGAATTGTTGGTTAGACATTGTATAAATTTACATAATAGACAATGGCGGACCTGGCCAAATTTCGATCTGCTGCGGTTCAGACTGCAAAAGAGTTAGGATTAGATGGGCAAGTTATGGTTGCCTATGTCACGACGGAATGTGACAAATTTATTGAACGTGAAGAAAGAAGGTTTGAAGCCGAAAGAAAGTTAGAGGCTGACAAGGAAATTAAGAAGTTACAGTTTGAAGCTGAGGCTGAGGCTAAGAAATTGGAGGCAGAAAGAGAAGACAAAAGATTAGCTGCAGAAAGGGAAGAGAGGAGATTAGCTGCAGAAGAGAAGAAATTAGCTGCAGAAAGGGAAGAGAGGAGATTAGCTGCAGAGAGGGAAGCAGAAAAGGAGGAGAAAAGATTACAAAGGGAACATGAATTACGACTAAGGGAGTTTGAGTTTCAAGGCCATGCTCCTGAAAATGGTGCCAGTCCCTTTGCCTCTGATGCTACGGTTACTCAAGGAGCCTCAACCTCAGCTATGAATTTTCATTTAGATCATTTTGTTGAGAAAGACGATGATATTGAGAGCTACCTAAATAGGTATGAACTATTAGCTACCACGTATGGGTTAGAGAGAGAAAGGTGGAGCTTAAAGTTATCTCAGGGACTTCGTGGGGCAGCTTATGAAGTTTTTGCAAAAATGAGCAGAGGTGATCAGGAAAATTATGATATGCTAAAGCAGGCTCTTTTGTTAAGGTATGAAAAGAATGCAGAATTCTATAGAAAAAAATTTAGGAATGCTAAACTACTGTCAGGTGAAACCTATCACCAGTTCTCTGCACAAATAGAGACATACTTGGAGAAATGGACTTCTCTGGGGAAAACCCAAGATCTTAAGGAAATGGTCCTTATAGAGCAATTAAGAGAGTCCATGGCTCCAGACCTGAGAAAGTTTCTCATGGAACAAGGTGCAGAGAGGCTGGGTGAGTTGCTAAATGTTGCTGAAAGGTATCAAGCAGCTCAAGCAGAGGTAACAGGTAATAAAAAGAAACAGGTGGATAACTTTAGGGCACCACAGAACTTTAATAAATTTGATCCTAAGGATCAAAATAAAGGTAAGCACCAATTTGATAGGCCACGGTATGAAAATAAAAATAAATTCCCACAATTCGATGAAAGGAAATATAATGAAAGAAAATCTTTCAACCAAGGAAAAAGGTGGTGTAAGAATTGTCAGATGGACAATCATGACACTGACCGTTGCAGAAGGAAACCTGTGTATATGGCAACCCTTCAGGTCAGGTCGACCTCAAGACAGGAGGAGGATATTATGTTAGATACCACTCCAGAAGAGATGAGGAAGGCACAGGCTGGGGATAAAACACTCAAGCCTTGTTTCAGAAAATTGTCAACTTGTCATACAACTCCAGGCAAGGGAGATTTTTACATGAAAAACAAGTTGATGTATAGGAAGACTGGAGCTAGATCCAATGGTCACGGACAGCTGGTTCTTCCAAAGAGATATAGGACAGAATTAATAAGGAGCCTACAAGTGAAACCAGATGGGGACCATGAGAAGATAGGTACCATCATTCAAAAGGTGGCTCACAATTATTATTGGCCCAAAGCAAGATGGGACATTGAGAACTTTGTAGAAAGGTGTAGCATAGCACATGAGGGAACACCCACAAGTGGGAACATGGATCAGGACCTGGACACGCCCCGGGGCAAAATTAGGCCTGATAATAAAAGGAAAAATAGATTTGATAAAGTGGACCAAATGGAATGGGAAGCCCCTTTTCACGGACAAGCTTCACTTAACTGTTTTACAATGGCCACTATGCGGAGAGTGCAAAAGGATGTCTTACCCCAGGATAAGCCGACAATCCCTCAATCGGACTTAAACAAACTGGAGGAAGAGGATGTAGAGAGGAAATCTCTCATCAAGAATTTTAAGTGGGGAGGAAACCCCAGGAAAAGAAAAATTGGTAGCGGTCGTTTTGTGAATGATAATTCTGGGAGGAAAAATCATCACTATACAGCTTCGAGTGGAAGAGACCATACCGGTGCATGGACAAATAGGTCCACACAATTAAAGGTCCATATGTAGCTTTGTTAAGAACGTGGACTGATGAAAAGGCAGAGGAAAACATTACATCTTCATACCAATATGTGAATGAGCTGACCACTCGGTTGAAAACTGGCTGGAAACTTGCCAATGAAAATTTGAAACAAGCAGGAAGAAACATGCTGCCTATTATAACAGGAAGGCGAAAGACAGAAATTTGGCTGTGGGAGAGAAAGTACTGCTTCTTTTGCCTGGGAGTCAGAATAAGTTACAAATTGGATGGCAGGGTCCATATACAGTTTTAGAGAAGGTGTCTAGAACAAATTATAAGATAGATAAGAAGGGGAAAGAAAAAATCTATCATGTGAATCTCCTGAAGAAATATTTGGAAAGAGAACATCAGGAAGAGACACACTTGTTGACCTTGTCCATCGCCATGGAGATGAAAAAGGAACCACTTTCATCATTTGAATATCCATTACACCCTGTGAGACAGCAGCACAGGTGAAAATCAGTACACATTTAACGAAAACTCAGAAAGAGAGAGTGCAACAGGTTCTAAATAATCATGCAGAGGTGTTAACAGACCGACCAGGGCATACAAACCTATTGGAATATGATATGAAACTGATAGACCCCCACACCTGTCTGTATGAAACCATATTCGATTCCGCTTGCTAAGGAGAAAGCTTTGAAGGAAGAGATAGACTATCTGTTGAAGGAAGGAATTATTTCGCACAGTGAGTCTTCGTATAGTTCCGGTGTTGTACTCTTAAGGAAGCCCTCTGGAGAACATAGACTCTGTATAGATTACAGGGACTGAATGCTATTACAGAAGGACAGGTGGATCCATTGCCGGATACAAATCAGCTGTTTGCCAGACTAAATAAAGCTAAATATTTCTCAAAAGTGGATCTGAGTAAAGGATACTATCAGATTCCGGTGAAGCCTGAGGTTAGACCATACTTAGCTTTTAGTACCTCAGAAGGACACTATGAGTTTAATAGATTGCCATTTGGATTGAAGAATGCGCCTAGTGTCTTCTCTAGAATGATGAGAAAATTATTGGATCCTCTGAATAATCCCTGTATAACAAATTTTATGGATGATATCCTTATAGCAACAGAAACATTTGAGGAACACATTGACTCTCTGAACATGCTGTTTGATCGACTTAGGGAGGCAAATTTAACAGCCCGACCAACCAAATGTTGCGTTGGATGTAAAGAATTGGAATTTTTGGGACACACAGTTTATCAGGGAAACATGACCCCTGACCCAAAGAATTTAGAAAAAACTACAGAAAGCCCCGAGACCACAAACCAAGAAGGACGTGAGATCCTTTGTCTCATTATGTGGTTTCTACCAGAAGTATATAAAAAACTTTAATTCCATATGTGCACCTTTAACGGAATTGACACGTAAAGGACATCCAGATCGCATTACATGGACACCACAATGTGAAATGACTTACCAAGAATTGAAGGAAAAGCTCACAAGTAAACCCATTTTGAAATTACCTGACTTAAGTCAAGAATTCATAGTAAGGACGGATGCAAGTAATATTGGGTTAGGTGCAACTCTACTACAGAAATCAGATGCATTGGATGGGGAATTAAGCCCAGTGGCATATGCTAGCAGAAAGTTGAATAAAGCTGAAATCAACTACTCAACTAGCGAAAAAGAATGTCTTGCAGTAATATGGGCAATAAAGAAATTCAATATTTATCTATATGGGAAGGCATTTAAGTTGCAAACAGATCACAAACCTTTATCGTTTCTAGCACAGGCTAAGCATGAGAACTCTAGGTTACTCCGATGGTCTTTACTTCTGGCTCCATATAATTTTAGCATTGAGTATATATCTGGAAAAACCAATTTGGGAGCGGATTTTTTAAGCCGCCATCCGTGTGATGAGAATCACCGTAAACACCAGAAATAATAATGAATTTCTCTATGTGAATATAGAATAAAGGACTGACATATAATGTCTGTTTTAAGAGGGGAGGTGTCATGAAATATTCTAATCCACATATATAAATTATTAGGTAAATATGAAGCCTAACAAATAAAATTAATAAAGAAAAGAGCAATGGAAAAATAACAGTGCTGTCACAAAGAATGTACTCGAAATCCCCCTTGTTTTCTGCTTCGTCTGCAAATTGTAACGCTTTCACGTTGATATAAAAGCTTACTGTATTATTACCCGCCTTCTTCAATGAAACGTGTGCTGCATTTCTAAGAAAAACATTGAGACGTACTGCGTAATGACCTAAATTAATCCTAACATTAATTATACTGCGTTACCAAAACGAACGAACAGATGGACAAAAGGATAAAGAGAGAGGGGAGGGCTGAAAATCAGGAACGCATGCAACACGCTTCGCGCGATACACAAATGCTGCCATCACGCGTGTAAGACTACAAGCACTAACTTTTTTTTCAGACGGACAGTGATAAAATACACTACCCTTTCCCAGAGTTAGGTTTATAAATCATAAAAAAACTCTTATTAGAAAAGATAACATTAGATGGGTTTACGGTTGAAAACATAACAGTACCCAGACAGCACATCTTCGAAACAGGAGGTAGAAGAAATTGCATATTTTGAATGCAGCCACGTAGCTCCTTTAAATTTGTATTTTTGGGTTCCTTAGGGCTTGCTGACAAATAATATGTAAAACGTTACGCAAATAGTCCAGGAATTAATAAATTATACCCAAAATAAAATAGTGGGGGTGCCTGACAGCATAAAATCATTTCTGCTCATAAGATTTTTTTTTAACGTGTTTGAAAAAATTTACGTTACAGAAATAGCCTACCATGTAAACTCCAAATTGATTGGAGCGCAACAAATGAAAGCCTAACCACGATTGGTCGGGCTATAAATACTATCTTGGTTGTTAGGGGAAACGGGGAAAGGTAAAATTTTTTCAAACACTTGTCGAAACGGGGCTCATTGGTCAGACTCGCTGATATACACACTTGGGAGCGTTAGTTCGAAACCACTTGTTTAAATAAGATTGATAAAGCATCAGTGCGTTGAAGCCAGCTTATATTTGGCTAAATAAAAGCCTGGAAGATAAGCAGATGGGAATTTGTGCCAGTTTGTGCCAGAATTCATTGCTAATCAACGTATCTGTGTTTATTCGTATGAATTGTGGTAAGCTTGAACCATTCAATATCTTTTAATGAAAATTGAATGTGAATTGTTGATTTATGCCTGTATATATATGTGTAGTTCAGTGGCCAACGTGAGGTAAAGCCTGTAATGCTCCAGCCTGAACAGAGGGTGTCGGAGAGAAGTAAAACGGCATGGAATGGCCAAACAGTACACTGACACCTGGATGATTGAATAGAAAGAAATAATGCTGGAATTGCAGAGGCGTAGTAACCATTAAGAAGGGTAATACTGGAATAAAGTATTTCAAATGAAGCTGACAGTTGGCCTAATGCTCTGAACTCAATGTTTGTGCTGTGTTGTGATCAGTGTAACAAGAGAGTTTAAGTTAGTTATGAAGTAGAAGGTACATCCTTCTTGATTTCAGGGACAGTGGTCTTGATGGTACTGAGCAGCACCTGGTCAGAGCTTTGCTGAATCCAGTGTCGGACAGCATACTCCTTGGTCCTTTTAGCTATCAGTGAGGTGTCTCCAGAGCCCAGAGGAGAATTCGAGCAGAGGAGTCCTTTCCTGCCGCCATCACGCCAGATAAGCTAACTTGGCCAGCTGAGCTCAACATTATGTCCCCTCATCTTGAACTGACTTTGTAAAATTAACATTAAGAGGGGAATTTACTTGTCTTAAAATCAGGAACTGTGAACATCTCCAATATAGTCCCTAAAGACAAACTATTGAAGTCATGATGACAAATACCAACAGAGCTTGAACAAAACAAAACCAGTATTACCTCATTTTACTACTACACAACTGACACACATAGAACATTTGTAATAATATATGTCACTACAATATTCATATTAAATACATTCTGTACATAACTTGTAATTTAAATTGATTGTGATTCCTGGTTCCCTTGTAGTTGAATCAGGACACATATTCATTCATGCCAGTAATGAATACATATTGTTATTTGAAAAGTTACGAGTGACTTCTTTAAGATATTCTCATAGAGTGTTATATGTATGTGAGTGTCACAGTGTTGTTAAGAAGTGGTTTATAATTAAAGTTTATTCTGTCTGTTGTTGGACTTTACACTTCACCATACTCAATTACAATTGTTTAATTCTGTCTGTATGATATTGTGACTTATACCTTCACAGCTGATCTCAGTCGGTACACTAAGTTCCCTATAAGTATTTATAACATCCCACTTCACCACAAACACTTCACTCCACTACGTCAGTATCTGCTATGGGACTACTTTTTTATGTCATTCTAATTATGTCATTGCACTTCTCATCGTAGTTATTTTTTTTTTCCTGCAACGCTTTTCAGTTTCCACCAGTCTTACTGCTGGAGGTGTTATGAAGGTGCAAGGAAAGGCGTTTCCCTTCTAGTTCTCCCCAACTGCGACGGATGCTTGAGGGGCCCTTGACTTTCGCAGACAGTCGGCACTTGACACACTTATAACACGGCAGAGTTTAACACATAAGCATCCTGCTCGAGATAAGTTAAACTGAACATTCGAGAAATAAAGATCCAGTGCTAGATAAAAGATGGCGGGTTTCTACCCTAACTCATACGTATGTACTGATTTTTCATAACTGCCCTTAAGCATTCTGTTTATTTTATACTTCTGGGGTCAATGGCAATATCATTCATCATTGACCTTCTTGAAGAAGACGCTGGTGATGGGCTGAGGAAATCTGTTGACAGCTCTACGAGGCAATCCTTGTTCGGGAATCCCCAGAGTAAAAGAAAAGGTGTATCAGAAAAAAAAAAAATTCACGGAGAAGAGAACGGGACACATAAATGAAAATGATGAAGAAAACATGGAGTTAATGGCACGCAACAGGAAGACTTGGGATAAGTTTGTTGAAGGTCTGTGCTCCTTGGGTAGCTGAAGAGAGTGATAATGATTGACCTTCTTGCTCTTTAAGTAGCACTGAACCACCACTACTGATAGTTCCCTGGCCTTCACCATAAAGCATTGATGTGCTCATGAAGCAGTGGTTTCCGTAACATTTTATTTTACATTATGAGGTTGCCAGCACATACTCACAGTCTCATATTATTCTCCTCTTACGACATACCTGAGGGAGCAGCAGTTATATTCTGTGTTTGTCTCCTCAAAGAAATCCTATACCTATTTTACCTACACACATACATGCACGGCTGTTTTGATTCAGACGTTCCTCTTTAGTAGTTATAAATTATATGTTCTGGAATTCTCCAGGAAAGAAGGTAGCGGAAGGATGAGAAAAAGAGAAAAAGAAACACACACACACACACTCACACACTCTCGGCGAAGAGAACTGAGACAGACATGAAAGGGATGAGGAAGACGTGGAAAGATCCGGAAATGATGGCATGGGACAGGAGGGCATGGTATGAGTTTGTTAAAGGCACGTGCTCCGTGGGGAGCTGAAGGCCGATGATGATGATGATAACTATTCACCTTAGCTACAGTTCACAAGTTGTGTAATGTAATGTTCATCGCACCTAAAGTTCACAAGTTGTGTAATGTAATGTTCATCGCACCTAAAGTTCACAAGTTGGGTAATGTAATGTTCATCGCACCTAAAGTTCACATGTTGTGTAATGTAATGTTCATCGCACCTAAAGTTCACAAGTTGTGTAATGTAATGTTCATCGCACCTAAAGTTCACAAGTTGTGTAATGTAATGTTCATCGCACCTAAAGTTCACAAGTTGTGTAATGTAATGTTCATCGCACCTAAAGTTCACAAGTTGTGTAATGTAATGTTCATCGCACCTAAAGTTCACAAGTTGTGTAATGTAAAGTTCATCGCACCTAAAGTTCACAAGTTGTGTAATGTAATGTTCATGTCACGAAATGGATTTAGGACTAGAGACTGTCTACATATAGTGACAAGACAATAGTAAGAAGAAAGACTGAAATGATAGATTCAGATAGAAATATAGTGCAAAAATGTGAAAGTTGAGACCATTGGCTCCGAGGTTGAGAACCGAGGTTGATTCTTTCCTCGCCACTTCGGACGTTTAAATTGCTATGGCCTCGAACCACCTCTAACTACCCTATGGGGATAAGGTTCAATTAAGATTCACAAACACCAAGGTACAGACAACATATAGCTACTGTACTAAAGGAAATGACTGATGCCAGCTACAATTTATACAAGTTTATTATACACCTATACACAAACTCATATACATGTCAAAATACATGAAGTGCGAGGATGCACACCTGAAACAAAATCAAGCACAGTTAAAAATGCATCAACCCCAACCCTTCTCCCACCATTGCAACCTGTATGGAGAAAGAAGGTAAGGTTAACTGAAATGAACTACACTGCACTTGATGTCGCCTACACTCCAAACTAGCTGTTCTAAATTCTAACTCTAACTCTAAGTCCACTGATCGCTGGAACGACTGCGAAGTGACTACACAATCTCTGCACAGACTTCGGTTCTACACAGCCTATCCTGGAATCTCCTGAACACAACTAACTGAACCTCTAAACTTCAGCAGCTGTCCTCTGCTATGATTCACCAAAACTAACAGTTCTGCCTATCTGTGCTGACTTCAGTAGAGAGAATGTTTACCCTTTCTCTGTAGAGATTTAATAGTTACTTCACAGCGTGCTGGAGGAGAGTAAAGACAGACTTATTTACGACAAATCGTGTCTCTCAATCTTCTCTTTCACTCTCCTGGTCAAACAATTATTTGCCAGTTTTCCAGACTCGCATCTGCGCGCACACCGATTCGGTGTTTTCAAAACACACACACGACGTTGATACAAACTATATTAAACGAATAGGGGAAATGTTGGGCTTTGGGTATATCCAACACACAGAACTAAATGAGTTTAGGTGATTTTATTCACTTTAAACATCAATCACTAAAAATATCAGATATTACATAAATTATCATAAGTACACAAATGCAAATAACAAGTTTGGGAGGGGGTGAAGAAGATTGGTATCGACTAAGCCCTTCCCGCTTATTAGACAAAGACAAACCCAGTCCAGAGATAGATAATATCAGGAACACGGGTACGTTAACCTAACAGTAAAGTTAATTACTCTGAAAGAGGTGTTACCAAGTTAGGTATAAGTGATAGAAAAAAAAAAAACCTGTTCTTCCCAGCTGTTCTTCCCTTTACTAAGCAAATGGAAAGGAGGTGGTTTTAAACAGAGTTAACAAATTATCAACTATCCCACTTAAAGGAACAATGTAGGGTATACAGAAAAGATATATGTTACCAGGTAAGCAAGTTAACAAAATGGTCACACAAAAGAATTAATTTCCTGTCATTCATACACGCGCTAGCAAAGGCCTTCACTCATCTTGCTCTCACTTACCGATTGTGAAAAAATCTTGCACTCCATAGAATAACACAACAGCAGTTACACCTCAACTAAATGTATGAGTGTTTGTTCAAGTTCTAGCCCCAGATTATCGGGTAGGCGGTCAGCACATAAAAGGATCCCGTAATCGCTGGAAAATGAATCTGTAGTTGTGTCTCTTTTCTTAATAACAGTTTCTATGGGAGGGCACGGTCTCTGATACCGGGGTGAGGATGGTGTGGTCTATTTGACTATGCCGCGGATAATAAAATTCTTACGCGTGCTGGTACACTTTATCCGTGAGGTATGGTTTAAGTCCAGTGAGAAAACTAGTCACATCACTGTTCAGGAAATTATGAATTATCTCTCTGTGTCAGTAAACTAACAAAGCTCGGGCCAGTGTTCTTCTTCCCGTTACGACTTAAGTTGTTTGATGGTGCGTTAAATTTGTCTTTGGGTGTGCTTTCTTTGCTATAAGTTAGATAGCGGAATTCCAAACATAGAATCGCCTCAAAGATTAAAAATTTACACAGTCTCAACAAGTTCTGCGTCAGGGGAACTCTACACACTGTTTATGCTTTGCTTTGCTTAGATTGATTTCTTTATTGCTTTCTTAATGCTGGGATCGCACAGGTTACGATCACTCTGTATGAAAGAAAAAAAAGACATGTAATATACCGAAAACAAATAACCTTCTAAAGCGCGATGAATTTCCCGTTAAGCCTATATATATATATGCTCGCGTATTTAATTATGTATTTAATAAACACTGCGCGAGTTCTAGTGGTTAAAAACACACATCTATAAAACTAGGACTTAACTGAATTTATTAATTATAAATTCCTTCGCGACTTTAAAAGTTAATTTAAGCATCTATTATCTTTTGAAATAATATAATAGATAGATCATTATATTTAAAACTGGAACTCTTGAGATGGTTTAATTAAATAGATTTAAATTAACACAAAATCCCTTGAAATAGAATGACTAGACCACTGATCACTTTACACAATATATATTTTACCGCTTTGCACAGAATTAGAAATCACTGCAAATATATATAAAATCCAGGGGAAAATCTATAACAAGATTTCAATAAAGCTAGTGCTTCTGTAAAGGTCTGGCCAGCGAGTGATAACGTGTCTAGTTCTTCATGGTCTATTTAGCTAAAATGAAATGTAAGTTGAGTGGGACATGATAAACTTGACAACTTATTTGATCTCACGAACTTTTGGGGATCTGACCGCCAAATCAAGAGAAGAAGCCGCCCCCTGGTCTTCGTATCCGCTCGCTGCTGCCCGTTTCGCTTTCCCCCGTTCGCTCGGTTCCTCGATTGACACCGAGACGCGAAATTAGCGGCAAGCAACTGCGTCTCGTATCAGGGAAAACTACTGTCTTTGATAGCGCCGATAGTCTCCCCTAAGATCCCTCGGTCTGTCTCTTTGATCTCGTCGCTGTATCCTACATGAGTCCCGGTGGAATGCGTTCTGGCAAACGAAAAGTTACAACAAATGTTCAGGGGTTCTAATGTTATGAAAAGCTAAAGGTCCCTTTAAATCATCCATCATATCAGGGAAAATTCACTAGTCAAACTAGACGTACGTCACAATCGTCCCCACTTTTAGACATGAAACCATTTTTCATGTTTTCATTTTTGACAATGGAGGTGACCTGATTGGTGATTTTAGGATGAGTGGTATCTTCAGTTTGCTCTTCTTCCTCTGTAGACCAGTTTCTACTCAGAAAATCAGCCCCGACATTCTGTCTTCCCGGAATATATTCCACTTTGAAAGAATAGACGCTTAGAAGGAGGGCCCAACGCATGATCCTTGCGTTAAATTCTTTATTGGCACCAAGAAATGCTAACGGAGCGTGGTCTGTTTGCACCGTGAAAGATGTACCATAAAGAAACTCATGATGGCGTCTGATACCGTCAATCAGAGCAAGACATTCCCTTTCAACTACGCTGTAGTTCCGTTCCGTTTTATTTAATTTCCGACTGCCATAGGCAACTGGAAATAGCATGTTCAGGTCACTGTCATCGGCTTGAAGCAGTGTTGACCCGATGCCCTGACCTGACGCGTCGACTCTCAGTACAAAAGGTTTCTTGAGGTCAGGCAACCTCAAAATGGGGTATGCAGACAACTGTCCTTTCAAAGTGCTATACGCGTGTTCGCACTTTTGATCCCATATGACCTTATCAGGACAACCTTTCTTTGTGAGGTCAGTCAGAGGTGCCGTCAGTCCGTTGAAGTTCTGGATGTACTTCTGATAGTATGCACATAGCGATATGAAGGAACGTACGTCTTTCTTCGTTCGGGGTCTTTTTGCTGCCACTATTTTCTCCACGTTCTTCTTAATAGGCCAACTGCATCCGTGAGAAATAGTGTGCCCCAGGAAGTCTAACTGTTCAAACCCGATGAGACATTTGCTAGGTCTGGCTGTGAGACCCGTTTCCTGTAGTCTCCTGAGGAGCATAGCAACCGTAGCAATATGTTCTTCATAGGTTTCCGATGCAATTAAGATGTCATCCATGAAATTATGGATATGGGGACTTTGCAAAGGTTGTAGAAGCTTCCTCATCATCCTGGTGAACACTCCTGGTGCGTTATGCAAACCGAACGGCATCACGTTAAATGTGTAATGTCCTTCACTAGTGCTGAAAGCTAACAAAGGTTTAATTTCCTCCTTGACTGGTATTTGATAATAACCTTTACTGAGGTCAATCTTGGAGAAGATCTTAGCTTTGCTGAGCTTGGTGAACAACTCAGAAACAGTTTGGAGAGGTTCGGGCTGGAATTCCGTTACAGCGTTTAGCAACCTGTAATCAATGCACAGCCGAACTTCCTTATTGGGCTTCTGCAACAGCACTACGCTCGAGCTGTAAGGAGATGTAGACTCACTGATAATTCCTGCCTGACGCAGCTTGTCTATTTCTCCGCGAAGTGCATCAGCTTTAGCGTACGGGATGGGGTAAACTCTGGTTTGAACAGGGGTCTCGTTTGTTAATTTCATATCAAATTCAATGAGATTTGTTCGACCAGGTACATCCGTTAAAACTGCACTGTACTGTTTTAGTAGAGCCCTAGTTTCTGTTTGTTGTTCTGGTGAGAGATTGTCGCCGAACTTGACATCTTTAAAGGATTCTGTGGGTTGCAGTGGATACTCCATGCAACCATCATCATCTTCCTCGTCTTCCGTTGCTATGGCGACAGCCAGGAGATGCTCGGAGGATGGCACCGGTCTTTCCAAATATTTCTTTAGCAGATTTATGTGGAAGACCTTCTCCTTTCCTTTGATGGAGATCTTGTAGTTGGTACGTGAGATCTTTTTAAGGACGGTAAACGGTCCTTGCCATCCGATGCGAAGTTTATTGCTTCCGGTTGGAAGTAGCAATAGGACTTTCTCCCCTGGTTGTAGTTCTCTCTCTTTTGCAGCTTTGTTGTATCTTTTAGTAATTTTAGCGCGGGCTTTCTTAAGGTTGGTAGTAGCTAGATCCCATCCTAGCTTTAGCCTTTCCTTAAGCTCAGATACATACTTGCTTGCAGAGACGACTGTCTCGTCAGCCTTCTGGTCTGTCAGGGACCGAAGTAAGGCTTCTAGTGGCCCCTTAATAGGTCTGCCAAATAAAAGTGTAGCTGGCGCAAAACCCGTAGACGCTTGGGGTACCTCTCGGTAGGCGAATAAGGCAGCCGATATATATTGGTCCCAGTCTTCCGGTTTCTCCTGACCCAGCTTACGTAACATCATGGTGAGGGTACCGTTAAAACGTTCCACGAGCCCATTTCCGGCCGGATGGTAGGGACTTGTGTGGATATGTTTGGCCCTCAAGATCTTAAAGATCTCCTCCATTAACAGGCTACGGAATTGGGATCCATTGTCCGTCAAAACTTGTTGAGGAATCCCAACCGTGTAAAAATTTGCACAAGGGCTTCTGCGACATGCTTGGAATTAGTGCATGGTAGCGGTACGGCTTCGGCCCACATAGTGCAAGTGTCAACTAAGGTCAGGATGAACCTGTTCCTTCTTTTGGTCTTTTCCAGAGGACCAATAATGTCGACAGCAACCCGTTCAAATGGAGTCCCTACTATTGGCATTTGCCCCATAGGTACTGGGGGTGTCAAGTGCTTGGGTGCTACCCGTTGGCACTGGGCGCAGGATTTCACGTACCTGACAATGTCAGAGTTCATTCCTGGCCACCAATAGTGGTTTTTTTATTCGCTGAATAGTGGCGTTTTGTCCCATGTGTCCGCTAAAGGGAAGAGAGTGCCCCATTTCTAAGATCTGGTTTCTGTACTGCGTCGGTACTAGGAGCTGGTTATTCCCCGTGTCCGGGTTGCCCGTTCTACGATACAATACACCATCCTTAGAAAAGATGTCTCCGTTGTGTCTGGGGTCCTTAGCCATGGGCAGTTTTTTAAAGCAGGGCGCCAGAGTAGGGTCCTTTTGTTGCGCCTCCTTCAGTTCATTCGGCAACAAGTTTGGCGCAGGCTCCCTCTCCTTCTTGGCTTGCCCTCTTGTGGTTACCGCTGCCACAATCGGCTCCTTAGGTCTCCCAATGAACACATATCTACATCCCAGGATAACTGGGTAGATCGGATCATCCATTATGGCCGCTTTAATAACTCCTCTGACAAAGTCAGAGTGTATTTCTACCAGTGCGATAGGAAGCGTCCTGGGTGCATCACTCCTGAAAACTCCACTAAGTTTGACGGTTTCCTCTGTCTCCTGACCGGGTTTGACTAGGTGCCTAGCGACAATACAATCAAAACTTAATCCAGTGTCAAAAAGACAAGTAGTGGAGGTACCGTTCAAAATTACAGTTCCTCGAGTTGAGGGTCGGTCCCCCTCAGGTTGAGAATCACTGACATTGACTCTACCTTTCGAGGCTGTATGCAAACATCCAATGCGGTTTGCACCGGTTTGTTTGCCCTGATCAGACGTTCCTGGTGTAGGGGTCTTCCCTTTTCCTTGACCTTGGTGGCCGCGCTGCCACGTAGGCTTGTTGGGTTGATCAGAATTTTTGTTGGGGGGGTATCGGGTTTTGTAGAATTTCGATTTTTCCTGGGGAGGTTTCTGGGTATTGTTATCTCGTTGGTTATAATGTTGAGAGGAAGTGGAAGAATAGGATGCCTGTTCTAGATTCTGTTTTCGAGATGGCTCATCGGTGGGTTTACGTTTAGTGCTGGGAAGTTCGGCCATTGCATTGCTATAGCGTTCGGCTTTATTGAGTATGTCTTCAAGCCTGACTGCCCCCTGTTCAGCCAAAAATCTACGTGTTTCATTCGACAAAGTGGATTTTATCTGCTCCACAAGAACAAGTTCGAGGAGTCCCTCATATGAAAGAGGTAGGTCAGATAATTCAATGCACTTTGTCAGATAACCCGTGAGACGTGAAGAGAACTGGGGAAATGTTTCCGTGCTCTCTTTTCGGCTGTTTCTGAACAACTGCAGAAACTTTCGGGCAGTCATCTCAAACTGCTGTAGTAAGGCCTTTTTCAACATGTCGTAATCATGTTGATTCGGTCCCAGCTTTGTGTACACGTCATAAGCATTGCCTTTCAGTGACGTTGAAAGTTTGAGCGCCCAGCGGGTACTCTCTAACCCATAAAGATTCGCGAGTCTCTCGAATTTTTCTAGGTAGCTGTCAATTTTTTCGTTAGGGCTAGGAAAAGATTCTAAAGAAAACGACATAGCAGTTAATTGGGCAGATTGAGTACTGGAGAGGTCCATTGATTGAGACTGGGGCGAAGACGGCTCTCCGTTAGTCGAAGTAGAGGCGCCCCGACTCTCTAGAGCCTTAAGCGCCAGTTGATGCTGTCTTTCCTTGTCTCTCTCTCTCTCTCTCTGCGAGTTTCCATCTCTGCTTCAATTTTCTTCTGTTCCAAAAGACGTTCTTCCGCTTCTTTCTTATCTGCCCTCTCCTGGGCTTCTCTCCTCTCTGTTCTTTCTTTCTCTTCCTTCCTCTCAGCTTCGGCTCTCTGTTGCTCCGCCTTCCTCTCAGCTTCGGCTCTCTGTTGCTCCGCGTCATATATTTCCAATTCCTGGTTAATAAACGCGTTTGCAGCTTCTGCATCTAATCCTGCCTCTTTCGCTTCCAGCCTCAAGATGGACCTCATCTTTATCCTCTCTGCCATTGTTAAAGAATAAGATGAAGTATGCTTAGAGAACTAGTAAGAAGAAACGCGAAAGGGAGGAACTCTGAACCGCTACGAGAAAAAAAAAAAAACACAAGTATAAATTTACCTGTGTTACCTCCTACCTGTACTGTGCAAACTTATCGCTGCTATTATCTGGCAATTAAGGCTCTAAACGCAAGCGACTATGCCACTAAATGGTAAGTTACACTGGAAAAGAATCTACTTTTACTAACAGTAGAGAAAAATTTATATATTAAAACAATTTAAAAGGAAAAAAAAAATTTCCCCTAAATTTTAAATCTCTGACAACAAACTCCGTCCCTAAAGTCAATTATTGAGATGAGACGTTGTTAACTTAATTTTTAAAAATCAGAACAATCCGTCTTTAGCTAAGCTCAACTCTTTTTGACTTCAAAAACCTTAGTGACTGTAAAACAATCACGCAATCCCAGCAACTTTTATAAAGAAAGAAATATAATTATCTCCGCCAGAGGATAATTAAAATAGCAAATATATTTGTTTATCTGTACTTTCTACTGCTGTGGAGAGAAAACAACCTGTAAATATGCTGTGTGGACAACCCAAATACTTAAAGAACGTTTGTCTAGGGGTGTAATTATTTATTTATTTCCCTAATTCACAAAGACAAATCATTCACACTCTACCTAGTTAGACCCAAACTAAATCAGACTCAAAATATCTTTAACCCGGCTATGCGATTGCCTCAAATGTAGCTCAAGATCCCAGAACCAGCCCACAAATATGTGTGTGCATCAAATGTATCTCAAAATTATCCCAGACGAGCCGGCCAAATATTGTCGTAAATTTATTTTGAGAGAAAAGAGTCGTAGAAATAGTGGTCCGGTTTAGAGTGGAAAATGATGATGGAAAGCTCAGTGATAGAAAATGTAGAGATTTAATAGTTACTTCACAGCGTGCTGGAGGAGAGTAAAGACAGACTTATTTACGACAAATCGTGTCTCTCAATCTTCTCTTTCACTCTCCTGGTCAAACAATTATTTGCCAGTTTTCCAGACTCGCATCTGCGCGCACACCGATTCGGTGTTTTCAAACACACACACGACGTTGATACAAACTATATTAAACGAATAGGGGAAATGTTGGGCTTTGGGTATATCCAACACACAGAACTAAATGAGTTTAGGTGATTTTATTCACTTTAAACATCAATCACTAAAAATATCAGATATTACATAAATTATCATAAGTACACAAATGCAAATAACAAGTTTGGGAGGGGGTGAAGAAGATTGGTATCGACTAAGCCCTTCCCGCTCATTAGACAAAGACAAACCCAGTCCAGAGATAGATAATATGAGGAACACGGGTACGTTAACCTAACAGTAAAGTTAATTACTCTGAAAGAGGTGTTAGTGATAGAAAAAAAAACCTGTTCTTCCCAGCTGTTCTTCCCTTTACTAAGCAAATGGAAAGGAGGTGGTTTTAAACAGAGTTAACAAATTATCAACTATCCCACTTAAAGGAACAATGTAGGGTATACAGAAAAGATATATGTTACCAGGTAAGCAAGTTAACAAAATGGTCACACAAAAGAATTAATTTCCTGTCATTCATACACGCGCTAGCAAAGGCCTTCACTCATCTTGCTCTCACTTACCGATTGTGAAAAAATCTTGCACTCCATAGAATAACACAACAGCAGTTACACCTCAACTAAATGTATGAGTGTTTGTTCAAGTTCTAGCCCCAGATTATCGGGTAGGCGGTCAGCACATAAAAGGATCCCGTAATCGCTGGAAAATGAATCTGTAGTTGTGTCTCTTTTCTTAATAACAGTTTCTATGGGAGGGCACGGTCTCTGATACCGGGGTGAGGATGGTGTGGTCTATTTGACTATGCCGCGGATAATAAAATTCTTACGCGTGCTGGTACACTTTATCCGTGAGGTATGGTTTAAGTCCAGTGAGAAAACTAGTCACATCACTGTTCAGGAAATTATGAATTATCTCTCTGTGTCAGTAAACTAACAAAGCTCGGGCCAGTGTTCTTCTTCCCGTTACGACTTAAGTTGTTTGATGGTGCGTTAAATTTGTCTTTGGGTGTGCTTTCTTTGCTATAAGTTAGATAGCGGAATTCCAAACATAGAATCGCCTCAAAGATTAAAAATTTACACAGTCTCAACAAGTTCTGCGTCAGGGGAACTCTACACACTGTTTATGCTTTGCTTTGCTTAGATTGATTTCTTTATTGCTTTCTTAATGCTGGGATCGCACAGGTTACGATCACTCTGTATGAAAGAAAAAAAAGACATGTAATATACCGAAAACAAATAACCTTCTAAAGCGCGATGAATTTCCCGTTAAGCCTATTATATATATGCTCGCGTATTTAATTATGTATTTAATAAACACTGCGCGAGTTCTAGTGGTTAAAAACACACATCTATAAAACTAGGACTTAACTGAATTTATTAATTATAAATTCCTTCGCGACTTTAAAAGTTAATTTAAGCATCTATTATCTTTTGAAATAATATAATAGATAGATCATTATATTTAAAACTGGAACTCTTGAGATGGTTTAATTAAATAGATTTAAATTAACACAAAATCCCTTGAAATAGAATGACTAGACCACTGATCACTTTACACAATATATATTTTACCGCTTTGCACAGAATTAGAAATCACTGCAAATATATATAAAATCCAGGGGAAAATCTATAACAAGATTTCAATAAAGCTAGTGCTTCTGTAAAGGTCTGGCCAGCGAGTGATAACGTGTCTAGTTCTTCATGGTCTATTTAGCTAAAATGGAATGTAAGTTGAGTGGGACATGATAAACTTGACAACTTATTTGATCTCACGAACTTTTGGGGATCTGACCGCCAAATCAAGAGAAGAAGCCGCCCCCTGGTCTTCGTATCCGCTCGCTGCTGCCCGTTTCGCTTTCCCCCGTTCGCTCGGTTCCTCGATTGACACCGAGACGCGAAATTAGCGGCAAGCAACTGCGTCTCGTATCAGGGAAAACTACTGTCTTTGATAGCGCCGATAGTCTCCCTTAAGATCCCTCGGTCTGTCTCTTTGATCTCGTCGCTGTATCCTACATGAGTCCCGGTGGAATGCGTTCTGGCAAACGAAAAGTTACAACAAATGTTCAGGGGTTCTAATGTTATGAAAAGCTAAAGGTCCCTTTAAATCATCCATCATATCAGGGAAAATTCACTAGTCAAACTAGACGTACGTCACACCTGGCTGGGAAAACGTATTTTCTTCCTCTCCTTCCACTACTGGCAACTAACGTAAAACTCTTGCGGTTCTGCGAATGCCCCAACTTTGCCGTGGGAGAAATTTTGTGGTCTCAAAATTCCGCTCTCATTCCCACAAAGCCGGTACCTGCTGTTTTAGACAAAACAAAACAACAGCTAAACAAACCATAATAATACGTTTCAAATAACAATTAACTTCCTTACTCTTCACCACGTAACTCCCCTCTCTACCTGAGCCTACAAAGTAAACATTGGCTAACCCAGATCGCTTGTTCTGCCTGACTAACTCCGAGCAACAACAATATTTTCAATGGCCCGTCTGGGCAGACGTACTGTGGCCTACTTCTTACGCTGACACTAATGCCGTAATGTTTAACACAACTAAAACTAGCCTTCTCTAGGAATTCCTAAAATTCCCGTCAATAATAGTAATCACATTCAAAATGTAATACAAAATAATTCCCTTTAAAATTACTTCTCCCATCTTCTGAATTCACAGAACAATAATGCACAATCAATAACATATAATCCTGTTTACGCTAGCATCTACCTGCCGTCAAAAGTTATACATAACCCCCGATTATCAAATTGAAAACCCCGTAGTTCAGCCACGTGGTGCCGCAGTTTTTCAACCACGCGCTCCTGCATACATTCATTACTGATAGCACACACGTGCTCCAATTAATACCTCTATCACTTCCGTCCACAGTTATATGCGTAACTATATAAATAGCGAGCATCAATACTCTCACTAAAATCACAAATGAAAATACACATACACGCTCCCGACTATTCTGTAAATAAATAAAATTCGCAGATGCGGGTTTCTCTGCAGACCTGTTTTTGAAATAGATCCAAGCATGGCCGAAACCTCGCAACTTTCAAATCATCTTAAATACCGCTATTCCTGAAATAAGGAATTAAATGGACCTAGTTTCTCATGTCTATCACTCAGATCGAATTGATGGCTCTGGAGTCAAGAATTAAATTAAACTAAACTGCCCCAAGAAACTTAAATGATCGGCTAGGACTAGAAAAATTAAATAAAGTCTTCACGCAAAAATTCATGCTTACCAAATCTCGAATGTCCAACTGAAGGGCAATCGACTTGACTCTGGCAACCCGGCTTTGGCAATTTTTTCATTAAAAGAGAAAGAAGCTATGAAATATAGGCCTTTTATAATCAAGACCCCCACGCGCCGACTTCATGACGTCATATGCGCGGCGTGGTTCTAAAGCCAATCGGAGCTCGGCATTTCAACTGCAGTTGCCAATCAGAACCTTAGATCTTTCTGATGCAACCAGTTTCTGCTAGACAAAGAACCGGGAATTGGTCCTAGCCCTATACTGCGGAAATGAAGCAAAAAATGGCCGCAAATAATTTAACTCCCGAAAAATGCGTATATGGCCACGCAATATCTTTAAAAAAAGGACACTGGTGCAAATCCTGATCTAGCCTCTATAATCTTTCTTCTAGAAAAATACTGTCTAATTCCCTACACCCCCATTCTAAACACATAAAGAAGAACCATAAAGCAGATGAGATCAAACTCCCTCGTGATCTCATCTTGAAAAAACGTAAATAATAGAAGGAGAAGAAACATGGAGAAGGATTTCCTGTAATCCCTCCTAAAAATAGTGAACAAAATGCAAGGAGAAAAAGACATGGGCCATTTGAAAGACAGAATCTCAGTACTTTCGTCACCAGTATCATCGTTAAACACAAGGTTTTGTCAATTAAATGTCAGGTACCTAAAGTGTCACAATGCGTAATGTAAAATTCATCGCACCTATAAGTTTCACAAGTTGTGTAAACAAAAGCTCATGCACCTAAAGTTCACAAGATTTTTTACCCCGGGATGTAATGATAACGCACCTAAAGTTCTAGTTGTGTAATTAATGAGTTCACAACGCTGGTAAGCAATTCAGCCCCTAAAGTTCACAAGTTGTGTATATATTAACTGTTCACATGTTAGTTGTAATTAATCTACAATGTTATCTGTACCTTTTGCAATTTAGTATTAACCCCATGTATTATTACGGGCGGTGCAGTTTTATATTAATCAAGCACGTAGTCTGCAAGTGACGTGATTTATACTATCTTACATAAAGAAACACGCTTCGTCATACATTTCTAGATTCATTGAGCACCTTTTTGCTCACTACAGAGCCACCATTCTAGTTGGACTCTATGCAGGAAGCCTTCATCAAATCACATGCTCCAGCAGCAGTGGATATACATGATGAGGTTGCCATCCCCTTGCATAACTTCATATTAGTTGTCTTTTACAAAATTCCTAACGTAGCAGTAGTCCGACTCTTTCTTCTTGATTCTCAGAGATCGTCTGCTAACTATGATGTGAATATTGTTACATAAGTTGTACCTAATTTGTATTCTTCTTCTTCTTCGTTTACCTTCAGATGTCAACTTGAATATGTTCAAAGAAAGCAGCGGTCGGTCTGAAGCTGTTGACATCTCCGTAAAGCTTTTCTAGGATTGGCACTGGTGATAGCCATATTGTGATGGTATTGCCTCCCCTGCTTTGCAGTAGTGGTCCAACAGTGGCAAAAACTCAAGAGTATCTAATATGGGCTTCAAAGGTATCTACCTTCGCACAAGATTACTCTTGGCAGAGATGTAGATAGAAGGGTGATGACACTTCTATTACAAAGGGACTCTTCAGAAGATATTCAGAATAAACGAGAACAATACTGCTTTGGCTGAGTATGTTAACTCTGTAATTCTGCCGACGCTTTTGTGAAGGATTTAAGCACCTATTACTTTAAGCTCGTTTTAAGCCCCTACCCCTGATTTACTCAGTGGAATTCTACCTAAATTGGCTGAGACAAACATGCAGTAACTTTAAAATGATTAAATCGAAGTTAAATTTGTAACATTACAAATAACAAAATTTAATCATAACTTTAGGTTTTAACAGTTGGAAATAATTTGAATAGTTATAGATCAAGAAAAGTTATCCTCACAGTCCTTAAGGAATGTGATATATTACAAGAAGTTCAAGTGGCAGCATATATTTGAACTTAGCTGCCAATGACGGTTCTGCTCCTTCTTGTAGAAAAGTTTGATTTGCTGGGGAGGTTATGATGGTATCCTAAAAGAATGAAATCCGTGTCTGTATTAACCGTGTGAGGTCAAGCACATGTAGGCCCCTGACTCTATAAATGATGATGATGAATTATGTGCAGGGAACCTAACGCTACCTCCCTAGATCTCACACGGTCACTATTTTGGCTCTAGTGTCTGGTGTATGATGTACCTAGTGTCTAGGGGAGAAATGAAATGATGGTACACAACACAAAAACACTTTAATTTTCTATGAGGAAGTGAATAAAACCAGTGGTTAAGTTTTTCTTTAAAATGAATATTTTTTTCTGTACAATTTAATCTGCCTGTCCAGCCATATCTTTTGGACAGGTCTTTGAAAATGAGGACAAGATAGTTTACAGAAAAGATCAACTAAAATATCTGGACTCTTTGTCCACTAACTATAAAGTTAAGATATATATATATCTTTCCTGTTGGAATGTTCACAGCTTACACTTTATTCATCTAAGAGGGAGAGTCACTGTGTATGAGGGGCTGTAGTTTCATCATACCCCATAAACTTCCTGAGTATGATTTGAAATACCAGTGTTTATTAAACGAAAGTGTCAGATATACCCAGATGCTTAACACATCACCTGGGATTCCTTGAAGAATGATAATACAGTATGAAGTTGCAGAAAATCTCAATCTCGCAAAATGCCCAAGCTCCTCCCGTTATCTTTTGACAGCATAAACGAATGGTCGGAGACTTGATGGCTTTATTCTCACTCAGCAGGTTTCCTGTTACCAGCAGGCAACAGGAAATAAAACCTCTGCAACAAAAGGACACCCTGGCTTTTTATATCTGATCACTTATTATATTTATTATTTTCCTACGGTGCTATGGGGTCAGCCTCGCGTGCATTACAGGTGCACTCGCCCCTAATTTTACATGACTCACCCTTGCTGTGACCACACCTCAGGTCCCTATGGCAGATACGCCACTGTACGTTTACATAGTTTTCCTCAATAAAATAATGTGGAGTAACCACATTTCCTTTTGAATGATTTTCTCTTCTTTTCTTTTTTAAATAATAAATGCTTCAGGCATGTTGAACAGTGTTTATGGAACACGGAAGCTTACTAATATATTCTAATGCAATAATATGAAAACACAATCATGACAACATACATCAGTTAGATACATTTCAATGTGAGGACTCAACAATGTCTGCTCCCGGCACGTCCTTCACTTTTCCCAATAGCAGTATCTAACTTTGGCAGTGGGATTAAACATATGAATTCATAAAGCATTCTTACCACAAAATTTCAAGAAATATAAACAAATGACGCTGACTTGCAAAGAAGTGGCCTCAGTTTCTTCTGCACTGTCCAGACTGTGAATACTTCTTTATTTAATTTTACAATTAACACAGCTGATCTCAGCGTATTTGAATGAAAAGTTTTGTTCAACTGGCAATGAATAGTGAAAGCCTTTTGCTAATATTTATTAGCACTGGCCAATCGAAAGCTTGCGACCACCAGAATTCAAATGCAGTTTTTGAAAAACAAAAATAATTCCAAACAAAACTCTGCGTCTGGTAGTCGATTGGCCAGTCTGCTTAGTTATGCCAATACAAAAAGATGTTAGTTTTGGGTAACAATTTTCCTACCGCTCCCCTCTCCCCCTATACTCTTGTTACCCAAGCGAATTTGAATTTACCTCAATGCCTCTTTTCTAAGCTGCCGTCCCCACTAACGTTATGAAAAAAACAAGCAGGAACAACAGTCTGTCTGGTCGCGCGTCCGTAGACATTTAGTATTTTCTCAATAACTTGGCTAATAATTTGACTACCATTAATATTAAAACATATTTGTGCTCAGAATACACTAAGCTACACGAATATATAATTTTTATGACTATATTCATTTTCGTTTAGATTTTCAGTTTTGTCACTGACAGTCGTTAATTATAACTTTTTACATAAATCTACCATCTTGTCCCCCTCCTTCTGTCTCACTTTTTAATTTTTCAAATAAACCAACTTGTTTTTGTGACGTCACAACTACACTACGCGTCGAGAATTTAAACTGTCTGTGTGTGTATATCCGTTAGCTTTGCCACAGCGTGTATATACTATTAGTCTCGCGTGCAGAACGACGCGGGTTTTGGCATGCGTTGGTAGCATTTTGCGTTAATGTATTACAGTCGTCTCGTTATTGCTACTTAGAAAAAGTCCAAAAGACTACCAAATTTTGCGTTACTGTTGACAGATTACGTTACTTCAGACAGCAGTTTGGCGTTACATTTAACAAATCGTTTATTATTATACGTTTTCGAAAGAAACTAAAACGCTAGGCTGCATTGTAGTACTGCAGCAGATCTGGCAAAATGTTAAATTTATTATCATTTTATGACTAAAATCTTACTGAAATGAGCGATTATTCTCGCAGATTTTACTACACTTCTTATGGGTTGGTTCTTTTCACTCTGCTCGCGCTCGTCTCTGATCAAGGTTGTCGGGGGTAGCTCGTTTCTCAGAAACGTCAAGGAGAGTCTACCACGTGGGTCCTTCGTCTTAAAGCTTAGGCCACGATTCCCTTCTTGTTCCAGAGATAGTACTTTCTGCTGGTACCACCAATAACTATGGTAAAAGAATAGAATGAAACGTTCTTCTGAGTATGGCGTTTTCAACGCCATAGTTATGGGTTCCTATCTTCCCATACCACCATTCCAATTACTCAGACTTTACCCTCGATGAGAATTAAATTTAATCCCTCGGGATAAAACTTCCTTTACATTTAAATAGAATAGCTTTAGCTTTACGTGACATTTAAATGAAAAGGTTAATAATACAGATAGAGTCTGTTTACATATACATCTCCACTGATTGAAAAGTGTTCACAATATAAATTGAATATGTTTTCATTTATGTTTTACACTGATTGAAAAGTTTGAAACTTCCACTGTTTTAAAATGAATATTTTCACATAGACATTTACACTGGTTTAAAGCTTGAAAACTTACATTAATTTTAAAGTGAATATGTTTATAGGGACATTTACACTGATTTGAAAATGTAAGTATTATACTTAGAATGTACATCATTTCTTTCATCTTTCCCTCCCTGCTCCATAGGGAACCTGGAACTACTTTATGATTTTAGTTCTCTTTACGAAACTATCAATAAAGCAATCACCAGCCCGTGCAGTGGTAGTTCATGAATCATTATTCTATACGCTGAGGTTGCCAGCCTCAAATGACTTTGACATCCACAAGCAAGTTTCACATATTAAAATTCACATGGTAATATAGATATATATATATATATATATATATGTTAGTTCACATGTTAGTAATGAAACATGGAATGAAAAATGCACTACTTACGCCAATCTTGGCTACAGACTTGTTGCTCAGATGAATAAAAGAGACGACTCGGGCTCTTACACGCGTCTGATGTGTTTTTAATTTGACAATAGATTCCCTCTCTGACTCCGTATGTTTCTTCAGTTTCCTAGTCCCGGTGTTCCTTATTAAAATGTAGAGATTTCCTGTGTTTTGTAAGTCTTATTTGGTTCTCCAATAAAAGGTCCGGTTAAAAAAAGGAATTATGAATCTAATCTTCACTCTGGCGAGGTCTGATGTTGTCTTGGCGAGCGTGAAATTCACAGTGAAATAAAACTGCGAAATGGTCAGACTATATTCCTATCTTCCCACGCATTGTTGTTATGAATCTAATCAGAAAGATCCAATCATTTCAAATCATGCAGATAGGGGGTGATATTTTCAAAATAGTTCCACGTGAAATAAGGTGCGTGCCTGCAAAGGTCACGTATTACCACATATGGACATCTGATGCCTTGCATACACTCTCCCAGGCAGATCGGTAGACACACATGACAACATGGGTAAGCTGTAATACTTATTACTTTATTAAAAAGTAGTGTTGGTGTATCAAGGATGATCCGGAAGCGATTATGTCACACGTCTGCTCACATTTGGTCAAACAGTCAGTAATCTCGTTATCTGTCGTATGAGCACGCAAAAACTCCGTGTCTGCCCCCATCTGGGTTACCAAACGAGTCGTCTTATCAGCGGTTCAATCTAAACAAGCCGGCGACTATCTTATCTCAGTTGCTCACTGCAAGCTAGGATGACCGGGTAACAAACAGGTGACATCACGGAGAGGAGTGTCAACAAATGTTTGCACCTACAAAATATTTGCCACACAAGCAAAGAAAGAAAGAAAGAAAGAAAGAAAGAAAGAAAGAAAGAAAGAAAGAAAAGTGCGACAATTGAGAGCAAATAATAAAAATCAGTACCACACATGTACCGATACTGCCGGAGTGACACAAAGATCGATAGGGGCCGCCCCGTTTTGTTACATATATGCGCTGCCTCTGTTCGTCATATGTTCGTCACTTTTGAGGTAGATACTCAGAAGTAATTGTATCAGTGCCACAGTTACACCAAGAAGCTAAGATATCCAGCCTGAATTAATTCATACGAACTTGAACATTGTCGGATATCAGTTAATTCACACATGAACGCCGGTGTTCACATTTCGATATGAGCTAGACTAGATTTATTTCATATTGTTTGTTTTTTTTTTTTTTTTTCTTTTCTTAGTCTTTATTTTGACCATGCGTGCTCGGTGTGAACATGTTCACCACACCAGAGAGCCTCAACACACATTATGAGTGATTGGATTTGGTGTGGCAGTATTGGGA
Organism: Oreohelix idahoensis; assembly: GCA_024509875.1. Taxonomy (NCBI): domain Eukaryota; kingdom Metazoa; phylum Mollusca; class Gastropoda; order Stylommatophora; family Oreohelicidae; genus Oreohelix; species Oreohelix idahoensis. Next base: position 1,084,481 of record JAMPIV010000986.1, read on the forward strand.
ACAAAGAAAAACAATCTGGTGCCAGTAGATCAATCATTTGACACCAGGAACAGTCATTTTGAAAGGTGTGCGTGTGTGTTGGGTATATGTGTGAGTTTGTGTGTGACACTGTCCTGTGAACGAAAAGCGTCCTTTTTCCGGGCTGAAAGTTAAAAGTATGGCAATATGTGGAGTAGAAAAATAGACCGATAGTCAGATAGATAGATGGTCAGACACATAGTAATAAGTACGTGATTTGGCATGTAGCTAGACAGGTAGACAAATTAACTACCAGATCGACTGATAGACAGAGAGAGACAGACAACGCAGGCAGACATACTAACTGATAGACTGATTTACGCAGACAGACATACACAGACAGACAGGCAAAGAGACAGACCGCCGGACGCACGGAGAAACAGACAGGCTGGTGGGCGGGGACAGACAAATGGATGGACAGACAGACAGACAGACTACTGACAAGCGGGCGACGAACGGACGGACAGACTGACTGACGGACGGACGGGTGGATGGATGGATGAATGATTGGATGGATAGATGGATGGATGGATGGATGGATGGATGGATATATGGACAGACTGATTTAAAACGTTGTAAGAAATTTCTTACTCTTGTGGGGTCGGAATGGTTAAGAGGTATGTCGTTCGCTTCTAATTCTTAAGGTACTGGGCTCGCTCCCAAGTACAGGGAATATAATTGATGGAAATATTTTTCAGAACCAATGGTGCCTAATGATGTCATACTCCCCTTGATCACCTGGGTAGGGAGATCGGATGCCTAGCCTTCTCGGAAAAGGACAACAAAATAGAAGGTCCCGTGTGCAAGTTGCACAAGTTAAAAATCCCTCGACAGTTAGAAATCGTACAGAGTAGGCCGTAAGGCTAACGCATCGCAACGATCGGCAAGCGGATAGTGTGGATCCGTCCCATCCTAACTAGGTTTGGCCATGTCAGCAGAATGGGAGAAGATCGGCTACCACGACAAGCATGGGAAACAAAGAGCCAGGGATCCAGATCCCAAGGTTGAACCAGAGTCCGCTGGGAGGACACCATTAGACAATCTTTGAAGGACCGAGGACTAGAATGGAACCAGGCCAGGAGGAAGACAGCCGATAGGATAGTCTGGCGCTCTCTCTTCCAAACCTCTACACCTCACGGTAGATGGGGAACGACTAAGTGATTCCTGTATACACACATTGAGATCCTCGTCGTTGCTACGGAGTTCTTCCACTGTGCTGAGATCCTACCTGTGAGGAGATCGAATCACTGATGGAGTTGTCCGTGTGCAATGAAGACGGTCCTTAAAACCAAACCCAACAAATTAATATTTTCAGTTTACTAAAAAAAGAAAAGAAAACTGTAGTAAAGTAACTCCGTGTAACAAACCGCTCAATTGTCCCCGATTCAAAAATCTAGTAACGTAAATTCACAACCTATAAACCACTACTACTATATTTGAAAATTGCCAAGGGCAAGGTCAAACTTGCCGCTAAAAATTGGACAAAATAATTTGAATTTTCCACTATTACAGTTAAAAATCTATAAATAAATTCCATGTTTGACCTTGGTCTCAAGGCCATCGTCAAATCAAACCGCTAACATTTAAAATAAAGAATTTGAATTTTCTAACGCCAAGCGTAAAAAATACCCCCCCCCCCCGCCTTCCCCAAACACACACGCTCGACCCTTCCCAATATTTATGACGAAAGCCGTAAAGCTTGGCAACGAACCAACTCGTTACCTCGTTTTATAGGGGAGAGAGAGAAGGTGGATTACAATGGAAATCAAGCCTAACTTGTGCGTTTGAAAAGAAACTTAGATAATTTATTTCTTTATAAATAACAGGGATGTCTTGAAGGGTAGGGAGAATATTGGTTAATATATATCATAAAAATTTTCCCTTATAATAAATTATCTGGCCTTAGAAAATTATTTTATTAATATTTTAGTTCAGTGAACAGAGCACTATAAATTAGAAAAAAATTACCAAGATGAAAACGGGGATAAATTGGTAAAGGAAACCTATATAGGCAGATAGAGGACAGTTGTCCTTTTAATAATCACTTTTAATATAAAAAATTAACCCATTAATAACAAAGATATTGTATAAATAAAAATTGAGACAGACGAACAAACACACTTATCATCTGCTCAATTTGGTTGCGTGAGAAAAAGTTAAAATTTTTTTACGCGCGTTCTGATTGGTTAGGCGTAGTTGAGGATGGGGCAATAAGAATTAACAACTGCTTGCAAAGTCGGCCATTTGAAATTTAAACTAACTAAGCTGACATCAGCGGAAGAGCCTGTGTGACCAAAGCTTTCGCCGTCTGAAACACTAAAGCAGGGGTAGAACCCATTTACTGCCTAGTCAAGCTTATGATATGTGATATTCTTGTTTGAGGGTTATAAGTCAGAATACTTATTGGTGGCAGGAAACCTGGTGAGGGACGAAAATCTTGGGAGTGATCGCTCAGCATTCAAGTTGTAGCTAGCCCCACACCTTCGACAAGGAGCACCACATTTGTTGATTCTGAGGACCTATGGGCCAACTGTTTTCTTCAATCCATGCCAGTTAAGTCCTTTAGAAGAGGCACTGACAAATTATTGATATCATAAAGTTCCACCATAATAACCATAACCATAATAATAATATAATCACCTTGAAGTGATGAACCCAACAGTCTTTCCAACATATTAACAGTGATCAGTACAAGCCGGTAAACAGAACAGTGGGTGGATTTCTTCAGTGATTTTCTTTGGTATAAATAAAAGACATGGACAGAGTTCCAATTTATTTATTTTAAATAGCGTAAATAAAAATTCGATTGAGTTTGACAATCCCTGTCCCATAAAATTGAGGTACAGGGAGATTGAATTGTAAAAAATAATTACCTAAACTTCATCAAAAGTCTTACTTACTTTAATTTTATTGGGTTAAAGTTTTGTTTGACATTTTTCTTTCATCACATAAAATACATTACCCTAGACACGTAGCCATATAACATACCTAGAAAATATTTCCCTGAGTGAGATCTCAGAGAGGTAGCGGATAGGTACCCTGAGAATACAACATCATCAACAATTAGACTCAGGGACTTACACAGCTTGACCTCACTCTGTTTACACTTAGTTGAGTAACACCAATAACCTCTCATATTACCACATATTGGGGTCCTGTCCGGGATTATTTACCACCATAGCCCCAGGGTGTTGTGATTGTAGAAATAAATAAATAATACAATTAATAAATTGGTGGAATTTGATGAACTGTCAGTGTCTTTATTAATTAGTTAGGTAGTTTGTTAATTTAAAATATATTATTGATAAATTTGTATTTAAAGAAAGGATGGCAGACTGTGATGAATTTACCATGATACAACGTTAAAATATCTCCAAATTTAACGATAAAATGTAGGGTTAAAAATAATGCGTAAGATACTAGGAGACATGTTCGCCCATGCCAGCCTTTCCCACCGCCATTTAAAACTAACGAGTTAGACGTGCAGACGAAACGTTTACCCTTTGTAGACGGGAGAGAACGGAGGACACCAAAAGGAAAAATATGACTGAACACGTGTTTGAAGATCGCAAGGCTAAAAGACGCAATTGGTAAGAAAAAAGAAAAAAATTCACGTCACTAGTTGACAGAGGGTAAGGAAATGGACCAAAAAAAACGACTTTAGCTCGTGTCAGAAACAGTCATTTCTTGGACTTTTACGATACTTGATTGTTATTTTAATTCAGCAGCAATACGCCGTGGAGAAGGTTCTCGAACATATTTCAAAAAAACAACTAACCTTGAAAAAGTAAGTTTTTCTTAATAATAATGTTACGAATATAAAACCTAGCTAGTTTGATAGCCCGTCTTGAGCAGAGAAGTAATATACTTTAAATTATACAGACGGATAGATAATAATGAAGATATTGACAAAAGACTGTGTTGTTCATATCAGACGAGCGAATGCACTGTTAAAAAATGTCACTAAATTTTCAAAATTTGCGGCCTTGAGACTCAAGTGCTAAAATCGAGTTGTAATTAAAGAGAGGGGAAATGGTGGAGAATTGTGGCTAAAAATAACTTCGGAGGCAGAAGTGTGTAGGGTACTGCATGGAGGGGTCCAAGAACCAAGCGTGTTTTTTGTATGAAAAACAACAAGAGACAGACGGACCAACAGACAGTAATACATACTTGACTGAGAGCTGACTGAAATTTGACTTTTGGTTGTAGATTTGAAAGTTAGGGGGGGAGTCGGTGATTGGATGAATGAAATCATATTGGCAGGACAGAGATGCGCATTTTTGCCATTCGTTACAAAACTGTCCAGAGACACATTGGTGTAGTACCTGTGGTGTTGTTTCCAGAAGATAACACATAATTTTTAGTGGGACGCCATCAGATACACAGCAGCTCAGCTGAGTTTTGCTAGCATTTAACTGTGTTCTCAATTCTGAATTCTGGTAAGAATGAAAGCAATTCTTTTGTACATTTTAATATTTCGAGTGATTGATACTGCCATATAATATAGAATGATTACGACAAGTAAGTGCTCGCTCTAGATCCCCAGCCCAAGTTCAGGGTCTAGAGACAAACAAAATATATGGACGCCTACAAAAACTATGGAGGCGGATCTATTGTTGAGATCAGTGGAACATATCACCTATCCTATTGACTAGAAGGAAACTATTGAACATATCTCAGATGCAAGGTAGTCTTGGGGAACTAGTACTATATGAAAACAACTAGGTAAGATGTACTGTGTGGTCAGAGAAGATCTGACCCAGTCTGTGTGGTGTTGTTGTGTAGTGTTGTGTGCAGAAGTGGCTCAGTTGGTAGAGTTCTGACACATGCCACAAAACTTTTATTTCAGAATTGTGAGTTTCTGTTTGGCACCGAAGAGGTGCCGAATGCTGTTGTAATATACACAAGCGTGGACCAGTGCAGTCTAACATTGTGTCAGAGCAGCCGTATATTATCCCCCAGCACGGAGAGGAGGGGCCACCAGACTCTTGTACAAGATCGACGCAGTCGAGATAAGTGAGATCTGGCCTGCTGGAAGTTCACCAACTGATTTATAAACTGATTTACCAACGAATTTATCAACTAATTCACCATCAAATAAAGACATACCATTGTGGGAAAATAAACCATGTATTCCTCCCATAAGTCAATGGACAATGTTTGGTAGTCATAGACTGGGCGTGATGATACCACCCCAACAGTACATTCAGTAATAGTCTCCTGGGACAATCTAATATAGTTAATATTAACCAAACTTATAACATACCTTTGTAATCACATTCCATTTTATTATGTCATCTAATTATGCATTCCATTTATAATTCCATAATATTTCATATGTTCTGACCAACAAACGTTTGGATCAGAACAAATAAATTTACCAAAAGATTTAATATTTAAAACTAAAACAGCCTGAGTTAGTTCAGTGTGTTATACATTATATTATTATTATTATTAGACTTATTAAATATCTGTGTGTGTGTGGGTAATCTACTACAACACATTACATTTCAGTACCTTAGACTTTTAACGTAGCTACATTCATTAGAAAAAAAAGATATGTTTGAGGTCGTAAGTGGTAGTAAGAAGGGCCTTCTGTAATTCGCATCAACATTTATCTCAGGAGCCTTCACAACTGACCTCATTCATTACACTAGGTAACATCACCACCATACAATACCATCAAATCCACTACACAGACTTAGCTAAATTCAGATCTTCCACTGTACAGATGGCGAAAGAACTTGGCATGGAGGGAAACCTTCTGATTCAGTATATGACTTCAGAATGTGATAAGTTTATTGAAAGGGAAGATAGGAGGTTAGCAGAAGAGAAAAGATTACAATTAGAGGCTGCTAATGAGGCTAAGAGATTACAATTAGAGGCTGATAGGGAGGCTCAGAAATTGGAGGCTGAAAAGGCAAGAAAAGAGATTGCAAAGAGAGGCTGAAATCAAGAGATTACAATTAGAGGCTGATAGGGAGGCTCAGAAATTGGAGGCTGAAAAAGAAGAAAAGAGATTGCAAAGGGAGGCAGAAGAAAAGAGATTGCAATTGGAGGCTGACAAAGAAGAAAGGAGATTGCAAAGAGAACATGAGCTCCGACTCAAGGAACTGGAACTGCAAGGACGTGTTCCAGAAAATGGAAGCAGCCCATCTACCTCTGATACTACTGCAAGTCAGGGGGCCTCTTATTCAGCCATGAACTTTCACTTAGATCCGTTTGTAGAGAAAAAGGATGACATTGAGTCATTCCTAAATAGATACGAAAGATTAGCTACTAATTATGGGTTAGAACGGGAGAAGTGGAGTTTAAAATTATCACAAGGACTTAGGGATACATCTTATGAAGTCTTTTCCAAATTGAGCAAAGAAGAGCAAGAAGATTATGATATTCTAAAACAAGCTTTCTTAGTCAGATATGAGAAGAACAGTGAATTCTATAGGAAGAAATTTAGAAATGCTAAGCTATTGTCTGGGGAGACATACCACCAATTATCTGCCCGACTAGAAACTTATTTAGAGAAATGAACTGCTGTGGGGAAAACCCAAGATTTGAAGGAAATGGTTATGATAAAGCAGTTAAGAGAGTCCATGGCTCCAGACTTGAGAAAATTTCTCATGGAACAAGGTGCAGAGAGAGTGGGGGAGATTCTCAATGTTGCAGAGAGATATCAGGCAGCCCAGTCAGAAGTAGCTGGCATTAAAAAGAAACCAGTAGATAATAAAACCCCACATACTCAGATTAAGTTTGACAATAGAGAACAAAGCCATAGGTTTAAACCAAATTATGATAGGCAAAGATATGATCCTAGAGATAGAAACCCTCAAGTAAATGACAAGAAACCTTACAGACCAGAAGGAAGATGGTGTAAATTTTGCAAGTTGAACAATCATAACACCCGAGACTGTAAGAAGAAACCTCCATATTACGCTGCATACCTTAAAACAGGACACAAGGGAAAGAAGGAACAACCTACTGGACAGCAGGAACCTCATCATCCCCCTGTATGTGAAGACGTAGTATGCAATGGGGCCACCATTAGGTGCCTTTATGATACTGGATTGGATTTTGACTCGGTCGTAGGTTCTCACCTAGTGCACCCAGATCAATATACCACAGAAACAGTGGAGATCCAAGGGGCGACTAAGGAAGTAGCAACCATGACACTTCCCATTGCAAGAATCAATGTAAAAACTCGCTATGTGGAAGGAGTGATTAGAGCAGCAGTGATAAACGAACCAATCTACCCTCTGATACTGGGGTGTAGATATGTGTTTTTGGGAAGTCCCAAAAGACCAGTGATCATGGCAGCAGTACAGACCAGGTCACAGTCAAGGAAGGAGGAAGAAAACCCAATAAATACTCCTCCAGAGGAGATGAGGAAGGCACAGGCTGAGGATAGGTCACTAAAGCCGTGTTTCAGGAAACTCCCAAAAAGCAATACCCCTCCAAACAAAGGAGATTTTTATATGAAAAATAAATTAATGTATAGGAAGGCTGGAACTGGTTCAAATGGTCATTGACAGCTAGTACTTCCAATTTCATATAAGGAAAAGGTGATGGAGTTAGGACATGCTATCCCCTTCAGTGGCCATATGGGGATTAGCGCCACATGACAACGTATAGCTTGTCATTACTTCTGGCCAGGAATAACAGAGGATATAAAGAGATATGTGAAATCCTGCCCAGAATGTCAAAGGGTAGCTCCAAAACATTGGACTGCACCTGCAACTTTAGGGGAGATGCCAATCATGGGAACACCTTTCGAGAGAGTTGCAGTGGATATTGTTGGACCTCTCACACGAACCAAGAGGAGAAACAGTTATATGCTTACTCTGGTGGACACTTGTTCTATGTGGGGAGAGGCAGTAGCCATGTCATCAATTGATTCCAAACATGTGGCAGAGGCGTTACTTACAATATTCACAAGGTTAGGTTTTCCCCACCAGATCTTGACTGATAATGGATCACAGTTCAAGGGGAGGCTAACTGAGGAAGTTTTCAGGATCTTCCAAGCCAGGCACTTTCATTGTAGTCCATATCACCCCCAAGGGAACGGGCAGGTGGAAAGATTTAACGGAACACGCATTTCCATCCTGAGAAAGTTGGCACATGAGAAACCTGATACATGGGATCAATACTTACCCGCGGCCCTCTTTGCTTACCGGGAAGTTTCTCATAATTCAACAGGAATGGCGCCGGCAACTTTGCTATTTGGCCGGCCCATAAAAGGTCCATTGGAAGCCTTATTGAGGGCATGATAAGGCAGAAGAGACTGTAACCTCATCATATCAGTATGTGAACGAGCTGACCACTCGATTAAAAACTGGCTGGAAATTGGCAAATGATAACCTAAGACAAGCCAGGAAGAAACATGCTGCATATTATAATAAGAAAGCGAAGGATAGGGAGCTTGCCGTGGGAGAGAAGGTGCTTCTTCTGTTACCTGGCAGTAGCAACAAACTTCAGATAGGATGGCAAGGTTCATACACAGTTCTGGAAAGGGTATCTAGAACTAATTATAAGATAGACAAGAAGGGAAAGGAAAAAGTCTATCATGTGAACCTCCTTAAGAAATATCATGATAGAGAAAACCTGGAGGGAGCACATTTAATGACCTTGGCCATAGCTACTGAAATGAAAAACGAACCTCTCACCTCTTACGAATATCCATTAAAACCATGCGAAACTCCTGCACAGGTAAAGATCAGTAATCATCTGACAAAAGGGCAGAGGGAGAAGATTCAAGAGGTTCTGGAAAATCATACAGACGTGTTAACGGACAGACCGGGGCACACTAACTTGTTGGAATATGATATGAAACTGCTAGACCCAACACCCATCTGTATGAGAGTCTATACTATCCCATTCGCAAAAGAGAAAGCTTTAAAAGAGGAGATAGATAATCTGTTACAAGAAGGGATTATTTCTCACAGTGAATCTCCTTATAGCTCGGAGTGTGGTATTGTTGAGGAAACCTTCTGGTGAACACAGACTGTGCATAGATTACAGGAAATTGAATGCTGTCACAGAAAGTCAGGTGGATGCATTATCTGATACTAACCAACTATTTGCCAGGTTGAATAAGGTAAAATATTTCTCAAAAGTAGATCTCAGTAAGGGATATTACCAGATTCCAGTGAAGCCTGAGATTCGACCTTATCTAGCTTTTAGCACCTCGGAAGGGCACTATGAATTCAATATGTTACCGTTTGGGTTGAAAAACGCTCGGAGTGTGTTCTCTAGAATGATGAGAAAACTATTGGATACCCTGAAAAACCCATGTATTGCAAATTTCATGGATGATATCCTCATCGCTACGGAAACCTCTGAAGAACACGTTAACTCTTTGAATATGCTATTTGATAGACTCAGAGAGGCAAACTTAACTGCTAGACCAACAAAATGTTGTATTGGATGCAAGGAATTGGAATTCTTGGGACATACTGTACATCAGGGTAGCATGACCCTTGACCCTAAGAACCTGGAGAAATTGCAGAGAGCACCCAGACCCCAGACTAAGAAAGATGTGAGATCCTTTGTCTCACTTTGTGGGTTTTACCAAAAATATATTTAAAATTTTAACTCGGTGTGTGCTCCTCTGACAGATTTAACTCGTAAAAGGAAACCAGATAAAATAGAATGGTCGGCAGAGTGTGAGCTGGCATACAATGAGTTAAAGCAAAAACTCACCAGTAAGCCCATATTGAAATTACCTGATTTGAGTCGGGAATTCGTGGTGAGAACGGATGCGAGTAATGTGGGATTGGAAGCCACATTATTGCAAAGGTCCTCTTCACCAGACGGAGAATTGAACCCAGTTGCGTATGCCAGCCGCAAAATAAACAGAGCAGAACAAAACTACTCAACTGTAGAAAAAGAATGTTTGGCTTTAGTCTGGGCGATAAAGAAATTCCAGATCTATCTGTATGGTAGACATTGTGTGGTCCAAAGCGACCATTAGCCACTGGTTTTTCTGGCCCTTGCAAAACATGGAAATGCACGTTTGTTAAGGTGGTCTCTGCTCATCCAACCTTACTCGTTTACCATTGAGTATATTCCGGGTTCGCAGAACGTTGGGGCAGATTTCTTGAGTAGGCACCCACCTGCCGAAAACCCGGATCCTCGTAAAGCCTAGTTGAGTTAATTTGATCGGGATTGTAACACAGAAAATAAAGCTGCACTACTGGTGCAGGCTTTTTAACAGGGGAGATGTGTAGTAAAGTAACTCCGAGTAACACACCGCTCAAATTTCCCCGATTCAAAAATCTAGTAACGTAAATTCGCAACCTATAAACCACTACTACTATATTTGAAAATTGCCAAGGGCAAGGTCAAACTTACCGCTAAAAATTGGACAAAATAATTTGAATTTTCCACTATTACAGTTAAAAATCTATAAATAAATTCCATGTTTGACCTTGGTCTCAAGGCCATCTTCAAATCAAACCGCTAACATTTAAAATAAAGAATTTGAATTTTCTAACGCCAAGCGTAAAAAATACCCCCCCCCCCCCCCCCACCTTCCCCCAAACACACACGCTCGACCCTTCCCAATATTTATGACGAAAGCCGTAAAGCTTGGCAACGAACCAGCTCGTTACTTCGTTTTATAGGGAGAGAGAAGGTGGATTACAATGGAAATCAAGCCTAACTTGTGCGTTTGAAAAGAAACTTAGATAATTTATCTCTTTATGAATAACAGGGATGTCTTGAAGGGTAGCGCTAATATTGGTTAATAAATATCAAAAAATTTCTCCTTATAATAAATTATCTGGCCTTAGAAAATTATTTTATTAATATTTTAGTTCAGTGAACAGAGCACTATAAATTATAAAAAAATTACCAAGATGAAAACGGGGATAAATGGGTAAAGGAAACCTATATATGAAGATAGAGGACAGTCGTCCTTTTAATAATCACTTTTAATATTAAAAATTAACCCATTAATAACAAAGATATTGTATAAATAAAAATTGAGACAGACGAACAAACACACTTATCATCTGCTCAATTTGGTTGCGTGAGAAAAAGTTAAAATTTGTTGACGCGCGTTCTGATTGGTTAAGCGTAGTTGAGGATGGGGCAATAAGAATTAACAATTGCTTGCAAAGTCGGCCATTTGAAATTTAAACTAACTAAGCTGACATGAGCGGGAGAGCCTGTGTGACCAAAGCTTTCGCCGTCTGGAACACTAAAGCAGGGGTAGAACCCATTTACTGCCTAGTCAAGCTTATGATATGTGATTCTTGTTTGAGTGTTATATGTCAGAATACTTATTGGTGGCAGGAAACCTGGTGAGGGACGAAAATCTTGGGAGTGATCGCTCAGCATTCAAGTTGTAGCTAGCCCCACACCTTCGACCAGGAGCACTACATTTGTTGATTCTGAGGACCTATGGGCCAACTGTTTTCTTCAATCCATGCCAGTTAAGTCCTTTAGAAGAGGCACTGACAAATTATTGATATCATAAAGTTCCACCATAATAACCATAACCATAATAATAATATAATCACCTTGAAGTGATGAACCCAACAGTCTTTCCAACATATTAACAGTGATCAGTACAAGCCGGTAAACAGAACAGTGGGTGGATTTCTTCAGTGATTTTCTTTGGTATAAATAAAAGACATGGACAGAGTTCCAATTTATTTATTTTAAATAGCGTAAATAAAAATTCGATTGAGTTTGACAATCCCTGTCCCATAAAATTGAGGTACAGGGAGATTGAATTGTAAAAAATAATTACCTAAACTTCATCAAAAGTCTTACTTACTTTAATTTTATTGGGTTAAAGTTTTGTTTGACATTTTTCTTTCATCACATAAAATACATTACCCTAGACACGTAGCCATATAACATACCCAGAAAATATTTCCCAGAGTGAGATCTCAGAGAGGTAGCGGATAGGTACCCTGAGAATACAACATCATCAACAATTAGACTCAGGGACTTACACAGCTTGACCTCACTCTGTTTACACTTAGTTGAGTAACACCAATAACCTCTCATATTACCACAAAAAACAACAACAAAACAATGATCAAAAATAAACAAACAAAATAAGAAAGAAACCATTCTTGGAATGCATAGACAAGTATAACGTTTGGCTAATATGGAAACACAAGATCATAAAAGCGTGTCAAACGGCATAATAAACCTTCTACTACTAAGCACGACATAGATTTACACGAGAAAGCACTAGAAAATATGGATCGTTGGAGTGATATGAATTAGAACTGTTAGTGGTACAAATGAAAATTATGATTTTTTTTTTCCACAGTCAACACTTATTGAATAGTTTGTTTTAGTTTTTAAGACCTAAACATAAGCAAAAGAGCTCAGTAATAATGCGTCGTAGCTCTGATTTCACACTGTTCTGTTTATTTCAGTAGCACATTCTAAAATGTCTGCAGAATCTGTGAACATGAAAAGAAACAGCCCAATGTGTGCGCAGATGCAGAAGGTAACAAACACGCCAGCGTGAAAGTTTAAACAGAACCGAAAAAAAAAAAAAATAAACCACAACACTGTTCAAGTTATTTTTTTTTTAAAAACTTTGTTGTAAAAAATCTGAGAAAATCGTGTTGAACGCGATACGGCCATCTAGATCAGAATCTGAACTCTTGTAATCAGTCAGCTGTGATTACTTAATCAATTGCTTCACTGAACAGCGAGCACGAAAGAAACCGCTGAATCTGGAACATGCTGCGTGAAGACGCTGTGATGCGAAAACAAAAAGTAAGTGGGAAAAAAATATGAATTATTTAACAACTTTAAAAAAAAACTGAAAGGTTGATTTTAGACCAAGCCAGGTTATTGAACAAACCTTAAAAAACAGCAGTGTTGAAGCACTTCGTTCAAAACTATCATCATCTAATTTTTCGCTACTTATAAGAATGGATCCACTACTGTAGAGTGACCCTTTGAGGAAGGCTACGCCAAAGCATGTTCTAGCACCGGCGGTTTCTGTAAGCAATTTGTACAACGTGATGAGGTTGTCAGTCCCATGCACAACCTCATATTAGTCGCTTCTTTACGACATGCATGGGATCAGTAGATCTAAGAATAGACAGACCTAGGGAATTGCATAATTTAGTCAAACAATATTTAACACGAACAAATGTTAATATATGATGGCTTGGAATGTGAAGGTCTGATGCTGTTCTTACAATGCATTTGACTTTTAACAGATGAAAGTCAATTAAATATCTGTTAAAGTCAGTTATATAACTGGAACCACCAAGCCTTTGTCACCATGGTGGTGAACTCATAGGACTGGTTGCGGCACCAATTAGTAATATGTCACAGTGCCATGTAGTAATCTTATGTGACTGTGTGCCCTGTATATGAATATTGGCACTAATTGTTAATCAACGAACTAGGTGACTGGGGCAGACCTAGTCGTCGGATTTTCTATTTTGTCAATTTAATCTATTGACAATCTTCCAAGTAAGAGTATATCTTAATACTGGCCATCACCGCCAGAGCTGACTATTCCTGGATGATATATCTCAAGCTTCCAACCTAACTCGTTCCATCCCTCCTTGTGATGTTACTTAGTGACAACTTCGTATAGTGGTGATTTTCTTTATATCAAGTATCTTGTTTACTCTAGCACTCAACAACCTTTTAGAGACTTAACCCAACTTGAGAAACGTTCCATCAAAACAAACATTTTATTTACATCTCAGAAGTTCATCATAACAGAGGCATGTGGTACAAATTCCAGGTACAAACATTTCCTAACTGTCTCTTGAATGTCCCATTCCTCCTGGGCACATTCATGTACCTATGCATATATATATAGCTCTCTACCTGAGAACATTATCAGATATGGTTTATACCTATTTTCTTCCCTTAAGGCTATTCTATTTATTCTGGCTTCTCCCAAGCCTTTCATCAACTCTTTCCTGAGTTGTTTTCTCTCCTCTACTAATCCTGTCAGATTTGACTCATATTAATCAAAATACCATCATCTTAAAATTCATATATGCCAATTAGCACATTGGGTACACCTGTTGCAGTATCCTCATACTTATACCTGCTAGAGAGCGCATGTTTCATCCTGTAAATACAATCACCCTTCAATTTCTTACTCATCTTACTTGTAACAGTCAATATTGCAATGTTCATTACACAATAGCCCAGCACGGCTATTAAATCCATATTCTTCTGTAAATCTTCTCAGATGCTTACTTAGTCTCATTTTATCCACCTCATAGTCAATTTTGTAGCTTCAGCTTCATTTCTCATTATCCTGCGCTCACTTAGTTGTAAGCGTCGTTAACCTTGTAATACTTTATTTCAGCTTCTGAAATCATTCTATTCAATGTCTATCAAATGTTATGAGTCAAAGGACCTACTTACTTTGGTTTCACAGAATCCTCACAACACTCATATTTCTTACTATCACCCCTTATCACTAAGCCTATACTTTAAACACAGCTTTGTCTTTCATATGTGAATAGATTCTACTACTCTAACTAGGTCTATAGGATTCTTCAGAAGTATTCATTCTGTTTCCCACAGAAATTGAACTTGAGCCTGGCAGAAAACACATTCCTGCCACTCTACGTCCTTAACCAGGACTGCTCCTCCGAAATTTTTTTTTTTTTTTAAATACCTTTATTCAGGTCAATATATCAATGTTATTTACAACATTTTTACAAATATCACATAATGTAGGATCAATAATAAAGTAATAAAGTAAACCCCCCCCCCCTCCCCCCAAACTATCATTGCGACAAGTCAATAACTATAATAAACAATATAACAATATAAAGTACCAAATTATTTAAACAATATCACAAAATAAACCTACTAAAGATAAAACATACTAAAGATAACCACCCCCCCCCCCCCCCCCCCCCACCCCCACAATAACTTTATTCAAGTCAATGTTTACAAAGATACATGTTATAGTACATGGATGATGAATGAAGATGAAATGATTGATGATACATTGACTAAATGATGATGACACCCTACCATGAGATGAGGACATATGTTATGGAGTATTTACAACCAAAGCTACCTGCTTTGTATGACGACCGAAGGGTCAATAAGAGTTATTAATTATTTATTTCAACAACAACAACAACAAAATTTCAAATTTGTTCTGTTATGTGTTGCGTCATACGTTCGTATATTTGTGTAAATATTGTACTGTCATAATGTCCATTGTCGTATACAGCTCTGTTCCTACATGTCCATACAAGATATCTAAAGTCAGCTAACAAAGTCAGTAACTTAAGTTCTGTTCGTCTCGTCATCTGCGGTAACGTGTTCATCATGACTGCTCTATATAAATTAAGTGTCTGTTGTGAGTGTGGGGCTATTAATTTCCTTAACTTGTTTAAAGTGGGGGCCACTGTCTTACATGTGTAAAATAAGTGGTCTTCTGTCTCTATAATGTTGTCACTACACAGTTTACATTTGGGCGCTAATCTGTTTGCCTTTATTGATGATTTGTTAGCTATTGGTGTTAAACTGTGTAGTAGTCTGTAAGTGACTTCCTTTGCTTGTGGTTTAATGTTTATTGCATGAATATTTGTAAAACTCTGTGTGTAATCGGTTATAAAGAGGTTGTACCCTCTTCGTGTGTTTAGAGGTGTTTCCTGTGCTGCGACTAGAAGTTTGTATATAAGTTTAGTGTCTTGTCTTATTAAATGTTTATTTCCTTCTAAGTTTTGTAAACATATTGTGTAGAAGGGCGGTGGTGTACCAAAAAAGTGAGGTTGGTTATTGTTTAGTTTACAAAGGTTCGATAATCTTAACCCAATATAGTAGTGTGCCAGTGGGTATAGACCCGGGCACTTTATAACTTCCCCTATGTATTTAATTCTTAAAGCTTTTATTTTAGTATTGATATCCTGTAGGGCTATCCCCCCTTTATTTTTTGGTTGCATTAGCGTTACGTGTTTAATACTGTGCCAAGTGTTCCTAAAAATGAAGGCCCTAATTAGTTTATTTATTTCCGTTATAATCTTTTTAGGTACTATTTGTATATTTGCTGTATAAATTATTTTTGGCATAATAAAACAATTAACTATAATACTTCTTCCGAAAATGGTAGCCGTTTTATATTTGTAAATTTCTAGCATATTTTGGATTTTCTCTATTAATTTTGTCCATGTTTCTTTATTGGGGTCTTGAGGATTAAAAGAGAAGTTAATTCCATAAATTTTAATTTTATTCACTACCGTTAATTGAAAAGGGAAATCTGACCTATTGCCCCATTTACCTATTCCCATTATGCTAGATTTTTGAATATTTAGTTTGGATTCGCTAGCGTATCCAAACTCTGTGAAAACCTCTAAGGTATTTTTTATAGAATCCTTTGTTGTTGGAAAGAATATCGTATCATCAGCGTAGGCCAACAATTTTCTTTCCCCTGCACCGGGGACGAAAGTCCCCGTGATATTTGTGTCCTGTCTTATTCTTTCCAACACAGGTTCTAACGTTATTACATATAACAAGGGCGAAAGAGGGCATCCTTGCCTAACACTTCTCGTTAATTTAAATGTTTTGGTTAAACTATGATTAATCAATATTTTACTTTCAGGTTTTTTATATAGGATTTTTATCCATGATCTAAAATATTTCCCTATATTATTAGCTTTAAGACTCTTATGTAGGAAGGCATGTGATACTCTATCAAATGCCTTTTCCTGGTCTAAAGATAATATGGCACTCTGGCACTGCCTATCATGTGTGTATGTAATTAGGTCTCTAATGAAATGTGTGTGTCTGCTAATGTTTCTACCATGTACACTACATTGTTGATCTGAATGTATTATTTTGTGCATGTGTGGTTTAAGCTTCAGAGTTAGTGCCTTGGCTAGAATTTTGTAATCAACATTTAAAAGGGAGATGGGCCTAAAATTCTTGATTGACTTTTTGTCATTATCGTCCTTGGGAATTAACGTAATATAAGATTGATTTAGACTATCCGGGAGTTCCCCTTTTTGAAAAGCCTCTTCGAACACTTTAATTAAGATAGGGCCTAAACATGGGAAGAAAAACCTGTAAAATTCTGCTGTTAGCCCATCAGGCCCAGGTGCTTTATCTTTTTGAAAAGTACTAAGTGCCCCTTGCAAATTATCTAAAGTTAGGGGTTGGTCCGCTCCCTGGTAGGTATACTGTCTATATTGATCTAACTGCTCTTCTAAGGTTTGGATGTGAGGGTTCGTGTTGTCTAAACTTTTGGTTTAACTAATTGCTTCTTCTAAAATCCCCTCTTCTTTCTTAAATTTTTTGTGAATAAGTGTAGCCAAAATCTGCGTTCTATCTCTAAGTGTGTTTTTTAACATATCCCAATATTGTGCATTGTTGTTATTGGGAATGTCTTGTGCATAACCTTGTATCAGTTGTGTTATTTGTTCTGTGTAGTAAGTGTTTTTAAGTAGACTGTTGTTAAATTTCCAATGTGGGGATCTCTTTACTTGCTTGTGCGTGTGTCCCGTACTTAAAGATGTGTAAACTGCCTTGTGATCTGTAAATTTAAGAGTGCTTCCTATATGGTATGTTTTGTGTATATTGTAGGTACTAGATGCATATATTCTGTCCAGTCTTGATGCCCGTCTAAAGTATGGGTTTATATTGTCATAGTGCGTAAAGGTTTGTTTGTGAGGCTCTATTTTCCTGTATACGTCCGAGAGGTCGTGTTCGTCTAGCATAGTATGTATTTGTCTTAAGAACGAAGACTTTTCTCGCGCCTGTGCTCCCCCCCCCCCCCGGAGCTCCTAGACAAGTCTAGGTCAGACAGGACACAATTAAAGTCTCCGCCCAAAATTTTCCTAGTCCCTTTGTAATGTTTTGTTAAAATGTCATGTAATTTGTTATAGAAACTAGGTCGTTCGTCTCTTGTCGTTGGTGCGTATATGTTGATGAGTGTGTGTTTGTCTTGTCTGTTATGTTTGTTTTGTATTTGAATTATGACGGTTCTGCCACAACCGTCTGTCCTATAATGTACCGTGTCCCAATCTTCGTTAATTTGTAAGATGGCGGCACTACTATGCCTGGGGCCTAGGGCGAACCTGCCATGTTTAAGTCCTAATCTAGTTTCAATCTGACTGGCAGTAAAATCGGACGTAACCCCTGTTTGTTGCAAGAACAAAAAATCAGGTTTATCTTTTTTAATCAATTTGATAATGTGCTCCAGTTTATTCCTCAACCCATTGGTATTGAGGGATATAACAACTAGGCTACTTGACGAAGTGGTAAGCTTGGGTTGGCCACTTGTTGCACACTATCTACCTGGCAAAGTGGCAGAGTGGCCACTTGCCATATCTAAACTATTACAAAGCAAAGTAGTGGTCTGAGGCTGGCTACCCGCTACAGGTGAGTTACTCAATAAACCGCTAGTTGGTGATTTATCATGTATTTTAACAATTGTAGTAGGCAAAATGGTAAACTGGTCATTTATTACACATGGTTTGCACAGCATAGCGGTGCCCGTCGGCTGACCGCTTTCTGTCGTAACTAGGCCACTCGACACATTCATGTTTGCATTACTTGACGAAGCGGTGCATAAGGGCTGACCTGCTAACCTAGTTACATGACTGCCTGACGGAATAGTGACCTGGGGCTGACTATCCGTTCTGCTCTGACTGTTTTGGCTAAGCGCGGATGAAACCGCGCCGCCTAACACTCTCACCCCAGTAGGGGGGAGAGTTGACTGCTTAACTAGAACTGTGCGCATGTTAGAGTGTGTAGGAACCAAAACATCAATATAAAACTATTTACACTAAAGAAAAAAACACCAACTCTTAAAATATAAGGCACACATTCTAAACTATGGTTATGTTCACATTTTACTATTTTTGTTACAAGGCAATTGGCGAAACTTGTTACTTGGGCCAAAAGGAGGTAAGGCATCTTCCCATGCACTGGTAGAATGGTGTCCATCTTTTCGGCAAGCTCACAGAAGGGGATAACATCGGGATGTACACATGCATCGTTCGTCATCATACCTCTGTAATACACACACATCACTTGCCTAAAGCTGGACAGTTTCTGTTTGCACTGGGCCCCAGTGCAGGAAAGAGAGGCTCGAAGGGGTGGACTCATCCGTCGCTCACGTCTTCAAGTTCTTGCCCATCAAGAAACAGGCTGGTCTGCGTCATGATAGACTCCATGGCGTCATCATCTACCACTGTTCCACTCTCTGCTGCCCAAGAGGAGTACAAAAACTCTTGGATCTGCGTTGTCTTCTCTGGGGACTGGCTGGTTTGGACGCCGGTCTGCCCTGGCTCGTCAATTATAGGCATCGACTCGTACCTTGGTGTAGGCGACCTTGGCGGTGGTGACGGTGGCAGGTCTCTTCGGCTCGGGGAGCGCTGGTTTGACGACTTGCTCTCGCTCTTCTCCCCTCTTTAGATCTTACCGGCTCCATTGCCGGGGTTAAGAGCCTCTTTCTGCTCTCTTTTATACTCTCTTTTATATCTTTCTTTTCTTGCTTTGTGAGTACTTGTGTGTAACCATCTTTATTGCTGGCTTCCCCAGATCTTGGACATTCTGGGGCAGGAAGCTCATCTGTCCTGCTTTGTTCCGCCGGCGTTTTTTCTACAACCACTGCTTCTTCTTCTCTTGTTTTCCTCATTTGGGTGGGGGCCCCTCGCTTGTTTGGGCATTGACTAACCCAATGCGTGTCTTGCCCACAGATGGCACACTCTATCTTTCTTCCGGGTAAAGATACCCACACTCGCTGGAACTTTTCAATGGGTCCTTCCATCTTTAGGTTAAGGAAGTGAGGCACTTGATGTGCCGAAGGCTTGTACAGGACGTTCCATTTGTCCTGGGCGGTTTTAATTCTGGAAACTTCCGCCTCCTTGTCCCCCGTAACCGCCGCCGCTACTCTCTGGGCCGCCTCTGCTTTTATTGTGGGGGGCATCCAATTTAAAGTCCCCTTCGACTTTTCTTTATCGAGGTGCTCTATGTAGATTGACATATGTGGGTTGGTCCACTCGAACTTTTTGCCGTGCAACCCGGCGTAATGCCTCATTTGAGCCGCCGCCGTCAGAGTGGCAAACCACTTGAACGGCCCTGCGAACCTGTAAAGGGTGGCTACACCACTCGTTCCGACGCCGGCTGGTCCGGCCAGGATACTTGAGATCAGGGAATAAGAAGCCCTGCTGGCTTGTGGCCCGGTTACCGAGATAACTAAAGTTCCTTGCTTGTGTAGGGCACCCCCTTCTAGATCATTTTCCATGTTAATGGCGAAAGTAGGCACAATTGGTGCAGGCATAATGATTTTCTTCTTTCTTGGTTGGAAACAACCAAATTAGATCAAACAAAAAAGTCACAAGGTTAGCTAAGCTAAAATAGCTAAGCTAACACCACACACAGTCCTGGAAGTACACAAAAAAATCCCAGAACTCGAAAAATGCGACCGCTCAACAGCGCGTCTAAATGGGTTCTCCTCTATAAAATCATTATCAGCTGATCTGTCCTTGTTTACTGTAAATTCATTGGTTCCTCCTATTCTCCACTTAGCTGGAATATGTTCACGCTTATCCGCTGTGTAAACAACTCAGTGAAGTGTCATCCGTTGTCCTGGTAAACTTTTCACGTGCATATTTTTTTTCTCTCAACTCACTTAATCATATAAGGGAGGTCATTAACCGTTGTCTCCCTTTGCATAATTTGACTTAACCTTATATTGTCTTCTCTAAAGCTTGCTATACAATTCTTATATGTACATTTTCTAAACCATAATTACCAACTCACCAAATCTACTTAAGTGTAATTAAGCACTTTCCTCCCCTGACCTTAATATTCAGAGTCTCCTCCCTTTGATCAAAGTATTATTTCACTCATTTTATCTCCCTTTTAGCAAGACAAATAGTCTTTATTCAAATCCATTCTTATTTCTTAAACCATTTTTTTATACTTTCCCCCTTAACCAAAACCAAATCACCGCTTATAATTCCTGCTTGAACATTTATAATGCTCCTAGCAAACCCAACGGCCTAATATCCGGCTTTTGGCTAGGTTCATGTGTCTACACACAGGGACCAATAGTGACATTTATGTCATTAGGTCCTTTGTGTGAAAACACAGATCACTACAATGACACATGTTGTCATTGGGTCTTCTTGTGTTGGGACATGTGGTCTTGACCAGAGCCGGGTATGGGCAGGGGCCAATGCAACCTCATGCGAGGAAAAAATATGCAACCTCATGCGAGGAAATTTAAAAAAAAAAAAAAAAGGCCTAATATCCGGCTTTTGGCTAGGATCATGTGTCTACACACAGGGACCAGTAGTGACATTTATGTCATGAGGTCCTTTGTGTGAAAACATAGAAGATCACTACAATGCCACATGGTGTCATTGGGTCTTCGTGTGTTGGGACATGTGGTCTTGACCAGAGCCGGGTATGGGCAGGGGCCAATGCAACCTCATGCGAGGAAAAAATATGCAACCTCGTGCGAGGAATATTTAAAAAAAAAAAAAAAAAAAAAAAAAAAAAAAAAAAAAAAAAAAAAAAAAAAGCCTAATATCCGGCTTTTGGCTAGGTTCATGTGTCTACACACAGGGACCAATAGTGACATTTATGTCATTAGGTCCTTTGTGTGAAAACACAGATCACTACAATGACACATGTTGTCATTGGGTCTTCTTGTGTTGGGACATGTGGTCTTGACCAGAGCCGGGTATGGGCAGGGGCCAATGCAACCTCATGCGAGGAAAAAATATGCAACCTCATGCGAGGAAATTTAAAAAAAAAAAAAAAAGGCCTAATATCCGGCTTTTGGCTAGGATCATGTGTCTACACACAGGGACCAGTAGTGACATTTATGTCATGAGGTCCTTTGTGTGAAAACACGGAAGACCACTACAATGACACATGGTGTCATTGGGTCTTCTTGTGTTGGGACATGTGGTTTTGACCAGAGCCGGGTTTGGGAGGGGGCCAATGCAACCTCATGCGAGGAAAATATGCAACCTCATGCGAGGAAATTTAAAAAAAAAAAAGGTGACACCTTTACACCCCTCCACTTTAATATTATTCTTGTTCAGAGTTTCTTCTTGATTTTGTTTGTTTGTTTGTTTTTAAATTTATTTAACGTATAAGCACATTTGTGATTGTCCCTATTTAAAATGATTTGACAAATGTGATGCCACTTTCTCATATCGGCAGTTATTCATCTTATTTGGAATTGAAAACAATATATATCCTAATTATAACCCATCAGAGGTTGAACGGGATATATTTTTCTTCATTAATTAAAAAAAAAAAATCAGTAGATCTATTCTTTCTTGGTCTTCTGAGAGACTCCTGAGAATTATATGTGACGTCACAAACTAAACAGTACAGTGGTCATTGGGAGGAAGGGGGGGGGGGGGGGGGTTGTGTTTCAAACAATTTGCGGTCTTGTTTGTTTTACTGCTTTCCAGCCTTTGCAGTATCCTATTTGTGGTAGGACTACTTTACTCCAATCTATGCAAGGTCCTCGATTTAGCATTGTTGTCCATGAAATAAGTCACGAGCTATATAGTGCAAGCTAAAATAATTAAATAAGAAATAAAACACAAAATATAGCTTATGGTTTACCAAATTTAAAATGTTGAGAGAGCGAGAAAAGTGAACAAGAAATTTCAAAGTAAAGAATTATTTGCTTACATGAAACTTAAAGAGATGCATGAATTATTATTATTGTTTTGTAACAAGCTATAGTGAACATCACTTGTGGAATTTACAGTGTGATTCAATTTATTAGCATGATATCGAGTCTTGTAAAAGTACATACAGTACTGCACGTGAAAAAGGGGGGGGGGGGAGAGGGGGTTTACGAGACCTCGCAACACATCGAAAAAAACCTTAGAGCCGACTCTTCATGCAGTACAGTATTTTTATCTCCACGCTGATTGGGAGCCGCGCTGGTGTAATGGCTTCGGCGTTGTACTGGCGACCAGGTGTTCATGGTTCAAACCCGGGCGTCGGCGTTTGAAGAAATGTTTACGGTCGGAAATTTGACTGAATAGCCTGAACGGCTCCTGTGATAAACCCTCTGTGGATGGGAAGGAGCGAAGCTCCTGACCGGGTTGGAAGGAAAGTCCTCAGGTTCCCCAGCCTCGCAATGACATGTCATTGGGCCGAAGGGCTGAAAGCCAAAGTGCCGCTGGTTAAGGAAAAAAAAAAAAAAAAAAATCTCCACGCTGATGTATGCTATATGCTATCTCTTATCATTTGGGTAACACGAAAACGGAATAATTAATTAATTGATACTGCAATTTTGAGATAAATTAATGCTGCAAGGAAGCAAGTTATCTTTATCGTCCACTTCAAGCTTTGATATATATATATATAATAATAGTTGCCCATCGCAAGCGAAGATGGCGACAGCTTCAGACTTGAGTTGTGACACATCTGTGCCGTGATCTCATGTGACTAATTAATCCTATTTTGGCCCTACAGGCCCTACCACATACGGGGCACACATGGTTAGAGTCGATAGTAGTGTTGCTGTGCATTCTGGCCTTTCTTGCAGCACGCTTGCCTTCTGCCTTATCAGCTAAATTCTGTTCTGCAATGCGAGCACCTTGAGTAATGTTTGTCCGCCAGGCACAGCGATCCTGTGCGATAGTCTCCCAGGAGGAGACATCAATTTTGAAGCTGCTCAACGATGCTTTCAGTGTGTCTCTATGTATTCATACAATTTTCAAAGCCTACTCAAGCCTACTCCACTGATGTTTCAACTTAAAGAAATGGCAAACTCTGAACGAAAGAAAACCCCGTCATAAATGATATTGTGATTTAATTGTTTGTACATCGTCTGTTCAAGAATATTACTTTATGTGCTCCAAGCTGATGGTAAAACCCAGGTATCAAATAATGTAGACGTCGATCATCAAGTATGCTATGATGAATGGAAAATCAATTTGAATTGAATGACATCAATGTCACATTAAACCCAATTCCACCTGCTATGTAACAGCAATCAGTATAATAATCAAAATATAGCCTCTTCAGTCATAACTTTTTTTAATTATAAAATTGTGCCTCGTTTTGGCTAGGCGCGTCCCGTTTAACGATTTTATTTTTTAAAAATATCGGCAGTAAACTCAATTCAACCTGTATCCAAAGGTGCAATAAGTGACTCGACAGGAGCGACGACACGTGGTAATTACTTTGAAGGGCATTACTGATCAGTTCGTCGTGTCAGTGCTCCACTACAGGTCAAACTAGTCATTCACATCGTTCCTTGGTGAGCGATGGTTAGCCAAATTAAGCATTCGGTATCGACTGCAACTCGTCTACAGACTGATTAATACTCGGTACAGCTCATCATTGTGTCTCACATACGGTGAGTCTTCTCATATGGTCGGACCCTTGGGTCATCGGTGCACCTGATTTTTTTTTTCCTGATCATGTGACTGGCTATTTACTATTCAAAAGTTAAATTAGACAGGAAAAGAGGCAGATATTTTTGGCTAGGGAAATCGGTAATTAGTGCCATAGCATGATGCACTGAGGTTCTGCATCGCAATCAAGGTGACCTACTGTTGTACCTGGCAACACTAAAGTAAAATATGTGGTTTTATTAGATCCACGATCATTAATAGCAGATCCATTCTTATGTACAGAGTCATGGAAAAGTTTGTTTTTCTTGTTTCAAACTGTTATTTCCTCACTCTTATCTAACAAATTTATAACAAACAAACGTCAAGATAAATTTTAAATATTTAATGAAAAAAATATCCCGTTCAACCTCTGATGGGTTATAATTAGGATATATATTGTTTTCAATTCCAAATAAGATGAATAACGGCCGATACGGGAAAATAGCATCACATCTGTCAAACCATTATAAATATGGCAAATCACTATTACCAATTTTGCCTGTATTTAAACAAAAAAAAATCAAACAAACGAAAACAGGATAAAACAAAACAAAACAAAAATACCAAACAAAAATAATATTTTGGGGGGGAATGAGTATAAAGACCTGGTGTTTCCAGTTAGATATTTAATCGACTTTCACTTGTAATAAGTCCTATGAATTGTAAGAACATCATTAGACCTTGACCTTCCCAATTACTATGTACAGTATTCACTTTTCGTATTGTTAAAAATAGTTTGACTAAAGAATAATTGAATGTCATTTTATTACATAAAACTGTTTTTCTGTCTATTGTAATGTCCCTTTATTGGTCATTTTGGATTTTATTTTATTTTGTTTCGGGGGGCGGGGGGAAGTAAAAAATTAAACTTATTAGTTAAATGTCAGCTTTCGCTCATTGTTTTGACATTTGTTTCATGTATATCTAATAGATTTTTTTTTTTTTTTTTTTTTTGCGTACGCCCGCTGTTTACTCGAGGCGAAATCTCAGGTTAGTATGTCTAGCCTTGAGACTGATTTTTCATCATCATCATCAGTTGCCATCTCCACAACGAAGGTTGGCTGTAATGGATCTCCAACGTCTTCTGTCTCTTGTCTTGGTGGTGCACTCTGATAGACTCTTTCCTGTCCATCTCTTGATATTATCTTCCCACTTATAGCGCTGTCTTCCCCTTGCACGTTTGCCTTCAACTCTCCCTTCTGTTAAGGTCTTCTGCCTTTTTATGTGGCCAAAGTATTTCAGCTGCCGAACTTTGACCTCTCTCATTAGTTCTCTTTTCATACCTAGATTTTCTAGGACCTCCTTATTTGTTTTCATCTCTTTCCATGAGATACGCCCCATTCTTCTATATATTCACATTTCAAGAGCCTCAATTCTTTCTTCCAAAGGCTTATTCATCGTCCATGTTTCTGCACCATACAGACTGATTTTTACGTATCCCTTTTTGTCTTGTACAGAGACAGGTGTCCCTCGCCATTCAGGCAGATACTCGCCGATTTCGGAGGTACCCATCAGGAGCCGCCAGTCCCTGGTCGACGACACCTCTTCAAATGTCTTCGCCAGGGCTCGAGTTAATCCAGTCCAAATCAAGGTCGACGAAAAATCTTCAAATGTCCTCGCCCGGTTTTGATCCTGGGTCACCCGGTCGCCAGCGCAGCTTGGTAACCACTACACCAGCGCGGCTCCCTCTAATAGATAAAAGTGAGGATAAACAAATTTCAAAGTAGAAAGTGACTGTGTATGATTGAGCACTGCTAGTATAGAGTCATTCTGATGTGCTAGCTAGCCATGTTGGTGTTGCCCTACTCCAGGACCGTATTTTCAGGGGTTTTTTTTTTTTAAACATCCACAATATAAAGATGACTGGAAAAATAATTCAGGTCCACTTGTTGTCACCTCTCATCGAGAATTTTTATTTTTCTCTTGCATCTGATTATGGTTATGGGACAGAAGAGCCAAGTCATCTGCAAAATCCAGATCATCAACCTCTGTTAAACACTATACCCAATTCATTGCTGCTACCCTGTTTCCGTTTCGTGATCATTTTATATTGTCCACGTCTCTTCTTTCATATTTTTGCGTTTTTTCAATATGCCCTACCAGATCGTTTCGCCCATTACCGTGGTTTCATCTGCTTGTATCGCTCATGTGACGTTTTCCTCATCATCATAGACCTTTGTAGTACCTATATGTAGTTCTTGTCCTTGTCACCTGTTCGTAACTGTGGCTGACGAAGGGTAAAACCCGAAACGTCCCTTGTCTCATTTACTTGTAAAACTGATTTCATACCATATTATTTTTTAATTTATATATTAATCCTAAACGGATCTGTAAGTTGTCCTTCATGAAGAACTCTGCATGTCATGCCTTCATAAGTCTTCTTTATTAAGTTAATATCTTCATGGGAACTCCATAATGCCTCATCAATTTCCAAAGCGATTCTCTGTACACTGTCAACTGACTTTTCATAGTCCACGAATCCGATGTATAGCGGTGAATTCCATTCCAGACTTTGTTCAACTATTATTCACAATGTGGCTATCTGGTCTGTACAGGATCTGTTTTGTCGAAAACCTGCTTGTTCATCTCTCAGTTGCTTGTCTATGGACTCTTATAATCTCTCGAGGATGATTCTATTTAATACTTTTCCTGGCACTGATAGTAACATTATTCCTCAATAATTTGTGCACTCTTGTAAATTTCCCTTCTTAGGTAACTTGACCTGATAACCTTCCTTCGATTCTGCTGGCATTTCATCTCTCTCCCAGACTTTGTCAAGTAGTTTGTATAATATCTCTGTAGATGTATCAATATCTGTTTTGATGGCCTCTGCTGGAATGCAATCTTGACCAGCTGCTTTTCCATCTTTCAGAAGCTTTACATATGGCTTTCTTTATTTCTTCTCTACTAGTGGGCCTGAAAATGCACAGGGAAAAGACAAAGATTATGAAAATAAATGCAAGAAATGATAATAAGGTTGAACTTGAAGAAACACCACTAAAAGATGTAGAATTGTACACATATCTTGGCAGCAATGTAGACAAAGTTGGAGGTACAGACAATGATATCAAAATAAGACTACAAAAAGGAAGAGGAGCTTTCATTGCATTGGGAAACATATGGAGAACAAGAGAAATCAAGTCCAACACGAAAATAAGAATCTTCAACTCAAATGTGAAGTCAGTCCTATTGTATGGCTCTGAGACATGGAGAGCGACAAAAACAATAAGCAAAAAGCTAGACTTTTATAAACGGGTGCTTGCGTAGAATAGAAGGACTGAACTGGTATGACAAAGTCACAAATGTAGAATTGATGACAAGAACCAGACAAGTGCCAGTGGAACAAGAGTTGAGAAGAAGACGCTGGCGATGGATAGGACACACATTGAGGAAACCTGTTGATAGCATTACACGGCAGTCCTTGTTCTGGAATCCACAAGGAAAGAGAGACAGAGGTAGACCAAAAACACATGGAGAAGATAACTGGATACAGAGGTGAAAATGATGAGAAAAACATGGAAAGAACTTGAGCGGATGGCACGAGTCAGGAGGACTTGGCATGTGTTTGTTGAAGGCATATGCTCCTTGGGGAGCTATAAAGTATTGGCTGGAATCATAATTGACTTACTCAACTGTTACCATGTTTCTTCTAGTCTGTGCTTCTAGCATCTCCTACTCAATTGTCATTGACTACGAAATTAACTTATATATATACCGCATTTCACGACTGCCACCGCAGACATCTTAAGATGTTTCGCACACTGAGACTCGTGACGTGACACGTGCATGAAATTGCGAGAATGTTTTTAGACCACTTTCCATTGGTTTTTTTTTCTTTTTTTTCATTCTTGTTCGGCGTTTAACGCAGAAATGAACTATGAATGCATTAATATTATCTTGGCTTAAGAGTTATATTAGCTGTGTTCCATTAGACAAATCCGTGCTAGATAAATATTACCATTAGGCTAATCGACATTGGAATAGATGTCCAATAAGACCAACTGGCATTGAACTAATCGTACCATTAAACCCAATAGCATCGACACCCTTTTGCAGCCCAAGGAGCATAGGCATTCAAAAAACGTATACCTTCATGTCTGTGTCATCAGATCAAGGTCTTTCTATGTCTTCTTGAAGCCCTTCATGTCTGTGTCATCAGATCAAGGTCTTTCTATGTCTTCTTGAAGCCCTTCATGTCTGTGTCATCAGATCAAGGTCTTTCTATGTCTTCTTGAAGCCCTTCATGTCTGTGTCATCAGATCAAGGTCTTTCTATGTCTTCTTGAAGCCCTTCACGTCTGTGTCATCAGATCAAGGTCTTTCTATGTCTTCTTGAAGCTCTTCATGTCTGTGTCATCAGATCAAGGTCTTTCTATGTCTTCTTGAAGCTCTTCATGTCTGTGTCATCAGATCAAGGTCTTTCTATGTCTTCTTGAAGCCCTTCACGTCTGTGTCATCAGATCAAGGTCATTCTATGTCTTCTTGAAGCTCTTCATGTCTGTGTCATCAGATCAAGGTCTTTCTATGTCTTCTTGAAGCTCTTCATGTCTGTGTCATCAGATCAAGGTCTTTCTATGTCTTCTTGAAGCCCTTCATGTCTGTGTCATCAGATCAAGGTCTTTCTATGTCTTCTTGAAGCCCTTCATGTCTGTGTCATCAGATCAAGGTCTTTCTATGTCTTCTTGAAGCCCTTCATGTCTGTGTCATCAGATCAAGGTCTTTCTATGTCTTCTTGAAGCCCTTCATTTCTGTGTCATCAGATCAAGGTCTTTCTATGTCTTCTTGAAGCCCTTCATGTCTGTGCCATCAGATCAAGGTCTTTCTATGTCTTCTTGAAGCCCTTCATGTCTGTGTCATCAGATCAAGGTTCTCTTTGTTATTGTTATTTAGGACTACTGTTTATGTCACATTAATTAGACCAGGTAAGAAATTGAACAGTGCTCACAGTGTCAATAGCTTGAGATTTCCAGTACTTAGGAATGTCAGGTCGGTAACTTCTCTCAGTACAAAAAAATTCCTTGTCACACCACAAATGGCCAAACGTCGGGAAATGTTAATGTGTGTGATTTCGCCACTACGGGCTGAATGTAAATGAAATTTGTGAAATATAAATCTGGATCTGTAGGCCCAGTTACAATATTTATTCTTAATGTTCTTTGGGTTGGTACTCTGTCTCTTTCTGGGTGCTTACACGAAGGTTTACCTTGAAGACCCAGATGTCAATTAAGAAATGTTCTTTCGTATGATTATTCTCAGATTTATATGGAAGCCGCTGGTAAGGTTTAGGGGTTTGACCAAATACTGTGTAAAGGAGAAAAAAATACAATTACTTAACCATAATATAGTATTCTCAATCCTATCCTTACCCCGCGTAAAACATAATATGTTTATCCACTTCGGTTATTTAACTAAAATTATAAACTACAAGCTTAGAGCGTGTCTTATTGTTTAAAAACTCCCGTGAACTAAATTCTAGTCATTTAAAAAAAAATTAATCATCATGAATTAGAAATAAATACATATTTCGTCAATACTCATGATGAACAGTGCATTTACCAGTTGGTTAAAATATTATCTGACTGGTTACTAGCAATTAATTAAATTTATTTTATAGCTGGAAGAGTTTAGCTAGAAATTATATAATTATTCTGCTAGCTGATGTACCACAGTAAATCATAGAGAAATATAAATGACGGACCTATCTAGTAAATCACTCTGCACAAAAATCTTAGAGAAATATAATACGGACTTAACTATTAATCACTCAAACTACTAGTAAATATAATTACCTCCACACAAAACTTCTAAGACTATCTCGAACGAAAAACTAAGAAACTCCACTAATACAAGTGATCTAGAAATCGAAGCTAGATGTCTTTAAAATCTGAGGAGTACTGAATAATGGATTTTAAAAGCTGGAGAATATATATTAAATCTCCAGAAAATCACGCGTACTTGCTAGATATGACACCTTCACTCAGATCTCGGGTTTTTCCTCGTTCGATCTGCGAATCTGAGGAAATGTTAACGCTGTTGCCGCTCGCAGACTCTGCAATCGAGCGAAGCCCGTCCTTTGGTCTGGCGATTCTCACCGTGTTTAATTACCTATCAAACGAACGGATTCAGGGGAAGGTAATAGAAATTGTCTCCCCTTGGTTCCAAATTATCTGCTCCTTCTACTCAAATTATTTCCCCTGATCACTGTCTAACGAAAAATAAGTTTCAACTATATTAGCTTATCTCCACCTGAGCCAAAAATTACGTCTACCTGTCTGATCCGATTACCACGATTTTCAAACGCTGGCGTTAATTACAGGTAACCGGCTCAACGTTAGCTAAATAGGTCTGCTGGTAAACATTCCTAAGGAAATAGAGAACAGAAAATAAAATAGACGTGCTAAATTAGAAAAAGAGACAGATCTCTGAGTGTAGGAGGGTTTTTATGTTAACAAAATAGGCGTAGGTGAAAGCCAGGTAAAAGAAAAATGAAGATAATGAAATAGATATATGAAAGCTATTATCATAATATGTCACATACAGCTAGTCATCAAATCCGCTGAAATTATAATTCATTCCCAACCTTTCCTCTGAGGCGGGATATCTCCCATAATAACAATGTTCATAGGCAACTTTAGAAATAAATCTTCTCTCGCTCCACCATTTTTTCTTATATATAGTCTGACGCTGTCTCTAAGATTACTAGCTCATCTACTCTGTTCTTCTGGTTTCATAACCCTTGATAAGGCCCGTAGGACTGGTGAAACTAATTGATTTATCTTTGATATAAGACTGGTCTAACCACCAGGGCTGTTTATTTGTATCTGCATCTAACACAACATACCTGTTCGTCTTGTAGTCTTGACAAATTGTTAACACAATCTTGAACTGGCGAAATTGTCTTTCTTGTCTTTATCTATCATCTATTAAAGGTGGCGTTTGAGCGTCTTGTTGGTTCGGCAAAATAATTTGATACAATACTGTGACCACAGCAACCAACCACCTTCAGTAGCTTGTTCGCCAGAAATATGAACCATCAAACATCGCTCGTCACTACACAACTTTAATACATAGCAAACTTGCTATCCTACGCTAAGCGCGTTACAAAATAAGATTCCTTAATCTTCTTCCCGATTTAACATTTCCCCGTTCTCTGCTTAAAAATGTGTTCACCCTCGCAACACTTTCTCGTGCGTGTTTATTTTTGTATCGCTCACCAAAACCTTTCAAGGGACGTAATTTAAAGTCATCTCCCTTTGCTGATTTAACTCAAAACCCATACAATCTTTTTAAATCTTATTACTAAAACATTACTATGCAAATCAGTCACACCATAATTTAGAACTCACATGAAATACCAAACCAAAACACCAAGCTACATCTCCCAAAAGGGGACCTACAGAGTTACCTCCCTTCCCTCAAAACACTCTTCTGCTCATTTCACTTCCCCTTAACAAAGACATATAGTCTATTAACAACTCTATTTAACTTTCAACCTACAGAGTTACCTCCCTTCCCTCAAAACACTCTTCTGCTCATTTCACTTCCCCTTAACAAAGACATATAGTCTATTAACAACTCTATTTAACTTTCAACACACAGAGTTTGACTCATTTAACATCGGCGGGTACCAGATCCCGGAAATCAGATATGCTGACGACACAGTCCTCCTATCGACCAACCCAGAAGGACTTGAACAATTAATTCTGTCCACCAAAAAACACAGCGAGGCCCAGAATCTATACCTAAACACCAAGAAGACCAAAGTATTGACAACAGACAAAGTAAAGACCAAACCAGAAATTGAAATTAATAACGAAGAACTGGAAAGTGTTAATGAATTCGAATACTTAGGATCAATCATCAACAGCTCTGGCGACTGTGAAGTAGAAATTAAAAGAAGACTTGCAATTGCTTCACATGAACTAATACAGATGAAAAACCTATGGCAAGGCACAAGCAAAGAAACAAAGTTACAACTGATCAGAGCATGTATATTCCCAGTAGCAACATACGGCTGCGAGACTTGGACACTCAATAAAACAGTTGCAAAAAAGATTACATCATTCGAAATGAAATGCTACAGAAGGATGTTGAGAATACCCTGGACAAAAAAAAAAGACCAACAGAGAAGTACTGCACTCACTAAACGTACAGGAACATTGGCTCCTAAATACCATCGCAATAAGGAAGCTGAAATTTTTCGGTCATATAAAAAGACATAATAGCCTGGAAAAAACAGTGATGGAAGGCATGGTCCCTGGAAAAAGGGGAAGGGGTCGACCTAGACGACGGTGGACCCAGGACATCACAGAGAGTCTGAACTTGTCTTTGGCTGATGCAGGTCGACTTGCCCAGAATCGTGATGCGTTCAGAGCAGCTGTAATGGAGACAACGTTCTGGAAAGAATACGTCACATGATGAATTTAACTTTCTTAAACCATTTTTCTGTACTTTCTTTCATTCTTAAAGTCCCAAGCTACCGGTCACATTTGTCTCGAGTTCTGTCTCATTACTTTCATTTGTCTCAAGTTATGTCTCATCGCTTCTCGGCCTTTTGGCTAAGATCAAAGTGTCTTAGCCAGGGCCGGGATCACACAATTTTACACATTTAACTCAATAAAGTCAATAGACCTCACTTTGAGCCCCAGAAGGGGTAATTAAAGAAAAGGAAAAAAAGTTCTCTCATTACTTTCATGTGTGCCTCAAGTTCTATCTCATTACTTTCATGTGTGCCTCAAGTTCTATCTCATTACTTTCATGTGTGCCTCAAGTTCTATCTCCCATTTCCACGAATAAAATGTATTTACACTTGACTAAAGGGATTAAAATGGTATGACAGGGTTGCCGACGTGGAACTGGGACAGGAGCTGGACGGGTGCCGGTGGAACAGGAGATGAGAGGAGGACGATGGCGATGGGTGGGACACGTGCTGAGGAAGCCTGTTGATGGCATTACAAGGCAGTCCTTGTTCTGGAACCCGCAGGGCAAGAGAAGCAGAGGTAGACCAAGAAGCACACGGAGAAGAGAGCTGGAAACAGAGGTGAAAATGATAAGGAGAACGTGGAAAGAACTTGAGATGATGGCACGTGACAGGAGGACTTGGCATGTGTTTGTTGAAGGCCTATGCTCCTTTGGGAGTGGAGGGTTATGAATGAATGACACTTGACTAGCTTATTTTTACTATGCCACTGTTTACAGACAAAATACACAGAGCAAAATGTCCTTATGCACAACATATACCTTTAACTTTGTATTTAAAATATGCGGGGTTACTTTTAAGTTTCAAAAGTGCCCAAATACTTTGATTTGTCACTTATAATATTGGAAACCTTAATCCGGTGTCTCTCTGGCTTCTGGGAGTTGCTAATTTGACGTTGCGATGCAGTCTCGTTTGTGACTCCGATTTCGCTAGATTATATTTCCATTTGTTGACTGACTCTTCTGGAATTTACTTGACCTATGTGAAATAATACCAAACAGTTGGGACATCTACCTATGGGGTTTCATAAATCTGGATAGCTTGACATCAACCCTGGCTGCAACTGCGCGTAAGCTGATTGCTAGGTATAGCCATAGCCCCCGTGTGGTTCACGGGGATCTCTGTTCATCATTATCCTCATCAACTGTCAGCTCCCCAAGGAGCATCGGCTTTCAACAAACTTATGCCAAGCCCTTCCTGTTCCGTGCCATCAGCTTTAGGTCTTTCACCCCTTCATGTCTGTCTCCAGTTTTCTTCTCCATGTGTTATTTGATCTCCCTCTTTGAACCTGGGAAATCCAGAACACGAAATGCCTTGTAATGCATTAAAAAGGCTTCCTCGGGGCGTGCCCTATATTTTTGAAACAAAGAAATTACAGGACCACTGCTATGATCAGGCTGGGGAACAGCGTATAAAAGCGGAAGCTGAGAAACGATTGAGAGGCATACAGTCACCACGACCCTGGCTACAGATCTTAACTGAGAACAATCGAGCTGGTCTGGTACGCTCCTGAAGGCATCAGTTTTCTCCACCACGTGGTATACACATTATTGTCCGCGTCAGGCGATTACGGCGAATTAACTTTTCGCGAAAGTTAGAGAGATCCTGGTTACCGAGTGTGATGTATTTTCCCAGACCTAGCTACAGCTTTTATATATACAACAGTAATATTTCCAGATGTGGCAGGCAGTACGTTTGCGTTGGTATTTTATGCTATGCGACTTGCCGAAAGTTTTACCTAGTCACAGAAGAAAAACAGTTTGTAAACCGCCCATTTTAATCATATATTCCTTTAAAAAATAAGACACACGCATATATATATATATATATATATATATATATATATATATATATATATATATATATATATATATATATATATATATATATATATATATATATATATATATATATATATATATATATATATATATATATATATATATATATATATATTCTTAATTTCTAATGTGAAATGTAAGTAGTACTGAACTTGCCTTCTCTTGTGTTTAGTGTTAAAGTCCTGCTTGAACGTACCACGGAAAATTATAATACACATACACCGCACTCATATTAATATAAGCATTTATTTAAGTGTTATATATTCTCACACACACAGAGCGCATTTGTCACCGGGTCGTGTGGTGTGACATGCGCCCCTCTCCCATACCACAAGCCGCGAAAGTTACATTCTACTGGAAATTGAGTATGATGCGTGAATAAAATTGCAGACGTCTTCAGTATGTTTTGGTTTTTAAAGACTATCTTCATTGCACACGGACAACGCCATCAGTGCTCCGATCTCCTCCATTAGATCACACAAGGAGGATCTCATCGCAGTGCACGAACTCCGTAGCATATTTTCTGTTTCCTAATTTTTAAATTTT
This sequence comes from Oreohelix idahoensis, assembly GCA_024509875.1. Classification (NCBI taxonomy): domain Eukaryota; kingdom Metazoa; phylum Mollusca; class Gastropoda; order Stylommatophora; family Oreohelicidae; genus Oreohelix; species Oreohelix idahoensis. The sequence continues at coordinate 1,119,720 of JAMPIV010000986.1, forward strand.
GCAAGGCAGCGGCCTGATAAGCCTACTCTTTACGATTTGGAAATCGTGGGATTTTTAACGTGCGCAACTTGCACACGGGACCTCCTATTTTTCCGCTCTTGTCCGAGAAGGCTAGGCATCCGATCTCACTACCCATGAGACGTAATTAGGACCACTGGTTCTGAAAAAAATATACTACTCGTCAAAAGTCAAGGGCCACCCTATTATTTTCAATACACTTTTATATAAGCGCATAGAATGATTAAATGAAGGAAGTTTTTAGTAAAAATGGGTGCAATATCTTCCTCTGACAGTCCTCTATGCACATTAAGCATAAAAACTACTCACCGACAACCATGGTGATCACGTGCAATTTGGTTTGCTGACCATAAATTCACATTTTAAATCTGATTTTTCAAACTTCCGTACAACCAAACAGGTGAAGTAATCGTGCTGATTGACATTCCACGTGCAATGGCGACTTTTCGTGAACAGAGTTCACTCTTAATTTGTTTTACAATCAGCAGACTTGGGGTAGTTTCATCACTTGCAAAAACCATGCCACCGAGAAGAAGTCTTGACACCTTACAAAGAATGAGGGCTATAGCGTGGGTTGAAAGTGGTTTATCTGTCCGTGATGTTGCTAGACGGCTTGCAGTGTCACACTCTACTATCCAAAGAATTTTGGAGAGATTTCAGGCCACAGGAAGTGTGGAGGATCGCCACCGGCCAGGTCGCCCTAGATGCACCAATAGACATGATGACCGGTACCTCTTGTTGTCAGCCCTGCGCCATCGAACAGTGACTTGTTCCACTCTAAGTTGTCAGCTGAGACAAACTGTAAACGTTAATGTCAGTCAAAGCACCATTCGCAGACGTTTACATGAATTTGGACTGGCTGCTCGACGTCCTGCAGTCAGAATCCCTCTTACTCCTGCTCATCGCAGAGCCCGTGTTGCTTGGTGTCGCGAGCACATCCGATGGACAAGGCAATAATGGAGTCAAGTTCTCTTCACTGATGAATCTCGCTTCACTGTGTCATTCAATGATGGCAGGATTCGAGTTTGGAGACGACCAGGAGAGCGATTTACTGATGACACAATTCGAGAGGTGGATCGTTATGGTAGGTGTTCTGTCATGTTCTGGGGAGGCTTCTACAGACACGGCAGGACCCCACTCTACATCATCCAAGGCAACTTGACCGGCCCAAGATACCAGAACGAAATCTTGAGACCAATTGTTCAGCCTGCTCTGGAGGCCATAGGTGGTAATGCCATCCTCCAAGATGATAACGCTCGACCCCATCGAGCTCGTGTGGTGAATGAGTTTATTCAGCAACATGGGATCATCAGGATGGCGTGGCCAGCTCATTCACCTGACCTTTCTCCGATTGAGCACCTCTGGGATGTCCTTGGTCGAAGATTGTCAACAAATCACCCCCTGCCAATGGATGTTGCACAGCTGACTGCATTTCTGCTTCAGGAATGGCAAGCTGTTCCTCGGGATACTCTTCGGACCCTTGTGGACTCGATGCGTCTATGCTGTCTTGAATGCCTTGCTGCAAACGGTGGTCATACCCGATTTTGAAATGTCTATTTGTCCAATATCTATTGTGTGACTTTTGAAAAGGTGGGTGACACACTTCACAGCTTCATTGCGTTTGAATGTGTGTTTCCATTTCTTTACGTGACATGTCAATTTGGTATTCAATAAATGCCGTTTTGACTGATACCAATTACGTTTATATCAGATTTGTTTTATGGTTTCAACCAAGGTTTTTCTAAGTGGCCCTTGACTTTTGACGAGTTGTATATTTCAATAAATTATAATCCCTTAACTGGGATTTGAACCCGGTACCTCTTGAATACGAGGCGGACGCCATACCTCTGAGGCACTCCGACCCCATTTAGGCAGTTATTACTTACCAAGCCAAAAAAAAAAAAAACCATACACACACACAAACAAACCAACGATAACAACTTTAAAAAAAAAACAAATTTTTGTTTAAATATTGCACTGTGGTTTCAGTGTTTTCAAAGATTTACATTGCTTGCTTTGGTCTGGGCGAATAGTGTCACTGAAGAAGAAAAGTCGAATTTTTTTTTTTTGTTGCCTCCCCCGCTCCGGCGCCCCCTTGCCCTTATCGCACAGGACGGCTACGTACTAGTTTATGCACTTAAAGCGAAGTGGATACTAAGAAGCACCCACGTGACTGGCACTCTTACCTAAATGTAGAAGAACGGCGCACAAAGAGTAAGGGCTCCCATTTCATGGGGATTTTAGTGCCGATGATCAAAATGCTCATCATCATTACATCACACTCTTTTTTACAACGTTAATACAGTCTTTCATCTTTCCAGTCTGTCCCAGGCCATAAAACTGATTCGCACTTCTTCAAATTCTCTTTGGTGAAAGAAACACCCTGGCTCTTAACGTCTGCAGTTCTTGGTCAAGTCGCCATCTTTAAACAACGCTATTTTACACCACTTACACGAATTTAGCACACTTCTGTCTAAACTGTTTTTAACATTAACTGTTTCTGCTGTTCTTTGAAGTCTGGACTAGCTCCTGCTGTTTGCAGGCAGTCGTTAAACAGTTATACACACATAAAAAAGCTTGAACAGGGTCGTCCTCAGAGTTTCACTTAACAGGCACCCTGACGGAATATGACCATGTGCGGAATGTTTGAGGGTTTCCGAGATAATACGGAATTATTGTGCTCTCTAGAGTCTGGTTAGACCATAACCAATAAGTGCCAGTTGAGCTGCAATTATTTTTTTTATCAGGGCCGACATCATAATAGCAACAACAGGGACAGAATGCCCAGGTTTCAAAACTAGAAACAACATTCACACAAGATGCCCTAATTATAACCGAAAGTTCACACCTCAGGCCAGGTTGAACGCGGTATAGAAACTCTAACACAAACCGAGATGCATATATTTTACAGTGCTACATCCTGTAGTGTGGTTAGAGCTCTTGCTTCTCGTGGCAATGTTACCAGTTTCCAGGGCCGTAGATACGGGGGGGGGGGGGGGGGGGGGTTTTCAAACACCGCCCCCCCCCCCCCCCCGGGTTAGGTGAAAAACATTTGTGGGAAATTATACTGTACCAAACATGTTTTGTGACGAAATTTTTTATAATCCCCCCTTTATTAAGTCCTATCTACGGCCCTGCCAGTTTCGAAACTAGATCCCGTCAGGCTTGAGTCTAACCAGACGTAAATGGGTTCCTGACTACTGCTAATGCAGTATGAAATAACTGGTCATCCCACCTCATAAAGCTGGTCATAGTGAATCCCTAACACACGGCTCCCTACTGCAGTATTTGCTACGGGACATTTAATCTTTTTTTATATATACAGCAAGAAACGGGCACACTGGACGTGAACCCGAGTCAACTGTTTTTAAAATGTTCAATGACTTCAGTTATTACACTTATATTTTAAGTGTTGAAAATGTAAAGCAATTTTTTGAAAATACAAAAGTTACTTTGAACAAATAGCCCCCGTATAGGGCCTGGGAGGGGGGGGGGCGCTCTGAAGAGGCAAAGAAAGAATAGGTCTACTGTTCCATTATGCATGTCGTATGAGGCAACTAATATGAGGTTGTGCATGGGGCTGGCAACCTCAATGTGTAAGACAAATTGACACAGAAACCACTGCTACAAGGGGGCATGTGAATGTTTGGTGCAAATTTACTGCAAGGGGGCCAGTGACAGTGGTGGTCCCATGCCCCATAAGGAAATGATGATGATAAATTTAAGACTTTATCTTTTAAAGGGAAAGAAGAAAGAAAACAAACAGGAATGTCAGATTCATAGAGTCATTTCCCTTCTTAGCCATGATGGAAACAGACAAAAATGTTTACGGCAAATAGCAGAACATGCACTTAGCCGAACAAAGTTCAGATTTAGAAATTAAAGATGGAGCACAGGGGCAATACTCACAATAAGGAAGTTGACTGAAAGGAAAAAAACACAAAACTTAATGCTATCTTATAGACCAGGTGACCGGTTTTGAATGAGTAAACAGAAATGTACAATGGAAGGTGCTAGAAGAATAGAGAACCCAAGGACAGTCTCTGGATTATATAAAAGTACTCTTTAAAGAATGCAAATGTGTCACAAACAATAAGGCTGTGGTTTTATAGTGGTTTTCTGTAATGTGGAGTAAAGTGGTTTTCTGTAATGTGGAGTAAGTCAAGGACTGTAATGTGGAGTAAAGTGGTTTTCTGTAATGTGGAGTAAAAGTGGTTTTCTGTAATGTAGAGTAAGACAAGGACTGTAATGTGGAGTAAAGTGGTTTTCTGTAATGTGGAGTAAAGTGGTTGTCTGTAATGTGGAGTAAAGTGGTTTTCTGTAATGAGGAGTAAGTCAAGGATGTATAACCTGTGAAAACCCCTCCTATGGAAATGTTTACAGGCCAGAAAGGTCTTGAAAGTAATAAGTACCATTCATCTATTGTTATTGGTGACATACTGTAACAAAAGTGGTTTCAGTCTGAAATGTTATTACTGTTATTACTGGCCATAAATGTACTCGCATTCGCTAGCACAAACACTAATCATTATAACATAATTTCCCGGGCATTAAATATATATACGCCCTGTCCTAATCCTGGACTTATAATAGCTTAATAGCTTCATACATCTCCACACTGCAGTTAATATATAATATGGCCTGTCCTAATCCTGGACTTATAATAGCTTAACAGCTTCACAAATCTTCATACTGCAGTTAAACATAATATGGCCTGTCCTAATCCTGGACTAATAATAGCTTAATAGCTTCATACATCTCCACACTGCAGTTAATATATAATAGGCCTGTCCTAATCCTGGACTTATAATAGCTTAACAGCTTCACAAATCTTCATACTGCAGCTAAACATAATATGGCCTACAAAAGTACCTTAATACACAGCGAAGCCTGCATCACCCGGCAGCTTCATTAATCTTCAAAATATGGCCTACAAAAGTACTTCAATACATAGCAAAGCCTGCATCACACGGCAGCTATAATAAGGTTCATATGGCCTAAACCCGTCACGAGATTCGGTTGTCTTGAACACCGTTCTCGATAACACATGCAGACTAGCGAGCTATTCACATGACTCAAAACAGTACATAATAAATACATTAAACAGCGTTCACACGCTTATCTGTACTCTGTCACCCGAAAAATAGGAAAAGATAATTCTATCCTAAAGTCAAACAAGTATCCGCTTAATCAAGCGTTGCAACTCGAAATTTAATTTGTTCAAAACACCATTCCAAAGATTACTTCCCTTCCATAAATTCCACTTGCAACAGTTACCACCCGCTCCGGGAAAAAAAATGATTCTATCATTTTTTTTGAAAAAATTAACTCCCAAAAACGAAAAATTTAGAAGACAATTAAGCTGTAACGTATGCCTACAAAAATATCTTATTTTAAATCAAATTATATCTACAACAAATATCAGCATTAAAGTGTAAAGTAGCAATAAAAGCATACAGCATAATCAGCTAAGTATAAAAAGTAATTAGTTAAATATACAAATATGATCAGTTCCAAAATTAATTCAAGTATACGTATATTTAGTACAAACCAAACCGACAACAACCGATTGTTACGTGCAGTCTTGGATATCTTACAATATTATACATTGGTATTCTTGTTATGTTCGCAAATATTTTGTAAACAAAATAGTGCTTAAGGGAAAGTCATTATTGAGTTACTTCCCTTGAAAGTTGTGCCGTCTCTTCGATCGAACTCCGCGGGTGAGTCCAGTTTTCTGTGATTTATTCTTCGTTTGGGTAATAATAGATTGTTCTTGCTTCAGAATATCTATGGCCTGAATTTATGTGTATTGTTTGTCTGAGTAGGACGAGTCTGTCTTATATCTGTATATCTTTACATATCTAAGTCGAACTATATGTTCTGTTGTCTCTAGAGAGGTCAAAGGCTATTCGGCGGATGTGTCGCTAGAGTGTGGTGTGATTTGGCTTCGTCCCGATAGGGACTGTGTTTTCTATGTCGGCTTGTCGCCGGGAAAAAGTGATCTCAGTATTGGTGGGGAAAGTGATAGTCGTCTAGACCTATCGTGTATGCTTTACCCCAGTGTTTATTCGTATTGCCAAGGAATGGCATTTTCATATTTCTGATACCAAGGTAATAATAGACACTCTTATGAACTCTCGTACGAAGCCACCATTTTCGATAGGTACGATTTGAATGTCTAAGAGAATATATTTGACTCGATGAAAACGACTTCGATTCCTAGCAGCACTATATCCTGTAGATTGCAGTCAATTGTTCATGATCAAATCTACAGAGCAATGAAATGTTTTATGAATGACTAACTTTAGGACAGATTCATTATCTGTATCCAAACGTGAGTGACAGCTCACGAGTGAAGCCATCTTGGAACCAAAACATGTAGTGACTTTCAAGAAGAGAAAAGGGATGCCCGTATTATCGCTTGTTTAGTCCAGAGATCACTGCTACACATGAGAACCCGTTATTAGCGGTTCAATATTATTATATGGAAAAATATGTGCTGAACATTATGTTGAAGAATCGTCGCTAGACGAGATTAGGTTTAGAAGCCATCTGAAATATTGTTTATAAGCTGACGTGCTCAGTCAGTGAAGTCAGATGATATATATATGTATGGGCGATACTGAGGGCTTGGCTACTGACAGTCCTTGATACTATTATTCCACATGAGTGCCCATGTAACATAACATTGCAAGACCAGTTATCCACTGTACCATGATGTATTATGCCAACCTGTGATTTGTCACTATCTGTGCTGTCGAGTGTGTACGTCCAATTAAACTTTAGAAAAGGTACACAGTCGTTGGTGTCGATGACTTCCAGTCATACATGAGTGTGAGAAAAGAACATTTGTCAACACCACGAACCCTTATTAACATTCGCACATTATACACTCAATCCATGTCTACACACCACTGCGTAAGTCAAGTTGACATTCCATACACTACAGTGGAGCAAACAACACCATAGAGATCTTATCAACTGATGATGATGATGATGTCTGCTTCCATCCACTTATATCTATCTTTTGGTGGATATCATTTACGGGAATAAAAAAAAAACCAACTTTATCAACCTTATCAACTGGTGGACCAGCTTTCTGGGTTTGACCTCGCAGAAGTTCAGAAGTCAACAGAGTACCGATACCAGACCGTTTCCTGTGGCTGATACGACACACTTGCAGTATTGGTTTGCTATTTGTCAACACTTCGTCACGTGACCTGTCAAGTGAATGCAGTATGTAGGTCAGCGTTGTTGACATTTTTACATTAGACATTACAGAGTTTCACAGAACAGTTGGATCAATTCTTGTCAATATCAACAGGAAGACAGTATTAGTGAACTAAGAAGTCCTATTTTCATCGATGGATCTTCTTGTTTTCTGTATATGAACTTTAATATTTAAGGCCAGAATGTTTAATTGAATAAAGTGGCAGGTTGTTTATTTTCATAAAAATAACTTTGCCATTACTGTAAAACTGAGCCTATTTTGCAACACATACTATCATACACATAATTTATATATATTTATGTTTACATGTTATTTGTTTGTATAGTATGTTAGTTTCTATGTCAGCGGGTTGTGTTTAAGGTTGGGCGGCGTCCTCACAACAGAATATCCCACGTCATAGAGGGTCCGTTGTGGGCGTTTTCTATAGGTGCAATTTTCTTGATTGAAAATTTGCTGCGACAACTGTTGCTTTTGTGTTAGCTGTGAAGTCTGTAATTATTGTTATTTTTGTAATATTTCTTTGTTCTTTAGTTTTGTTTTGATTTGTTTGTAATTTGTTGGTCTAACCTTTTCTATCTTTCAGTTCTATTCACAATTTATATTCATATATTGTGACGTCATTTGTGTTGTTATTCTTTGCAGATTCAGTGATTATTTTCATTGATTTCCCTATTTGATTTATTTTGATTTCTGCAAACGTTCTTGTATTGTCAGTCCTATTTGTACTTTATGTATTCTGTTGGTTGACATATGTTTTATATAGGTATATTTCATAAGACACAATTGCCTGTGCACTGCACTTGGATTATGGTATAAACCAGTACCTGATTATTATTACTATTATACAAGACCTTATTAAAGGCTTGTGACCCACAGATATTGAGATAGTATACTGATTAATCAAGTCATTAAGAACTTGTGGTATTATTATTATTTCAGGTGATTAGTATTATTGTTAGACATCATGTCTACATTGGAATACTTCATTACACAAGGGAAAGCCCTTGATAAGACTGGTCAACAATTAGAACAATGGGCTGTTGCTCAATATGACAAAGCATTAGCTGCAGAAGAGAGAAGAGCTATGGCAGAAGAGAAAAGATTAGAAAGAGAAGCTGAGGCTGCTGCTGAACAAAAGAAATTGCAGATGCAGGTGGAGGAAAGGAGATTTGAAGCTGAACAAAAAAAATTAGAAAGAGAAGCTGCAGCTGAACAAAAAAAATTAGAAAGAGAAGCTGCTGCGGAACAAAAAAGATTAGACAGTGAAGCTGAACAAAAAAAATTAGAAAGAGAAGCTGCTGCGGAACAAAAAAGATTAGACAGTGAAGCTGAACAAAAAAGATTAGACAGGGAAGCTGAACAAAAAAGATTAGACAGGGAGGCTGAACAAAAAAGATTAGATGCTGAAGAGAAAAAAGCAATAAGAGAACATGAATTTGAGTTAGAGAAATTGAGATTGACAAGTATGAGTAATGTTAATCAGGCATCTAGTGGTAATGGTAAACCTTCTACTTACAAGGTTAAGGTTCCACCGTTCAATCAGTCCAGTGACGATATTACATTCTGGCTGGATAGATTTGAACGTTCTTGTCGTACACATAATGTGGATAAATCACAATACGCTAATCAATTATCAGAAAACTTGAAAGGTGAATCTTTGACTAGATTATGCCTTGTAGCAGAAGCAGATAAGGATAATTATGATGTCATTAGGGCGGCTTTGATAAAAAAAATATCAGCTAAGTGAGGAAGGCTATCGCCTTTTATTTAAAACGATGGTGCCTGAGACGGGTGTAGAATTCTCAGAATTCACTGCAAAGGCACGTCTCACAGTTGATCGTTGGATTGAGCTTTCCAAAACAGAAAAAACGTATGAAGGACTTATGGATTTGTTGCTCAGAGATAAGATTATGTCATGTGTGAACAAACCTTTCCTTGAATTTATACATGAGCGTAAACCCAAATCTCTAAAAGAAATGGAAGAATATTGTTCCCAATATGTCACTGCACACCCCGACGTGACTTTTGGCAACACTAAGATTAAGGAGAGTATGCCAGTTGCTTCAGCAACACCATACAATCCCAATTATTCACACAGATTTCAGGGACCTCAAAACAGATTTGATAAAAAAGGTAACCATAATAGTTATCAAAACCAAGGTAACCAATCATTTCAGGGTTCTTCTTCAAAGAACTGGAGACGAGCTGATAGCTCTCGACACAGGGGTGGTCATAATTATAGGAATTTCCGTAGAGGAAGTAATTATAGAAACTATCAGGGTTATCCGTCTTGGAGTCAACAAGATCATAATTACAGAGATACTCATTATAATGAATATGATAATGGTAACCAAGGGAACTATGACTCAAACCCAAATAGGGGTTACAATAGAGGTAACAATAACTACAGAGGTGATAATAACCGAGGTAGATCTCAATACAAAAGACATAAACCACATTTTCAGGCAAACTCTGCACAACAAGAGTCCAATGAAGCCTATAAACAGAGTAAAGATAATAATGATGCTAGTAATATGGCATGTGCCGCTTTTGATTTTGGGAGAGCATCTCAGTGCCCCCAATGCAAAACGCTATTTGAGCCAACCACAGTGTCTACTTTAAGCTGTGGCCATCCTCTTCCTGCTCTTCCGGCATCAGTCGCGCATGATGGAAGAGGTTCTCTTGTCTTACATAAGGGTTTAGTGAATAACAATCCAGTCTCTGTGCTATTTGATTCTGGATGCACCACAATTGGTGTTAGGCAGTCACTCGTAGATCCTTCCCGTGCCACTGGACAAGTAGTCAAATGTGTAACATTTGGCGGCACATTAGAGAAATACTCTACTGCTATCATTAGGATTGCTACTCCTTTCTTTACAGGAGATGTACACGCATGTCTTCTTCCGAATCCGATCGCTGACCTCATCATCGGTCGCATTCACGGAGTCAGAGAATGCACTCCGCAACAAATTTCCACGTGGGAAAGGCAAAACATGCAGATTGCTAACGCTGTAGTCACTAGAGCTCAGGCTCTTAATATGCCTCAAACTTCATCTACTGAAGATAATGAAGTGCATAACCAAGATAATCCCTTGGTAATTTCTCGTGACTCGTTTATAAAACAGCAAGAAGATGATCCCACTCTGAAGAAATTCTTCATTCTTGCAACTAAAGGTGATCCGAATAAAGACACAAGTCGTAAATCGTGGATTACAAAGAAGAATGGCGTACTTGTACGTATGGTTCAAGACTCCATTACGTCAAGTCATTCTCAAATCCTGTTCCCAAGAATTTGAGAGTTAAAATTTTGCAGCACGCTCACGACTCTCAGTGTGCTGGACACATGGGTTTTTCCCGTACTAAGTCAAGAGTCCTTGCGGCTTTCTTTTGGCCATTGGTAAACAAGGACATACGGATTTATTGTCGATCTTGTAAAGTATGTCAGGAAGTTAAATCCAAAGGTCCACGGCATGCTGCACCCATTCAGGCGGCGGACATTCCTATTCGGCCGTTCCAAAAAATGGCCATAGACATAATTGGTCCATTTAAGATCAAGTCTGCCAGAGGACATCAGTTTATCTTGACGTGTGTTGATATGTGCACACGTTGGCCAGAGGCTATTCCTCTGAAGAGCATTACTACTGCTGATATTGCAGATGCTCTTTGGCTTATATTTTCTCGTCTGGGGTTCCCCGGAGAGATATTGTCAGACCATGGCACCCAACTAATATCAGATACCATGTCTCAAGTAATGTCTACTCTGCAGATAGATAGATCTTTAAGTAGTATCTACCATCCAATGTCTAATGGTATGGTCGAACGCCTTAATAGAACACTTAAAAACTTACTGGGGAAGATAACTGAGGATCATCCTCAAGACTGGGACAGAGTTTTACCTGCGGCCCTCTTCGCTTACAGAGAGGTACCCAATGAACATACAGGATTTTCTCCCTTTGAACTCGTCTTTGGCGCGCGTCCGCGTGGCCCTATGTCGTTGCTTCACGATCTCATTACATCTGACAATATTGACGATGACACAAAGTCATCCTACGAATATGTCATCGCGTTGAGACAAAAGATTATCGAAGCATGCAAATTAGCAACTTCTTCTTCTGAATTTGCGAAACAGAAGGCAAGGCAATTTGCCAATAAGAAGAGATGCTTACGACAACTTTGTCCTGGTGACAAAGCATTTGTATTACTACCTTGTAGGGAAAACAGATTACTTATTTCTTGGAAAGGTCCGTACGATATAATATCGAAAATTTCCGATGTCGACTATATTGTCGATATTGATGGGAAGCATAAAACCTTCCACATCAATATGCTTACTGAATTCCATGAACGTCCGGATTATTTGCAACCCATTTTCCAAGCAACGGACAATTCTCCAGTACCACATGGTCATTACTCATCACTGTCCGTGATACAGGATGAGGAAACAAGTTTTTCAGATGTAAATCTTCCTCTTCCAATGATCCCACTTCATTCTAGTGAATCATGGAAGAACGTTACTGTCTCCCCTGATTTGTCTCTAGGAGAACAGCGACAAGTTTCAACTATGTTGCAAACATTTCAGGATGTACTCACTGACATCCCTGGACAAACGCATGTCATTGAACATGACATTGTTCTAACTGACCATACTCCTATTAGGATTAGACCTTATCCTATACCTATACATTTTCAAGCACAGGTCGAGAAAGAGTTGGATGAGATGATAGATTTGAAAATAATCGAACCATCCACCTCTGCATATTCTTCGCCGATGGTTATTGTTCGTAAAAAAGACAATAACATACGTCTTTGCGTTGACTATCGAAAATTGAATCAAGTAACGAAGTTCGATGCCGAACCTATGCCTTTACTGGAAGAGCTACTTACTCGACTCTCCAAATCTCATTTTTTCACTAAACTTGATTTGTCTAAAGGATATTGGCAAGTTCCTTTATCTGAACGCGCCAAACCTCTCACGGCTTTTTCAACACCTAGAGGTTTGTTCCAATGGAATTTTATGCCTTTCGGTCTTATGAACGCACCAGCTACATTCGTACGCATGATGCGCCGAATCCTATCTTATCGGTCAGATGTCATTGCATATCTAGACGACATCTGTCTTTTCAGCGATACTTGGGAAGATCACTATTCGGGGTTAGATGAATTGCTGTCTACTTTGCGTGAGCACAACCTGACAGCGAAACCCTCTAAAGCCTATATTGGTTTTAGCGAAATTTCTTTCCTAGGCCACCGAGTTGGTCATGGTTTCCTAAAGACAGAGGACCATAATACTAGTAAGATACTTAACATCTCAATCCCTAAGACTAAAAAACAGGTGAGAAGTCTGTTAGGTCTTATTCAATTTTATGGCAGATTCATTCAGAATCTATCCTCTATCATGGCACCTCTCTCAACACTTCTAAAGAAAGGTTCGCCTAATGTGGTCCACTGGTCTCAGGAATGCCAATGCTCTCTGGATAAGATTAAAACACTGTTTTCAACACCACCTATTTTAGTGCTACCCACTAAAGATAAGACATTCGTTCTTCGTAGTGACGCTTCATCCACTGGGATTGGAGCGGCACTAATGCAAGAGTACTCTGGAACTCTGCATCCTGTAATGTATATTTCCAGAAAACTTAATGCGGCAGAAAGGAATTATTCGGTTTTAGACCGTGAGCTATTAGCTATGGTTTGGTCGATCCTCAAACTACAGAGATTCCTTCTAGGCGCACATTTCATAGTAGAAACCGACCAAAAAGCTCTTACTGCTATACAGAGTAAGAATTTGAAGAGCTCGAGGTCTACTCGATATGCAATTGCTCTTCAACCTTTTCATTTCTCTGTGCGAGCTATTCGTGGATCAGATAATGTGATGGCAGACATTCTGTCAAGATGCCCACATGATTCCACATAACTATTAGGGCTTAGACTTCTTGATATGTCTAGTTCTATAGTAGTTCCTTTTCTATATCATGATAGATACACATTTGTAATTTAATAATATAATGATTGTATCACTACATAGCGGTTCATTGATGTTTATTCACCGCTGTGCTTTGATGATTTTTTCTTCATAAATCATAAATTTAAGATATCTAATGCGAAATGATGATATGAATTTTTTAGGCATTGTGTAATTGCCAGAATTGTATTATACTTTGATGACACCTTCCTGGAAAAATATACTTGTAGAGAAATAATTTCTCTCAGTTTATGAGACACATTCTCACCAGTCGCTCCATAAGTCGACTTAGCCTCATATTAGGCGTTATAGGTATTCCTGATATTTTCATCTGCGCATTATTCATGCGTTGTGAGCCTATTGTACGTTGCTCCTAGATGTATTTCAAAAAAAAAAAAAAAGTTCCATTTTTTTTTTTTTTTTTCCGGGAGGTGTGGTAAGACTGTTACGTGCAGTCTTGGATATCTTACAATATTATACATTGGTATTCTTGTTATGTTCGCAAATATTTTGTAAACAAAATAGTGCTTAAGGGAAAGTCATTATTGAGTTACTTCCCTTGAAAGTTGTGCCGTCTCTTCGATCGAACTCCGCGGGTGAGTCCAGTTTTCTGCGATTTTATTCTTCGTTTGGGTAATAATAGATTGTTCTTGCTTCAGAATATCTATGGCCTGAATTTATGTGTATTGTTTGTCTGAGTAGGACGAGTCTGTCTTATATCTGTATATCTTTACATATCTAAGTCGAACTATATGTTCTGTTGTCTCTAGAGAGGTCAAAGGCTATTCGGCGGATGTGTCGCTAGAGTGTGGTGTGATTTGGCTTCGTCCCGATAGGGACTGTGTTTTCTATGTCGGCTTGTCGCCGGGAAAAAGTGATCTCAGTATTGGTGGGGAAAGTGATAGTCGTCTAGACCTATCGTGTATGCTTTACCCCAGTGTTTATTCGTATTGCCAAGGAATGGCATTTTCATATTTCTGATACCAAGGTAATAATAGACACTCTTATGAACTCTCGTACGAAGCCACCATTTTCGATAGGTACGATTTGAATGTCTAAGAGAATATATTTGACTCGATGAAAACGACTTCGATTCCTAGCAGCACTATATCCTGTAGATTGCAGTCAATTGTTCATGATCAAATCTACAGAGCAATGAAATGTTTTATGAATGACTAACTTTAGGACAGATTCATTATCTGTATCCAAACGTGAGTGACAGCTCACGAGTGAAGCCATCTTGGAACCAAAACATGTAGTGACTTTCAAGAAGAGAAAAGGGATGCCCGTATTATCGCTTGTTTAGTCCAGAGATCACTGCTACACATGAGAACCCGTTATTAGCGGTTCAATATTATTATATGGAAAAATATGTGCTGAACATTATGTTGAAGAATCGTCGCTAGACGAGATTAGGTTTAGAAGCCATCTGAAATATTGTTTATAAGCTGACGTGCTCAGTCAGTGAAGTCAGATGATATATATGTATGGGCGATACTGAGGGCTTGGCTACTGACAGTCCTTGATACTATTATTCCACATGAGTGCCCATGTAACATAACATTGCAAGACCAGTTATCCACTGTACCATGATGTATTATGCCAACCTGTGATTTGTCACTATCTGTGCTGTCGAGTGTGTACGTCCAATTAAACTTTAGAAAAGGTACACAGTCGTTGGTGTCGATGACTTCCAGTCATACATGAGTGTGAGAAAAGAACATTTGTCAACACCACGAACCCTTATTAACATTCGCACATTATACACTCAATCCATGTCTACACACCACTGCGTAAGTCAAGTTGACATTCCATACACTACAGTGGAGCAAACAACACCATAGAGATCTTATCAACTGATGATGATGATGATGTCTGCTTCCATCCACTTATATCTATCTTTTGGTGGATATCATTTACGGGAATAAAAAAAACCAACTTTATCAACCTTATCATAGATATGTTATATCAAGTCATATAACCACTCCAACAATACAAAGAATAGAGGTATAAGTGTTGAAAGAAGACAAAGTATACAAATAGAATCAAGTAAAACGAAGATGAGGTACGAAAGTATAAACAAGATATGAAATCCATACCGAAAAGACAACAGAAAAGAAGGAATGAAATGAAGAATAGTTACCAAAGACAGATAGAAAGCAAAGGCACGAACGCAAAGAAAGTCAATAACAGTATATACTAATAACTGTTTTGATCAGATAACCTATTCAAAAATAAATATATAAACATGATCGAAAGGCACAACACAAAATATCAAAGTATATCTATACTAACACCACCAAAAAATAATTTATAACTAAACAAAACCTAATAAGTAATTTAACCAAGTTACAAGAGTTATACAAAACGAAAATAAATAAATTATAGGCATCGAACAAACAAGTAATAGCTTTACTATAACTAATACGACCAACGCACAATCAAGCGCTAAAAATAAAAAATACATCATAATAAAAAACAACTTTTTACAAGAACTAATCAAACTACATATCAATGATATCACGAAGTCAAATGCTGGGCACACACAACAAAAAATTACAATGCCAAAAAAAAAATATCATTTTTTTTCAACAGTACCGTACAAACATATTTTTTTACGATAAATTACATAAAAACATTATTTAATCTTTAATTGCTACTTTACACTTTAATGCTGATATTTGTTGTAGATATAATTTGATATAAAATAAGATATTTTTGTAGGCATACGTTAGAGCTTAATTGTCTTCTAAATTTTTCGTTTTTGGGAGTTAATTTTTTCAAAAAAAAAAATGATAGAATCATTTTTTTTCCCGGAGCGGGTGGTAACTGTTGCAGGTGGAACTTATGGAAGGGGAAGTAATCTTTAGAATGTTTTGAACATATTAAATTTCGAGTTGCAACGCTTGATTAAGCGGATACTTGTTTGACTTTAGGATAGAATTATCTTTTCCTATTTTCGGGTGACAGAGTACAGATAAGCGTGTGAACGCTGTTTAATGTATTTATTCTGTACTCTTTTGAGTCATGTGAATAGCTCGCTAGTCTGCATGTGTTATCGAGAACGGTGTTCAAGACAACCGAATCTCGTGACGGGTTTTTTGGCGGGACTAGTGTGTGATTGAGGGAGTTGTGTTTTGGGCGTGGACCGTGTAGGTCGAGTCCCAGTGTTTTTGGATAATGTATGCCTACGTAGGATTTGAGAAAATGTCGACTTATATATTTCGCTGTGTGTACAGCCTATGTGATACACTGCAGTGAAGATTTGTTTAGGCCATATGAACCTTATTATAGCTGCCGTGTGATGCAGGCTTTGCTATGTATTGAAGTACTTTTGTAGGCCATATTTTGAAGATTATTGAAGCTGCCGTGTGATGCAGGATTTGCTATGTATTGAAGTACTTTTGTAGGCCATATTTTGAAGATTATTGAAGCTGCCGTGTGATGCAGGCTTTGCTATGTATTGAAGTACTTTTGTAGGCCATATTTTGAAGATTATTGAAGCTGCCGTGTGATGCAGGCTTTGCTATGTATTGAAGTACTTTTGTAGGCCATATTGTGAAGATTAATGAAGCTGCCGGGTGATGCAGGCTTCGCTGTGTATTAAGGTACTTTTGTAGGCCATATTTTGAAGATTATTGAAGCTGCCGTGTGATGCAGGCTTTGCTATGTATTGAAGTACTTTTGTAGGCCATATTGTGAAGATTAATGAAGCTGCCGGGTGATGCAGGCTTCGCTGTGTATTAAGGTACTTTTGTAGGCCATATTGTGAAGAATAATGAAGCTGCCGGGTGATGCAGGCTTCGCTGTGTATTAAGGTACTTTTGTAGGCCATATTGTGAAGATTAATGAAGCTGCCGGATGATGCAGGCTTTAGTGCGTGTTGAAGTACTGTTTAGGCCAGGATGTGGACAGGCCGTATTATATATATTTAATGCAATGTGGAAATTATATGATTCGTGTTTTGCTGTCGAATGTGTGTCATTTATGTCATCGTGTCTGTGTTGTACGGAATAAACAGTATCGAACTGTTCTAGACGTTTGCAACCCTTTTTGACTCCTGCATGTACTCTTATGTACGTACCGTGGTGTGCGAACATATCAACACACACCCAGGTCAACATTCCAGACACCGAGACAGGACAGCAGCACATATATATTGAATTAGCCTGTGTGGCGAGGATAAAGACCAAACCACTACACTCGCAACAGTGGGTGTAAACAGAGACTATAACATTTAGACTTAGCGCCGTTATCAGCGGTGGTTTCAAAGACATAATAACATTAACGTTTAATTACATTTATTGGAAACAAGAGAGTAAAGGGGGGTGTATCAGTGGCCACCATAAATGTAACAAAAGTGGTTTCAGTCTGAAATGTTATTACTGTTATTACTGGCCATAAATGTACTCGCATTCGCTAGCACAAACACTAATCATTATAACATAATTTCCCGGGCATTAAATATATATACGCCCTGTCCTAATCCTGGACTTATAATAGCTTAATAGCTTCATACATCTCCACACTGCAGTTAATATATAATATGGCCTGTCCTAATCCTGGACTTATAATAGCTTAACAGCTTCACAAATCTTCATACTGCAGTTAAACATAATATGGCCTGTCCTAATCCTGGACTAATAATAGCTTAATAGCTTCATACATCTCCACACTGCAGTTAATATATAATAGGCCTGTCCTAATCCTGGACTTATAATAGCTTAACAGCTTCACAAATCTTCATACTGCAGCTAAACATAATATGGCCTACAAAAGTACCTTAATACACAGCGAAGCCTGCATCACCCGGCAGCTTCATTAATCTTCAAAATATGGCCTACAAAAGTACTTCAATACATAGCAAAGCCTGCATCACACGGCAGCTATAATAAGGTTCATATGGCCTAAACAAATCTTCACTGCAGTGTATCACATAGGCTGTACACACAGCGAAATATATAAGTCGACATTTTCTCAAATCCTACGTAGACATACATTATCCAAAAACACTGGGACTCGACCTACACGGTCCACGCCCAAAACACAACTCTCTCAATCACACACTAGTCCCGCCAAAAAACCCGTCACGAGATTCGGTTGTCTTGAACACCGTTCTCGATAACACATGCAGACTAGCGAGCTATTCACATGACTCAAAACAGTACAGAATAAATACATTAAACAGCGTTCACACGCTTATCTGTACTCTGTCACCCGAAAAATAGGAAAAGATAATTCTATCCTAAAGTCAAACAAGTATCCGCTTAATCAAGCGTTGCAACTCGAAATTTAATTTGTTCAAAACACCATTCCAAAGAGTACTTCCCTTCCATAAATTCCACTTGCAACACATACTTACTTACTTAGTCGTTCCCCTTCTACCGTGAGGTGTAGAGGTTTGGAAGAGAGAGCGCCAGACTATCCTATCGGCTGTCTTCCTCCTGGCCTGGTTTCATTCTAGTCCTTGGTCCCTCAAAGATTGTCTAATGTTGTCCTCCCAGCGGACTCTGGGTCGTCCTGGGGGTCTGGATCCCTGGCTCTTTGTTTCCCATACTTGATGTGGTAGCCGATCTTCTCCCATTCTGCAGACATGGCCAAACCATCTTAGTTGGGACTGTTCTACTTGGGTCTGCAGGGGGTGGGATTTTTGGCCTTGACGTATCGTCTGGTTGCGGATCATGTCTCTTCTTGTTACTTCAACCACCTTCCTCAGATACCTCATTTCTGAGGTTTGGATCTGGCTTTTGTGGGTTGTAGTCATTGCCCATGACTCGCATCCATACGTCAAGACTGGGACATAGGTGGAGCGGTATACAGCCATCTTCGTTTTCTTACCAACCTTACTCTTGCTGAGGAATCCTCGATTTATGGCCTGAAAAAGTCTCCCAGCTGCTGCTTTTCGAATGGACAACTCTTCTCTGATGCCTCCCTTTCGGTCTATAATAGCTCCGAGGTATTTAAAGTGGTCGACCTGCTCCAGGACCTGTTTTCCCAGCTTAATCTGATGTCTTCTTTCTTCTCGTGATATCACCATGGATTTTGTTTTAGAGCTGCTTATGACCATCCCTCTCTTCTCCAGCTCTTCCTTCCAGGTTGGATTGGAGATGTGCCTCTGATTTAGCAATCAGTGCAACATCATCAGCAAATGCCAGCTCTGAAATACAGACCTGTCTCATCTTCCAGTACCCCACTGAATACATTCTTGTTCTCTCCTGACATGCCTTGATGACATCGTCCATGAGGAGTATGAAAAAATAAGGTGACAGGATATCACCTTGTCTTACACCAGTGGTGGTCCTGAACTCTTCTGACTTATGGTTTGCTGTCCTCACATAATTTCTGCAAGACTTGTAAAAGCTCTGTATAGCATGAATCAGAGGTGCTGGAATGTTCTTCCTTGCCAAACAGTCCCAAAGTTTGCTCCAGGGGACCCTGTCAAACGCCTTTTCCAGATCTATGAAACAAAGAAGATCTCACTCTTATACTCAAGGGCCTTTTCACTCAGTTGTCTGAGTGTGAAGATTAGGTCTTGAGTACTTCGGTTTGCTCGGAATCCGCACTGGACCTCATCCAATTGTGGCTCAGCTAGGCATCGGAGTCTCTGCTCTAGGATTCTAGAGTAGATTTACCAGGGACACTGAGAAGGGATATGCCTCTATGGTTTCCACATTGTCGATTGTCACCCTTTTTGAAAATTGGTGTTATGATGGCAATCTCCCAATCCTTTGGTATGGTCTTGTTGCACCACGCTACCTGTAGGACCCTTAAGAGTAATAGGTCGCCTGGTGCTCCCATGTACTTAACCATTTCTGGTGTTATACCATCATGGCCTGCTGCTTTGACCATCTTGATTTTCTCCAGTGCTGCCTTCAGTTCTTCCATCTATGTCATCTTCACCATCATTGGTTTTCTCTTCTGTGATAGTGGTTATCATTTCTGATGCTTCACCATGCTCACCATCCAGGAGTTCTGAGAAATATTCTTTCCATTACTTCCTTCGGGGCAGTAAGCAATTTGCCTTGCTTGTCCTTTATAAATTTGAGAGGGCATTGTTTTTCCTTCTTCATGTTCTTTAGGGTCTTATAGAACAATTTCTGGTTTTCTTGTGCCTCTTTTTCTAGCTTTTCTCCAAATTCTTCCCAGGACTTCTGTTTTGCTGCTAGCACCTTGTTCTTTGCTTCTGTTCTGAGTATCGCATATTCTCTATATTTCTCCATTTGTCCTGTTGTGTTTTTAGCTCCTAAGTATTGTTTCCATGCCATTTTCTTCTCTCTTAGACTTCCTCTGTCCACCTAGGTGTCCTCTTTCTCTTGTTCCCAAGTCGGACTTACCACATGCTTCTGCAGCAGCTGTCTTTATGATGTCCTTGAATTTAAGCCAGAGGGTTGCCAAGTCATCAGATTGTTCTTCTGTGTTGCTCACTGCTGCAGCAATAAGCCCCTGATATCTGGTCTTAATTTCTGGCTCTCTCAGCTTGTAGGCCGTAATGCTCATTTCTCTCGTTCGTTTACTTAGTTTCTTGCGTGATGTTGGGCACTTCCAATCTCTGGCCCCCTCCAGACTCTAGCATCCCGGACATATTTGAATGAGCTCCCCCTAACAATGGCATAGTCGATCACTGACTTCTCTTTCTTTGTTGGTTCACATCTAGTGTATGCATGTATGCGCTTAAGGGGGAACTTTGTGTTTGTAATGATCAGATTCTGCTCACTGTAGAATCTAAGGAGTCGCTTTCCATTGTCATTGAGAGTATCTTCTCCATATCTTCCGATAACTCCATCACATTTAGCATGGTCATTACCAACTCTGGCATTGTAATTTCCGAGCATGATAATTTCATCTAGGCAGTCATCCACTGTCCTTTGAAGCAGCTCGAAGAATTCCTCCTTGACCTCTGCTCTCTCATCCTCATTTGGCCCATACACTATGACCAGGTTGACTATGGTTTCTCCTTCTTTTAGTTTTACAACCATAATGCGCTCCGAGACAAAGTTCCATCCCTTGATACTATCTTTTTGGTTTTTGGCCACAATGCAACCCACGTCCCCTTTAGCTCTTGCAGATGTGGGTACACCACTGTAGAGCAGCGTGTTGCCATCGAGATCCATGACTCCTTGTCCTTTTTTCTGTTATAGCCAGTATTTCTAGTTTTGCTTTCATCATCTCTTCCATCAGCTCCTCTTCTTTCCCATTTATACTTCTTGTGTTCCAAGTTCCATACATTATAGTCCGTTCCAGTTCGTCACCTTTAGAATCAGTCCGGTTTTCTCTCTTGTAGTTCTCGTAATCAAAAGTTTAAAGCAAACAGGTGATTGGCCTGTTGTGCCTTTGCATGGTGGAGGAGCCGCCCTCCTACTTTTTCAGCCGGGTTTGGGACCGTCCTAGGCGGAGTTGTTATTGTTAACATTTTTTTTTTTTAAATTAGTAAAGAGCTTTCTATAAGCAAGTATTTGGGCAACTCTGAAAACTTAAGAGTAAACCCGCATGTTGAAATACAAACTCTGAAAACTTAAGGGATCAGGACTTGAAATATTAGGACTGGATACCTAAGGAATTGGATCAACCGTCATAAGAGAAACTTTCCCAGACCAAGTGTTTTGCAGATTTACCCGTCATAAAAGGGATTCAAAATCTCCAGACCAAGTGATTTGAGAGCATATAACCTAAATTGCTCGTGTCCATTCTAAACTGTGCAAGGAGATTGTGTAAAACCCTATTGGGGTAAGTGTAATCTTTATATTACAAATGTGAATTTGACATATTTTTCTTGCTAAGTGGTTATATATGAGGCTGGCAACCTCAACATATGAAAATAGTATATTCATGAACCTCTACAGCAAGCACTGGTGATTTCTTCAGCTAGTCGTGCAGAAAACCGACAGCAGAGGTGACCCCAGACTCCGAATGGAGCAGTGATGACTAATGATTACATCACATGTGCCTAAAGTGTATAATATTTTGTGAGATATATGCACTTTGTTAACTGTAACTCAGGCAACTCATTATTCGCGCCGTCCAGACACATTTTCCCAGTTAATACCCGGAAGAATATTGGTGATTTTTACTCATCTTCCCTGAGCTACACTGTGTATTCAGGAATTTAATTCTTCTGAGAGATTAACATTGGTGGGTGGACAGCGAGAATGCGCCTGTTAATTGGCAGCCCACAAATGTACTTAGCAGAGGCATTTGTTTTTCTATTTTGTCTAAAAAGTTCGTGGAACGAAGCTAGTCGTGAGTGAAATGCAGGGAATCAATACCAACCGCCTAAGTTGGACAAGTTGTGTAGAGGAGAGACCTCCCCACCGAAGAACTGATGAAAAAACGGCTGCAGGACCCCCTTATATCAGTTAAGTGCTTATAAAAAGGCACCAGCAACCGGATATAATTTTCTGAACTATATCCTCACCCTAAATCTCCATGAAGAGAAAATTTAATTCCAATATAAAATTCACCAGCATTTCATTTATTTTAAACTGTTAATACTAACTGATTATTAAATTTGTTACCTGTTGTTTTAAAACTAAACAATAGTTGTTTATTCAGTTATTACATGTATGAAAGCAAACGTATGAGCCAGAATATTATATATATATATATATATATATATATATATATATATATATATATATATATATATATATATATATATATATATATATATATATATATATATATATATATATATATATATATATATATATATATATATATATTTATATACTGAAGCACATTAAAAACGCACCACCTGTATAATCCAGGAACAGAGTGTGAAATGTAAATATAAGTGTTTACAAGTTTACATATTTGGAATCTTTATTCATTTTCCTATGAATCCATGCTAGTCATTAATTTATACATTTGATTGTTATGAAATTCATTGCATTCTGTGCAGGCAAGGGAGAAAACCAAAAATGCAACCAATACAAAAATTCATTCACCAAGCTCGCCCCACAGATGTTCTATAGGGGACATGTCTGGTGATAGGGCAGGCCAATCAATCGTCACAATGTTCTGCTGCTGTAGATATTGCTGCGTAATGCATGCGGTGTGCGCACATGCATTATCCTGCTGGAGAAGCTGCAAGTCTGGATAATTTGTGAACGCAGGAGCAACCAATGCATCCAGAACCTGATCTCGATATGTCACAGTATTAACATTTCCACGGAAGACGTGAAGAGGCAAGCAATGGTGAAAACTGAATCCTCCCCAAATGTGAATACTGCCACCTCCAAATCGGTTGTGCTGACGAACACAGCAATCTGCAAAGCGCTCTCCACACCGTCGCCAAATCTGCATACGTCCATCAGCAAAGGATATGTTGAATCTGCTCTCATCTGTAAATAGGACAGCATTCCACTGCAGTCTAGTCCATCTGACATGTTGCTCTGCCCATTGCAGGCGCTGCTGATGATGTCTGTGAGTCAAGTTTGGCCCAACATAAGGTCGTCTTGCAGTAAGGCCTGTATCTCTGAGTCGTCGTATGACTGTCATTCGAGAGACTTGCCCACGTCTACCCACTATTGCTCTTGCTGTTTGACTTGCCGGGAGAGAACGATTCCTTATGTGACTCAGCTCAATATGACGATCTTGCGCAGGGGTAGTAACTCGTGGTTGGCCACTCCGAAGTCTATCCCGGGCACTGCCAGTGGTTCCGTAACGTTCATTGAGACGTACAATAGTGCTGTGGTGGCAATTCATCCTTCTGGCAATGGCCCGCGAGCTCATTCCGGTCTCCAACATACCAATGGCTCGTTGGCAGTCGTTTTCAGATAGTCATGGCATTTCAAGCACATGTACTGGGTGTTTTGTCTCAACGGCCTTTTTATACCGAGTACACTGCCACAACGCGTACACATTTTCAGGGTCATAGCTGTTGGGAATCGTGTTGCACGTGTAACTTTCATTGTTTTCATGTAGTCTGTACACACACCTGTGGGTTGAATCATGCACTTTCCATTCCAGCAGCCATTCGCTCTCTACCTCATGACAAACATGGGGAAAATCCATTCCCACACTTTTTTTCCCAGCTTCTCGGCATCAGTATATATAATAGTGGTGCGTTTTGTTTTTAATGTGCTTCAGTATATATATATATATATATATATATATATATATATATAATATATATATATATATATATATATATATATATATATATATATATATATATATATATATATATATATATATATATATATATATATATATATATATATATATATATATATATATATTTACCTCTAAACAGAGCTATACCATTATAAGAGGAAATTCCCTGAATTAACTCAGCTGGGGGCTTGAACGGGCTAAAACCATTGCTTAAATCCTTCACAAAAGGTGATGGACAGATATAAGTTAACAAATTTTTAGTGCTAAGCAGCATTGTTCTTGACTTCTGAATTATCTTGTGAAAGCTCCCTTAAGGTAGAAGTGTCAGTACTCTTCTAACTTCATCTCTGCCAAGAGTAATCTTGTGCGAAGGTAGACACCTTTGACGACCCATTTAGATACTCGTGACACCACCACTGACCTTCTTATCACATTTTTCAATTCTTTTACTTTTATTCAAATGGTCCTTAACTAGTTTGAAGAAGCACAAGGAAAGTTGACTATGTGAAACTTCATAATACAGACTGTGGAGCAAGATTCCTATATGGAAAGATCATCCGAAAGACCTTCCCAACTGGAAAGATCTCCAATTTCAGGGCAGAAGCTATGGCACTACTGCAAGCTCTGAAAATCCTCACCAGATCCGAACAGCAGCCACCAGCTAAGATAGTAATCTTCACTGACTGCAGATCATTACTGGAATCAATACAGAACACCAGAAATGATAACATGATGAATGAGATCAGATCTGAGTTTAACATCATCCAATGGTCATCAACCATTGCCCTTCAGTGGTTACCCTCCCATTGTGGAATTGCTGGTAATGAGAGAGCAGATGCACTATCAAGAAGTGGCAGTAAAATGGAACAACACAGCCACCCATTGCCCTATCGGGAAGCAAAAACCATCATCCACAACAAGTACAAAAATCAGTGGAAGGAGGAAGGGGATATATACAGCAGAGATGACCCAATCCACCATCTAAACAGATACCAACAGACCACCATTTTCCGCCTGAGAACTGGCCACTGCAGATTACTTGGCCATCTCTATCGCCTCAGGATATCCCACACAAATGAATGCCCATGTGGAATTGGAATCCAGACCCCAGAACACATTCTCCAGAACTGCCCAACCCATGATGAACCGCGACGTGCGACCTGGTACAAAACTGAACGCAGAAGAAGAAGACTGTGGAGCAACACATAGAGCTACAAACAATCGTGAAAACGTGCAAACTTCAATGATCGTTCAAGATTGTACTTACAGGACAGTCTCAGGAACAAGGTAAAGATGGAGACCAAAAATGCACAAGGCAGGCAATATTTAGAAAGTGACAAAAAAATCTTAGCAGACACACAAGAAGGCCAGAAAAATATGGAAACAAATAATAAACTGCTCAACAAAAGGTGATGTCCCTGTGACCACCTAGGTAAAGGTCAGTAATGAAGAAAGAATAAAATACATACAGTACTATAATTGTAAAATATTAATAAAGTACAATATTTAATCTACAGCCCAAAATGTGCATGAGCACAAGATGCATATTCTCACAAAGGTTTGCAACCCCTGCTCTAGGACTTTCCCTCCAACTTGTGATAGCGTTTATAAAAAATTAATTGTTATGTGACGTTTTGTACATAATGCAGTAATGACAAGACAAGATATATAACAGCCTGTATAAAACTGCAATGAAAATAGTTGTTGTGTAACATTCAATGAAACAAAGAAATTATGTGAAACTCTTGTCTTTTATAATATCCATAGGGACCAAAAGACACAGCAACAGTGATAAATGCAGTCAGCGATCCATAGCTTGACTGCTTGCATCAGGCTCAGCAAACCAGAGCTGACCAAGACCCTACTCCACCTCCACGTGGTGATCCTGGAAACAGGCTGCATCACTGCAGTCTGGCTGAGAGAGTAGGGATCGAAGAGGGAAGGCAAACCCGGTCCCAAAAAATGCCATGCGGAAGTCAGATGTGTCGGCCGAAAGGCACAAGTATCGCAGCTTCGCTGTAAACGGACACAATGCAACCAACGTCCTTTTCAGGACGAACAAGGAAGAAGAAGATAATATCCATAGACTTAAGTAAGCAGATAAGCACTGTTGCTGAATTGTTTTGTGTCCATTAATGTAAGAATATAAAGGTTTTCCCCATAAACCTAGCAGCTAATAGGGCAATGTCAGCTAACAGATTTGATAGACTTTATTTAGTTATTTTCTTAGATGACAGACACTGTAGGGATTCAAGGCATTCAGTTTCTTGATAGATAGACGTTAATTTTCTTAGCTGGCAGACACTGTAGGGATTCCAGATGTACATTTTCTTGGTAGATAGATGTTAATTTTCTTACCTGACAGACTGTAGGGATTCAAGGCATTCAGTTTCTTGAAAGATAGATGTTAATTTTCATAGCTGACAGACACTGCTGAGATTAAAGGAATTCAGTACCTTGATAGATAAATGTTAATTTTCTTAGCTGACAGATTGGGTAAATTTCTTGGTAGACACATTAATTTTCTTATGACAAACATAGCAGACACTAATTTTCTTAGCGGACAGACTATGTTTAAAACTTGATGGACATGCTTTGCTGAAATTTATTTTCTTTGATGATCGTTGATGCTAATGTCAATACTGATTTTTTTCATGAAAGTGAAACCTTTCAGAACATTCAACAAGTACAGATGCATATTATTCTTACTAACAAAATGTGGCATGTCTTTTTCTCATGTGTTTGTTTTTGGGTGAAATTTTGATAAATGGTTTCCTGAGAGCATATTTTTCACTCTCGATCACTCCATATGATTTTAACTTCAATTAAAACAAACAAATGAAACTTCATGGCAATTTTACTCTTTACCACTTCCTCAATATATAAATTTCAGCTGTCTTCTTCATGCCCTAGGGCATAAGTCTTTCATAAACCCAGCCATTTGTACCTATGTGGGTGAAGTCTGGATTAATGGTTTCTCCATCCTTTAGTTTGCGGAATACAATGCGATCATGAAGACGATTTGTTTGTCCCTGCCAGAACTCAAATCTAGATGGGACAACTCGAAATCCACCCCTGAGAAATAGATCAAAGCATATTTGTATTACCTTGTTTATTGAGTTTAATTTTCACTGAGGAATCTTCACTGACTGTATCAAGATCAAAATAAAACAATTTCTCTACCAATGTCTGCAGTCATCACAATTCATTATATTTTGCTTCCAACATAAACATTCTAAGATTTAGGACACAGTATACATACCTGGCCCAATTAATACGAAACAAACACAAAGGTATGTTTTTAGGCCCTCGTAAGAAATAAAGAAGCAGAACACTAGACAACAGAAAAACAACAGTGGCTTACCCAGGATTTGAACACCGGACCCTCCGCTTAACAACCCCGCCCAGCCATGCAAGCGAATCACACTATCCTCTCTGCCATCTATGCATCACCAAAAAATGATGCTTTGATGACAGGTCAATAGTGCGAACTGAAAGACATAACACCGGAAGTCCACCATGGGCAGTACGGCAGGCCTCGGGTTTCCCTTCCTTATATGTTATAAATGTTTATACAATACCTGGCCCAAGTGTGACTAATGGGCTAAATGATGTATGATGCATACAGCCAGAGGCACCCCTAAAGTATCTAGCACCTGGGGCAGATCCTATCTTTGGCACCCCTCCCCCCATAAAGAAACACACTTGGAAGTGTATTTTTAACAGTAATTACTATCAAAATAGTGTCCAATGGCAGCCCCTTCCTGGCTGTCACCTGGGGTGGATCGCCCCCCCCCCCCCCCCCCCCCCCCCCCCCACACCTTCTTTTGTACGCCCCTGCATACAGCATAAAACAAAATCCTGTAGTATGAAAGTATAAGTGATGATGAAAAAAAAAAAATAAGACCAATGGATTTTATGAAAGAAGGAAATATGATAATCTTAGGAGTATGAATCTCTCTGTATGAATTGGAACAAAACAGGATATGACATGTGAGTTAGCTCAAGCATATTTCTGTCACAGGAAACCACTTCCTTGCTCCTTCAACAGACCAAGCGGCTGCCACTGCAGCACAGTACCTTGCAGGAAGGCTACATCACAGCATGTTCTCTTGAAGTGCTGGCTTCTTTAGCATTTTATTTACATGATGAGGTTGCCAGCCCTATGCACAACCTCACATTATTCCCCCTTACAGCCTTTACCTAAGGGAACAGTAATCTGTTCTTTGTCTCCTCAGAGACCCCCCCAACAACAACATGGGGCACATAAAACAAAAATCACGTTAAATACAGCTGTCAACAATGTCTTGTATGACTTTAAAAGTCCAATCTGGCATAGAAATTTGTTTTACTTTGAGTACATCAAATCTGTGGACAAGCCATAAGAGTTCTGCTTTCCCTGTTCACTCTGCTGGATTTTTCTAAAGTATTCACCATCCCAGAATCTCACTGTGATCATGGATTTTTCTAAACTTTTCATCATCCCAGAATCTCACTGTGATCATGGATTTTTCTAAACTTTTCATCATCCCAGAATCTCACTGTGATCATGGATTTTTCTAAACTTTTCATCATCCCAGAATCCCACTCTAAACAATGTACTTATAAAGACACCAGTTGCTAAATCTCCAAGTTCCATATTTTCTGCCATATAAGGTGCAAAGGGGTGTAAGTCATACTGTTAGATACCTTTTTGTTGTACGCCATAATTGTTGAAGGCGATGAAGACATAGTATGGTATCTGTGGTCTGGTTTGTGTAGGATGCAGATGTGTACTCAAACAGTGAGCATTACAAAACAGGGCAATCCACACAAGGACGTCACGTTAACTCACGATGTGTAAAGTCAATGATGCTTGCAACAGCTAGTGACGTTTTTGTATAATTTATTATAGACACCACAATGACGAGGTGTGTAGACATAAACAAGCAGGTACATCATAGGTACGATCAAACAGTCATTATTACATCAATATAGTCCATACAGTACTGGACGGCAGACGGCATCATAATATGGATGAATCATATGCATGTCAATACATTATAAGGCTGTAATGTAGTCGGGAAAATTCTCCATCCCTTTCTATCTTAGCCAGGAGATAACAATATGTAGGAGATCAATCCACTCTCCTTGATCTGACTTCAGCAAGACAGTCACGTCTTCTGAAGTATCAATAATGTCCTCAAAAATCCTCTAGTTAACAAAGGTATCAAACCTAGATCATGTAGCAGAGCAGCAAGTAATAGTCTTTAGGACATGCATCAACCCGATGCGTTACAACGTAGCAATATGTGAGCCGAGGAACATCTCATAATGAAGACTCTTCAATGACAGGCTACGAAAAAATGTCAATCTCGAAAGATGTCTATAAAGTTACTGGAAAAATGCAATTACCTTGTCTTCAGTAAATAAACCACATAACTCACACGCCTCCAGGCGTATTAAATCACACTAGAAATATCATCTCAAATAAACGAGCAATCTATTAGAGGACTCCATATTCCTGACAGAACAAAATAAGCCGAGACGCTCGCACAGAGACGTCTTGCTCGTGAACCAAAATCTTCGCTCTCTGCTGGGCGGAAATCCCGCTTAGACAAAGACACAAACTAGGACATGCACAGAACAGCGAATCGAATACAGCTCAGCTAACTTACGAAACGAAGAATGTTCTAAGATGTTCTAAGAACAATCGTCTTAAGATTCGAACCTTAAAAGGGAATGACATCGCAAGTTGCCAACTGTTTCTAGGAAAACGCTCCATACATGGTTATGACTTAAAATCGCTCACACACAAACTATCGGCAACCATCGTTACACGATTAGACAACTAGTAGAAATAAAAAAGTGACTACAATTACATGAGTTATTTCCCATGCATTACAAAATTAAATA
This sequence comes from Oreohelix idahoensis, assembly GCA_024509875.1. Taxonomy (NCBI): domain Eukaryota; kingdom Metazoa; phylum Mollusca; class Gastropoda; order Stylommatophora; family Oreohelicidae; genus Oreohelix; species Oreohelix idahoensis. The sequence continues at coordinate 1,149,944 of JAMPIV010000986.1, forward strand.
TATAGTCAGAATGCATGGTCAGAATACGTAGTCAGAATATATAGTCAGAATAAGTTGCGACAAGTTTAGCGCAACACATACCCATATTAAACTAGGTGTTTTGGGAAAAAAATAAGAGGAACTTCATTATATTTATAATATATAATTTTGCTTTTATTCTTGTTAAATAAAATCATATTATTGCACACATCATACAATTATGAATTCTTTTTAAATAAAAGCATTTATTACACATAACACTGGTTTTTAATAGCATATCATTTGGCTAATCAATATATTTTAATCAGAGTTTAAATACAAAAGCATTATTTTAATTCAACTTTAAAGAGCAATGAAAAAATGCAGCCATTAAAAAATGTAAAGTTTTTAATCGTATTCGTTTGCTTTGGTTTGGTTTTAAGGACTATCTTCATTGCATACAGACAACTCCATCAGTGCTATGATCTCTTCCCTTAGATCACACAAGGAGGATCTCAGCACAGTGCACAAACTCTGTAGCACCGGCAAGAATCCCAATGTGCGTATACAGGAATTACACATTCTATAAACATTTTGGTCATGGGTAGGTTTCTAATTTTGAAATTTTGCCAGGGCAGTGGTTGTGTGGCCTACTCTTTACTGTTTCCAAATGCTGTGAGATTTTTAACGTGCGCAACTTGCACACGGGACCTTCTATTTTTTTCACCCTTATCCGTGAAGTCTAGGCATCTGATCTCACTACCCAGGAGACTAGGCAGGAGTATAACATCATTAGGACCAATGGTTCTGAAAAAAAGTTTCATAAATTATATTCCCTCAATTGGGAATCGAACCCAGTACCTCTAGAAATGAGGCGGACATCAAACCTCCTAGCCACTCTAACCCCCAGAGAAGTGATAGACTTACCAGGAAATCAAACCTGGGACTATCTTTTAGAGTACCATCACCTTGCTACGGGAGTAAATTGTGATTAAATGCACTGCCAACTCAGTACCATAAAAAATAGTACCTTGCAGACAGTAGTCAGTTGTCATTGGCATGCTCACTAAACGTAACTAAGGAATATTGGAATGAAGCAGACCAATTATAGATGCAATCACTTCTGTAACTTTCCTGTTCACCAATATAGGCCAGATAACACAAGACAAAGATGGTCATACTGTGTGTAGTTATACAGAAGAATAAGAACAGTACAGAATAGTTGGTAGGTTTTTATGATAACACGAGTATGAATATAGAACAAAGAGTGGTAATGATTACTGTTCACAAAGCAAATTTTTTTTGTGGTGCTGAGTTGGCAGTACAGTTAGTTTGATAGCTAGGTGATGGCATGGTTCGGATGGTCCTGAGTTGGATTTCTTGGTAAGTCTGTCATTCTATCACTTTTCTGTTGTCTAGCAATATACCCATTTATGTTTATTATTGGCTGTTCACAGGCCCTGGTGTCCCTCTTTGTTTCTGTCAAATGATACAGACATTTTAAACATAAAATACTCTTACAATAAATCACAAAAAACATTACCAGTAACTGGGTTTTGGGATGGATGCATCACTATCACTGTACTGCTTTATAAGTTCATTATAGCTGTCATCCAATACCTGAAGATGAAAAAACAATGTGTGGTGGCCTAACCTCTATATATATATATATATATATATATATATATATATATATATATATATATATATATATATATATGTAAGCCTCATGAGTTGTCAGGAAATGGTTCAATAATACATAAATTAGAGTTAAAGCAGGTACTCTAGGCTGAGTAGGCCATGGAGATCTGTTTGCCATACACGAACTTTCTGAACACAGCAGAAAAAATATATAATCATACATATTAAGGCCCCCTGTAGATCCTGGTGGTCTTTGAAAAGACAAAGAAAGAATAGGTCTATTTGTAAAGTCCACTCACACACTGTAAAGTGCTCATTGTAAAGAAGTGTGGTGTATGGTGTGTTCTCTTTCTTCTGTAAAGCTCCACTATCAATCACTGTAGCATGTTGTTCGTGGTGCCACTACTGTATATGTCCATTGTAGTGTACAGAGTTGTTGAGATCAGGCATGCTCCAGTCTACCCAGCTGTAAATAGGTAACTCACCCTAGTCCTGAGTTAGGGAAGGCAAAGGCAGCTGTAAACAGTAGTTTCCCTCTAAGGCTCCAGGGGAAGCAGGCCCTAAACTTGGTCAATTCAACCGACGCAGGATGGTGTATATATGGAGTAGAAGTGTAGAGTGTGATTAACGCGAATGGTGTACTGTTCGTATTCTGACCAATCTAAACACTCATTCACTTGTGTCTACAAGGCACCAATGCAGACTGCTGGAATCTTTGTTTACACAGTTTATTTAGACGCACACACTGGGACATAACGAGTAAATCATGGGTATGAGTTGACACATCAATTTGCAGGCATACATAGTAGATCCCATGTCATGACACATTCATAAATAATAGGTAGTACATCAATAGCTTCCAATGTCATGATACATAATGGCCGCATCCCCTATCTGACTAAGCGCGTCAGTGAAGGCGGATCGGTAAGTAACTAAAGTTGCTTTATGTTCACAGTTTATATCATATTGGGAAACCACGATAAGGGGTTTCTATCAAAATTGAGATCTCCTTGCCACTGTCCGAATAATAAGATACATGCCCCGTTCTTTGGACAGTGATTCAAAAATATGATGACAGGAATGTAACATGGCCGCCTTCCTGAGTTGTCGCTCACTCACTCACAGGAGGGTATAGATAAGCCAAAGTTAATTTGAAATACATATGCATAATTTCTTAAAGTTCCTCCATACAGATCTACAGTAATCCAGTTACTTCACGTAGACATAACTACTGTATGGAAGCCTGTCATCTTCGTCGATACAAACATGACCCTAGCGTTGCGAAGCACAAAATTCCAGCTAGGTCTAACCGACGTGAGATCATCAAAAATAGGGTCTGGAATTACCTGGAGTCCGAATCATACATGGTACCGTACATTAGGAGAGTCTCTAACACAAACTCTAGTAGAGACACAATCTCCTACAGAAGAAAAACCACTTCATAAATCATTTTTACTGAAGAATGTACCAGCCCTGAAAAATGCGTAACCGCCATTGTAAACGGTACCTCGGAACTCATCACGACTTGTCAAGACAACTCCTACTTCCGCTACAGCGGCATAACAAGAATATAGTCCTGCCTACCCATCCAAAATATACAATATAGGACTGATTCTACTTGTACTAATAATATGTAATACATATGAATTCAGGCCATAAACATAATAAGCAAATTAATATATTTTCTGGCCCTAACAAATAAGTACGGACATGGGTGTCATATCCATGCACCGAATCAATATCAAGAACGATTACTCCTATAATCAAAAGGGTAAAACAATCATGGATTATCTAGCTTTCCCATAGACAGCATTTTCATACACAAATGAATGAATGTCTATATCTTTTCCATATTAAATAGCCATATCGATTTTTGTAATATGTGCGTCAAAATATGCACGCAACACTATTGCACCCTCTGGCACGTCACATTAGGTGACGAATATAATTTTGTGCATGAGGCTGGCAACCTGATAATGTAAAATAATTGCCACAGAAACCCCCACTGTAATACCATGTGAATGCTTGACACAGAATTCTTGCAAGTAGACTGGCTGCAGTGGTTGCTCCATGCTCTGTAAGCAGCAACAGGAACAAGATGATGATTATGATACATATTAAGGAACATGAAAACTTATACATTAAAAAAATAAAAAAAGCACTCATACATAATGATAAGAAAAACATTGATACAATTGTTAAAAAGAAACAAACTGGCTTTTTCTTCAACCACAACAATTATTTTGATGTGCTTATCAGTTATAATGACCTGTCAAACGTATAGCTCCACGACCAGTGTACTTATTTATTCTCTTCCTTCTCAGTGCAGCACAGCACCTTCATTGCAAAGCTCCAATAGGTTAAGTCAAGAACCACATATATTGTTTTCTCCAGGTGAACTTGAGTTCAGTGTGCACAGTTCACCGTCATATTGTAAATGTCATTATGTATCATGTGTTTAGGGAAGATTTCCACTCTTCTACCCCTTTTATAGCCAAGCTTGTGGCTGGCCTGCCAGTTTTGCAACCAACACAATCATGTAATTACCAATCGAGTTTAAGTAAGAAACTAACCTGCCTATTCTGCACTGGACTGCTTTGCTGGCTCACACAGGCACTAATCTGGGCAGCTTTAGGACGAGAATGGAAATACTTAGTAGACTCAGCCTCTGATATTTGTTCTACAAAGCCTTCAATGCGAACCTGTTTAAATGTAGCAATTTTTTCTTTATTTCTTACAAGTACCTGGAACATACTCTTTTATGTGTAAAATGTAGCAGTCTAGATAACAATTTACTTCATAACGTGAATTGTTCATCAGATCAGATTAAATACCATCTCTACAGTGAAGGCTGACTGCAATGATCTTTAATAGTTTCTATCTCTTGCCTTCATGTTAAACTCTCATAGCTTACTTCATGTCCACTTCTGGATGTTTTCTTTTCTAAAACACAGTCATCTGTCAGGTACCCATTTACAGCTGGGTGAACTAGAGTGTGTTGTTATCAGGTTTTGATCCTGGAACTTGTAACTTCCCCATGAGAGACAAGCGCTCTAATACTCTGCCAATCAGATGCTCAGTATAAGTCTCTTTACATGTTCAAAATACTGTATTTGTCTAATTTGACCACTTTCATTACCTCTATGTTCATTCCCAATTTTTCAGAACTTTAATTTTTTGCATTTCTGTTGTCATGAAATGTGCCCCATTCTTCTATAATTTCACATTTCAATTATGGTTAACTTTTTTTCAATCATTTATTAATTATCCATGTTTCAGCATCATACTGTACTTTTACTCTCTGCATATGCCATTACATATTGTGGAGAGAAGCCATTTTGTTCTTAAGTGAGACGTCGCGCACTTGTCACTCTTGGAATGATGGTTGCTGTAGCATTTTATTTTACACTGTCAGGTTGCCAGTATCATGCAACATCCTCATCTTTGTAAATTTTCGTAACACACTTAGTGGGAGCAATGCTCCTATTATTATCATCAGAAACCTAGGGGACCAAAAAAAAAAAACATACTAATACAAAATTTACCTGTCGGCTACTGGTTGAGCCATAATTAGAAGACCAATAGAAAAGTAGGGATGCCCTAGGATTTTCATTCTGCAGATGTGTATAAACATAAAAATCATATAATTTAGCCATGACATCAGTATGGCATTAAGCTCACGTCATTTGCAAACAGACATGCTGCCAGTGAGGATAAAAGTTAAAGGAAAAAATGTCATATGTATTAGTTTTATATTGGGGAAACCAACAAAAAACAGGAAATCTAAATATAAGAAACTTAGAACTTTATTGAGCCTGATAAGTTGACTACTTTCATCAGTTATTTTGAAATAAATAAATCTTTTTGTCTCCTAAGATCCTTAAGAAATATATATGATGCAACTAAACAGGATGAAACTTTTGACAAAAATAACAGTTTGTTTCCAATTTTATGTAACTGTGATGGTCTGTTTCCATTTTACAGTCCCAGTTTTTTCAGGTCCATTTTTTATTTGTTTCATTTATTTCCTTTTTTGCAGGAGTTCTAATCCACTCATGCTGTTTTAAGGGGCCCAAGATTGTTGCATGGGGTACAGCAACTGAGCCATATGTGAAATAGGTACAGAGATGAGAACAAATTTGTATCCTCACTGTTCATCAGGACAACATCAGTTTTAAAGCCCTACTGTATTTATATATACAAGAACAGATTATTCAGTGACACTAATTCTAACCTTTTGAGATGAGATTTCACTGTAACTATCAACAATGTACACCTAAACAAACTTACCACATTCCACTGTTTCAAAGTGTTCTTATTGCATATATCAATGAAAAGTAACAGATTAAGACAACTTCAACTTACCAATTCCCTAGCTTTTTGACTCAAGAGATTTGTGCAGAAAACAACGCCCCTTTTGTCTACTTCTTTCATCACAACCATTCTCACAGAAGGATAGCCATCCCTAATTATAAAGTATGAAAACATTGTATTATGTGACCTCAAACTGAAATAAGACATTCAAATACCAGTTTAAATTCAATATTATAAATAATCATTACAGAAAATTTTATTTAATTCAAGAAATACCTGTTTATAGGCATACTAACTTCTCCTGTATTCTTCTTTCATCTACTTCTCATGGCTCATCCTATGTAAAAGGTAAAGGATCCCGTTACACACCTATTGAGGCATATTGGGAATATGGTGTTAGGCCCATATTTTCTTGACCATCGGCACACTAAGGGTGATGTGGTCAGCATCATGCCGGCACATTAACCTTCTCAGAGTTGTTCTGGTACCCAATTCATGAGGCTGGGTCGACCCCAGAGCCGTTTGTGGTCTAAAATTTCCCACCTCAACTGGGGATCGAACCATGGACCACCGAGCTAGGAAGCCAGTGCACTAACCACTGTGCTACCGTGGCTCCTCACATCCTATGTGGTCAAGTAATAAAACATGAGGACTGCAATAATGGTAAAGGTAGTCAGATATTGCCATAGGGAAGATAGAGACTTCTCTATACTAGGTCTCAGCTTTATGAGGTGGGGAGGACTGTTCCCTTCCTTGCTGTCTGCCTTTCCTAACTCAAGAGCATTCAGGTACCCATTTACAGCTGGTTAGACAAGTGAATACAAATGTGCTTGGTCAGGATGTGGATGTTGCACCAGTTATTACTATTGATAACTTTTTATTTTATTTTTTTAAATTAATAAAGAAAAATATCCCGTTCAACCTCTGATGGGTTATAATTAGGATATATATTGTTTTCAATTCCAAATAATATGAACAACTGCCAATATGAGAAAAAGGCATCACATTTGTCAATCATTGTAAATAGGGAAAATCACAATTACCAATTATGCTTATATGTTAAAAAAATAAATAAATAAACAAACAAACAAAAAAACGAACAAAATCAAGAAGAAACTCTGAACAAGAATAATATTAAAGTGGAGGGGTGTAAAGGCCTGGTGGTTCCAGTTATATAACTTACTTTAACAGATAATTAATTGACTTTCATCTGTTAAAAGTCATATGCATTGTAAGAAGAGCATCAGACCTTCACATTCCCAACCACTATATATTAACCTTTGTTCGTGTTAAATATTGTTTGACTATATTATGCAGTTCCCTAGGTCTGTCTATTCTTAACACCTCTTCTATATTTATAAGTTTGATGCCTGCAAATAATCTAATATTGGTAGTCTCATTTGTTCATACCTCTTACATTTTAACAAGAAATGTTCTATATTATTGTCTTGAAGACATCCAATGGATCCTGTCAACCTGTACGAATTTTTCGTACAATGTACGGATTTTTGATACTTTTAGCAGTGTACGGCCGTACAGACCCGTTGAACGGATTTTTCTCCCCCTCTCAAAAAAAAAAAAAAAAAAAAAAAAAAATTTTTTTTTTTTTAAATTCTAAAAATATTTTCCAACCCAAGTTTTTAAAAATTTTAAATCAGAAAATATTTTCTAGCCCAGGTTATTTTTTAACCATTTTTTTTTTATTTTTAAGTCCGGGAATCTCGGCGTCCGTTTTTAAACTGAGGTCTCTCCCAGCAACCAATCAAATCCTTTTATACCCAACAATTTGGCAAAAACTTTGAATTCGGCCTCAAACACTTTCGGTTTTCAGCGTGACATGATGTATTTTTAAAGTTACCTGTTATCAATGACCACGCTTGCTTGCCACCACACTTCGACGCCATTTTGTTTAAAAAAGCTAAGTACTTATAACTTGGTTAAATATTGCTGTTGTTTTGCTTTGTTGCAATTTAATCGCTGTCTTTATCTTTCCAGTTATATCTTGCTCTTCAATATATTTCCGATAAATTGTCATAATATTCAGTGTAGGCCCTACATAACTAGAAAAAAAAGTTTGTTTGCGTTGAGTAGGCCTACTTTATTCCAGCGCTCGAGATTCGCTGCTTTATTTTTTAATAAAGTGGCAATCTGTTATCACTGATCTAGGCTACCAAAAGCTTGCAGGTCATGGTAAGTTTCAGGTCGAATGGGTTAAACCCTTCCCTGGCATTATAGATGCATCCAAGTTAGGATCAACAACCAAGTCATCATTCAGCGACTGCTGACACTCCCTCACAGCAATGCTGACTGCGAAAGATCATTTTCAATGATGAAAAAATCCACACTGACTGCAGGAGGTCCGGGAATGCGGACCCACTCACTTCTATTTTACAGTGTAAGATTAACATTGATACATGCTGTGCAGACTTTAAGGTAGTAGGCTACCCACAAAAGATTTAAAAAAATAAAAATCCAACAATTTTCATGCTTTAAATCATCGTCAACATGTTCTTGTACTAAAAATAATTCATAGAAGCTTAGAGATACTCTGGTATGATAGGAATCAGTGTTTTTCTACACACACCCCCTTGAGTGATTTGCATAGCAACCAATGTTTATAGTTGGTTACCTTGTGAATAATGACCCAACATGAAGGTGCGTAATTGTAAAACTGCGAAATTATAATTATACTGAGGCAACAGGAGAAAGATATTTATAACTTTTCCAAGAGGAATCACTCAATGATTTCTTATGAATTTTTCAAAAGTGTGTGTCTAGAAAGCTTTGATCGTAAATTTCAGCATTTGTTACATGCATTGTGCATTTTCACCCACATCAACTCTATTTATTGATAGACCTAGTTTTATACTGTATAATAGTAGTTAGCAGAGCTTCTTTTGTTCACAATGGGAAATAAGACAAAGTAAGTTCCTTGGAAATCGGTACACCAACAAACCGTTGCCTGAAAATGAGACACCTATTGTCGATAGTGGCGCTATAAAGCCTCTGTGCTCCTCAGCAAAGAAAATAAAGGTCCAAGAAAGTGAAGGACAAGCTAAAAATGACAACACAGGAAATGTGTTTATCCTTATGGATGTAAAACTGCTGTTTGGGTTTTTATGCGCTAACTTTAGATGTGACAAATGTTATCAGTACTCACTGACCTGTGAGATCATCGAAGAGACTCGGGATGGCTTTTGTCATGAAATCAGTATCAAGTGCACAAACTGTGTCGAATGGAATGCCAATTTCAATACTTCTGATGTTTCATCTCCAGCTACTCACAAACACAAAGAAGTAAATGTGCGAATGGTGGCATTTGTGCGTTCTATTGGGAAAGGCCACAGTGCATTGCAGAATTTTTCAATATACATGAGGCACAAATATCAAACATTCCAGAAATATAAATTTTGAAAATTCATTAAAAATTAACCTTTCTGTTAATCTTTGTCATTTTAGGTCATAACCTCACGCTATATATAATGATTCAATTTGCCAAGTTTCAGTCAGATCCTTGTACAAATAACATAGTTATGATGTTTTGAAAAAGGTGTATAATTTATTCACTGTGGCGGCCATATTGGATAGCTAATTTGCATAATTAATGAGGTCATTATGTGGACAAAAATTTTAAGTCCATACTAACACTATACCCATGGTTGTTTGATTCTGAAAGGAAAATTTGAGTTTTTTACCCTATCAAGGTAGCCTACTACCTTAAGCCCACAAATGCAAAGTGCTAAAAGTGCATGTGTTGATTATAATACAAAACACTGTACATCGAAAGAATAGTGTACCTCATGATCACTAAGTTTTTTATATGTAAAGAACAGCATGAGACTATTAGCATGTTTTATATCACAATAATTCAAATGCTAATAGATTTGTATATGTCATTTCTCATTTTAAAACTGTATTGCGTATAATTTATTAATATATTTTTTGCGTAAGGATTTTTGGGTGTTTGTAAGGATTTTTTTGTTCTGGCGTACAGATTTTTGTCTCAGGAGGTTGACAGGTATGCATGATCCTGCACAGTAAGGTTCTTCTATTCTGAAATAGCCTTTTCCCAGCTGTAGTCTGAGAAGTTTCTTATTACTGGAAATTTTCAATTCCCTAGATATCTGACATTTTCTTGTTGGAGCCTTGAACATCTTATATGCATGTCTTCCTTTCAGATTTTTATCCCACTCTGCTTTCCATTAATCTGTTTTTAAATCTTGATGATAGGAAACTCTTTACAGAGCGATACAACAGGAAGCAATCTGATCATCAGAAGAAGTCCCCCTGTCCGACAAGTGTTTCGGCCCGATATACTCCTTTACACTCTAAGGGGAGCGGGCCCACTTGGGTCATGACTCCCAAGCATCTCTGCCTCCTGTTGTCTTGTATCGAAAATGAACCCATTTCACTTATGGTAGCAACTTTAATCCACAGCTCCGCCAGCCGTGGAGGCAATTGTGAAAGTAACAAAGAGAAGACAAATTATTCCGTTCGTTCCGTCGCACACACTGAGACACCATCGCGAAGCCGACGAGTTTAGCCACTGCGCGTTCACCACTGAAATTCTGACACTGACACCTCTATAATATACACCGCCTGTCGCCTCTCAGCCACAGCCCTTTCACTAGTACACCAAAAACTCAGCGTATTGTGGACTTGAAAAAAATTCCTGGTGTTTTCTGTACCGCAGCGTTAATTGTCATGATTTCCATTGCCCATTGCGGTTGTTCCACAGCCAGCCTGATGCCTTTTCGGCAGTTTCACTAAGCCTCTTCAGTGCCCTTGTTCTCGACTGTCCCCTCAGCCCCAACAGTTTCAATAGATCATACACTGATGCAGCCACAAGCCCTCTTGCGCCCACTTCAACAGCCATGACCCTTGCCGTGAACCCATCGTGTCTCAGATCTGCGGCCAGATCACTATACTTGGCCGCTTTGAACAAATGTTGTTCGTCTAATCTGGATTCAAATGGCACGGTCAGTTCAATCAGTATGACCTGAAGCGTTGCTGAAGAATGAAGCACTATATCCAGCCGTCTCCGCGATTTTCTGATACTCTCTGGATATGCCCCTTGTCCAGGTAGGTCTACCGCCATCTCCCAGTCATTTGCACAGTCAAGAAGAGATGGTAAACTGCTACCAGGTTTACTCGGTTTGGGGTGTGCTGACTTTCCTGCCCTCAGAAAGTATGTATTTGCGCTGCTCGGCCTGGGTTTGCTATTCGCCTTTATCCTTGCCAGATCTATTGTCGCAGCAAGCTCATTTAGCACTTTGTTATGGCGCCAAGTGTATCGCCCTTGCCCTAATGACACCTTACACGCTGAGAGCACGTGTTTGACTGTCTGCCTCCCCTGGTACAGGGGGCACTGCTCATCATCCGACTTTCCCCATTTCACAAGGTTGGTGGCCGATGGCAGCAGGTCATACATTGATCTAACAACGAAGCTGAGCCTAAGAGGTGCCATATGCCATATATCATTCCATGTCAAGGACCTCTGCAGGGCTCCTTCCCATGAAGTCCATTGGCCTTGTTGGACCTGCTGCACTGCTTTTTGCAACCTCTTATCATTCTCAGCTCCTCATATCTCCTGAACTACCATGTCTCTGCGCTCCCTGCTTGAAGCCTTGGACCACCAGCGGATGTCTCCATGACCAAATCCCCGTCTATTCGTTTGTGTGTATCCGATTACCTCCCTCAGTTTGAGTGACTCTTGGGCAGCATCAACAGCTTCTTCCACTCTCCACTTCCTTCCCGTTTTCAGTGTTTGCTGAATGGACTTAACCACGTCATCAGCTGACTCGCGTAGCATCATTGCAAGCCTTGCCTTTCCAACTTTGTACTCTTCAACAACTGACTTGAAAGGAAGCAGAAGTTTTGAATTTTTGCAGTACAGTGCTACATCTGACAGACCTGGTGGTAGAGCCACTTTCTCATGAACTTGTTGACCTGCTCTATAGCTTCCACTGTATTTGTGCTTATTTCATATATAAGCAGTGGTCACAGCAACTTCGGTATCAACATAAACTGGAGGCACCACAGTTTGAACTTTCCCAGGAGTCTGCTTTGATCTATGATCTATAGCCCTCTGTCTGCCATTTCTATTGTCTGTTGCACTGCCTTCGAGTCTTTTAATGAGGCATCGTACACCCTGCCAAGACTTTTAACAGGTTCCTCAATGACAGTAGGGATTCTTTGGTTGGAAACCATGAATATGTCCTCTGCTATATTCCCTTTCCTGACTGATAGGCTTCTCGACTTCTTGGGTTTGAAGCTCATTCTGCACCAGCTGACTAGTTCATCCAGGCGTGCTAACATCCTCCGGGCCTGATTTTCATCTGATGTCAGAATTGTTGTGGCATCCATGAATGCTTTGAGCGGTGGCATATGACACATTCTACCGAGCTTTGGACCTATAGCCATTGCATCAGCCGCATTGAGGATTACCTGCATAGCCATCATGAATAGTATCGGAGAGATGGTACACCCCATCGCAATTCCAACTTCAAGGCCAATCCACTTCGTTGTGTACTCTCTGGTTGAAAATCTGACAGCAAACCCTGCGAAATACAGCTTCAGCACTGCTGCAATCTCTTGTGGAACACGATACATTTCTAGGGCCTGCCACAACATCTGGTGTGGAACGGATCCATAAGCATTCGCTAGATCCAACCAGATTACATGGAGGTTTGTTATGTCAGACTTTGCCTTTTGGATTGCTTTCCAGATCATTGTGGCATGCTCTAGACATCCTGGTGTACCTGGGATACCTCCTTTCTGAATGGTAGTGTCAATGTACCCATTTTCCAGGAGGTATGTAGTGAGTCTTTTCGCCATCACTGAGAAGAATATCTTCCCTTCCACATTGAGTAGTGAGATTGGCCTGAACTGAATGATGTCTATGGAATTTTGCTCCTTCGGGATGTAGACTCCATTCGCCTTTCTCCATTCCTTGCTTACAAGCTGGGTTTTCCACGCATTCTTCAGTAAACGGAGTAGTCGTTTGAGCACTTCAGGGCATCTCTTATACACCACATATGGAACACCATTAGGACCTGGAGCTGACTTGCACCAAGCTTTCTGGACAATGCTTTCTACCTCTTGCACCGTTGGGGGGCTTGGTGTTAAATTCAGCTCCTGGCTTACTCGGCCATTTAAGGCCTGCCATGCTGCTGAGCGGCTCATCTCTGCGACCATCTGAATATGTCATTCTAAGGTGTTCTTCCAGGTCTTCTTTCTTGATGTTTAGCGTACCCGACCGTGGCTGCTCAAACAGTTCTTTGGCAAACTTGAAGGGCTCCCTGAAGAATCTTTCCCTATCCCTTCGCGTCTTCCTTCTCTTCCTGCACAACCTTTCTGCTCTACAAAGGGCATTATGTTGGCCTTTCAAGTGCTCCCAAACCTGTCGTAACCCTTCCTTCTCTGTGGCAACTGCGTTCTTGAAAAGTTTTAGGGCATGCTTCTTCTGTTTCCTGATTTCTTCTATTTTAATTAAGCTCTTAATCTCTGATTTACTCATTCCTACATTTATTAGATTTTTATCAGATCTACCTTTCTTGGCTTCTTTATCTGCCTTTTCATTTCCCTCTATGCCAACATGTGAAGGTATCCAAGCAATTAAGACTGAACATCCTCTGGAATATAAGTATGTAGCAGCGAAAAATATCTCCTCTGCTATATCAGGTCTACTACATTCTCGTAAGTTTCTAAGTGCTTGAATTGTTGAGGAGGGTTATTAGAGAATATTTCTAGTGCTTTTAGTATTGCCACCATCTCTGCGGTGAAAATGGATGCATTTTCCATGATACTATATTCTTTTGCTATTTTCCATATTGGAATATATATTCCTATCCCCAATTTGCCATCCTCTCCCTTGGATCCATCTGTGTATACTGTAATGCTGTCTTTTGATATTTGTTGTATATATTTATTGACTGTGTTTTTAATATTTTCTATATTATTTGTTTTCTTAAGTATTTCTGCTAGGTGGTAGTCCATGTCTGGTTTCTTGATCTCCCAGGGTGGAATCACTAGCTTGTATTCACAACTGTTATTAATTGATGTAATTAATGTACCCAGATGGACAATTTCCTCCATAGACTTCCATCCTGTAGGGTATCTAGTGGTATTCATTGGATTGGCCTGAGTTGTTAATTGGCATCTGGTAACAGCTGTATGTGCTGGGTGAGACTTATCTAACATAACTCTGATCATGTAATTTAGTCTTAACTCCTTTCTCCGTAATTTTAAGGGTAGAATTCCTAAAGCCACCTCTTTAGCTCCCATTGATGTTGATCTGATTGCACCTGCTATTGTACATAAAGCCTGATGCTGAATTCTGTCTAATTTAATCTTATTACTGTGTGCAGCAGAATCATATATTATATACTACTGGACAAAAGTTAAGGGCCACCAAGAAAAACTCCACTATGGACCAATTAAATGCAACCAGGTGTAAACAATTTATTACAAAATAAAGTTGATTCATCCGTGGAAAAGATCAGTCAAGTTTTTTAAATAATGTGTGACTTACTAACAAAAAGAAATTCAACTCACTAGGTAAATTTTTTTAAATGTAAAAAAACTGGGTCACTTTAACCCGCACGTGAAAATTGCCATTGTTGCTGCAAAAACCCAGGGTCTTCGGCAGGCCGGGTTGTGTTTGTTGTTCAGGGTTGTCTCCCATAGCCTTTCCATCTCCCGGTGGTAGCTGCAAGGCAGCAGGTTGGTTTGTTTACCGAGGTTTACCTTCCCCGTAGCTAGAGCTTATAGCGGCTCTTACTCGCTTGATGTACCCATCGTAGGACATATGGGGGATTTCAGTGGGGGTATCAGTGCCACCTGTTACCCCTCCCCATCCTGCTGGGAGGACATCGCCGTTTGGTCCATGACTGCTTATTCGTCCAGCAAAACTGACTTAATTCGCAGCTGACACACCATATCTGGAGGTCGTTCCACTATCCACCACCCGTGGACGCGCCTGGTTGGGGTCGGTCGCCCCTTTGCCAGAAGCCGTGGTCCGAGTAGGACAGATATTTTTCCCTTTGCCAGCAAGTTTGCTGTGTGGTTCATTGTATGGACTATTATGTGAGTGCTTGCCATGTTTCGGTCCTGATTGGTAATTATGTGGTAATTCTAGAGCAGTGTAGTGTCTAGTGGGTATTATCTTCAGGCCGTAGATTATAAGTTGTCAATGATTTGGAGTGTATCATTGTCGCAGTTTTACCGCTCAAGGTGAGCGATATTCATTGCAGTGTTTTCAGTATACTTCGCACTGTCATGTATGATGCTGATGTTTAAGCTGCTAAGGCAAAGCTATAGTGGTATTTCATTATTGTATTTGATGTGTTTATTGGCCGTGTGAGGCCTTGTTGTAGTGTGCAGATGATTAAAGGGAAGTTCCTGTAAAGGTGTTTATTTCTTATTGTCAGCCATTGTTGTGTGGTCAGACGAGCCGTTATGTATGATTATAAATCCACATTGCAGTGGTACAACACAGTGAAGTGCTATCCACTATAAGTGTTCCTGACAGCTGGGGAGTTCTTGGCCGATTCTTTAAAGGCCGTGGGGCCAATATTTTACAGGAAAAGAATTGTTGGATTATGCCTAGGCAGAATTCCAATCAAAAGAGAATCAGGATGCCTTAAGAGATTTACGTGCCAAGGAACGAGAACAAGAAGGCAGAGTTAGAATTTCAAGAAAAGAAGATGGAACAAGAATTACAGGAAAAGAAGATAAAAGAAGATAGAGAATTTCAAGAAAAGAAGATTGAACGAGAATTACAAGAAAAGAAGATAAAAGAAGATAGAGAATTTCAAGAAAAGAAGATAGAACGAGAATTACAAGAAAAGAAGATGAAAGAGGATAGAGAATTAGAATTAGAGAAGGAGAGAATGAGAATAGCTCTGGAAGAGAAGAAGATTGATAAGGAAATACAATTGAAGAGATTAGAAGTGGGTGCGAGTGGTCAGAACTCAACTCCGAGGGAGTCTCATCGTCCTTTTAGGCTGCGTCTGCCAAATTTTAACGACAAAATCGATCTTCTTCTTTGATCCATAACCGCCAACCGTCAAAGCAGTCAGCGGCCATCACGCCTGGTGGCGTCTTGTAGGGCAGCAACAAATTGATTCCACTTTGCTCGGTCAGCGGCCATCCTTCGTACAGTGCCCCAACTGTGGTTCATTCTTTGCATCTCAGCTTCCACAGTTCTCCGCCAAGTTGTTTTTGGTCGGCCTCTCTTTCGCTTTCCCTCGGGGGTCCATAGCATAGCTGTTCTTGCGATGGTATCAGGGTCCCTTCTGAGGACATGGCCAACCCAACTCCAGCGTCTGCCAGCTATGATGGTGTGCATGTCCTCCTGGTTACTCCGAATAAGTAGTTCTTGGTTGGTGATGGTGTTTGGCCAAAAGATTCGGAGAATTTTCCTTAGGCAGATTGTGTGGAAGGAGGACAGTTTCGACATTTCCTTCTCTGTTACTCTCCAACATTCCGCACCATAGAGAAGCACAGAAAGTACGCAGCTCTCATACAGTCTTAATTTGGTGTTTGTGCTGTACTGGGAAGACTTCCAAATGTTGTTGAGAATAGCAAAGGCTGTTCTCGCTTTATTCATTCTGTTGTTAATGTCCTTGCTTGTTCCGCCGTCAGGTGTTACTATGCTTCCTAGGTAAGTAAATGTGTCTGTCTGTTCTAACTTCTGGTTCCTTACTGTTATTGGCTCAGGATTGCCCACATTTAGTGTCATGACCTCTGTCTTCTTCAGATTGATGTTCAGGCCAACCTGCTGGCCATACTTATTCAGTCTATCAGTTTTGTCTTGAATGTGTTGGTGTGAATGCGCGAGCAGTGCAATGTCATCTGCATATTCCAAATCTTCCAGTGTAGAAAACGTTGTCCATCTAATTCCCCTTGGACTGCCCTCTGTTGTCTGGCGCATCACCCAATCTATGACTGTCAAAAATAATGTTGTTGATAAGGGGCATCCCTGTCGTACTCCTGTTTTCACTTCGAAAGTTACATTACTCGATCCAACACTGCACGTAAAGTTAGAATAGAGGCTTTTTATAATGGAAACAATGCGGCTGGGAATTCCATAAGCCCTCAGAATTTTCCATAGGCTGTCCCTGTGTATGCTGTCGAAAGCCTTTTCAAAATCAACAAAGTTAATGTACAGCTGTCTCTGCCATTCTGAGCACTGCTCTATAATGTTCCTGAGGGCAAATATATGATCTGCACATCTTCTGTTCTTTCTGAAGCCCGCTTGTTCTTTCCTCAGTTTATGGTCAACTGCTGTTGAAATTCTCTGGATGATTATCCTGCCTAGTATTTTGCTGGGAACTGAGAGGAGGGTAATTCCTCTCCAGTTGTTGCAGTCTGCAAGGTCGCCCTTCTTGGGCAATTTGACAATTGTTCCTTTACTCCACTCTGTTGGTGTTGTCTCAGTTTCCCAGACTTGTGCAAATAGTGGTTCTAATAGTTCTGCTGCTAGTTCAGGGTCTGTCTTGAATAGCTCAGCATTCAGATTGTCGTGACCAGGTGCTTTTCCATTTTTTAGCCCTTTGATAGCTGTGATAATTTCTTCTTTTCGTGGAATGTCTGTATTTACGTCTAAGTCACTTTCAGCCTCAGGAACATTCAGCTGAGTCTCTGGTGGTTCCTTATTCAGTGTTTCTCTGAAGTGCTCTGCCCACCTTGTTTCCTGCCCCTGTGCTGTGGTGATGAGATTTCCTTGCTTGTCTCTTACTAACGTTATGTTGTTTGCACCTCTTTTTCCACTGATAGCTTTAGTTATTTTATAAACTGTGCTTTGTTCATTTCTCAGTGCTGCCTCTTCTGCCTGTCTTGCAAGGTCATCCAGAAATGTCCTTTTGTTAGCACGGGTTTGACGTTTTACTTCCTTGTCCAGCTGACTGTACTGTTCACTATATATTGCCTTTAACCTGGGAGACTTAGCTTCTGTTTTCTTCCTTTTCATTTCCTTTCTCTTCGCTATGGTGTTTAGCGTATCTGGTGTTATCCAGTCTTGGCTCTTTCTTTCCTGGAATCCCAAGCATGACTTGCTGCTTTCTTTATATATTGTTGAGATGGTGTTGAATTTCTGGTCCACATCGTCGGTCTCTGTTCTTTCCTGGCTTTTGGTAATCAGATATCGTCTCTTTACGTCGACACAAACGCTTTTCTGATGAGGGGGTCCTTAAGTTTCGTGATGTTGTATCTTTTCTGTTTGACTGCAACTGGTCCAGCAGCTCTGAGTTTCACC
The DNA here is from genome assembly GCA_024509875.1 of Oreohelix idahoensis. Taxonomy (NCBI): domain Eukaryota; kingdom Metazoa; phylum Mollusca; class Gastropoda; order Stylommatophora; family Oreohelicidae; genus Oreohelix; species Oreohelix idahoensis. Next base: position 1,168,116 of record JAMPIV010000986.1, read on the forward strand.
TTCAGACAAAATCGATAGTTTAGATTTTTTCCTTGAAAGGTTCGAGGCCGAATGTGTGGCCTGGAAGGCTATCAGAGAGGAGTGGCCATCTCTGTTATCCACATTCCTAGTGGGGCCTGCGATGGAGACTTTCTATAGCCTCCCGCTGGAAGAAAGGGCGAATTTTGACAAGGTGAAGGAACGGGTACTGGACACGTTTTAGAAACACGTTGCCAAGTGCAGACCAGGACTTTGAGGATTTCGTCTCAAGGAATTCCAAAGGACTATAATGGCCTGGTTGACCTTATGCTACGGGACAAAGTGTTGTCGTCATGTAGTTGGTAGCTTTCTTCCAACAGCATCAGCCAAAGGACATTGAGTCCATGGCACAGTTGGGCCACCATTATGTCCTTGTCCATCCGGGCAAACCCATCCAGACGTCGGGTCTGTCTGACGCCTTAATTGCCGGTGTCAGCAAAGTTCAGCGACAACCATGGCAAAATCAGTCAGGTGGTGCAGACAGGTGCCAAGAGCAGAAGGATGATAGGCCCTCCAGTCCCTATCAACCACGCAGAGGGAATTACGGTAATTTCAGATCTCATCGGAATGGCCGGTCAAACTGGCACAACCGACAGTGGAGAAGTGATAGCGACGGAGGAGAGCGCCAAACGAGAAAGCAGGTACGCTTTGAGGAGTCTCGTGATGAAGATCGGTTTGACTATAAAACCAAACATTCCAATTGGAGGAATGGGTCGGCTGATAGCCGATCATCTGACTCCGATGCGTGGTCTTCAGCAGCTAGCAGTCCCAGCAATAGTCCACGCAATGAGTCAAAAAGGGAATGCAGATGTTCCAATTGCAATGGCAGGGGTCATTATGCTGACAGGTGTTCTACCCCAATTGAACATGCGAATTCTGCGGTTGTGTTGGACACAGTCAACAGCGAGGACTGTGTGGGGTGCCGACCTCTATTTAGTTCAAATGAGAATATAGTGTTACACTGTGGGCATATGGTACCATGTCTGTTGGCGGTCCATGAGACTGGCAAGGTGGCACTCCACAAAGGTGTGGTGGAGAGGAAACCAGTCTCGGTATTGAGGGACACTGGATGCACCACAGTCGGGGTACGTCGTTCATACATCGACGAATCCTGCCTTACAGGCAAAACGGTGAAGTGTACCACGTTTGGGGGCAAAGTTGAGTCTTACCCCCAGGTGTGTTTAAATGTGAACACCCCGTTCATAACAGGTAGGGTGAACGCGTTTGTCCTCGAAAACCCAGTCGCCGATTTGATCGTCGGCAATGTACGGGGAGTGCATAACGCCACGGGATTGGCTGGAGCAGAGGCTCAGCAATACCAAAGTCCTGAGGCGGAAGATCAGGTGGTCAAGGTATCACCACCTGAGAAGAAAGTACATCTGAGACGGGGTTCATGGCAGCCGCCCATTAATACTCAAAGTCCGATGCCAAGGGACATGAAAAAGGAATAGTAAAGGCATATCTGAGGGCCTGATAGCTGGTGACCGCAAGGTATGGGTCCGCAATATCCCCCCGAGTGCTAGCTGGTGCACACTCAGACGTGCGTTTAATGAGGTCGCGCCGGTTAGGTTCGTTGAGGTAGTCATTGCGAGACAATATCAAGTTTGCACGAGTTACTTTCGCGAATAGGTGGGGTGCGCATGATGCAGTCAGGTGGATGCACAAGTCGTTGCTCCATAACCACCTGCTGATAGTCCAGTAATAGCAAGGGATAAGTATCGGGTCTCGCGTTCATTTAGGGTGTTTCGGTTAATGCGAACCGAACTGTAGAGTCTGACCCACGCCCCCAGTACTATTCTGATAAAATATAAGTTGTGCTGTACAGCTTTGGAATGTAGTGAGGATAACTGATGAGGTGTTTACGTGTGATAGTGGGTAGCAAGTAATTGCAACCACGTTAGATATGATTTCGGGTACATTGAAGATCATGTTTGTTCAAAATGTTATACCTATGAATTTCATGTATTATGGCGCCATAAAGGCAATTTGGTAGATGTCTAAACCTTGTTAGAAATGACTGTTTATTCTATGAGATTATCTACTGTAAAGGTTGCCTATGTAAGAGTCACTATGAATGTACTATGCACTGTGTTTTTGGGTGACCAGGGGAGGACAGTCGTTGTCATTTTTCACGACTGCCAGAACCTTGGATAACCTACTTCATACTCATGTTGTTTGTGTTTGGATGGTTGGAGAATGGAGTAACGACAATGGTAGCGGAGAACTATGGCATTCGCTATTCATATGAGGATATGCTAGTAGTGGTATATGATCGTCCAAACTCCTACGGGGGTCAGGCGAAGCTTCCTCCGATGGAAGAAAACTACGTTTTCTTGCTTTGGGGGGGGGGGAAGGGTGGATGTCACGGCGATATTTCGCAGTGCATCTTTTGTATGAAAGCCAGCGAACTGGTGTGTCATGTGACCACCAGAAATTGGGGGAAAAGGAGCAAAGTTAGTTAGTGAGATACTAGCCGTGGTCCGAGTAGGACGGATATTTTTCCCTTTGCCAGCAAGTTTGCTGTGTGGTTCATTGTATGGACTATTATGTGAGTGCTTGCCATGTTTCGGTCTTGATTGGTAATTATGTGGTAATTCTAGAGCAGTGTAGTGTCTAGTGGGTATTATCTTCAGGCCGTAGATTATAAGTTGTCAATGATTTGGAATGTATCATTGTCGCAGTTTTACCGTTCAAGGTGAGCGATATTCATTGCAGTGTTTTCAGTATACTTCGCACTGTCATGTATGATGCTGATGTTTAAGCTGCTAAGGCAAAGCTATAGTGGTATTTCATTATTGTATTTGATGTGTTTACTGGCTGTGTGAGGCCTTGTTGTAGTGTGCATATGATTAAAGGGAAGTTCCAGTAAAGGTGTTTATTTCTTATTGTCAGCCATTGTTGTGTGGTCAGACGAGCCGTTATGTATGATTATAAATTCACATTGCAATGGTGCAACACAGTGGAGTGTCATCCATGATAAGTGTTCCTGACAGTTATCAACATCTTTGTATGCTGTCAGCTAAGGGTTCATAAATGTAAATTAACAAGTGTACTCACTTTGTTGCAGTAGCTAATACAACTGCATTTGCATCCTCAATGCCTTCAGTTCTCTTAGCCTCTTCGAGCCAGGAATGAAACTGTTCAAATGGCTCTTTTGAAACAAGATCACTGACATCAAAAATATCTTGTTTACCTTTGTATGTCTTTCTCATGTCTGTTTGAAAAAAAAAAAAGAAAGAAAGAGAGACATAGAAATACTGTGAGAAAACAAAAAAATGGCTTTACCTTTTCACATAACAGCTAAATAGAAAATGATCTTATTTGTAAAAAGCATTTCAGAAAGTCAAAATGCAAAGAAATCAACAAAAATAGAACTCTTTTTAAATGGGTAAAGCCATATGTTATGCTGCTGGTAGTTTGTCAGTTAGCACCACTTCCTGTCTTGTAGGAGACCAGGGTTTGTTCCCCTGCCAAGAAGTCTATCATGACAGACCCTGCAAACTGGCAGTGTTTACTTGTAGTGCTAAAGTAACATGGTGTATATTTCCCCAAAAGACTTTATAAGAACAAGTGGAAATATAATTACTTTTATTTTATTTTCTGCTTCAGAGACTGCACTATTATATTATTTATGAATATAGTCTTTTTCATTGCAACTATTATTTATCCAAATATTGCATTAAGAAATGTGAAAGGAATTAAACTGGATTGAATCACGAGTCGTGAAAGTCTTTTTAGATGTTACATTTCATTTGTTACATTACAAATTAAGCACAAAGGAAAGCCAAACTACTCAACTATTGCTGAAAAGTGTCAAAGTTGTAATTTATTGTTGATTTTGCCAAATGAAAACAGTATTTGTAAATTTTTGTAATGGGTAAAATTGAAGAATAATACTTAATCAAAACTGTAGAAAAGTAAATTTCACCATCAGTTAAGACTTATGTACAACAGTAACAAAATAAATTTATAAATAAGGCGGCACACATGGGTAATGTCTTAGAGAGAACAGTTGTGATGTACATAATAATGCAGACTTCTGGTTATCAATCTGTCATTGTGAGTGCTGAAAATGCTGAAATATCACTCTATAATAACTCTAGGATAAAAACTGGCAGATGTTGAAACGGGGATGGCCACTGCTTTAAGGTAATTTAGAATATGGTTTTACAGGTTGCATTATATGGTATCATCATATTGAGGCCACAGTTTGCTGTGAACAGAACAGCAAAGGAATGGCAGTGTAGCGATAATGCTTAGACTCATCCACATTAGGATAGTCATTACATTCAGAGCAGACAAAACAAGAAAGAATTGCATCTGTCAATGTCATCAGACTGCACCTCTAAGATGCTACCAACACTGTTGTCAGCTATTGGGCTGTTCAGAACCACCTATCTAAAGTGCCAAACTCGAAGCCTGCCATTCATTCATTTGCCCACAAATGACAGTCACTGTACTTCCACAGGGTGGCTCAATTAACGTGGGGCAATCAACACATGCTTTGGACAACAGTGGGCCGAGGTAATGTTTACAGATAAGTCCCATTTTGTCCTCAATGCATAGGTTGACATATGAAGATACGAAGACCATATCAAAACACAGAAAATTCCATGAGATAATGATGCTTTGAATACATTGTAAACATCTGTGGATGGTACACTATTCACAGTTCTTAAAATATTGATATCTTACAAACTCTGAAATTGAGTGTTATGGTAAGTAGCAAGCTCTGGAGCTTTGACATCTGTGACATCAGTGGCAGAGATTTCATGAAGTATATGGTGTTTTTCAGTAGCAAGGAACCATTTTAGCCCTACATTCCACTGGGAACCAAACAATGATGATATAAATTTTTTGCTTTTTTTTATTGGCTACTCGAGAAGCAAGAGGCCACTACTGCAGTTGACCTTGTATCAGGAAGCAACATCAAAGCACTTCATTAACTCTTGCAGTTATGGTTTAAAAATCCAAAACAGGACAACGATCTAAAAATAATACATGCATATAAGTTGTTCACAGCTCCATCAAGACCATGTCAAGTACCTAGGGAATTAAAAATCCCAAGCAATCAGAAGCTTCTCAAACTACAACTGGGAACAGCCAATTTAAGAAAAGAAGAACCTCAGTGTGTTTACAAGACGATAATACAGAGTATTTATTATCAAAATGTAAGAGTTGTGAACAAAAGAGAATTCAAATATTTGATTATTTACATGCATGCATTGTACCCATAACTGTAGAACAGACTTAGGGAACTGCACAGAATAGTCAAACAGTATTTAACAAAGATCAAAATGTAGTATAAAATGGTTAGTGGGGGTATGATGGGAATGCATGTCTATTGTGAGGTTCTAGTAATACATATTCCTAATGCCAAATAATGCCTTATAATATAAGGATCAATGATGGTATGAGGAAAAGGGGTAGTCTGATCGGGTGCTTGTGTGGATGATGGCAGATAATTGGTGAACTGGGTGACAACCCTGACTTTCTAACCCCTTTTCACATTGTTAACAACAAGGTATACTTTTTGTTGTTGTTGTTTGTTTTTTTATTATAATTGTTTTTTGGAAAGGGGAGGGCACACACACATACATAAACACAATTTTACAGTTTTGATTTACTATATTTGTACTGAGGTGGGGGAGGAAGAGATGATACTATATTTAGATATAGGAAATTATATTTTATTTTCTTGAATTTCCTACACTATATATCCTAATTATAACACATCAAGGGTTGAATGGGATTACTTTGTCTTTAAAAAAGACCCCAAAAAATACCATATTAGGACAAAGGGGGAAAAAAAACACATATACTTCCACACACAATTTGGAAATTTTCATTTACTCTATTTACAGTAACTGAATAAGAGGGTCAATGCCAAAAACAAATACTGGCAATTGAAAATGTTATCTGAAAGTATAAACACTATATATCCTAATTATAACCACTCATAGGTTGAAAGTGCTTGCGTAGAATAGAGGGATTAAAATGGTATAAGGTTACCAACGTGGAACTGATGACAAAAACTAAACAAGTGCCAGTGGAACAAGAGATGAGAAGAAGATGATGGATAGGACACACACTGAGGAAACCTGTTGATAGCATTACAAGGCAGTCTTTGTTCTGGAACCCCCAGGGCAAGAGAGGCAGAGGTAGACCAAGAACCACATGGAGAAGAGAGCTGGAAACAGAGGTGAAAATGATGAGAACGTGGAAAGAACTTGAGTTGATGGCACGTGACAGGAGGACTTGGCATGTGTTTGTTGAAGGCCTATGCTACTTTGGGAGTGGAGGGTTATGAATGAAATGAAATAGGTTGAATGGGATATTTTTTTGTATAAATTTAAAAAATATATTAACTTTTTCTTTTAATTAATAAAGAAAAATATCCCGTTCAACCTCTGAAGGGTTATAATTAGAATGTGCAGTGTCTCTAATTCTAGGTAATATTTTCACTTGTCAATACTTAGAGTACCTTCTTCCCCACTCCACCCAGTCCAAATAGAGTAAATCAAAACTAAATTTATGTGAATGTTTGTGTGTGTGACATCCCCTTTCCAAGAAACAAACAAACAATATAAAACAAATGAATAAAAAAAACAAACAAAAAACTAAAATGAAGTTTCTCATGACTGCCCTGTTGTTAACACGGTGAAAAGGAGTGAGAAAGCCCGAGGGTGTCCGAGATTACATCAAATCCACCAATTATCTGTCATCAGCCATACAAGCACCCCATCAGACTACCACTTTTCCTCACACCATCATTGATCCTTATACATTAATTTTAGTTCTTGTTATATAGGCTACTGTTTTACTATATTGTGCAATTCTCTAGGTCTATCTATTCTCAACACCTATTCCAGTTATGGATGAATTGCATGCCTGATCCCGTATGAAACGCTGCAAAAATTAACATCGATAGCAATAAAAAATCTAGCCTTAACTCAGTGGCGTCACTAGGGGGGTGCGGACCGCACCGGGTAACACCATCAAAGGGGGTGACACAAAAATTACTGTCTATAAAATATGTGTGCAGTGTATTAGCAGAAATTTATTATTTTTTATAAAAATATCCCTGAAGTTAATTAATTATAACCACAAAAACATTTTTCGTAAGCCCAGCTTACATGTAGGGCCTAGGCCTACTGTATAAATATATCTACGTTTTTACTTCGAATTCTGTTGTTTTCTTACCAATTTTCGGTAATTTCCTATTACTCGTACCTTTTTGCTCCGCAGTGAATATGTGTAGTTATGTCAAGTTTCGTAGGAGTTAAGGTTAGTATTAGGATTAACACTAACCCTAACCCAAACCCTAATCCTAAACCTAACAGCTACGAAAGAACACTTAACTACACATATTCACTGCGGAGCAAAAAGGTACGAGTAATAGGAAATTACTATTACGATTTACGAATAACACTAGCACAAAAACATTACTAAGGATTCTGTATAGTCTGGTACGGGAGGATGTCCATGGGGGTGACACCATGAGTTACCGCACTGGGTGACACCAACCCTAGTGACGCCACTGCCTTAACTGAAGACTTGTTCACTCAACCATATCCCCACCCCAGGCCTCCAGTCCCATAACATCACCAATCAGCTGATATTAGCAAAAACGTTGCATCCACATTTGTAAATGACCAGAAATAAATTAATGGAGTTCACTTAACCTGCAATAGCAAGATCTGCCATCACTATTGGTTACTAATCACTGCACAACAAAAGAACTAAATTAACAACTGTTTTGATTTAAAAATAGTTTGATGTGAAGTTAATTGACTGGGACCTCTGATCCTCTGAAACCACTGAGACTAAAACTTTGAACCGGATGTTTTTGGTAACTCCTTTGAACGTTAATGCGCATGCTTTTCTATGGTCCAGCCCACTTTCACACGTGGTAGAATATTGAAAACAAAAGGTTGCTGCTAGTAAAGGAGATTTTTGAAGATGGTATAGTTAGATATGTTGAATTTGTGTGCCGTATAAACTATAGAATGCAGCCGCACAATGAAATTATAACGGAAGAGCAATAATCTTTGCCTCGACTTTGCAGTGTATTTTCATTTGGCGGGTCGGGCAACCATTTCATTTACACGTGTGCCCTATGTAGTAATGCGCTGGACTTCTTGACCATTTTCTTGTTTACGGTTTTATAAAGCGACCAGAAATGTGTACTGCAATACGCCTGAAAGTGTTAACATATTTTGTTTCGCAGTCTTTCGTGATTCCTTGAAAAAAATCTTATGCGAACGGTAACCACGCCAGTGATTTTGGCGGGAATGAATGAGGGCGTCGACCTGATTGAGGGCGTGGGTTTATCAGCACATGTAGATGTTTCGTACTGATGATTTTAGTAAGGCCTAGTGTGTTTGTGCATGCTTATAACTTCCGAAGAACTTTTGGAGCATAACATGGATAATTCAAATATGGTAGGACCGGTTACTTATAACAGTGTTGCTAAAACTGTATGAAGACATTTTCTTAAACTAAAAGCTAACGCCCGAGAGAAAACTAGATTCACATGTAACATTATAATAACATTTTCATTAGGCCTAAATGTAATAGTGGCCAGACATCTTTTTTAAAAATATCATATGCAGACCAATTTGTGTGATTTTTAACTTTAGACCCATAACAGTATATTCATTAGATGTAATAATACATTTGAACGTGTCCAACAAATCATTAAGAATTCCAACATGAAACAATTTTGACCATGTTTCATTTGAACTCGCCTAGGCCGGTCCCAAGCCCGGCTGAAAAAGGAGGAGGGCGGCTTGCATGGAGGCCATAATGAAGCAGCCCCTCCATCATGCAAAGGCACAACAGGCCAATCACCTGTTTGTCTTAAAAACCACATTATGTGAAACATAAGAGAGAAAACCGGACTGATTCTAAAGGCGACGAACTGGAAAGGACTACTACTTACGGAACATGGAACACAAGAAGTATAAATGGGAAGGAAGAGGAGCTGGTGGAAGAGATGAGGAAAGCCATATTAGAAATCCTGGCTTTAACAGAAACAAAGAAAAAAGGAGAAGGAGTTATGGATCTCGATGGCGACACGCTGCTCTACAGTGGTGTCCTCACATCTGAAAGAGCTAAAGGGAGCGTGGGTTGTATTGTGGCCAAAACCCAAAGGGATAGTATCAAGGGATGGAACTTTGTCTCGGAATGCATTATGGTCCTTAAACTAAAAGAAGGAGAAACCATAGTCAACCTTGTCATTGTGTATGGGCCGAATGAAGATGAGCGAGCAGAGGTCAAGGAGGAATTCTTCGAGCTGCTTCAAAGGACAGTGGACGACTGCCTAGATGAAATGCTCGGAGATTTCAATGCCAGAGTTGGAAATGACCATGCTAGATGGGGTGGAGTTATCGGAAGATATGGAGAAGATACTCTTAATGACAATGGAAAGCAACTCCTTAGATTCTGCACTGAGCAGAATCTGATCATTACAAACACAAAGTTCCCCCATAAGCGCATACATGTATACACTAGGTGTGAACCAACAAAGAGTGAGAAGTCAGTGATTGACTATACCATAGTTAGGAAGAGCTCATTCAAGTATGTCCGGGATGCTAGAGTGTGGAGGGGGCCAGAGATTGGAAGTGACCACTACTTGTTAACAATTAAAAGAACAACTGAAAGAGTTATTGGTCCTAGGAACTGTCTAACATCACGCAAGAAGCTAAGTAAACGAACAGGGGAAACGAGCATTAAGACCTACAAGCTGATAGAGCCAGAAGTGAAGACCAGATACCAGGGGCTTATGGCTACAGCAGTGAGAAACACAGAACAACAACCTGATGACCTGGAAACACTCTGGCTGAAATTCAAGGACATCATAAAGACAGTTCACCCGTGTGTTACTGGGGCCCGAAAGGGGAGCAAAGAATAGTAACACTGTTCCCTGTCATGCATGTCGTAGAAAGCGACTAAGGAGGGTTGGGCATGAGGCTGTGTACCACATCCTGTAAAAAATTTAAACCACAAAAAACTTCAACAAACATGGACAAGTCAATTAAGGAAAATAAAACACAGCCATCCAAGACGGGGAAGGTCCTCTCGCAGGGAGACATATGATGCAACACAGAGAAAGCCGAAAGGAGTCTGTGTTACTGACTAACCTTCTTTCTTCTAGGAGAACTTCCAGATTTGGCACCTGGAATGTTCAGGCATTAAATGAACAAGGGAAAGTGGCACAAGTAGCAGCAGAAATGAGGGAATATAAAATCGAGGTTCTGGGAATGTGTGAAACAAAGTGGAAGGGGGTAGACAAGAAGAAACTCATCACAGGTGAATTGGTGCTGTCCTCAGGACATGAAGATGAAAGGTCAAACCACAGTGAAGGGGTAGCTCTTATGTTATCTAAAGAAGCACAGAAAGCACTCATTGAATGGGAAGTTGTTGGACCCAGAATAATAACAGCTACTTTTAAAACAGCTAAAAAGAAAATAAATGTAAATGTCATCCAATGTTATGCACCAACTAATGACAAAGAAGAGTCTGTGAAAGAAGCATTTTATACTAGACTACATGAAATTATGGAAAAAAGTAAAAAGCAAAGACATCACAATTTTGATGGGTGACATGAATGCAAAGATAGGTACAGTCAACACCGGCTTTGAAGAAGTCATGGGAAAACATGGGCTAGAAATAATGAATGAAAATGGGGAACTATTCTCAAACTTCTGTGCTTCAAATCAACTGGCTAAAGGAGGAAGCATGTTTCCACATAAGAGAATACACAAGGCAACATGGATATCACCAGACCATAGAACAGAAAATCAGATTGATCATATATGCATAAACAAGAAGTTTAGATCATCATTGCAGGATGTAAAGGTATATAGAAGAGCAGATGTGGCATCAGATCACCACCTTCTGATAGCCAAAGTAAAAATGAAACTCAAGAGATATGCAACAATGCAAAATTATAGACAACAATTTAATATAGGACATCTAAGAAACAAGAGACAAATTTGTGGTCACAATATCCAACAAATTCCAAGTGCTCCAACAGCTGGAAGATGTAGAGAATACAGAAGACTATTGGCAGCAAATCAAAACTGTATGGAATGAGACATGTGAAGAAATACTGGGGGAAAGGGAACGACAACAAAAAGCATGGATAATAACAGAAACCATCAATAAGATAAAAGACAGAAAAAACAAGAAAGCAGATTTAAACACAAGCAAAACCAGAAGTTCCAAAGCCAAGGCGCAAGAAGTGTACACAGAAGCAAACAAAGAAGTAAAAAGAAGTATCAAAAGAGACAAGAGGAAGTATATTGAGGAGTTGGCAAGAGAGGCAGAAGATGCTGCAGCCAAAGGAAATATGAGAGAACTGTATAGCAGCACAAAGAAGCTAACGGAAATACAAGCAAACAAGTTGCCTCATAACATAAAAGACAAGAATGGAAAACTGCTCAGCAATATACAAGAGCAAATGAATAGGTGGACAGAATAATTTTAGGACCTTCTCAATAGACCAGCGCCACAAAACCACCCAGACATCCAGCCAGCAGAAGAAGAGCTACAAATTAAAGGTGAAAGACCAACGAAGGAAGAAATAAAGAAAGCCATAAAGCCTTCAGTGCAGCCACAGTCGGTCCAGCCACTCCCAGTCTCACTTTCAGTTTTGCCACTACCAAATGGCGATCACTTCCCACACCTGCACCTCCCCCCACCCTCACATCCCGCAATGCACGTCCCCATCCACCGCCAATCACGATGTGGTCCATCTGGTCTCTGCCCCGACCACCCGGCGATTCCCATGTTAACCTGTGAATCCCCCTATTTGGGAAAAGTGTTCCTCCAATGACCAGGCCGCCAACACCACAGAAACCCATTAATTTATCCCCACCTTCACCGGCCGCCCCGCCGCCGCACCTCCCCACCACTCTCCCACCATATGCACTATGTGCACCAGCCTCGCACCGAAGTCTCCCATCACCACAATAAGATCACATCCAGGCTCGTCCTCCACCTCCCTCTGCAGCCGCCGATAGAACTCATCCCCGACCTCTCCATCGCCATCACCCGCCGGTGCGCATCACTGTACCACTGCAGCACTGGCGAATCCACCTCTCAATCCCAATCCTACCAGTCCGCTGCCGATGGGCCCCCATTCCAGCAATGTCCTCTCCACTCCCCTCCGTAGAACAATGGCCACACCCTCACCGTGCTGTCCATCCTCTCCCCCAGAGCAAAGCATCGTCTCTCCCGCCACTGTTTCAACCCTTCCTGCCCCCTCCCATCCCCAGAATGTGTAACCCACAGTTTCCCACCCCCGCCGCGACCTGTTCTAGCCCACTCGTCTCATCCATTGTCCCAACACTCCAAAATCCCACTCTTGTATCATGCCTCGCGGTCAGGATGTCCGCTCTCATGTCAGTGGCTTCCTTTTGGCTTTCACCACTGACAGTCATACGAGCCTCAGACTCCGGATGTCCGTCCCGCAGCAAAGTTTGTTTATTCATTGTTGTTTCCGTAACTTCAATTTTTTTTTACATAGACAGGGGTGTCAGCCCTATGCTAAAACCCCCAACCTGGAGGACCAGGGTGTCTGCTTTAGTCTGACCCCTGCCCGCGCAAACCTGTCCAGCTTGGTAGAACCTTCCAGGAGTAAAACTCCCGCTGGCATAGCTCTGGGGGTAATCAGGGTACGCAAGCCGCCACACCTCGACAAGGTATTGACACCGGTGGTGGTGATGCCATCGCAGGAGCGGCTATGCTTTGGACCCCTGAGGGAAGGCGAAAGAGAGGCCGACCAAAGACAACCTGGCGGAGGACTGTGGAGGCTGAGATGCAAAGAATGGACCAGAGTTGGGGCACTGTACAAAGGATGGCCGCCGACCGAGCAAGGTGGAATCAGTTTGTTGTTGCCCTACAAGACGCCACTAGGCGTGATGGCCACTGACTGCTTTGACGGTCGGCGGCTAAGGATCAAAGAAGAAAAGATAAAGCCTTCTAAGAGATGGAAAAGCGTCTGGACTTGATGGCATTCCAGCAGAGGCCATCAAAGCAGATATCGACACAGCTACAGAGATGTTATATAAATTACTTGGTAAAGTCTGGGAAAAGGAAGAGGTACCAGCAGAATGGAAGGAAGGATATCTGGTTAAGTTGCCTAAGAAGGGAAATTTACAAAAGTGCACAAATTATAGAGGAATAATGTTACCTATCAGTGCCAGGAAAAGTATTAAACAGGATTATCCTTGAGAGATTAAAAGAGTCCATAGACAAGAAACTGAGAGATGAACAAGCAGGTTTTTGACAAAACAGATCATGTACAGACCAGATAGCCACTTTGAGAATAATAGTTGAACAAAGTCTGGAATGGAATTCACCACTATACATCAGATTTGTGGACTACGAAAAGGCATTTGACAGTGTAGACAGAGAATCACTTTGGAAATTAATGAGGCATTATGGAGTTCCCCTGAAGATCATTAATTTAATAAAGAAAACATATGAAGACATGACATGCAGAGTTCTTCACGAAGGACAGCTTACAGAACCGTTTGGGATAAGAACAGGAGTGCGACAGGGATGCCTCTTGTCTCCATTTCTTTTCTTACTGGCAATAGACTGGGTTATGAGATCATCGACAACACACAACAGAAATGGAATCCAGTGGACTCTGACTAAGCAGTTGGATGATCTGGATTTTGCTGATGACTTGGCTCTTCTGTCCCATAACCATAATCAGATGCAGGACAAATTGAAAACACGCGATGAGAGGTCTCAGCAATTGGGTCTGAAAATACACAGGGAAAAGACAAAGATAATGAGAATAAATGCAGGTAATGATAACAGGGTTGAACTTGAAGAAACACCAATACAAGATGTAGAATCGTACACATATCTTGGCAGCAATATAGACAAAGTTGGAGGGACAGACAGTGATATCACATCAAGAATACAAAAAGCAAGAGGAGCTTTCATTGCATTCTGAAATATATGGAGATCAAGAGAAATCGGATCCAACACGAAAATAAGAATCTTCAACTCAAATGTGAAGTTAGTCCTATTGTATGGCTCTTAGACATGGAGAACAACAAAGACAACAACCAAAGAGCTACAGACTTTCATAAATGGGTGCTTGCGTAGAATAGAGGGATTAAAATGGTATGACAAGGTTACCAACATGGAACTGAGGACAAGAACTAGACAAGTGCCAGTGGAACAAGAGATGAGAAGAAGACGATGGCGATGGATAGGACACACACTGAGGAAACCTGTTGATAGCATTACAAGGCAGTCCTTGTTCTGGAACCCTCAGGGCAAGAGAGGCAGAGGTAGACCAAGAAGCACATGGAGAAGAGAGCTGGAAACAGAGGTGAAAATGATGAGGAGAATGTGGAAAGAACTTGATATGATGGCATGTGAGAGGAGGACTTGGCATGTGTTTGTTGAAGGCCTATGCTCCTTTGGGAGTGGAGGGTTATGAATAAAGACAGCTACAGCAGAAGCATGTGGTGAAGTTGGACTTGGGAACAAGAGAAAGAGGACACCTTGGTGGACAGATGAGGTTAAAGAGAAAATAAGAGAGAAGAAAAAGGCATGGTAACAATACTTAGGAGCTAAAAACACAGCAGGAAATACAGAGAATATATGATACTCAGAACAGGAGCAAAGAACATGGGAAGAATTTGTAGAAAAGCTAGAAAGTGCTGCACAAGAAAACCAGAAATTGTTCTATAAGACCCTAAAGAATATGAGAAAGGAAAAACAGTGCCCTCTTAAATTTATAAAGGACAAGCAAGGCAAAATAAAGAAGTGATGGAAAGAATATTTTTCAGAGCTCCTGGATGGTGAGCAAGGTCAGGCATCAGAAATGATAACCACTGACACAGAAGAGGACACCAATGGTGATGAAGATGACATAAAGATAGAAGAACTGAAGGCAGCACTGGAGAAAATCAAGATGGGCAAAGCAGCAGAACATGATGGCATAACACCAGAAATGGTTAAGTTCATGGGAGCAGCAGGCGACTTATTACTCCTAAGGGTCCTACAGGCAGCTTGGTGCAACAAGACCATACCAAAAGATTGGGAGATTGCCATAATAACACCGATTTTCAAAAAGGGTGACAACCGACAATGTGGAAACCATAGAGGCATATCCCTTCTCAGTGTCCCTAATAAAATCTACTCTAGAATACTGGAGCAGAGACTCAGACGCCTAACTGAGCCACAAATGGATGAGATCCAGTGTGGCTGCCGAGCAAATCGAAGTACTCAAGACCTAATCTTCACACTCAGACAGTTGAGTGAAAAGGCTCTTGAGTATAATAGTGAGATCCATCTTTGCTTCTTAGATCTGGAAAAGGTCCCCTGAAACAAATTCTGGGACTGTTTGGCAAGGAAGAACATTCCAACACCTCTGATTCATGCTATACAGAGCTTCTACAAGTCTTGCAGAAATTATGTGAGGACAGCAAACCATAAGTCAGAAGAATTCAGGACCACCGCTGGTGTAAGACAAGGTGATATCCTGTCGCCTTATCTTTTCATACCCCTAATGGACGATGTCATCAAGGCATGTAAGGAGAGGACAAGAAAATATTCAGTGGGGTACTGGAAGTTGAGACAGGTCTGTATTTCTGAGCTGGCATTTGCTGATGATGTTGCCCTGATTGCTAAATCAGAGCCACATCTTCAATCCAACCTGGAAGGAAGAGCTGGAGAAGAGAGGGATGATCATAAGCAGCTCGAAAACAAAAACCATGGTGATATCATGAGAGGAAAGAAGACGTCAGATTAAGCTGGGAGAACAGGTCCTGGAGCAGGTCGACCACTTTAAATACCTTGTAGCTGTCATAGACCGAAAGGGAGGCATCAAAGAAGAGTTGGCTACCCGAAGAGGAGCAGCTGGTAGACTTTTTCAAGCCATAAATCGAGGATTCCTCAGCAAGTTGGTAAGAAGACGAAGATGGCTGTATACCACTCCACCTATGTCCCAGTCTTGACGTATGGATGCGAGTCATTGGCAATGACTACAACCCACAAAAGCCAGATCCAAACCTCAGAAATGAGGTATCTGAGGACGGTGGTTGAAGTAACAAGAAGGGACATGGTTCGCAACCAGACGATACGTCAAGGCCTAAAAACCCAACCCCTGCAGACCCAAGTAGTACAGTCCCAACTGAGATGATTTGGCCATGTCTGCAGAATGGGAGAAGATCGGCTAACAAAAACCATGGTGATATCATGAGAGGAAAGAAGACGTCAGATTAAGCTGGGAGAACAGGTCCTGGAGCAGGTCGACCACTTTAAATACCTTGTAGCTGTCATAGACCGAAAGGGAGGCATCAAAGAAGAGTTGGCTACCCGAAGAGGAGCAGCTGGTAGACTTTTTCAAGCCATAAATCGAGGATTCCTCAGCAAGTTGGTAAGAAGACGAAGATGGCTGTATACCACTCCACCTATGTCCCAGTCTTGACGTATGGATGCGAGTCATTGGCAATGACTACAACCCACAAAAGCCAGATCCAAACCTCAGAAATGAGGTATCTGAGGAAGGTGGTTGAAGTAACAAGAAGGGACATGGTTCGCAACCAGACGATACGTCAAGGCCTAAAAACCCAACCCCTGCAGACCCAAGTAGTACAGTCCCAACTGAGATGATTTGGCCATGTCTGCAGAATGGGAGAAGATCGGCTACCACGGCAAGCGTGGGAAACTAAGAGCCAGGGATCCAGACCTCCAGGACGACCCAAAGTCCGCTGGGAGGACAACATTAGACAATCTTTGAAGTACCGAGGACTAGAATGGAACCAAGCCAGGAGGAAGACAACCGATAGAATAAATAGTATGGCGCTCTCTCTTACAAACCTCTACACCTCACGGTAGAAGAGGAACGACTAAGTAAGTAAGTATGTTTCATTTGTGTAAATATTTTGTGTAGGGCCTATTGTATTTCCAGTTATGATTTTCTTTTTCAGAGGCTATTTTAATTTTCACCAGGCTTTCTTTCACTGCTTTCAGCCAGGTCAAGATGATATTTCCAGATACGAGGACTTGAGGAGAAGGAATGTTGAAGACAACAAAGTTGTGGTAATTTTCTTTGCCATTTAAAATGTAAATGTATTTTTATTGTGTCAGGCTTAGAAACTAATTTGAAAAAAAAATTATTTAGGGTATCTGAAGTTTTTTTAATTAGTGGCCATTTAAGATACCATCTGTCTGAAAAATAAATCATACAGAGAGATTTAGAAAAAGAAAGCCTCAGAATAAAACTGCAAGAAATAATGGGATGTATCCATGATTTATGACTAGAAGAGGATATTTATTTTCATTTAATCTTAATGACTCTCCCGGCTTGTTTTCACCTTGTTGCGGTGGGAAAGCTTGTGTGTTCTCAACATCTGAAAGTGATACTGATTTTGAATATCCCTTGACAGCAGATGCACCATCTCAGATCTCCCTAAAACCAGAATTTTCCTGATGGGCAAAGCTCATAAACCTTAGTTGATGATTTATCTTGGAGAATGCAGATCTGGTTTTTAACCACCTATCTTGTTTGTAGGCTAAGGACAGCGAGCCCAAATGCTTGCTGAAATCGATGTATTGGGCAGAAAGGTGCAGATATCGCAGTCCTACTGCAAAATTGTGGCACAACACATTCAGTTTGCTAAAGAAAAATTCTACATATTAATCATGGTGACTCTTGGGCTGAGACAGTCAGAAGGAAAGCTTAGGCCTCAAGGCATAAAGGGGTCCATCCAGGGATACTGTTGGTCAGCCTGCTTTGTCCCAGGAAGCCATGAGTAAAAATACCAGGGAAAAATATTTCTGGTCAATACGCTAACAAAGCAAATAAAAATCCTCCAGTGAAATGCAGGAGTCATAAATAGAAACAAGGGCTTGCAGCAAAACTGGTGAAACATGAAAAAGACTATAAACTACCAGAGGAAGAACAGAAGTAAAAACAAACTCTGGCAAGCAATGTCCATTTGAAAAAGCCACAGCACAATATAGAGAGACCAAGGACCAAGCAGGAAAAGACAAAATCAGTTGGAAAGAAAAAACTGAATGCCTAAACCTAGACAAAGGTAGAACAAAACAATAAAAACTTTCAAAATTATTGCATAGTGATGATGTAAGAATGCTATGAAAGGTTAAGATCAGATGATTGATGGACAGATAACATAAGAGTGAATGTATGAAAGTACCAAAACTGCCCAGATAATCTCACTGAAGTTTGGCTCAAGGAAAATCTGAGGAAAATGTAAATTCCGCAGAAAGAAAAAAGAGTTATCACTGGCAGATCTATTTATAGGGATACGGGAAATTAACTGCTCAGGTTGAGAATCATCTGAGTAGTCTAAGAGCTTATAGGTATCCAAGCCACTATTCCCTATGGTACTGAGTTATTGGAAAGAGCCCCCATTGATTGAATACAAAGATGACATATAGCATTAGACATCACTGTAATACCAAAGAAAAGTTGGCAAAACTAATCTTGATTTTAGAAAATTACAATGAAACTTTACTGATGAAAATAAAATGTCATATATATAGAATATGTATCAATCAAATATGTATAGAATTTAAGATAATCAAAAATGCCTAAAGAGCAGTTGTTTCTATAAAGTTACTGACAATTCGTCACAGTCTTATAGAATTTTAGTTCAGTTCACAAAAACTATTGATAATTCTTCATAAAGACTTTAATTAAGTTGGGTTGAATAAACCTCAGAAATGATGTAATCGAGAAAGGTGGTTGAAGTAAGAAGAAGAGACATGGACCGCAACAAGACAATATGTCAAGGCCTGTAAACCCAACCCCTGCAGACCCAAGTAGAACAGTTCCAACTAAGATGGTTTGGCCATGTCTGCAGAATGGGCGAAGATGGCTGCCACTGCAGGTATGGGAGGCTAAGAGCCAGGGATCCAGATTTCCAGAACGACCTGGAGTCCGCTGGGAGGACATCATTAGACAATCTTTGAAGGAGAGGACTACCGAGGACTAGAATGAAACCAGGCCAGGAGAAAGACAGCCGATAGGATATTATGGCGTTCTCTCTTCTAAACCTCTACACCTCACGGTAGAAGAGGAACGACTAAGTAAGCAAGTAAGGATTGAATAGAGTTCAGTTCACAAAAACTATTGATAATTCATCATAAGGACTTTAATTGTGTTGGGTTGAATATAGTTCAGTGGTTGGTTCTTGGTGAAGTGACTTATCTGGATCAATGACTGCAGTCATAGTCACTCCCTGATTTCACCAGATGTGGGAAAAGGGTTGTGTGTTAGGTGTAGAACTATCTCAAGGTTGTGAAGATTTCTTTCCCTGATCCAGGTTTCTTGTCATTGATGAAGACGGAAGCTCCTGGTGTAGACTGCCCTAAAGAACCACTCGGCTGTACTTATGTAAAAAAAAAAAAGCAATACTTTTGCCAAAAGAAAGGCTTATGCCTATGGCTGCTTTTGCTGTGAGATGGGTTCTTATGTGACCAAAGTTTTTGGATTGTAGTGCTGTGGTCTGGTTAGTTCTAAGGCTAAATACTGAGATGCAGTGAAATCCCATTTTGCTATAGACAGATTTATGGGAGCCCAAACTCCAATTTTCCTGGACCATTTCCCAATATTCCCTTAATTAACTCATGAACACTCTTTTCATTTGAATTCTGTCTCAGGTAGATACATTACTTTACCATGTGAAAACTCATTACATTCTCTACCACAGCAAAGATAGTCCCAGCATTTGGAACATTCCATTTATGCTGGCTGGCCAACAACCCTGTTCTATTCACGCTTGAAACCGTTTAGTGCGAAGTCAGGAGAGACAGGCAAGGTAATTTAGGGAATACAATGTATACACCTGTACAGGAATGGAATCACAGAAGAGAGACGAGAGAAAAATAAAACCCACGTCACAAATGCCCAGCATCATATTAGAAGAAAATGGAAAACCACTAACGGGACAGAGGACAGCAAATGTGTTCATTGAAAAATACATCACACTTAGTAAAATAAATATAACAACAAGAAGAATTTGAAAAAATTCTACGAAATCAGAGAAACAAATGTCACAATTTGTATATAAACTGTCATGAATTTCATATCCCATTGGGGTTGTTCCACAGCCAGCATGATGCCATTTCTGCAGTTTTGCTAAACGTTTTAAGCGCCCTTGTTCTTGACTTCAGGCCCAATTGTTTCAGTAGATCACACACTGAAGCGGCAAATAGACCTCTTACATCTGCTTCTAATCTCAAAATTGAATCGCCACGAATAGAGTGCGGCTTTGGGGAATGAATGAACTTCATTTTAAAAAGGTTAAGAATTGGGCTTGATGGCCAGTCTCAAATCCTGCCCTTGTGTTCAGCTTGCATACTGTCCTGGTATTCAAACAAAAATGAAAAACACAAAAGTGTTCACATTATCATACACATCATCATCATCAGCTGCCATCTCCACAACGAAGGTTGGCTGTAATGGATCTCCAACGTCTTCTGTCTCTTGTCTTGGTGGTGCACTCTGATAGACTCTTTCCTGTCCATCTCTTGATGTTATCTTCCCACTTATAGCGCTGTCTTCCCCTTGCACGTTTGCCTTCA
The DNA here is from genome assembly GCA_024509875.1 of Oreohelix idahoensis. Lineage (NCBI taxonomy): Eukaryota > Metazoa > Mollusca > Gastropoda > Stylommatophora > Oreohelicidae > Oreohelix > Oreohelix idahoensis. The sequence goes on from JAMPIV010000986.1 coordinate 1,188,726, forward strand.
CCTCTCCCTTCTACGAGGCGTGTTCAAATGAAACCCGACCGTGCTGCGCCAAGTGGACATTCGTAGGAGGAGCATGATGACATCACATCTGACGTAATAAGCACATACGAATGTACAAGTGTGTAAGTATTCATTCTCCTAGTATTCATTGGTTGTTCTGCAGACCGTTAAAATAATGGCCGGTATGATAAGGAATCCATCCAAGGTCGATCAGCGAGCGGTGATTCACTTCCTAACAGCCAAAGGATGTCGACCAGTCGACATTCATCGCCGAATGAAAGCAGTGTATGGTGACAAAAGTGTGTCTAAGACTACAGTGAAATACTGGGCATGAATGTTTCGAGAAGGACGTCAGTTAACGAAAGATCTTCCGCGGCCAGGTCAGGTGCATATTGTTGCAACAGAAGCCATCGCTGAGATTGATGCAGCAATACGGGTGGACCGTCGTCGGAGCTTACGTTTGCTAGCAGAGGAATTCGCTGTGTCTCTTGGGACAGTTCAAATGGTGGTTAGGAAGAAACTGAAGTATCGAAAGGTATGTTCACAATGGGTCCCACGGATGCTGACCGATCACCATAAGGAAGAACGCTTGGGGTGGAGTTTGAACCACCTGCTGCGTTACGAAGAGGAGGGTGATGCATTTCTGTTGCGCATAGTGGCAGGCGATGAGTCATGGTGCCACCACTTTGAGCCGTGCAGCTAATCAGCGAGCATGCAATGGAAACATCCCGGATCACCAAAACCCAAAAAATTCAAGTCACAGATTTCCGCGGTAAGGTTATGCTGACCGCATTTTTTTTACCATGAAGGGCTTCTATTGGTAGACTTTAAAGAGCCTGGCGTGAACATCAATGCCATCCGCTACAAAGACACACTAGACAACCTGCATACAGTCATCAAGAGTAAACGACCCGGCATGCTTTCGCGTGGTGTGATTCTGTTGCACGACAATGCTCGTCCACATGTTGCGAACATTTTGCAGGAAGCGTTAGCAAGGAAAAGGTGGGAAGTTCTGCCACGCCCAGCCTACAGCCCCGATCTGTCACCATGTGACTTTCATTTGTTCGGACCCTTAAAAAAATCTCTAAAGGGACAACGATTCGACTCCGATGCAGACGTCAGGGCCTCGGTGACCAAATGGTTCAATAAGCAACCAAAGTCATTTTTCTCGGACGGCATCCACTGTCTACCCAAGCAGTGGGATGCGTGTCTGAATGCCTATGGTGACTATTTCTAAAGAACCCCAGTTGGTACTTGCTTCATAACAATTGCTGTATTTAATTCTACTACTCCTGTTGATGTACCTTACATATATTTGTTATAAAGCCACTGCGGCGGGTTTCATTTGAACACACCTCGTATTATGGTCTTCTGCAAGGTGTTGTGCCTTTTTATGTGACCAAAGTATTTTAGCTGCCGAACTTTGATCTCCCTCATTAGTTCTCTTTTCATACCTAGATTTTCTAGGACCTCCTTATTTGTTTTCTTCTCTTTCCATGAGATACGCCCCATTCTTCTATATATCCACATTTCAAGAGCCTCAATTCTTTCTTCCAAATGCTTATTCATCATCCATGTTTCTGCACCGTACAGAAATGCAGAATATATTTAACACTTTATGATTCTCAGTTTTCATTTGTGAGATAACTGTTTAGATGTCAGTATATGTTTCATGTTGTTGAATGTAGCTTTGGCCATTCCTATTCTCTTCTTGATTTCTGTTTCACATCTGCCATCTTCTGTTTTTATATGACCAAGATATACGTAGCTCTTGACTTGTTCCAGGATTTTCCCATTTACGCTTATCTTTAATGTGGGTTTAATCATACACAGCAAGGATTTAAAATGCATCAGTACATTCCCACTCACACCTGAATATTATGAAGTTTTACATTTCCATACTTATCCATAATACAAGAGAAACTGTAGCAAGGGTGTGACAAACATCTTAAAGAAGCGCAATGTGACATCTGACCTCAGACGCAACGTGTTGGCACACCAGGCCACAGTGTATGCATTTCATTGGAAACCAATAATTAACTTCACCTGCTGCATTTTATGACAGAAGCAGTAGATTGAAAAATAAAATGTTTGTATTAATTCAGATTGCTATACCCTATTCCAGGTGAATGGCACAAATTGGCTGTAATATACAACATATCTGAAATATGTATCTCAAATGAAATTGTTCAGCTGTTATTTCTTGTTTATATTTCAGTTGGCAAAGTTAATGTCAGATGTTGCAGGTCAAATTATAGTTAAGCCTGTTATTCCACCAAAGGTAAGCTTTAATGGAACATTTGAGTGGCAGGGGTGGCTCAACCTTGCTATACACATACATTTACCAGTGGTAACCCGTCAAAGAATTGAGTAACAATATAGGGATAATCAAAATATTTTTTTTGCAAAAAAGTAGAACGTGGTTACATTTCAGAAAGTGAAAAAAGTTACTGACACTTCCCGGCAATGAATGTATTCACATCATTATCACCCTTCAGCTCCTCAAGGAGCATAGGCCTTCAATAAACTTATGCCAAGTCTTTCTGCCACGTGCCGTACGCTCTAGGTCTTTTCGTATCCTCTTCATCCCTTTCATTCTCCAGTTCTCTTCCTCCATGTGTTCTTTGGTCTCCCTCTACCTCTCTCACACTGGGTATTCCAGAATAAGGACTGCATTGTAATGCTATCAAAAGGTTTCCTCAATGTGTATCCTATTCATTGCCAGCATCTTCTTAGAATGTATTTACATTATTGGAAATGAAAAATATGCACAATAACCGGCAATAGCACAGATTTGTTTCATTACAAAGTTTCAGTTTTCTCTACTATCATGAATAAACAATATGAAAGTAATATAGTAGTAATGTCAAAACATGCTGATCAGTGCATTATTCTTATTCAAAATAATGTAAATTGTATTGCACAGAGCCTTATTACTTTGATAAACGTGAAATTTACATTGTGCACGTACCGGCAATGAATTGGTTTACTTTTTATTTTTTTGGGGGGAAATGAAGAATATTCACATTTACCAGCATGCCCTCATTTGGGTGGCTAAATTAAGATAAATAAATAACCTTAAAAAAAAATAACATCTGTCTGGGAAATGAATGTAACTTGTTTGCTTGGAAGATAAACATTTTAACCACTATACCACTGAAGCCCTTTAGTGCATATGGCTTTTTAATATTTTGAATAAAAGTCTCACTCAGTCAGTGTATTGTTTCTTTCATTAGGTAGGGAGATGCCTAGAAAATGACGAGGGAAGTTATTCATAGTTTGTTTTTCCGAAGTATTTTTGTTTTAATTTTTGCCATCCCAGGTATTTTATAAATATTTTGTGCAACTGTGGGTATTAGAGTTTTTCTTCTTTCATTGTTTTACCTTATATTTTCAGAGAAAAAGGGCCAACAGATTAACTGAGTGTGATGGTTCTGTAAGACGCAATCCGTCAAGAAATGCCAGATATGCTCCCATACGCTTTGATGTGCCTTTTACAAGATCTAGAAGTGGATCTGTGTCATCTACAATTTCATCTGCATCATCATCATCTGCTTCCACTCCAGCATCAACACCTGAAGTACTAAGTTCTTTGCTTTAGACTTGGGTCATAATTAAAATAAAATGTGTTGGTTATTTAAAATTTTGCTCTCATGAACGTTTGCATCTGTTGAGAAAGCAGCAAATATTTTATTTAACCTTTCGCACACTGCATTAAAATGGCGGAAATTTGCCCTGCCACTGCATTCTTTTTCACAACGCCCCTTTTTTATAGTGGGTGACTTGTAACATCTATAGTTTCTTTGTTTCTTGGTCAATTGCTATAATTTTTGGAATGTATATAAATAAATGAATCTGATGATATAAGTTTTGTTAGTGTATATGTTAGATGTGATAGGAAGAGAGGAATGGAAAGATGAAAAAAAAAAAAAAAAAAAAACCAACAAATGAAGAGACTCACCTACTCCTGGTGCAGCTCTGGAGTACATTCTGTCTTGAAATTGAGCAGGGTGTGGTAACGCTGAAAGCAGGGATATGTACAGAGAGGTACCAGACACCTGCGGCACACGAACTGGGTCTGGTGGCGCTTCTTTTCCCTGTTGGAACACTCGACGTAGTCTGGCCTGGAAGGCTTGCCGGTAACGAGACGTTTAGGGTTAGGAGTAATGTAGTGTTCCCCCATAACCAATCTCGCTGGTGCATTGTCGGTTAGCCTTCCTCTGCGATGTGAGATCCTAGACTGGTACCCATCAAGCAGCCCATGAGCAATCCGCAAATGGAATGTTTCCGCCTTGACACGGCGCGGATACTTGGCCCTCCACAGGACAAGCGAATTGACAAAGCAAACTTCCAATAGAAAGAAGAAAATTTTCTTCCACCATTTGCTGCTCCTGTGCAGAACCATGTAGTATGTCAACTGTTTGTCCACACGATCAATACCTCCCATGTGACAGGAATAGGCTTGGACAGCGCATGGTTTGTCGATGATCCGCACATTGCCAGCATGATGTTTGGATCTGACCTCCTTCCTGAAGGTCTGCGCATCGTGTGCAGTTGTCATAACATTCTTGTCAAACCATGACATATAGAGGATGTTGCCATCTCTTTTAGTGATGGGAAGGTCACCAGCCCTGGGTTTCGCCAACTTGACTTCTTGGGGGACCCCTCGGCGGTTCGACCGCAGTGTGCTGCAAGCTCCTGTCTGATTATCCGCAAGCTCCGTGAACAGGGCAGGAGAAGAGAAAATGTTGTCCATGTAGACAACATGGCCATGCCCATACAGGGGAGCAACAAGGGAGGTGAGCAACACCTCTGGTAGGGTCCACATTGTCTTCCTGTCGTAGATTTTTGATAGGGGAATTAAGACTTGGGTTGGTCCCTTCTGAATAGATTTGAATAAGTGGTAGTCACAGTGAGAAGTAGTAATAGCAATAGGTTCCCACGAGTGAGATGGTAGAATGTGATTTAGAGGCTGTCTCTGAGATCGAGAAATCTTCTCTCTCTCACCTATCTTCTACGACAGCTTTTGAGGAGTCAGACAGTCTAAACACACATATATATATATATATATATATATATTAATATATCTCTAACCACTCACGTGCACGCACATACAAGACGACAGTTATACGTACAGACGTAGGAAAACTATAACAAATGATTATATAAATATTCTCGAACGAGCTGACCAACACGCTGATTAATTTCAAGATAAATTTTAATTATTATCTAAAATTTCTTCACAACACATAGAAATTACATCAAAGCATATACACATAGTCATAAAAAAATCAAGGAATTGCTACAAGAAATGATAGACCCACAGTTAGATCTTATCCCTCGAGGTATGCTCACAGTCCTGTTGGAAGAAAGTGATAGCCCCAAGGAAACAAGGATACATAGGATTAGGTCTAATATTTCCCCTTCTTAAGGTATGAACAGACTTGATATCTCTGCTCTATTTTTAAGGGAAATAAGATTAGCAATACTAGCCTACAGAAAGTTAAGACAGCAAATGGGTGCCCAATTACAACAGTAAAAAAATCACTCCGTCCTGCATTCACTTTATTCATTCAGCCGAGCACACGTGCACATGTTCATACTCACAGCTTAGATAGCCACTTTTGGTAATACAATTTTTAGGACATTCACCTACAGACTCATCAAGGGCAGTCTTTGACCAAGAAATCCCCAGTTCCAAAAAGACAGGATGAATTCTCTGCTTCCGGGAACGACTCCTTGGCTGTTCTTATTTTTCGGATGTCTGCTTAGGTCACATTAAAATTGTCCAGGCACGAAACATTAACAACGAGCACAGTGTCAATAGCTTAGGTTTCTAGAATTGAGGAATGTCAGATCGGTGTCTACTTTCAGGAAAGGACTATATTTGGTCACCACACCACTAGTCGAAACTCCGTCGGAATGTTACTGACGTTAATAAGTTACTTGCCACAACGGCTAAATTTGTACATAGAGTTTGTGCAGAAATCTGATCTGGCTCAAAGGCCCAGTATAAACAGTTAGTCTTTAATAAAACCCGTTAGTGAGAGTTATACTCTGTCTATTTATGAAGACACACGCGCTGTCAGACAGGTGTTAACTTGTAAACCCACGTGGTTAAAAGATAAAACTGTTTATGTTTCTCACAGGTATGTCTCTGTACTAAACACTGGCAAAGTTTGGGTACCCCAGTTTCACTATATATAAATGGAAAGAACACATATCAAATAATTATACATACTATAACTGATAATTTAAACTGCAAGCGTAGCTTGTCTTATAGTTTAACACTTCCCGTGGAATAAGTTATATTTAAAAATCCAACATCCTGAATTAGGAATACCTACGCATTCCGTCAATACTCAAGATGTAGCAGTCATTTAATAAGTTAGTTTAGAAAGTTTATTCTCGTCTGATTATTTTAGCAGTAAAATTAAATTCCTTAATAGCCGACTGAGTTTAAGCTAGAAATATAATTTCTGTTTTCCACTGTAACTCGTCACTGTAAAACAATACAGACTATATAAATTAAGCGCTCTGCACCAAATCTAACTAGTGAAATAAAATAAGCGATTTAACACTTTAAACACTTCATAAAATACTAGATAATATGTATAATATATTACCTCCACACAGAATTTACAGGCGATCGCACAAACTTAGAATTATATGCTTATATTTATTGGTAGTCTAGAAGTTCGGCAAAATTTTTGCCAAGAACAAACTAAGACTTCGCTATACAGCTTATTCTCTTAGCACGAAATGTCCTGTCTACTGCAAAATTTAGGAGCAAGAATGAAAATCTAGTTTCAAACTCTGGTTATATCTATTACCAGACAAAGAGGTAAACGTTTAATTTCGCAAAACGAAGTACTCTCCCCTTTCCGTCTTTAACGCTTACGTTTAACACCTAAACGCATGCCGTAACTGCCACCTACTGACCGAGAGGGCGCGTGTCAGTTGCGAATCTCAGACAACCCGTCTCCAGTGCAGAAGCAGTTTTTCACACCTCCCCGAGAAACTCATCCTGAGAACCATAACTGACACTTTGCTTTCTTGCACCTTACGCCAACACTGGCCGTGGAGCGTGAGTGTCATATCACCTGACACTGAGAATCTACCTTGGAAACTACATGTCAGATGCAAACTACCAGACAAATGTCTCCTCATCATGTCTGACGGAGTGAATTCTCACACTTCAGGCCCAGAAACTTAGCCGAAGAAACACTGTCCCAGGGGAAACTGTAGACAGCTGTCTGCTCCCCTGTCTGACGGAATGCATTCTAACACTCTGCGTCTCGTGTAGGGGCTGACACGTTACGTCATAACAGCGTTCTCAGTTTTGAGAAAAGAAACAGGTAAACGTTAGAATGGGAAAATAGTAATGTATATAGTCGCAAACGAACGAATGCGAAAAACACAAAAAGGATAAAAGAGTGATAATAAATAGAGGATACAGGTGAAAGAAAAAGAAGAAGATATAGGCAATTTACGATCAATAAACTCTCTGTGACACTTCCTTCCCAAGGTACAGCTGCCAATTCCAGAGGTAGCCTGTCTTGGAGTCAGCTAGGCCCCAGGCTTTCATACCCCACTTAGAGGGTTTGTTAGGCATGTACTGCATAAGGCTGGTCCTGCCTTTGAAAGCTATCATACTCTCATCAACACTAAGCTCTTTAGAGGGTATGTAATGGCTTTGCCATAGAGGGAGAAGAGTGTCGACGAACGATTTGATTTTGAAAGCTTTGCTGTGGTCAGGGTGCCCTCGTGGAGCTGCAGTTGTATTGTCCATGAGGTGTAGAAATGATAAGATAGACAGAAACCTGTCCCTGCTCATCACATTCCTGAACCCTGGCATCTCAATGCAACAGTCATTTGACCAATACAGATCAAATGACGATCTTTTCGTTACACCCATCATCAGTAACAAAGCAACAAACGCCCTCATCTCGTCAGCAGTGACATTCATCCACAACGTCACACGGGATGAGGCACCCGCATCTTGCCCTTTCTGTTCACTAACCTGACTGGCGTAACGATTAGTTTCCGTTACTAACGTGTTCACAACATCATCTGTGATGAACAGACGGAATACATCTACCTCAGAGATGTCATCGGCAACGCCCACAGGTCCCACAACTTCGTCAAAGTTGTGGAGCCAGTCGTGGTTGTATCCAGAAGGGGCCCTGGGAATATCAACTTCATCAAAATCGTCGTCAATAACGCTAGACATACTACTGTCGTCCCCATCTCCGCCATCACCCATATTCTGAGAACCGATATCAGCGCTAGTAAAGCCAACAAACTCCTCGTCATCAGAGTCAGAATCCATGAAAATTTCAGCGAAAATGGCAGCTTGTTCCATGCCGATTGATTTCGATTTGAAAAATGCACAGAAAATAAACGCTAACACACCCGTCACAAATATAGATCAGAATAGGAAGTGAACTCTTTCACAAATAATATTAAAACTAAACATCCGGGGGTAATATGACGTGTACACATGTTATATGGCAGGAAACCAACTCTATCCGAAAGTAGCTTGCATTGCGCCTGCAGCCGGCAGAACATATAGTACCTCTGGTGCAACGTTGCTACCGCAGCGTGCTAAAGGTTAAGATCATAATTTATAATCATCTGGTATCAGGACTGTGGAAGGGGCAAGTTATTCATTAACATCTAGTGGCTGATTTTTTATTTGGAAATTTGGCTTTACTTTTCAACATTTGAATTTGCCGTTCCTTCATTAGCTTTCAAGTCCTTGTGGAGCAGGGGCCTTTGGTCAGATAATAATATTGTTCACTCATAACAATTACTTCTAATACCATTTTTCATTTATTGTTTTGCTTTCTGTTAACAGTTTTAAAACGGTCCCCTCATTATTTACACATATTAACTCTTACTATACGTGATTTAAAACCGCGTTTTTACGCGCTAGTTTCGCTATCGTTACCGTCGCGCGCCAGTTGAACTGGCGAGCCGTAAAATTGGTACTAAACCCGCGCCACTTCACGGGGCTTGCCGGATAGTAAGAGTTAAAGGCAAAGAGACTGGCAACAATGTAAGTGAAATAATACCATCAAGAGATGGACAGGATATAGCCCATAGTGTTAATTATGAAAGTTGTGCAGATCCATTGCAGCCACCAGTTCCTTGAGGAGATGGCATTTGATCTGTTCAGAATTATTAAAATTTTTGCATTTAGTTTAGTTACAATTTACAAAGATTTGGGAACAGGAAGCTTTGTTTATACTTCTGCTTAATTTTCTGATCATACAATAGACTAATTTATGATTAAAGCTTTAAAGCAACCGTAATAAATTAATAATATGACGGTTTGTTTCATTCATAAACAGAAACTAGTTTTATTCTTTATTGTTATAATTTTATTTTTCTACAAATATGTCACAGTTTAATGGTTCGACTTGTATAAAACTATGTATACAGGATGCCAGATGAAAATCTTTTATCATTCACCAGGGAATGTAATGACATTATGCTATCAGTTTTTTGTTTGGGTGAAGCTAGTCTTTTTAAGTGGGAACATAATTAAGCACACTTGTGTAAGCTGGGCTACAGAAACCCTATCTACTGTATGCAAGCATGAATAAGATATCCTGAAAGTGAAAGTTTGGTGTGGGGTGACAACTGCTGGTTTGTCCAAGTCTTACTTCTGCACAAATTACTAACCTGCCCAATAACTTCTGTAGAATATGGCGTAAGAGAGAGAAACTAAGTTATGAAACTAATAAACATTTGTGACTTTCTAAATAAGTGAATGTTCTTTTGATTATGTTGGGTATTTGCCAAGTGCTTCTGCCTTTACGTAACTGTTTTCTATTTCTTCCCCACCTCCCATTCTGTTAGAAATGTATTTGATAGAATGCACTGAAAATTGTAAAATAAAAATAATTTTTAATTTACACTTTTTGTTTCTGTATTGATGCCTTAAAGTTTCATACATCTTAATTATTTTTGTTAATTTATTTCAGGGCACAACATGTCACCAGTGTCGTCAGAAAACTGATGACATGAAGACAATATGTAGATTACCAGACTGTCTAGGAGTCAGAGGTCAAGTGAGTTTATCTAAGATGATTTATTTTTTTTAAACCCACAGACCTTTGATTAATAAAATGGTTAGGTAAGTGGATGTTAGCAAAAACTAGACATTACATTTTTAACAGACATGGCATATCAGTGACAAGATATATGGATGGACACGTCTGCAGACTGTAACATAGAAAACCTTTCCAGGGTCTCCTGCACCTCAACACTTAAGGACCCTCTCCTTATAGTTATTACTAAAAATATGCCAAAGGTCCCCTACACTGTTGAATCTGCTCTGGTCTTACCTGCACCGCTATCAGTGAAGTGGAAATTAACGTAAAAAAATGTTGTGTTACCAGTGCTCATAAGAGGAGCTAAGAAAACTAACACTGTAACTTATCATATACAAGGTATATTATAACAGGCAACTAAAGAGTGTTGGGCATGATGCTGCCTACCATACCATATAGAAAGTTAAAACCACAAAAACTTTTAATCCAGAACATAGGAAAAAGAAATAAGCAATTAGACTCCAGATGGGAAAAGGCCCTCCAACAAGGAGGATAATCAAGTGATACAGAGAAAGCTGAAAGTAGTCCAGATGTCTGGCTCACCTAATTTCACCTGAGACAACCTCCAGAATTGGAAGTGTTAACACTGAATAAACAAGGAAGAACCAACGGGCTGATCACCCGTTTGCCAGTCACTTCGATTACGGCAACAACAGCAGATGGATTGATTTGCCGTTGCCCTAAAGACGCCAATAGGCGTGATGGGAAACAATGGCAAAGAAAACCTATCTGCTGTTGCCCTAAGACGCCACTAGGCGTAATGGCCACTGACTGCTTTGACGGTCGGTGGCTAAGGACGGAAGAAGAAGAAGAAACAAGGAAGAACCAGGCAGGTGGCAGCAGAATTGTAAAACTAACATTGATATCCTGATGTATACTTGGCTAGCATTAACTTTATTTCTAGACCTTATAATCTGTAAAAAGAGTTAGCTCTGCATAAACAGTTAAATACAGCAACTGTTTGTATAACTTGGCATTCTAAATTTAACTGTTAACCTTGTTCCAGTGCAAATCTCATCCAGGAAAACAGCAGTTTTAAATAAAACCACTTACATTTTTTTTTTTTTTCGGCTCGGATTTCGAAGTCCATGGATGCATGCTTGGTCACATCCTTGGTTTTGTAACTGTTGCTAGACATGGTACAAGAGTGGGTG